>CM053750.1:25973535-25999797 GCA_028658305.1 Pachyuromys duprasi | reverse complement strand
GGAACAGGGACTATTTTGGACATGAACTCAATGGCTGGTTCTTCGACCTCCCCACCCCCTGAGGGAGGAGCAGCCTTGCTAGGCCACAGAAGAGGGCATTGCAGCCATTCCTGAAGAGACCTGATAAGCTAGAGTTAGATGGAAGGGGAGGAGGTCCTCCTGTATTAGTGGACTTGGAAAGTTGCAGGGAGGAGATGGGGGAGGGAGGGGGGATACGGAGGGAATGGGGGAGGGGGCTATAGCTGGGATACAAAGTACATAACCTGTGATTAATATAAAATAAAAATGTTTAAAAAAGAATGTATAATAGTAAAGTAAGCCTCATGAACAAGTAGAAACTGGAACTGGCCTCAGTAGTAAAATAGCAGTTAAATGTATGCAGAATGTATTGGTGTACAAAAATCAATATATTTGCCAAAATGAACTTAACGATAAGAAGGGTTTATTTTAGCTCACATTTTCTGACCTGCCAAGTAGGTACTGGGAATTAAACCTAGGTTTTCTGGAACAGCATCTGGTGCTCTTAACTACTGAGTCATCTAAACAGCCCCTTATCTCATATGTGAAGGGATGTAGTCCATTATAGTGTGGCAAGCATAGCAGCAGGAACATCATGTACCATGGTGTCTTTCGTCAGGAAGCTGAGAGCAGAAGGGAGGTCAAGCTGAGTTACAAAACCCGAAGATCCTTCCCCAGTGACCTCCTTTCTCCAGTGAGGCTCGACCCTCACACCCTTCCAAAATAGTTCCATCTGGGAACCAAGTGTTCAAACACATGGATCTGTAGTGGCCATTTCACGTTCAAACCACCACAAGTGGTAGTGATGTTTTCATGCAATTACTAATGCCACTTGTTCCAGAGACCAAGTGGCTGGACTTGGCAAATGCCAGTAATATCCCTCATCTTTTTTCATATTGAAACTGAGACCCTGCTGTGCCTCACACAAGAAGCTCATGTAGCTCTCCTTGTGGAGCTCCTGTCCTCTCCAGGACTTATTATTTCCCACTTCGTTCATAAGATTCCCTGCACTCTGCCCAAAGGTTGGCCATAAGTCTCAACATCTTCTTTGATACCCTGCAGAGTAGTCTTTCAGAGGCCCTCTGTGGCAGGCTCTTGTCCTATTCCCTGTTTTCTCCTTCTGATGTCCATCCTCTTTGCCTTTCTGAATGGGGATTGAGCATTTTAGCCAGTGTCCTCCTTCTTGATTAGTTTCTTTATGTATACAGACTTTAGTGGGTTAATCCTATATTATATGTCTAATATACACTTATGAGTGAGTATATAACCTGTGTGTCTGTTTGTGGGATACCTAGAGAGGATAGGAGCTCTACAAGGAGAGCAACAGAACCAAAAAATCTGGGCACAGGGGTCTTTTCTGAGACTGACACTCCAACCAAGAACCATGCATAGAGATAACCTAGAACCCCTGCACAGATGTAGCCCATGACAGTTCAGTGTCCAAGTGGGTTCCATAATAATGGGAACAGGGACTGACTCTAACATGAACTAATTGGCCTGCAATTTGATCACCTCCCCCCGAAGGGGGAGCAGCATTACCAGGCCACAGAGGAGGACAATGCAGCCACTCCGAATAGACTAGGACCAGAAGGAAGGAAAAGAAGACCTCCCCTATCATTGGACTTGGGGAGGGGCATGCGTAGAGAAGGGGGAGGAAGGGTGGGACTGGAAGGGGAGGTGGGAGGGGTTTACAGAGGGATACAAAGTGAATAAAGTGTAATTAATAAAAATTTAAAAAGAAGCTCATGTAGAATTGCAATGTTTGAGAACTATTCGTTATATAGAAAGTGTTCAATACATGCTGATACAAATTTAATGGAACAAAAATGTCAATAATGATCTCATTGAAACTCTGTGGACAGAATCATTTTGCAATTGGCTGGCGAGAGTTTGTGAATCTGGAGGATACTTTCCTCCTCTGCAGTCTTTACAGTGATCCTTATGAGTGTTGACTTATGATTATTAGCTTCTTGTTTGTAGAGATCTATATTTACACCTCAAACACTGCTTCTTTCAGAGTTCTGAATTATTTTGTAAACTCTGTTTATTTGCTTTCATTATACCACAGTCTTAAGAATTTCTGGCTTGTTTGCACATATCACCAAGTATTTTTTAGACTAATTTAGCAAAATATCATGAAAGAAGCAATTAGCTAAGGTAAGATGAGAGAATGATTTACATTTAACTTCTAATAAAGCTTTATATAAAAGCCTCTGACCATTAAAAGATGACTATCAAGGTTGCTAAGAGCTGTTTCTTAAACTGATAAAAATGAATATAGTTTTTTTAAAGGTCAAACTGCCTTTATCCGATCTCAGATTTGTAAGTTTGTAAAATTAATCCTTCTGGTGTTTGCTTGTTACCCAAGCATAACTTCAAGTTTACCCACACCCACGGGCTTTTTGTTCGGCTCCAGCAAGTTTTGGCTGTATCAATGGCTTTGAATGAGAAATCCTGCCAGTAGCACCTAGAAAACATTTTTCAGAGTTGGAGCAGGAGGTTGAAACAAAATGCAGAATCAGAAAGTCACCATTGCTACAGTTTCAATGCCACTGAAAGCTTCAGATGAGGACTGCTCCACTATGTGTCATTAGAGAGAGAGGTACCTTCATCCATTTTCCTACAAATACTCACCAAAAGCCTGTTTTATAGGAGGCTGGACACAAAGTATGGGTGAGAGAAACAGAGGACTCTGCCTTCATGAAACGTAATCTAGCATGTGGGTCCCCAAGTGCACTGTTGGCATCTATCGGTACACGTGTGTAAATGCAGCAACTCATGGTGCATGTTTGCTTTTGCACCTGGAAATGACAGCAAGAACATCTGGGAAAATAAGAGGGAGTGCCTAGAATCACCAGGCCCCAAGCATATGCATTGGTAAAGACAACAGGCAATGTAAAGAGCTCCTCAAATCTTCCATTTGGCTCATAGAATACATAATGTACATTGGGAGTAAAATATTGAATGTCTCCTGACTCCTGTATTGTGCCTTTCCAGCTCAGAACAGTCTGAATGTTTCCTTAGTCCCAACTCTTGTGCTTGGACTTAATTACATACTCCCTCATAATAGTATCAGATTTTTCTCTGCCTCCTTATGGTTCCTGAGGGAAGGGACTACAGTTAATGTTTCTTTACATGTTCCCTGGCCCATCATCTGGGGCAGACAGGAGCTCTATAACCACTGACTAACTTGGCATGGTTAATATTAAGCTTAGTTTGCATTCTCAGGCCATAAACCACCCAGTAATTAGAGGGCCATTTAGTAAGAGCAGCTCTGCTTATAGCAGTAATGGAATAGAGCTTGTCTGCTTGCTGGAGGAAGTAGAAAAGACCTAATAAAAATCTGACCAATTATATGAAAACTGACCTAAAGGGCATCAGGGTTGGAAGTAAACTGGTGATGGAGTTGGGAGCTCATGTCGGGAACTTTAGTCATTAGCCTGTTTATCAATCTGTTGGGTAAAGAGTTAAGCTTAGAAGCCAACTTGATGGACCATCAAGCCAGTGCTTGCTAAGTTCTCGTAAGAACAAGCACGGGGCAGGAGCGGGCGTGGGGGGGTGTTGTGGAGGGGGTATTAAAATGCTTTCTTTTGTTTCTATCACTGAGTGAGCTGGTTCCTATGAGATTTCATTTAACCTTCACGATGCATAGCAGGGAAGTATCAATTCAAAGATCAACCCGAGAAGCAGAATACGATACATATGTGTTTGTGGGAGTGTGTGTGTGTGTGTGCTGTTGTTTTTAGGCGGTAGGTTTATGAGATGTAAGGTGTGGATAGGAAAGTCTGAGACCTATCACCAAGGTTATTGGGAATGACAAAGAAGGATTTGGGGTACTGGGAAAGCTGTTGTTCACAGAATTTTCTCTTCAGCCAAACTTCATCCCTGCTTTTAAGTCCTTTCCCCCAGATTTTTTCCCCCAGATTTTACTAGAATACCTTCTTAAAGTCAACTGGTCGAGTACTTAATTGCATCTATAAAACATGTTTACAACACTGAAAACATCATGCTCATTGAACAATGAACTAGGCGCCACTACTCTAAACTAGTTCTCTAAGCCCTAGGCTGCTTGCTAAGTGGCAGAGCTGGGCACCCAGACTGGAGTGCCTATTTCCGCAACACAAGTGTGAGTTACCCAGCGTGATCTCTGTGTGCAAAACTCAGGCGTGTTCTTATGCTGCTGTGAGTCCTGCATTCTTTCCTTGATGAAAATTTTAAGACTCCTATGTAAGACAACGTACTGTTATGTGAACACAAATTAGAAAAAGTGAGCTGTTAATTCACACTAGGGTTTCAAGAAAGTTTTCTTCCCTTCCCTTTTGGGCTACTCACACTCACAAAGACACATAGGATGTTCAGGACTGCTTCAGCACCTGGGCTCACATATGGGCTCTCTCTGAAATCTTATACAACCATTACAACTGCAAGGAATAGTCATCCACATTCTCTCCACATGTGCTTGGACAGCCTTCCTGTTATACCCCATAGCCTTTTCCTGCCTTGACACTGCTGTGGCTGGAAGTTTGATTAGCTAGGGGAGAGGACAAAGTGTCTCATTTAGCTCTTGTCCTTGACTTTTGCCATATCTGAATTCAGACTTCTTTTCTCAGAGAAGAAAAAAGAAACTCCTGTCATTGTATAGTATGTATAAAAAAGTGTCTCTGCTGTTGGGCATTTCATGAATATGTGCCAGAACTTACTAATCTAGTACTTTTTAGAACACCAAAGGTTGTGTACAGGAACAAATGGAATGGATTTATTGAATGATCTCATGTGCTCATGGACGTGAGTTGGACAAGAAGTTGGCTACTCCTGACTAGTGTTCAGAACAAGGACTGTTCCAACCTTGGGTCCAATAATCAAATGGTGCCAATCTGTCCGACCAATCTCAAAATCTGCTGATTTTATATCTTTGTGGCCTTGACATTAGCTGCTCCTAATGAAAGCACTTCTTACTGGAAAGTCATATCTGCACATTGTGCATGCTACAGATCTTTTCCTCCCAATGGGCAAATTTCTATTACTGAGTAGCTCATCTGCTTCTGCTTGCTGTTCCCAAGTTCATCCAAGATAGCATCTCCCCCGCTGATCTGGGGGATTTCATGCCCCATCAATGTGATTCCTCTGAACTATTATATTGCTTCCCACTCCCATTCTTTTCTGTAATTATTCCAAATGTTTTTCTATGTCCCCCCAACCAAATCCTGCCCAGAGACCTTGAAGGTTATCAGACAGAAATCCCCTCATTTTCCTGGGTAATTTTTTCCTTTCTTTCCCATCAAAGCCTTTGGTCCCTGCCTCTCCCCTTGTTTCCTTTACTTAACTCTTAGAACTGACATTTGTTCTTACTGCAGAATGAATGTCTGCCTGTGGCCTCTCCACTCTGGATGGACTCTTCACCCTCAGATCCACTTCACTCCCT
This sequence comes from Pachyuromys duprasi, assembly GCA_028658305.1. Classification (NCBI taxonomy): domain Eukaryota; kingdom Metazoa; phylum Chordata; class Mammalia; order Rodentia; family Muridae; genus Pachyuromys; species Pachyuromys duprasi. Next base: position 25,994,357 of record CM053750.1, on the reverse strand, counting down.
CTAAAGGGTTTTAATCTTGTCTGTCAGGAAAGAGGGAGAGAGGAGAAAGGAAGGCGGAGGAGGGCAAACTCTTTGCTGTTGTCTGGTGCCACTCTCCTCCCTGCAGAGCTTTCTTGGGAATATGCACCTGTGCCTGCAGTTTTTCATCTGTACTGTGTGAATACTCTGGTCAAATTTGGGCCCCACTGGTTCCACCAAAGAGTGTCAAGGCCAACAAAGACTTTCATTCACAGGCTATGTTAGTATAAGATGTTTGATGATATCTCCTTTAAAAATGTTTCCTAAGTTCTAGGACACCACAAATTCCTCATTCTCTTTCAACTCCTCCTAATTTCTGGGTTTTATGCATTTGATGTCATTTGCATTCTACTCATCTATTAAGCACTAAATGTTTTTTTTACATTTCTCTTCCTCAAAGCCTTCCTTAATTGTCTGAATGTCACTTTCTTTTTATTTTCCCCCTATATTTTTCTGTTGTTTTATTAAAAGACAAATCTTGGCTAAAATATCTAAGTTAAGTAATTCCGAATCGAGTAAAAGTAAAAAGTCTCTTCTCAAATAGAATAAATGGCAATGTTTTCAAGTATGGAGGCACCTTATTAATCCTGCTAGTATAGAGAGTTTCACTATGCATTGCATTATTTTTAAATTATTGCGTTTCTTTTTAATCAATAGGCTTTGCCCCAAGAAAATGAAACCCATCAGGGTGTCTGACTTCTAACGGTTGTTCAATAAACAAATATTTTAAAATTACTGAATGCATCGAAAATTAATGAAGTAGTTAGGAGACCAAATTTAAACTATGAAACATAATTTGGTCAAATTATACAGGGACTCAACAAAAAAGCAAGAACTGAAACTGTTCTATTGTTACTATGCTCATATATAATTTTTAAGCTCTTTAGAAAAAAACTTTTTAAATGGAAAATGTATACAATATATTGTGATCCTTTCCCCCATTCCTCTTAGATCCTCCCCACTTCCCCACCCATCCAACTCCAACCTTTTTTTCTTTTTCTCTCTCTTTAGAAAACAAGCAGGCAAATTAAAAAAAAAACATAGATTAAAATGCCAAAAAAAAGCACAAGGAACACACAAACAAAACCTATAAAAACACAAAATCAGAAACAATAATATGCAAACAAAAGACCATTCAGATAAAAAAAAAAGCTCAAACAAAGCAATATGAGACAAAAAAAAAAAAACTATAGAAGATACCACTGAGTTCATTTTGTGCTAACTATCTACTACTGGGAATGGACCCTGTTCTTAAGTATGGTTTATATACCCAGTACAGACTCAAGTACTATCAGAAACTAAGTTTTTCTTTGAATGTAGTTGTCAAATCGAGTTTCAAGGATGGAAAGTCATATTCGCTTCCTCTTCTCAGTGCCGGCACCCATCTAGCTTAAACCTGTGCAAGCCCCGTGTACACTGTCACCGTGTCCGTGAGTTCATATATGAATTATCCTGTTGTAACTCAGAGGCATTGTTTCCTTGTTGTCATCCATCTTCTCTGGCTCTTATAATCTTTCTGCCTTCTCTTCTGCATAGTTCACTGAGCCCTGAGAGGAGAGATTTGATGAAGACATCCCATTCAAGACTTAGTGTTCCAAGGTCTCTCTCTCTCTGCATATTGTTCAGTTGTGGGTCTCTGTATTAGTTCCCAACTACTGCAGAGGAAACTTCTCTAGTAGTACCTGGGTAAAACACTCCTGTGTCTTACCATAATAGTATAGTATAGTATAATGTCCCTAGGAGTCATGTCATTGCTATGTTCCTTTAGCAGAACAATAGTATTTGGTTTTCCCCTAAGCCTATCTTGTCTTTCCCCATGGCCTATCTTGTCTCAGGTTCTTAGCCACCCAAGCCATGTCAGGCATAGGTTCTCTGCCGGGTAATTTTATGTCAACTTGACACAAGGGAGAGTCAGCAGAGAGGAGAAACACGATTGAGAAATTGCCTCTATAACATTGTGCTGTAGGCAAGCCTGGAGAGTATTTTCTTATTTAGTGATTGGTGGGGAGGGACCCAGCTCTTTGTGGGTGATGGATGTGGATTCTACAGATGGACATGAGTTCGACAGAAAGCAAGCTGAGCAAGCCATGGAGAACAAGCCAGTAAGAAGCATCCCTCATGGTCTCTGCACCAGCTCTTTCCTCCAGGTTCCTGCAGTGTTTGAATTCCTGTCCTGATTTCTTTCAATAATGGACTATGATGTAGAAGAATAAGCCAAATAAACTCTTTCCTCCCCAGCTTGATCTTGGTCATGGTGTTTTATCACAACAATAGTAACCCTCTCGTGGAGTGGGGGCCTTAAACCCATTCAAGTGGCTGGTTACTCCCTCATTTGTGTCATTATTGAACCAACGTATCTTCAGCGGGTCACTTCTGTATGTCACAGGGTTTGTAACTGTACTGGTGGTCATCCTCCTCTGGTAGCATGCAGAGTCAGGAGAGCTGAAAGCTTAAGTTGGGCACCAGCTTCCCTTCTGTGTGTTCAATGAGATAAAGAAGTGCTATCTTCAGCAGCAGGGCGTTACCATTGGTTGTGGAAAGAAACCAATGAGCTCTTTCTGAAAAATATTTATATTTATGTGAAGGAGAGCATGCCAGGGCATATATGTGGAAGTCAGAGGAAAACTTGTAGGAGTCAGTTCTATTCTTTTACCATATGAGTTCCAGGGATCAAACTCAGGTCATCAGGCTTGCTGGCAACTACCGTGACCTGCTAAGCCATCTCACCAGCCCTAAGTCTGTAATCTTCTTATTCACAGCAACTTCACTGTCTCCTAGCAAGTCAGAGCTCTTCAAATATTTTAGGAGTTTATGTTGAAATTGTCATTGTTGATAGCATGGTGCCTCTCTTAAGGATGACATCTTAGAGGCATCTTAAGGACACAGGAAGCATATCAATGATTCTGCCCTCAGTATAATAATTATATTCATCTTTGAAGATATTCCTCATTATTCAAACTTCTTTCTTTCAACATTTATTTAGCAAACGTTAAGTGCTAACATTGGCAGAAAGTAGATCAAACTTGAAAGCCTCCAGATCTATCCATTGTGGCTCAGAGGTTAGGTTTTAGTGCCAAGGGCCATCCTTGAGCTAAGGTAGACAACATAGTTAATTCTGAAGAAAGTCATGTGATGCAGAAGGGTAATGCTACAGACAGTTTTGTGTGTGTGTGTGTGTGTGTGTGTGTGTGTGTCTAACAATCCCTCACAAGTCAGCCAGGAGCTAGCTATGGATTTTCCAGAAGCCAGCTTTCAAATATTCTGCTGTTTTTCATTCGTCTCTGAAATGTACTCTGTTCCTTTGTTTCTTCAATGCTAGGGAAAGAACCTAGGGCCTTACACATGTTAGACAACTATACACCTGCTCTAATTGATACACAATATCATAAAAACCTGGATGTATTATATCACAAAGTAATCAGCAAATGCCTGCCTAAGCAGGGACTCCTCCAGTAGTCAAGGGTATCAAGTAAGTAAACTAAGAGCATACCATGCCTTTAGTATTTCGTCTAAAATTATGAAGTAATGCATATGTGTACTTTTCATCCTTAAAAAAATGCCACTTTCCTAAATGGTGGCCTGGACCTGTAATCTCTATAAACAAACAAGCTATGTTAATGACCATATTTAGGGTTCATTATTACATTATAAAATATATATTTGGTTCTATTTATTGACAAACACATATTTCTATAGCACTCAGGGGAAAAGGGCAAATATATACTGTTGAACCCTGCTTTATTTACCTGTTCGGAGAAAGCCCTGAGTATCTTGCTTGCTGGTGGAGTTTTGATGGCAGGAAGTAATGGAGATTTTTTTTCAGTTTCATTCCTTAGATAGCCACTAAGCACTTCATTATTTCCTCTTCTTTTCATCCCCAAGACAGTCTCCCTGTATAGCATGTGTCTCTTGGCTTGGCCTCTTGATGACCCGGTGCTTTCTCTGCTGCTGGCACTGCTGTGTGTTAAGGATCCAGAAAACAAATGTGGGTCTCTATCTACAGAAAACTCATTTGGGAGCAGAAGGCCAGGTGTACAGACACACAGCAGAGCCCAGCGAGGGCCATAGGTCCACAAGCCCTGAGACCACAGAACTCACTGGACAGCCAGTGGAGGGAATGAAGAAGGCTGCCCATAGAGGGCTGCATCTGGCCTGGGTCTTGCAGAAAAGCAGGAGCCAGGCTAATCTGAGTCTTAATGGCCAATAAAGCTGTCCTGTTCTTAGTCAATGGAGAAGAAAATATGTGTTAGGAAACTGAAAAGACTTTAGTGGCTAGAGTAGAAACTGCAGGCATGGAGAGTTGGTCTCATGAAAGGCACAGTAAGACCAGACAAGGGTCTGAGTAATAAGCAGTACACAAGGGGTTCCCAAATAGTCCCCTGGGTCCTTTTCTACTGAGAGTGTATCCAAATCTCTCTGGAGAGCCAAGCTACTTTCTAAATTTGTCTTGCTCTCAACAACTCTGAGAGAACCATTGCTTCAGAGCCCACAGAGCTTGTGATCCTCTACTCAGGGACTGGGGTGTGGGAAGTCCCCTCCTCCCACCTTCACCAAAGAATGTGCCCTCCAGCCTCTCGATCTCATGTAAGAGCAGCCATCCTGAGAATGCACACACCACAGTCCTTTACTGTCTCTCCATGCCACTGTGACCAGCCCTCAGAAGCAACCCAAAGTTGCCTTAGGCTGTGTAACAGCAAGCACCTTGTAGCACCGTGTCGCTGTGCTCTCACGGAGCAGGGGCTGCACACAGACTCCGACCTCCAGCTCATGGTGCACTGCTTCTGAGATTTGCTTAGTAAACCCTCCCATACTTCTTAACTCCCTTCTGCTAGTATCTCACGATAATGGCTAGGTGCTTACTAAACATTTACAAGTAATCATTACAATGGGGTTCTATGACGATGGAAAAGCAAAAGGCACAGAGCGAGCGTCTGAAGTTCGCTTTACTGAGTTCTTGCTAAATCCCAAGTCCTACGTGTAGCACTTCACATGTATTATCTCATTGAATATTTATGACAACTTGTTATAGCGACTATTATCTCAGGTAAGGAAACTGAGCCTAGGAGATGCTGAACACAAAGAGTTGACCATAGTCAACCTTTCTCATTTCTTACAGCAAAGGCCTGTGGAAAAGAGCAGGAGAGTCTGAGCTGAGTTTTGATACCTAATAAAATTTAAACCTGGCATGGGAGAATTCAGTCTATGGACCCAAGCAATGTTCAGTGGCTTACAGTGTTTGCCCTCAACATTCTGACCACCATGGCAACTCTTGTGCCCCGTACCCCCTCTCCACTCTCCATACAGTTATTCTGGTCCTTGGCCAAATGCTTTTATATCAGTTTTGGCCATCAAAATCCCAGGAATATGCTCTGGCTTAGCAAGAAGACCAAAGACGAGGCTTCAGTGTTTAATACAAGATATGGCAAGTGCACATGGTTAGTGTGTACATTCCCACAGCATAGACTTCAGACTTCCTGTGAGTGATGGTGACTATTTGGTATCTTTTAAAAAGCATTGATTTATTAATGTACTTTAGCTATCATATTTTCAGAAGCTCTACGAATGTGGTTGAAAAGCCTTGCTTTTGTTACACCAGATCTGGGCACTTGCTTCTGTAATTCATTATGTGTAATGTAGAGGCAGGTGTTGTTTTGGTTAGTCTATGAATAAAAATATTGCTAAGTAAGTGTGGCACATTTTGAAAGAGGTTAAATGAAGATCAAAAGGGTAAATAAAAAGCAACAGTTCATTCCTTGTGCAGTATCATTATGTCACCCATTAACAATGGTTGAAACGAAACCTAGGCATTTTGTCAGTGTCATAGGGCAAGAGTGCAGTCAGCCTGTGAGTGGAAACAGTAAAGGCAGAAGTTTAACTGTAGTGTTTAGCAAAGAGTTTGAGTCTGTCCTCCTAGATGCTCATTCAATATCCCATCTGCTTCCCATCAGTGTTCTCCTGATGTGCAGGGTTCCTGGGCCATAGTCAATGTAGTTTGTGACACCAGTTACCACAGATACCCACTTTGTAGACCTTTCCTCCCCAGGTCCCTGAGCAAAAAGTGCTTTCATTGGAGGAGGTGCCAGAGCATAGAACAACATTATCGTGAACAAATCCAATATCAGCTGGGCTTTTACATATTTTTCCACATGGGAAAGTACACTAAAAAAATCCAGAAAATGTGGCCTTGAATTTTAATCTCCAATCTGGGTAATGGCCTTCAGTGTTAAGGTTTTGCAGATCTACTTTCCTTAGTTGTTTCCACAGCAGGCACAGACAGACTTTATCCAAAGATAATAATCCTGACATCACTGACTTTCCATCTCCTTCTTTCCCTTTCATTTCCTGTGCTGGAGATCAATACTCTGCATACTTTTTATGTGGACAGTGGATCATGTAACTTTCTAAAGGATCATATGCAACAGACAGTAATGGTCACCAATATCTGCAGAAGAAAAGCAGGACACAGTGTGAGTTCTCTGCTTGGAATATCACATGGAACGTGGTGAGAGGATTCTGATCACTGGCATTCACAAAATCATTCAGATCGTTTTACTGTGTAATATTGAATTGCCAGCAACGTTAAGTACAGATAACCTCTGAGAAGCTAAAAATTTCTGGAAGAGACTGACTTCACAAACCATACTATTATAAAAAAAAAAAAAAAGGTTGCATTCACCATGTTGGATTCCTTACTTTTTCAAAATTTAAGAATATTTCCTAGGCTGATAAGTAAGTCTTCATTGCTAAGAAAAGTTTTTCTAGCTGGGTGGTGGCACACACCGTTAATCACAACACTCAGAAAGCAGAGGCAGGTGGATCTCTGTGAGTCTGAAGACAGCCTGGTCTACAGAGCAAGTCCAGGACAACAGGGCTACAGAGAGAAACCCTGTCTCAAAAAAACAAAAAGAAAAAATAATTCCCTCCGTAAAAAGTCATTATATTCCATGAAGAAATTTTGATAGAAATAGATAAGCCTTTTTCTCTTAAGATTGCATCCTCACACCCTCAAGCTGAATGAACACGTGCACAGAGATCACCCTTAGCTCAGCCTAAGCTGCAGACAGCCTCAACTCTCATGTCCATGGTGCAGACATGGCTTTGCTAAAGCGGACCTCATAAGCAAAGTGTCTATGTTAGCTGGTCAGCACAGCTACAGCCTCCTGACTGCACTGACCAGTTTCTGTCTAAGCAGATTAGCTGTCTCTGTATTACAATTTATATGGAAGACTGTTAATCAAGGGACCTGGCAAAGGATCAGAAGGAAGGATGGGTGAGTGAACCACTTTGCTGTAAACAGGAGAGTGACTCTGGATAATTGGTCATGAATGTGCAGGTGATTCAGAGTCCCTGCCTGGTGGCAACAATTGGTGTGGCTGTGTGATTGTCTCCACTGTGACACAGCCTGGCTTCTCACCTTCACAGTTTGCATTGTGCTGGTGGGTGTTTCACTCTGCTTCCTTGGCATGCTCAATTCTTGTTTACGGGTTTATGATGAAATTTTCAGTCTTCCCTTCTCTGAAACAGTCAGCCCTCCTCTAAGAAGGACTGTTCTGGGCTGAACCTATGGGAATTACAGCAGAGGAAACATAGTCTTCTCTCTAGAGCGTCGTGGGTTCTGCACCCATTATCTGTCCATGCTGTGTGTTCTTCGGTCGTCCTGCTGCCTCTACCTCTGACTCAACACACAGACATGCACACAGATAAGAGAAAGAGTAGAGGAAGACAGAATACAATGGAAGATCAAGAAACCATAAGTTGTCTTCTTCACATCTCCTGAGAACTCACTGTTGCTCTGTGAGTTCCAGGAAGTTGAGCTGTCCAGTTGAGTGCAACAGCCCAACGAAGGAGCACCACAAACGTGGAATCAAAAGTCCTAATTTCCTGTTCATCTGGATTTCATTAGTCCACCTTACAGGGACTTCCTTCTTCTGTCATGTGCTTGCTGGTTACCAAGTCAAATTGTTCAACCCACAAACTGACTTTAGACCCCAGAATAGTAGCTATAGAAACTGTAAAGGTTGCTTAGAAAGGCCATGTGGTTAACACCAAAAAAGGAGAAGATCTGTTGACCCTCAGCTTATCTCATGGCAGTTTTACCTCTGTTCTGAAGAGCAGAATATAAACCAAAAACATTAACTTCTCAGTAAAGTGACTCTGAGCAAAAGACATTGTCACATCAATAGCTAAGACAGGCCTATCAAACTCTCCCTTTAGATAAGCAAATGACTGTTGAAGTCTTTGCATATTTAAGCAATTTGGTTTCATTATTAGTAATTTTCTAAAATGTCATATAAAACAAAATTATGGTTCCCTGAGAGATAACTGATTTGGACATTTATAAGGAGACATTGACTTCTAAAAGGAACTACAGTCACATTTGCTTTCCAGTGTAACACATGGTTAGGCATGCTCTCCATTCAGTCACTCTGAGGCACACACTTTTAAAAGCTGAAGTCCCGTCTTAAATAAGCCAGTGAGTATGAGAGCAGCCACTTCTAGCCAACTCAGAGAAAACAGGAGTGGGAAGAAGGAGAAAGTGAGGGTGTGTGAAGTGGGGAGGGAGGCTCTCAGGCAGCTAGTCATTCTTTCCATGAGCTCTTTGAATTCAAAAGCCACCGCATCTCTGAACCAAGCACAAGCGTAGGTGTGAGTGTGGGGAGATGCCCAGAACACATGACACTTTTTCTTTAATATCTCATGGTCTGTGAGGAAGGCTGGTGCAAATTAAACTCAGAGATAAAGATTTCTCTTATACCAGAACACTTCCTTCCTCTAGTACAAGCTGGAATGTTCTCACGGGAATGCTTAGACCTGCAAAGGGTCTTAAATTATTCATAGGACAGACACAGATGGGACATTCCAGAACAGGAGTGGTTGCTACTACCAATAAACACAATTGAAAGAATCAATAATGAGAATAGACACAGTAGGTGTTCTGAGGAACAGCAAACTGACTACCACCTCAGAACACAGTTTGAATGGAGTGCAAACATGATGCAGTGGAAAAGCCAGGCACTGTCAACAGAAGGAAAGCTCCAAGCTGACTTCCCCAAGCCCCCAAACTAGCTTCCAAGAAAAAAACTTGGTGCTTCTGTTTCTGTCTTCTCATATTTAGGACACTGGATGAATACCTAGCGTGCTTACTTAGGCCATATGAGATAAAATAAATAAGATAAAGGGAAACTGAGCAATTGGTAAGCTGCAGCATAGTTCCAGGCAACTGCTTATCTCTGTGGACATGAACTTTCATCAGTCAAGATGAATTCATTAGCGAAATGAATGAGCACACAGTAAGTCTGTGTGCTCATACTCTGGGAAGTACATGCGGTCAGTTAGAAACAAAGATATTATCAAAAATTTTTCTTGAAATTACAAAAAGGCTAGAAATGCTTTAAAATTGTCATCAAGAAGTGCCTGAACAGTAGACTAAGAAATTAAAATAATAATAAGTCTTCAAGCCAAACTTTTATTGCTTAGCTCTCAGTAATTAGTTCTCAATGTTTTTTAAAAAATAGAGATGAAATCAATCTACAGGAAAACAACCAACAGATTTTAAAAACATATTTTTCTGTAAAAATTATCATTGTAATTTTGGTTCTGAATTTCTTGAAAATGCTACCAATCACACAGATCACACAGCATTCTGTTTTTTGTTTTGTTTTGTTTTATAATATAAGAAACTGCACCAAGGACCTTAATGCATCTTAGATAAGCTCTATCCCTAACTCTGGTTTTCATACTCCTGTCAAGGCTCTGAATTCTATATACCAACTGTTTCAACACCTGTTATTTTGTTTGTTTATTTTTGTTTTATTTCAAGTCTGAAGACAATATCAAAAAAAGGAAATCGGGCTGGAGAGATAGCTCAGAGGTTAAGAGCACCTGCTGCTCTTCCAGAGGTCCTGACTTCAATTACCAGCAACCACATGGTGGCTTACGACCATCTATAATGAGATCTGGTGCCCTCTTCTGGCGTGCAGGTGTACATGCAGCCATAACATTGAACACATAACAAATAAATAAATCTTTATAAAAGAAAATCTACAAATAAGCCACACAACCACATGCATGTTAGTAAATGGAACTGGCATAGCTGATCTAGCAGTATCAACTGTGGCTGGGTACCCGATGATCATTTATTCTCTGCGTTTTGACCAGTTGCAAATCTCTGTAGCGGCCTCCATCTACTGAAGAAAAAAAAAAGTATCTTTGGTGAGGGATGTAGCTGTGGCTGTATGGATAAGTATTTAGAATGCAAGTGCTCTCTGCAAGGCTGAGGAGATGGTCAGCAGCTTAGAACACTGGCTATTATAGTAATTCACAACTATCTATAACTCCAGGTCTAGGGTATCTGATGCCCTCTGACATCCATGGATACCAAGCATGTACTTGGTGCACACATGTACATACAGGCACAGAAACTACAATGAATAAAACTAATTTAAAATTGTAAATGCTTTTTATGAACACATTTTTAAAAACAATCAAAAATACTTAATAAATTTTAATAATTAAAATTAACGCTGTATTCTAAAAAGCCACCTGGAAGATTTGGATTTTCAATTACATATCCAAACCTTCTGTAAAGTATGAGTCGTCTTGATGCATCCGTATGGCCAGCTCTGTCTGTGAAGCAAAGAGGTTTGCATTCAGTCAGGAACCAAAAAAGATCATGACTAAACAGAGAATTGTTAAGGTTTATTATGCTTTTGGATTAAATTATCATGTCTTGGATAGTCCATATTAACCCACAATATACACCAGGATGCTACCAAGCACATCAGAATTAGTCATCTTCAGGTAAGTGTGTCCCAAAGCCCTTCCCAGACAGGAGAACTGAGAGATGGTGGAGCCATGAAGAAATGAGGCTTACTGGACAGTAGACCGGTCACTGAGCACAAACCCTCAAAAGAATATTGAAACCTCATCCCCTTCTCTCTTTACTTCTGGGACACTATATAATGAACAGAGCTTTATTATGGCCCCTGCAATGGTGTATACCACCACAGGCCCAAAGCAACAAAGCCAACTGACCACACACCAAAACCTCAGAAACCAGCAGCCAAATTAGACCTTTTCTCCTTTAAGTTGATGCTCGTGGGTACTTTGCTACAGTTGTAGGAAGCTGATGAGAACGAGGCACAGTATAGTACTTATTCATTCCTGATACTTTGCAACAAATTCTCACACCTTATGGGTTCTATTCTAGAATTTGTCCTTTTCTTCCCATCCCTGTTGTCTATACACTAGCCCAACCACACTTACCTCTCACTGGAACACTCTGTCATCCTAGTACATTCTTCCCATCTTATCCCTGCCTATCCATTATCTATAAGGCAGCCATAAGATAAAGGGCATCCATGAATCTTATTTTCTCAGTAACTTTCACCTGTATGTTTTGATCTTAACTCAGAAGAGATTCCTTCATTACCTGACTATGCTCTCTATCTCTACCCTGGTATTTTTTTCTTCCTCCTCACCAAATAGTCATACAAAAAAATAGCAGATCACCCACCAATAATAATGGCTTCTTGAGTGACAGTCAAATCTCAGACTTAATGTGTACCAAGTCTGCCTGGCTCTCATCCACATCCTAATCATAATTTACCATAGTCTTTGTAGTTTGCTGCTGTTATTATTCCTAATAAATAATTCATTATATCTATTTTATTTTTAAAATAAAATTATACAAAATTTAATCTCATAAGTAATTTGCAAGTTCTTCTCAAAACGTCTGGCCCACAAACCATACTAAGAGGAGGAAACCATTCACTTATATTTTGTTGATGGTGGTGGTTTTGTTTTTGTTCTTTTCCACCAAGCCAGGGTTTCTTTGTGTAACCTTGGCTGTCCTAGACTTGCTTTGTAGACCAGGCTGGCCTTGAAATCATAGAGATCCACCTGCCTCTGCCTCCCTAAGTGCTGGGATTACTGGTGTATGCCACCATGCCTGGCCCACTTATGTTCTAAACAATAAGTGAAATAAAATAAGAATTTCTAGTTCTCTGCCTAGGACTAGCTTTTGTTGTTCTCCAATAAGATATATTATAGATAATTATGGCCAAGACAAAGGGGCAATGTGAAGAAACATAGTTTTTAGAAGTCAAAATGATGAAATTTCTTCATTAATTTAGTTATTACTTACCAAGAACTTATCACAAGAAATAAAACACTTCAAGGAGTTAACATCCTTTGGCAAGGCCCAGCTTCAGAGAGTTCTCTTATCTGTTGCTGTCATGAGTCATTCCTCAGACCTGCCATAAAAAAAAACATTTTTCCTCATAAGAACAGAAGGGAACTTGGCCTGCCTGCTGCAGTATAGTCCTTCCCACCCACTTGCTTCTGAGGGAAGAAAAGATGACATGAAAAGAAAGAAACCAACTCCTTTCACAGTTAGTGCAAAATTTTTCATGCTATAATTTAATCCATACCTGGAAAGTGTGAACTAAACAGGGTACAAGGTGTACCCAACAACTCATGCCACCCTGACCCTACTTTTGTTTCTTCTCAAGAAACAAATTCCTACCAGCAGAGAAACGTATTGTCTGAACATTCCCTTGATATGATTTATATTGGCCATGGTGTAGCCTTCTCTTGCTTGTTTGCACTTGTCTTAAGGACTAGGTACTAGGTGGAGGAAATTGGACACAATAATTAATTCAGATTTAATACCCAGAGGTGCGTCAGAACACCTGAACTTGAATCTCGAGTTGCAAAAGACACAATGCAGAGAAAACATGATATTCTTTCTCCCCTGGCATTTTAATGATAGAATTACAAAGCTAACTGGAAAATTACCCCATGCCGTATTACATTCATTTAAAAAATCTTCTGCAGCAAGAAGCAGCAACACTATAGGTAAAACGACATTACCTATGCACTTCCTGGACTGGCAATATTATTAGCCCAAATGCATTGTGAACATTCAAAATGGCCTTCAGAGAGAGAGAGAGAGAGAGAGAGAGAGAGAGAGAGAGAATCCTCTGTGTACTCATTACTTTTCCATGTAGCTGCTGTTTTTGTAGGATGCCTAACCGTGGGAGTGGGCACTGTCCCTGACTTCTCTGGCTTTTCACCCAGCCTTGATATCTTATTGTAACTTCTGCTGTTTGGTATACCCCTGGGAGGCCTGCTCTTTTCTGAAGGGAAATGGAGGAGGAGTGGATCTGGGGGAAAGGGGAGGGACTGGGAGAAGAGAACATAAAGTGTGTCCTATATATGAGAGAGAAAAATAAGCATGCAAAAAGTCAGAGTGGGTGGAAGGCAGGACTGCTGGGACTTGTCTGTTTGATTTGCTTTTCCTTTCTAGTGACCAATTCTATAATGGAAAAAAAAACCACCATGAACTTAACTGTATGAAGGGTTGGGGAAACACAGGCACATATTATATTGAACATAAACAGCGAGGCTGGTTTCCTGACCAGTGAGCATTTGGGTAAGCTTGTAACGCCTCAGTGTTTCACAGCTCCAACCACAAGGAAAGTCTCCTCAAAGGCTGAGGTTTGACTTCCACCAGCTGTAGCACTCTTTTGTCAGCTCTCAGCAGAGACCTGGCTCTTTGTTGTTGTCTACAGTCAGCCAGTTGTGGATGATCACTGTGAACTTTAGGTGAGCTTTATTAAATCTTTGTACAGAAAAGACTTCCAATCAACTACAAGGACAATAGCGACCATTTCCCCTCTTTCTTTTTTAAAATCATGTCAATATATTTTTTAAATTTCAAAAAATAGGGAAAACATCCTTTAAAGAATCTCTCATTCCTTAGCACTTATATCCCTGTTAACATCCTGATGAATAATCTCATAGTTTATTTGTTTACATTGCTTCTTCTGTGGTAATGACCTGTAATTACACAAGACACACAATATCTTTTACTTGTCGAGGCCGCTGTCCTCACCTTTGTTCTCTTGTGAGCGCATTTTAACATCTGCCTACTACTACATAAAGCACTATTGCTGTGGCTTGCTCAACCATTGGCCACAGTATTTAGTTTCTGCTTCCACCTTGACTGCAACACACATACTGTTTTTGTTACTATAAACGCTTTCGTAATGATCACCTTTGCGTAGAAGGACTAGTTAATTCCAAAACACAATCATATTTATGGGTCAGCATGCAAAATAACTTCCCCAATGGGTTCTTTCATGGGGACACTCAGGGCACCTAGTTAGTCCAAGGCACCTTCATTAATTATTGTGATACTGCTAATGAACTTTCCAGATCAGCAGACACCTTTGACAGCTCAGACTTAGGATTTTCATCTCTTTGGCCATTCATATTTCCCTGAATACTAGCTCAGTCTTTACACGTCCTCCCCATCATTTCTTTTCTGCTTATATCCCTTCTCTTATAAGCTGCATTTTCCTTCTTCCATATCTCATCTTGGTTTGTGTGAACTCAATATTTATCACTTTGTCTCAGATATGCTGTACATTTTAAGTTTACACCCACAGAGAATTTTATGTTTATTCTGTAGCTATGTCTGAATATTTGTTCCTTATTGGCTTGTATTACTAACCTTAAGAAACTTTCCCATGAATAAAAATGCAATCCCTCTTGAGTCTAGATTTTCTTTTAAGTTTGTAAGTTATCTAAAATTATTATCCATAATGGTTTATGAATCCAATTTTTATCCTCGTTGCTGGTTAATAATCTTACTGGTTTGCTGAATATCTGTAACATTACATAATACAGATATAATTGTGTATTATATAGACAATTGTAGGGCAACACGCCATCTTACTAAGCTATATGATAGCTATAAAGACTTAATAATTAAAATGATTAAAGCTTTGTATAACTGCAGTATAGAGGCACAATCCATGTCTCCATAATTTACATTTATTAAAACGTCTCTTGTATTTTACCACACAAACTTCATTACATATACTTATTTTTTCAGTGTAATTATCTTGCCATTTCTCCTATAGAACAGTTTTATATTTTCCTCTAAAGCTCAATAGCACACTTAAAACTCCTAAGATAAGGCATTAGTTATAAAGAATCCTGAATACGTCTCAAATGAAGTTAGTAGAGTGTCATGATTGCCATGTGCAGACCATCTTGAAATGAGCAATGACAACAGAATGAGTTGTATCTGGCCTGCTGAATGCAGATGAACCAGTTATTAATTACCATATTACTTGTCTGGCCACCAAAGCATGAAGTTAAATACTTTATATACACATGATCTCTCTACCTATATGCAGGGTTTTTGTGACATGTAGGTTACGAAAGCTGGCTAAGTGCTTCAGCTTGACATGCCAAATAGAACTTTTTTATATCCCCAAACAATAAAGAGAGCTGGGCTCTTACCTGTTGGTCTGGCCTATAGTGTAGGACACTGTCTCAAAAAAATAAGGCAAAACAAAACCAATAAAATAAATAAACCTGAGGAGGAAAAATAGTAGGAAATAGGATCCTAGGCAACACTTATAGCCAGTAAGATTGATAAACAAAAGCAAATTACTAAAGTAAAGAACTGCTTTGTTTTGTTTTAATATTATCTTATGGAGCCATAATTGCCCTGGCATTAATTTTTGTTTTTATTTTTAATTCTTCTTAATTGGAATATGGAGAAAAAGTCATTAATCCATAAAACCACCAAATATTTGAGCACATAATTACTTGTTTATACAAGAATAATTCTTACATAATCACAATACAACTACACAGACAGGCAAATGAAAACTCATGTCCTACTGCCATCAATCATCAACGTTACCCGTGTTTGTCCAGTGTCCCCAAAATATTCTCTATAATAAAAGGGTCCAGCCTGGAGTCCTGTGTTGCATTTTGTTATCACTTGTCCTCAGTGTGGTTCTTGGTGCCCTGCCCCCCTCCCCGCCTTTTATAACCTTGACCCTTTTAAAGCATGTCATTCAACTTGGATTTATTTTATAAATTTTATTACATCTACTTAGTGTGTGTGTGTGTGTGTGTGTGTGTGTGTGTGTGTGTGTGTCTTATACCACAGCTCACCCTTGGAGGTCAGAGGACAATTTACAGGAGTCATTCCTTTGGAATCAAGGGACTGAATTTCGGTTATCAGGCTCAGCAGCAAATGATAAACCCCACTGAGCTATTTTCAGGCCTTCAAGTCATCTATTTTTTTTCATAATTGAATTCAGGATTTAAATTTACAATATGAATGCCACAAAAGTATTATGTGTTCCCATGGTACTTTTTCACAAGGGAAAATAATCAGTTATTTTTTTTGCTTTTGGTTGTCAGTAAATAAAAAAACAATGGCCTCTGATCCAATGACTTTTGTTTAAGAAACCTTTCAAAACACTAGAGCAAGAACCATTTTCTACAGCAGGGTTCTCTAGTTGGCAGTATAGGCTAGGTCAACTGGGTGGGGACTTCTGGGTGGGGCTGGGCTGATGTCAGCTGGGCTGCTCAAGTCTGTGGTCAGCTGTGGGGCCAGCAGGGATGAGTCATGTCTTCACAAACACACCAGACTCTTGAGGCAAAGGATCAAAATGAAGACATCATCACGTCTGCTATATTCTATTGGCTAGAAGTCAAAAAGTCAGACAGGTCGAAACTTTGTACAACTAACAGTTTCCATGAGTAGAAGAGCAAATGCTTGTGATTAAATCATTAATTCAATGAAAAAAACCTATTCTGTTCTCTGCTGCTGACCAAGAAACTAGCCCAGCCTACGTACCTCAAAAGAGCTGATTTCTCTCGTGATTGTTTTCATATCATGAATTGTGATGCAAAAATTAAATCCATGCTCTATAATTTTATAAATATCCCACTAAATAAATGAGATTATGGGTAGACAATAGAAAAAAACAACTTAGATATGTACACCATTATAATATTCAGAGAGCATATAAAATTAAACACTTAGAAAAAGAAAATCTAGAATATGAAATTGAATTTATCCCACTTATCCATGAGGAAAGTTTCTTAACTTTTCATAAGCATTTTTCCAGTATAAAATGACTCTTGGGTAAAATTCAGCAGTCTTACCTTCTGATGTGTTTTTAAAATGCTTTTATGAATTCTTTGAGAATTTCATTAACTGTATTTTGAACATATTCATGGATCTCTTGTTCTTGCCACAACCTCAACTTCCCATTCCTTCCTGTACAACTATGAGGTTTCCTCCTCCTCTTCTCCTTTTCTTCTTCCTTCTACTTTTTCTTGTCCCATCAAGTACAGTTTGTGCTGCCCAGCTAGTCTTGAGACTGGGCTTGCCTTGCCTATGGCTGACCTACCAGAGGTCACATCAGTTAGATAGATAGATAGATAGATAGATAGATAGATAGATAGATAGATAGATAGATAGATAGATAGATAGATAGATAGATAAATGGCTGATTCTCCTTTCTCTCAACAATATCAAGTGCTAACAGCTCCTTGGCTAGTGATTGGATTACATGCCACCCAGTCCCTCTCCCCTCCAATCCAGTTGCACGGCCCCTCACTCCTGCCCCCTGTGCTGTGATTTTTGTCTGGCGGGAGCTTGCACAGTTTTTGTGCATGCTGTCATAATCACTGTGAGTTTGTAAGTGCATCTGCCCCATTGCCTCTGGAACACAGTTTCCTAAAGGTTGCCCACCACCTCCAAGTCTTAGAATCTGAGCTTTGGGGTGAGGGTTCTGACTCAAATGCCTGCGTTAGGTCCAAGCACTCCACAGTATTGATTGTTCTCTGCATACGGACCTTGAGGGCCTCAAGGGGAACTGTCATCTACTGCCAGGAGAAGCCTCTCTGCTGAGGGCTGAGAGATGATCTGACCTATGGTATATTCAGCAATAAGTCATTTCCAATGTGTTGTTTGAAATTTTTCTTTTACTTTTGAGATTATAATAGAATTACACCATTTCTCCCTTCCCTGTTCTCCCTCTAAATCCTTCCATATATATATCATATATATACCTAAACATAACCTGCCAAGTCTGTATAATGTATGATTTCAGGGTTAACCATTCAATGTATGAGTCTGTTTTTTTTAGATATTAACAGGTGAAAGGATTTGGAATATTTGCCCAGACAATTTAAAGCCCGAGCCTAGTTTCTTTTACTGGGGAATTTGTGTAAGTTCCCTTCTCTGATTTTGTTTTTATATCTGTAAAATGAGTGGGTTTGGTACTTGTGGCTTGTAAGGTTCACAGCTACATTTGCACTGGAATCTTCCTCATGGGCCATGATGTGAACTAACCCACCTTCTGGAGTCAAGAAGATCATGCCAACCCCCGGACTTCTTTCTCTAGTTGACTTATTAGCAGCTATGTGCAGTTACCGGAATTTTTCCAAGAAGTTCTCCAGGTCTGTTGTCTCATAATTTTCAACTTTTTTATCAATATGGACAGTTTGGGGATTTAATTTGTCAGTTTTCAGTCAGGTGATAATCTGTCCAATTAGATATAACTCAGAATTAAGGAGTTTGTTATTGATCTAATTGAACTTCATTATTTAATTTATATAGCAAACTGCTACATCCAGGCATCACATAAAGGCACAGTCAGGCTCCCAGTGGTCCAGAGGCAAGAAACAATACAATGGAGTAATTTCCAGAGAACATAGCTCCATAAATTTTCGAGAACCTTGGCATTTAATAAACGTTACTTAACAACTGCTTGTTGTTTCATATCTTAGTCCAGAAATGCACAGTAAATATCAACTGTGTCAAGGCCCACTAAGGCCTTAGCCTCGGTTGCAAAATGAGACATATTGCATAATACATAACATTATCACAGTTACCACATAACTGGCTTCCTCCACCACAGGAAGCCTGGACTTCTGTTCCACAGCTGGAAATGATGGCACACTATGGTAAAGGTCCAGCCTAGGGACTTTTCTTCAATATCAAGGCAAGACAAGCTCACTAACTTGTGTATAAGAATTCTAGAGGCTTATTTGGTAAAATTTCAGATCTGGAAATTATGTCCCACTGTTGGTATACAAATATTCCCATGATGTTTAGGCATCTGGACTGTGTTATTAGAACTAGACTGTGCTATTTCAGGAACACACTTCTTCATTCATTGCCACTTGTTCAAGGAATATTTGTTAAGTCTCTACAAAGAATGCTCTCCAAGAATTTGCCAGTGTGCTCTTTGCAGTGGTCACTGGCTTTGCTTTTTAGAAACATTTATTTAAGATACATCGTGGTTGGTAGTACACATCTATAATCCCAGTACTTGAGAATGGAGGCAAGTGGATCAGTAATTGAAGGTCTTCTTCTGCTATCCAGTGAATTCAAGGCCAACGTGGCCTTATGAGACCCTATGTTAAAAAAACAAACAAACAAACCAAAAACTGAACCAAAAAATATAGCTTGATCCTGGTTGCATGTCCTCTAGAAACAGCCCAGTCAGCTCAGCACACTGACATTAACCCACCCACTGTAAACCCAACTTGTAGACCTTGCCCAAGTCAATTATTCTATGTACTGGTCCAGTCTGGTGGGTTCTCTGGGTTCTCTGGACCTTAACCTGCCTGCATTACATCCAACCTCTAGACCTAGCCCAGGACACATATCAATGTGCCAGTCCAACCTATTGAGTCAGTGGAACCTCTCCTGCCTGCACCAATCTGAGTCCTCAAGGCCTTGCCTCTACAATATACACCAGGCCTAGCCTGGTGAAACCCCAGCCCACCCACACCATCCTCACACTCATAAGCCTAGTTGGAGTGGCAAAGCTTGCACCAACCCAAGCAAAGTCAACCATTTATCCCATTTACACACTTTCTTGTTTACCACCAAACTGAATTACCCCTATTCACTATCTGAAGGATTGATTTACCAACTCCTCATATGTGATTTTTAAAACAACCAAACTTGGCCAACAATAAAAACAAACTCACATCAGATATACATACCCAGATCTCAGATCAAAATCCCAATATGAAAGGCTCTAAAACCACCAGTCCCATAAACATTCTCTAAAAACAATTATCTAGATGAACAGAACTTTTAAAAACTCATAAACTTCACCAAAAAATTTAAGGAGTTTAAAGAAGATAAATAGCTCAATGAAATTAATGAGGGTCGCAATAAAAAATATAAACACAGTATTGAAGGAAATATCAAAGATACTCCAGTGCCTTATTCAGTCACTATCTGATGAGCTTCTTCTTGCAGCGTATGGGAGTAAATACAGACATATTCAGACATTATTCAGGGAGAGGCGGGAGGGAGAACACTTGGAACATACAGCTCTAAATGGGGTGCAAATCCCTCCTCTCCTCAGGGCTCAGAGATGCCTGAAGAGGAGGCAGAAAGAGTATAAGATCCAGAGAGGATGTGGGACACCAGGAGATGAAGGTTCTATAAATCAACTGAGCAAAGCTCATGGGAACTCACCGAGACTGAGGCAGCAAGCACAAGGCCTGTACAGGTCTGTGCTAAGTACTCTGCATTATATACTATAATTTTCAGTTTAGTACTTTTATTGAATTCCTGAGTGTATGAACAAATGGATCTCTGATTCTTGATCCTACTCATGGGTTCTCCTTCTGTGTGTTTGCCTTGTCCAACTTCTTGTTTTATCTTATTCTGCTATTTTTACTATCATTCCTTAGATGTCTGTTCTTTCTAATGAAAGACAGAAAGGGAGTGGATCTGATTGGAAAAGGAGGTAGGGAGGAGCTGGGGGAAACAGAGGAAGGGAAAGTGTAACCAGGATATATTATATGAGAAAAAATCTATTTTCAAAAAAAAGAGGAAAAAATTAAACTGAATTCAGCAAAGAGACAGAAATGCTGAAGGAAACTCAAGCTAAAATTAATATGGAATTGAAAAGCTCAATAACAGAACTACAAAACTCAGGAGAAAACCATAC
>CM053750.1:25944031-25973035 GCA_028658305.1 Pachyuromys duprasi | reverse complement strand
CTGCATATTTCAGCTTAGTGTTAGGTCAGTGTTAACCTTCCATTAATATTTTTCTCTTGGTTAAATTATATTGCTACAGAAGACAACCTCAAAGTCAGTGATGGAGAGTAGTGGGGGCCAACTTCAAACTCACCGATACAGCAAGTGGTGGTCTGTGTAGTCTTTGCTCAAAGTCACTCTCTCTGAAAATCCTGGTGGAAGTAGATTATCTATGCTTATCTGGTCCTTCAGCTTACACTGCTCAATCTGGTGTAGTTGGCTCTCCATGTCCACAGTTCCGCCTCCATAGGCTCAGCCAGCTAGATCAAAATTATTAAAACAAACAAATATTCACACAATAGTAACGGTAATTAGGTTAGGTGTGGTATGTATGCCTGTAACGCTCGGCACTTAATGCCAGCCTAGACTACACAGTGAGTTCCAACCTAGCTTGTATTAGAGAGCAAGGCTCTGTTTCAAACATTTTTTTCTTTGAAACAGTCTTTCTATATATCCCTGGATATCCTGACCTCAAACTCAGAGATCTGCTTGCCTCTGCCTTCTAAGTACTGGGCCCAAAGGTGTGTACCACCATACTGGGCTGAAAAAAAAATTTAGCCAAAACAAACTACAAGAAAATAAGTGGGTACAGTGATGTATGCCTGTTCTCCCAGTACTCAAGAGGCAGAGGCGTGATTCTGAATTTGAAGTCAATCCTTGCTACATATTAAGATCCTGTCTCAAAGCCAATTTTAAGTGCACTATGTAGTATAAAGACTACTTACTCTACATTTAACCATGTTGAGTATTATAAACTCATCTGGAGATAATTAAATAGATGGTAGGGTAGTTTGGCATACATTATATATGAACACTATGCTGCAGTTACACTTGAATATCTGCAGATTTTATCTACTGGCCTTTCTGGAATAAATTATCAATGGGCATCAAAGATAACTGTAGTCATTAGCCATATTCACCTATAGAGACTGAAATGTGGCTCATCTGGCTAGAGAAATAATAAGTTTTATACACATTAAATCTCATATAGGGTTGTGTGGCTTCTGTCTGAACCACCACACAGGTCTAGAAATTGCTCAGGTGAATGGGGCTAACTTCTCAGACAGAAGTTGCCTCAATGCATGAGTGGAACTATTTTGCAGCTTGTGCTTCATGGCCTAATCCAGATGCTGGTCACTTGTAACCAGGAGACCCTTCAGTGACTTTAGATCACAAACTAAGGTTGTTCCTCTAAGAACAGAGCAGGATAGACATCCTCTAGGGCAGTGGTTCTAAACCTTGCTAACTCTGTGATCCTTTAATACAGTTGTGCTGACCCCACCATGAAATTCTTTCATTGCGACTTCATAACTGTAATTTTGCTTCTGTTATGAATAGTAGTTTAAATAGTTCATATGCAGGTTGACCTTCATGAAAGGACCACTTAAGCCTCCCCCACACTACCCACAGGAACCACTGCTCTACAGGTTTACTGGACACCTCAAAGGAAAGGTGGAGAGCTTTGACCTTTCCCCCAGTGCTGACCAGGACACACTAGGGCATCCTGGATCATATCAGAATAAACAACTTTATTTTACAATACAGTCATGCACTACATTGAAACATTCTTACCTTGTGGCACTGTAGCCGTCTCAACTGCTTGTCACTGTGCATTGCTTACTTATTTGTGATGCAGGATAATCAAACCCATTGTGCATAATTCCAGGGCAGGAGGGGTAGCTCCGCAAAGGAACAAGGTGGAAAATGACAGAGAAGGACAACCAATGCCTTCCTCTGCTTCCATGAATACACAAGCACACACTCACATGCATAAGCACACGAAAGTGCACATACATCACATATGTGTAAACATACGCATGAAATAAAATAATAAAAATAACATTTTAAAAAGCATAGAACAGTTATGTGCAGTGTATAGTATTTTGCAATAAATTACTATATTACTGGTGTGTATTTACTCTGCTATACTTTTTAATCACTATTGTAGAGTGTACTACTTATATGAAAAACTTTACTGTAAACCAGTAAGCATCAAGTTACAGCAGCAAACAGCTTCATATATTTTATTCCCACACTCTCTGGACATATCAGGATGCCATATGGAGTGACTGACCTAGTGTGTAACAGTGCACTGAGTTCTCAAGACACTCACCCAACTGCATGATTGTCAGAACATATACTATTAGGTGACACAGGGGTCTGACTAGATATCATCAATGTCCAGGGTCTGCATATCATATTGGTTCACAACTCACAAGACATGCACTGTTTTAACTGGGAGCGGGGTAACTTGGAGGGAAGTGGAGGTTCTGAAGGGTCAGAGGAGCATAAAGAAATGTTGTCCATTGCCAAATGAATGTTTTGGGCAAAAATGTAGACATAAAACTGCGTTAGGAGGAGAGTTAGGAAAGAGAGGAACATGAGTCAAGGAGAAACAATAAGCAGGAGCCAGCCTCGGGAGGCAGGGATGTTAAGATTGGGAAGTCCCTCAAGAGCGCCCCATATCCCCCAGTGTGGGACTTCTACCATTTCCAGGCTGGCAGGGAGACAGAAATTGCACCTGACCTGCTCTACTTAAGAAGTACGTGCCTGAATGCCCATAAAAGTTCTCTACAATGTGAAGAATTTGAGAGATTGCATCATATTGTTGGTAGCACACCCAGACAGGAACACAGGTCAAGAGGGAAAGGGAAAAGGCAAGGCATGACCAGACAGGCAGGGCTGTGCAATGGCTAGCTGAACAGGAGATGTGGTATCAGTAACCAGAGCCCTGGGTTCCACCAAATGACTCAGGAGCAACCCCAGCCACATAGGAGGTAAAGGCTGAGTGCTCTGGAAAACTTTGTTATGTATTCATTGTTCTGGATACCAGGTTTTGATAATTAATCCCCACAGCTCAGAGAAAGGCAGAAGCACAGAAGTATATTTGTGTTGTGTTCCAGAACAGAAAGCCCCAAATGAAATTTATTCACACAGAAAACCTAACGGTTGAGGCACGAAGGGACTCACAGGCTCCAGGTGCCAACTGTTCTCTCTCCCTCCAATCCGGCTTTGCTCTCAGGCAAAATCTGAGTTCAGACTCACCCACTTTCCATTTTTTTTCAAGCACAGAAAGAGTTTTATTCTCAGTAGTTCAACATAGAGCTCAAGACTGGCTGCCTGGCCTATCACCAGTCTAGTTCCTGTGACTAGGCAAATGGAATATGCCATTGGCCAAGATTTGGGTGCTGTCCGAAGTTAAGTCTTGCTTGAATTCTGCATATTAAAGATAATTAGAAGGTAATTCCACCCCCCCCCCAAAGAAAAAAGCAAAACGGGAAGAACAACAACCGGAAAAGGAAACACAAAATAACAAGGGGGGGTAATGTAAAACAAAATGGGGCTGATACTATGGAACCAACCTGAATTATCATTGAGAGGGTTGGGTATTGCCATACATAGGGGAATAAAGGGGCCCGAAACAGAGTCACAGAACAATAAGTAGAAGGGTTGGTAACTGAGATGAGGAAAGACCTGGGCATACAAACAAGGCTTAGTCCAGCTTCCCTAGAAGAGAGAATCTAAGGTAGAACTTAAAACAGCTAATGGTCTACTTGGTTGTAGAGTCCAGGACAGAAAAAAATGGAGAGAGAAAGAAAGGTTGGAAGGTTGAGATCCAAACACAAGGTGATATGACTCCTTCAGGAAGATACTTAGAGGGCCTCTTTCACAAAAGCCATATCTAAATATACCATACAGGAATTCTATAACCCCAAATGGTCGCATATAGCGAGGGATGAAGAAGAATAATTACATATATGATGTTGAATAGTTTTATATCAGCTTGGCATAAGCTAAAGTCATCTGAGAGAAGGGAACCTCAATTAAGATAATACCTCCATAAAATGGGGCTGTAAGCAAGCCTGCAGGTCATTTTCTTAATTAGTGATTAATGAAGGAGTGCTCACTCCTGGGCTGGTGGTCCTGGGTTCTGTAAGAAAGCAGGTTGAGCAAGCTGGGAGAAGCAAGCCAGTAAGCAGCATTCCTCCATGGCCTCTGCATTAGCTCTTGCCTCCAGGTTTCTGCCCTCATTGCTTTTGATGATAAGCCGTTATGTGGAACTGTAAGCAAAATGAACCCTTTCTTTCCCACATGGCTTTTGGTCATAGTGTTGCATCACTACAGTAGTAACTCTAACTAAAACATCCACCAATCAGTTTCCTTTATCATTTAGCTCGCCCACAATTCTGTAGTGACTCCAGGTTGCTTCAGTATGTGAAGCCAGATTTCTCTAGCCTGTGAAATGGTGTTTCATATCAGAGACAAGACATCACCTGTGGAAGCAGAATATGAAATTAGCAGGAAACTGGCTCCTGGGAAGAAAAAGGCCCAGGGAGCAGGTGCAGCCAAGAGAATACAGGCTCAAAGACAAAATGTGTTCAACACTGGAATCATTTTTAGATTTTATTTAATCATCATTTAATAAATCATGTTTTATTCCAAGGAGCTAGTAGCCTAGTGCTTAGCACATTGTAGAGCTTTCGAAAATATTGGTAAAAAATTATGTGCAAGGCATTATGTAATGACCAAAGGCTATATCTGTACCTATATAATATGATATGAAATTTCATATTATAAAAATATAAAATTTTAATTTTACCTTGTAAATTGTCATATATTTATAGATTGCCATATCATGTTTCAATATGTATATAGATATCATATGAAAGCCTATCTCCTCAAACATCCATCATCGAGTTGCATTTAAAACATTCACAACCCTTCCTTCTAACTTTACTGTAATAAACTATACATTACATAATCTGCAGTCACCTTACTATCAATTATAATTTTGGAATATAATTATTAAAATTTTAAACTATGGAACTCATCCACACAACAACTAAACTAACAACTATTCAGTGTTTTAAATCCAGAGCCCTGAAGGTTTCACTTATATCAACTCATTTCATTGTCATAATTCTAGGAGATAATAAAAACCACAAAGAAGCCTTTGTAAGCTCAACCAAAATGCATGGATTTAGAGTGACCAGAAACCACCAGTCTGCGCAGACGGACAGCAAACATGGGCCAGAGCTCTGTAGCCAAGCAGCTGCGGGCCTTTTCTTTCCATGACAGTTCTTTATTTATTTTCTTTGAGACAGAGGTTTTAATAGGCATGCTTTCAAGGACCAAAAGGTGAATACTAAGTCTCTAGGGTCACCACATTCACAAAAGCCTCATGGTTCACTTCTTCCTCCTAGCCCTGATAGAATTTACTCACTAAGGCTAATTTTTACAAGTATATGTTGTATATTTAATATTTTTATGTTTTTCCAAGTTACTAGCAGGAAAGATAGTCAAACAAGTTTGAGTCTCCCAGAAGACTGTAACAAACTCAGGTGAATTCTTTACTCACAAGTTTTATCATTTACAGTTTTTAAATGAGGAGCAGATGCTTCAGGTGTCAGCAAGCAACTTGCCAAGGTCGCAGAGCTAATAAACTATGGACCCAAGATTCAAGCTCGGGTGTTTAGCCTTAAACTGTCCATTTAGCCATGTTATGCTCCACTGCCTTGCACAGCTCCCTGCTCTAACAATGGATATAGTATTTATATAAATAACTCATTGGTCAATATGCATGAAAATGAGCCTGTAGCCACTAAACTAGCTGAACTGGTGTTTTTATTAAAAAGGCCTATTTCTATGCTCTGTGGGGAAATTTTTCAAAGCCCTGATTACTATGGACTGGGAAGTCCCTGGGAGTTCTGGGCGTTCTCAGGGGTTTACAGGTGGCTTCTGACTCAAGCCCCTGTCCCATAGCCTGCTTACTTTATTTCCTATAGAAACTCTTATGCAAGATTTTGACTGTTTTGCTGAATGTCACAAAAAACAAATCACTTCGAACTTTTGTGTAACCTCTGTAAAATGTTCTGAATGTGGGTGGTGTCATAAAAGAATTACTTTACACAGTTCCTAGTACTGACTAGACACGGCATTCATTCACACCCTTTACCTTCCTCCCTCATCACAAGAAGTATGTGGTGTTGCTAATGATCTTTAGTGTATGCTTGTTTTGATTTAATCTTCCTTCCACTATAGCTGACCAAATGGGCAGAAAGAAAAGTATCTACTTCCTATTTAACTGCAATTGTGTTTTTCTCATAAAGCTTAAGCTCTGCCATCCAGGAATCAATTTACCCTTTGTTCTCCTGTATCAT
This sequence comes from Pachyuromys duprasi, assembly GCA_028658305.1. Classification (NCBI taxonomy): domain Eukaryota; kingdom Metazoa; phylum Chordata; class Mammalia; order Rodentia; family Muridae; genus Pachyuromys; species Pachyuromys duprasi. The sequence continues at coordinate 25,966,835 of CM053750.1, read as the reverse complement.
AGAATATTCATTAAGTTTTGATCTAAAAGGTGCTTTGTTTACAGTGGTTTTGTTAGTGACTGGCCAATGGAGTGGCTGGTAAATAAAACTTAGCCTGGCATATTTCTTCTTTTATCCTTCAACCAATGGTTTCAGATATGTCTTGAGATGTAATTTAGGTCAGACCTGAAATTCTCTGTACTTACTGGACTTTAGTTCAATTAGGCATTTTGATTGTCTCTTATATGAGGCACCAACTGAGTAATAGAAGAGACACCAAGATAAATGTGAGTCTTGCAAAATCCTAGAGAAATACAGAAGACAAGAACCCAGACCAACAAAAGATAATTTCTTAAGAGAGGGGAGCAGACCCCAAGGGATGGAATGTCTGAGCTTCCTGCTCCTTTGACAACGCATTCAAGGTTTTAATTATTTTTTCTTCGGCCTTAGAAGCCTTAGAAGCTCTAGTCCAGAGTTACTCAGTCTCATGGCCTGTGGACTATGGAAAGGCAATAAATTGTGGTACAAAGTTTGCCAATGTAGGGAACTTGTTCATTCTATGGTAGCCTGACAATAGAGGTACTGATGGGGAAAAGGGGCTGGCATCCTAGTGACATCTCTTCAATAGCATGCTCTCCTACCACCTCCCCACAGCATAACCTTCTGGGGACCAAACCCTCAACTATAACCTTTGGGGGACATTTGCTATCTAGACCATAACATGGACTTAAGAAGAAGAAGCAATTGTATCCAGCGGTTAAAATTATAAGGTGGCATTAGGTTTTTGTCTTTGAAGACTAAATAGAAATTTGATAAGCTGGGGTGATATAGAAAGTATTCAAGATGGAAGGGCCATAAAAACAATGGCTAATGAGAAAGAAAGAAGTGTTAGCAGAAGTCAGCAGTGTGTTCTGCTCAGCAGAAGCATAAGATGCTAAGAGTATAGGCTTTTTGGTCAGGACCATGGCGATGGCATGTTAAAGGATGCGATCTCTAACCTACTGTGATGCAAAAAAAAAAAAAAGTCCACCACAACATAGAAAAACAAAACAAAACAAAATAGTGGATCCTGAAAAACCTTCTGGTCTCATAGTTACAAGCAGTTTTACACCCTGGGATACAGGATAGAATTTACATTTGGACCCAAATTGCTCAATCTGTCTTTGAAAACATTTCAACAGGCCTTTTAATTGTATAGGTTTAAGGCCAAGAACTTAGTACTTTTCTTAAGGAAATCCAAAAGGCAATAAGGTAACCCAAGTACAAATGCTCTGGATGTCTTAAGCTCAATTATGCACCTGGAAAGTTATACGTTCTTCCTCAATTTGGATGTAGAAATTATGTCTGAAAATTACTGCTTGTGTTGAGAGAGCTGTTTATAGGCTTATGTCCCAGTGTATGTTTACAGATCAGGAATGAAAACCCGTCTGTAGGAGGGTCCAAACGAGAGGCCATTCCCTGTGTGCTGTAAAGGGTTGTGTTTGGTTTGGGTCTGTATATCCAGGCTAGCCTCTTACTACTAAAATTCTTGAATTGTACCTTTGACTTGTAGTTACATAAAAAGGATGCTTTTGCCTCTAAGAGTTAAGAGGTTCTTAGGAAATATGAGAAGGGATTAACAGGTAGAGTCAAGATAGTCATACAACTTATCCTCAAGTACAGTTTATAGAAATAATGTAAGAAAGAAAACATGTATAACAAGAACAGTAATTTATCATCAAAATGTGATTTGATGATAATACCTACTATAGAAAGTAGATAATTGCATATATAAAACAGTATATCTTGCAAAGGCCTGGGATAGACACAGCATGTGTTTTCCTACTTAATGCTATACTCAGGGCCATGTTTACAAGCATACATCAAGCCTTCCTGCATCTTGTGATGGTGACAAAGATCTAAAGTTTCTGATGTCTTAAAGGCTATGATGGGAAGCTGTGCTACTTAGCACAACCACTTCTCTAGCTCCTCTTACTGACTTAAGTCAATTTTGTTTCCCTAATACATAGCAGTGTTATGGTGAATCATGATCAAATAAAATAACTGAGACAGAATGGCTCTATAAATAGTACTTAACAGGAAATATCACTTTATGAGATATGGGCTGGCCCTCATAGGATTAGAAGGCTCTATAAGGTCAAGGCCTGTAGAGAAGAATTGTTAACAACAGTCTCACTCAGCTATGGATCTTCCATGCAACATCATCAACAAGCCAAGCAAAATGAAGCCACAGGTACAAGAATGGCAGACAGAGAACAAGACGAAACCAACTGAAAGGAAGAAGTCAAAGTATTGCTATTCACAGATGATATGATAGTATACATAAGTGACCTTCAAAATTCTACCAGAGAACTCCAACATCTCATAAACACCTTCAGCAAAGTGGCTGGATGCAAAATTAACTCAAAAAAATCTGAAGCCCTTCTGTACACAAACAATAAACAGGCTAAGAAATAAATTTGTGAAACAACTCCCTTCACAATAGCCACAAATAATATAAGATACCTTGGTGTAACACTAACCAAGCAAGTGAAAGACTTGTATGGCAAGAACTTCAAGTCTCTGAAGAAAGCAAATGAAGAAGATATTAGAAGGAAGATCTCCCATGCTCATGGATCTATAGGATCCATGGCAAAAAAAAAATGGCTATCTTACCAAAAGCAATCTACAGATTCAATGCAATTCCAACAAACATATCAACACAATTCTTTACAGAACTTAAAAGAACAATGCTAAACTTCATATGAAAACAAAACAAAAACAGAATAGCTAAAAATAATCCTGTACAATAAAAGAATTTCTGGAGGTATCTCCATTCCTGATTGCAAACTGTACTATAGAGCAACAGTAATAAAAACTGCATGGTACTGGCATAGAAACAAACGGGTTGATTAATGGAATTGAATCAAACACTCAGAAATAAACCCACACACCTATCAACACTTGATTTTTGACAAAGAAGACAAAACCGTAAAATGGAAACAAGATAGCATCTTCAACAAATGGTGCTGGCGTAACTGGAGGTCTGCATGTAGAATAATGTAAAAAGATCCATATTTATCACCCTGCACAAAACTCTAGCCCATGTGGATCAAAGACCTCAACATAAAACCAGACACACTAAATCTAATAGAAAAGGAAGTGGGGGAGAGGGAACTGTTTGGCACAGGAGATTACTTTCTGAACAGAACACCAACAACTCAGGCACTAAGATCAACAATTAATAAGGAGGACCTCATGAAACTAAGAAGCTCCTGCAAGGCAAAGAACACTGTCAATAGGACAAAACAGCAGCAAATTAGGAAAAGATATTCACCATCTCTTCATCTGACAGAGGGCTACTATCCAAAATATAAAAAGAACTCCAGAAATTAGATACCAACAAACCAAATAGTCCAATTAAAAAATGGGGTGCAGAGCTAGACAGAGAACTCTCAACAGACCAATCTTGAATGCCCAAAAACAGTAAAGAAATGTTCAACATCCTCAGTCCTCATGGAAATGTAAATCAAAACGACTATGAGATTCCATCTTACACATTCCATCAGAATAGCTAAGATCAAAGACTCAGGCAACAACACATGCTGGCAGGGTTGTGGAGAAAGAAGGACACTCCTCCATTGCAGGTGGAAGTGCAAACTTACATAACCATTGTAAAAATCAATTTGGTGGTTTCTGGGGAAAAAAATGGAATAGTTCTACCTCAAGACCCATCATACCATTCCTGGGCATATACCCAACAAAATGTTCCACCATACTATAAGGATATTTGTTCATAGCAGCTTTATTCATAATAGCCAGAAACTGGAAAAATGCAGATGTCCCTCAACCAAACAATGAAGAAAGAAAATGTGACACATTTTCACAACGCAATACTACTCAGCTATCAAAAACAAGGAAATTTCCAGGCAAATGTGTGGAACTAGAAAAGATCATCCAAAGTGAGGTTATCCAGATTCAGAAATATATGCATGGCTTTCAGGGAGAGCACACTGTCTCTGGTGAGCAGGGCAGCAGTGACTGCACAGTGACCAACAGACTGAACTGTGGGCCACAAAACACCAGTGATTGTGTTCCCCAGGTAGGAGGAAACCCCACGGAATAGGAAGCAATCAGGTCTGATTTCAGGTCACCAAACTAAATTCTGGGAGAGTTCCCAGTGGCTACAGGGAACCCTGTTCAGGCTGTAGAGAGCCCTACAGGGGCTAGGTGCCAGCCCAGAGCCACATGCCTGCATGCTTTGATCACCATTCCAGACTGAACTGTGGGCCCCACAACACCAGAGACTGGGTTTCCCTGTCAGGAGGAAACTCCATGGTGAGAGAAACAACAGGTCCGACCTCAGGTCACCCAGCCAGCCCCCCTGGAAAAGTTCCTGGGTTCCAGCACAGGCTCAGTCACCAGCAGAGTCACTCACCTGATGCCTGCATGCTCTACTCACCATCCCAGACTGAACTGTGGACCCCAAAACATGACAGACTGGGTCTCCCTATTGGGAGGAAACCTCACAGTGAGGGAAACATCAGATCCAACCATCAGGGCACAGAACGAATCACTGGGAAAGTTGCAGGGTTCTCACAGACTCCAGGACTGTAGTCTCCTGCCACATGCTTGACTGGCCACTGATTACCTCGTGGGTACTGGGACACAGAGCTCCAACATCAAACGTACAGATGCCTGGGACCCACAGGATCAGCCCAAGAAACTGCTCCAAAGTTCAATCTGACTCTGTCTAAACTGACCAAACCTTGGGGCACTCTGGCTTTTCAAGGGGCTGCACCCAGCAAACACAGTGTAAGAACAGCAGCAGCTCACTAAATACAGAGCAAGAAAGCTCGTGGCAGAGCAGCAGTCTCCAGGATTTCTCCTGGTGTGAAAAGAGCCCCTGGCCTCCCAATGAGCCCAGTTAGCCCATAAGACCATACACCTGAGAAGAGCTGTGAAAATCCACTGAGAAGCACCAGCCATTTGGCCACCATAGCCAAAAATCTGAGGAGGCCTCCTTCAGGAACAATCATCTTCCTGCCAAGGGGATTTTCCCAACCACGCAGGGCTCCAGCGGGTACCAGAAACTAACAGTCAACACCTGAGACAGCCAGATGGGTAGCGGCAAGAGTAAAAGTACAATCAGGAAAAGCCAAAGTAATATGTCATCTACAGAACTCAGTTATCCAGGGGCAAGTAGCCCTAGAGACCTTAACATAAGTGAAATTTTAAAAAAAAATGACCTTAAATCTATGCTTATTAAGATGATTTAGGAAACAAATAAAATCTGTAAAGAAATACAAGAAGATACAGACAAAAGTTTATGGCCTTTAGAAAGGAAATAATTAAGTCATTGAAAGAAATAAATAGACGAAAGTTCAAACAAATAGGTGAAGGAATTGAAGGAAAAGAGGGAAAATACAAACAAACATGTGAAGGACATCAACAAAATAGTTCAGGATCTGAAGATAAAAATGGAAAAATTCAAGAAAACACAAAGAGGAAATCAAGGAGAGGGAGAAATTAAGGAAGAAAACAGGGACTACAGAGGTAAGCATATCCACCAGATTACAAGAGATGGAAGAATCTCAGGTGTTGGAGATACAATGGAAGAAATCGATGTATGCATCAAAGAAAATGTTAAATCTAAAAAATTCCTGACACAAATCATTCAAAACAACAAGGACAACATGAAAGGATGAAACCTAAGAATAATAGGAATAGATAAATAAGATTCCTATCTTATTTATCAAGATCAAAAACATGGTTTCAAAATAAATCATAGAAGAAAATTTACCCAATTTAAAGGAGAGGTTTATAAACATACAAGAGGCCTACAGAACACCTAATAGATTGGACCAAAAAAGAAAATCCTCCCAGCACATAATAAACAAAACACTAAATATACAGAACAAAGGAAAAAAAAAAACTAAAAGCTGCAAGGGAAAAAGGACAAGTAACATATAATGGCAAACCCAGCAGTATCACACCTGACTTCTCAACAGAGACTATGAAACCCAGAAGGGCCTGGTCAGATATCATTCAGAACCTAAGAGAACACAGATGTCATCTCAGATGACTATACCCAGAAAAACTCTCAATTGTCATAGATGGAGAAAACAAGATACTCAATAACAGAAACAAGTTTAAAGAGTACCTATGCACATATCCCGCCTTATAGAAGATACTAGAAGGAAAAACACAACCCAAAAGAGGTAACTACACCCAGGAAAACACAAGAAATAAGTAGCCTCAATACAGAAAAAAAAAAAAGTCACAGAGAAAGACATTACCTGAGAGTAAAGGGCTAAAAGATGACTTTCCAAGCAAATGGACCCAAGAAGCAAGCCAGAGTAGTTATTCTAATATCTAATAAATAGACTTTCAACCAAAATTAATCAAAAGAGATGGGGAAGGTCACTTCACATACATCGAAAGAAAATTCCATCAAGAAGACATCTCAGTTCTGAACGTCTATGCCCCAAATGCAAAGGCACACCCATTTGAAAAGGAAACATTAATAAAACTTAAACCACACTTTAGTAGTGGGAGAATTCAACAACCACTCTCATCAAAGGACAGGTCACTAAAACAAAAACTAAACAAAGAAACAATGACTCTAACAAAGGTCATGAATCAAATAGACCTAACAGATATCTACAGACCTTTTCACCCAAACATAAAATTTACCTTCTTCTTAGCACCTCATGGAACCTTCTCCAAATCAGACCATATACATTGTCACAAAGCAAGTCTTAACAGATACAAGAGATTAAAATAATCCCTTGTATCCTATCAGACTACCACAGACTAAAGCTGGACCTCAACAACAATAGAAATAGCAAAAAGCCTACACACACATGGAACCCGAACAACTCTCTACTCAATGACACCTGGGCCAGGAAAGAAATGAAAAAAGAATTTAGAGACTTCCTAAAATTCAATGAAAATGAAGGCACAACTTACCCAAACTTATGGGACACAATGAAAGCAGTGCTAAGAGGAATCTTCATAGCACTAAGCACCTTCATAAAGAAATATGAAACATTTCATACGAACAACTTTATGGCTCACCTAAAAGCCCTGGGGAAAAAAATAAGCAGACACACCCAAGAGGAGTAGACAACTGGAAATAATCAAACTCAGGGCTGAAATCAATAAACTAGAAGCAGAGGACAATTCAAGGAATCAGTGAAACCAAGAGCTGATTCTTTGAGGAACTCAACAAGGTAGACAAACCCTTAGCCAAACTAACTAAAAGGCAAAGACACATTATACAAATCAGCAAAATCAGAAATGAAAAGGTGGACATAACAACAGATATTAAGGAAATCCAAACATTCATTAGGTCTTATTGCAAAAGCTTAAATGCCACAAAATTTGAAAATATAACTGAAATGAACAATTTTCTTGATCAATTCCACTTACCAAAGTTGAATCAAGATCAGGTAAATCAATTAAATAGTCCTATATCCCCTAAGGAAATAGAAGCAGTCATCAAAAACCTCTCATCCAAAAAAAGCCCAGGGCCAGATGGTTTGAGCACAGAATTCTACCAGACCTTCAAAGAAGAGCTAAAACCAATATTCTTCAAACTATTCCACAAAATATAAACAGAAGGAACATTAACAAACTCATTCTGTGAAGCCACAGTCACCTTGGTACCTAACCTCACAAAGACCCAACAATTAAAGAGAATTTCAGACCAATCTCCCTTATGAACATTGATGCAAAAATATTCAACAAAATACTTGCAAATCAAATCCAAGAATACATCAAAGACATCATCCACTATAACCAAGTAGGCTTCATCTCAGGTATGCAGAAGTGGTTCAATATTTGAAAATCCATCAATGTAATCTACCATATAAACAAACTGAAAGAAAAAAACCCATATGATAATCTCCTTAGATGCTGAAAAACATTTGATAAAACCGAACACCCGTTCATGCTTAAAGTCTTGGAGAGATCAGGGATACAAGGCACATATCTAAACATAGTAAAGTCAATATACAGCAAGACTATAGCCAACATTAAACTAAATGGAGAGGAACTTAAATCACAAAAGAAGTCCAAGTATCACTGTTTGCAAAAGATATGATAGTATACATGAGTGGCCCCAGAAATTCTACCAGGAAGCTCCTACAACTGATAAACACTTCAGCAAAGTGGCTGGATATAAAAATAACTTAAAAAGTCAGTAGCCCTCCTGTATACAAAAGACAAGTGAGCTGAGAAAGAAATTTGGGAAACAACACCCTTCACAATAGCCATTATGTATGTATGTATGTATGTATGTATGTATGTATGTATGTATATACATATATATTATCTTGGTGTAACTCTAACCAAGCAAGTGAAAAACTTCCTTGGAAAAAACTTCAAGTTTTTGAAGAAAGAAATTGAAGAAGAAACTAGAAGATGGAAAGATCTCCTATGCTCTTGGATTTGCAATCTTACCAAAAGCAATCTACAGATTCAATGCAATTCCCATCAAATTATCAACACAATTCTTTACAGAACTTGAAAGAAAAATTCTTAACTTCATATGGAAAAAAAAGCCCAGAATAGCTAAAGCCATCCTGTATAATAAAAGATCTTCTGAAGTTTTCTCTATCCTTGATCTCAAGCTGTAATATAGAGCAACAGTAATAAAAACAGCATGGTACTGGCATAACAGTACCATGACTGTTGGATCACTGGAATCAAATCAAAGATCCAGAAATAAACCCACACACCTATGGACACCTGATTTTTGACAAAGAAGCCAAAACTGTACAATGGGGGAAAAGACAGCATTTTCAACAAATGCTGGCAGACAAACTGGATTTCTACGTGTAGAAAAATGCAAATCTATCACTTTGCACAAAATAAAGTCAAAGTGCATCAAACACCTCAACATAAAAATAGACACACTAAATCTGTTAGAAGAAAAAGTAGGAAAGAGCCTCAAACTCATTGGAACAGGAGAAAACTTCCTGAAGAGAACACCAACAGCAACAATCAATCATGAAACTGAAAAGCTTCTGTAAAGCAAACGACAGTGTCAACAAAACAAAACGATAGCCCACAGACTGGGAAAAGATCTTTACCAACCCTATATCCAATAAAGGGCTAATATCCAGAATATATAAAGAACTCAATAAATTAGACACCAACAAAGAAAGTAATCCAATTAAAAAAATGAGGCACAGAGCTAAACAGAAAATGGAGGATTATCAAATGGCAGAGAAACAGTTAAAGAAATTCTCAACGTCCTTAGCCATCAGAGAGATGCAAATCAAAACGACCCTGAGATTTCACCTTATACCCATCAGAATGGCTAAGATCAAAAACTCAAGTGACAACACATGCTGGAGAGGATGTGGAGAAAGGGGAACACTCCTCCATTGCTGGTGGAAGTGCAAACTTGTACAACCACTTTGGAAATCAATCTGGTGTTTTCTCAAAAAATTGGGAATAGCACTACCTCAAACTATGCCACTCCTGGGAATATACCCAAAAAATGCCCCACCATTCAACAAGGATGTTTGCTCAACTATGTCCATAGCAGCTTTATTTGTAATATCCAGAATCTGAAAACGTCTTAGATGTCCCTCATTGGAGAAATGGATGCAGAAATTGTGGCACATTTATACAATAGATACTACCCAGCTATTAAAAACAAGAAAATCGTGAAATTTTCAGGCAAATGTACCCAGAAACAGAAAGACAGGCATGATATATATTCACTTATAAATGGATATTAGCCCTATAATATAGGATAACCATACTAAAATCTACAGACCTAAAGAAGCTAAACACTAGAAGGACCCTAGGGAGGATGCTTAAATCTCATTCAAAATGACAAACAGGATAGACACCAGAAGCAGTGGAAGAGAGGGAACAGGATGGGAGTCTACTATAGAGGATCCTCTGAAATGCTCTACCCAATAGGGGATTGAAACAGATGCTCAGACTCGCAGCCAAACTTTGGGCAGAACTCAGGGAGTCTTATGGAAGAAAGAGGGCGAAAGAAGGACATGGAGGGGACAGGTAGAGACTGATACACCAACCAAGGACCATGCATGGAGAGGACTTGGATCCCCTGTTCGGATGTAGCTGATTGGCAGCTCAGTCTCCAGGTGGGTTCCTAAAGAGGATCAGGAGCTATCTCTATCATGAACTCAGTTGACTGCTCACCTCTGATAATGCGGCCTTGCCAAGCCACAGAGGAAGAGGATCCAGGCAGTCCTGATGAAACTTGATAAGCTATGGGCAGATGGCAGAGGAGGAGAATGCCCCCTTTCAGAGGACTAGAGGTAGGGGATAGGGAGTAAAAGAGAGGGAGGGTAGACCTGGGAGGAGTTGAGGGAGGGGCTTCAATTGGGATATGTAATGAATAAAATATAAAAAACTAAAACATAAAAATCCTGCTATAAAAAAGATATGCATGATATGTACTCACTTAGAAGTGGATATTAGCCATAAAGTACAAGATAACAATGATATAATCCACAGACCCTAAGAATCTAAGTTACAAGGAGGACCCAAGGGAGATGCTTGAATCTCACTCAGAAAAGAAAATAGAATAGGCATTGGGGGTGGATGGAAAACGGGAACGGGTAGGAGTGGGGATGGGGGAGGGGTAGAAAATATGAGTAGGTTGAACAGGGTTGAGAGAGCTGATGAGAGAATGGAAATCAGAGGTGGGGGTATACTGGCATTTGCCAGAGACCTGGAATTGGGGAGGCCCCCAAGAAGCCTATGGGTGTCACCCTAGCTGAAACGTCTAGCAGCAGGGAATATGGAGACTGAAGTGGCCACCTCCTGTAGGACTTCCAGTGGAGGGATAAGGACACCAACCCATCCACAAAACCTTTGACCCAAAATTTGTCCTGCCTGTAAGATGTGCAGGGACAAAGATGGATCAAGGACTGAGGGAATGGCCAACTAACGCCTGGCAGATACTTGAGACCCATCCCATGAGAGAGAACCAATCCCTGACACTATTAATGTTACTCTGCTACGCTTATAGACAAGAGCCTAACATAACTGTTTTCTGGGAGGCTTCATCCAGCAGCTGATAGAAACAGATGCCGAGACCCATAGAGCTTGGGGAGTCCTACGGAGGAGTTGGGGAAATGACTGAGTGAGACTGAGGGATCAAACACTCCACAAGAAGACCTACAGAGTCAACTAACCTGGGCCCATGGGAGCTCACAGAAACTGAACCAACAAAAGAGCATGCATGGACTGCTCCTGGGCCTTCTACACAAACGTAGCAGATGCACAGCTGGGTCTTCATGTGAGTCCCCCAACTGGAGCAGGGGCTGTCTCTGACTCTGATGCCTCCCTCTGGCTCCTGTTCCCCTAACTGGGCTGCCTTGTTTGGCCTCCGTGGGAGAAGATGCACCTAGCCCTGTAGTGACTTTAATGTGCCAGGGAAAGCTGGTACACACAGGGGACTTCCCCTTCTCTGAGAAGGGAAGAGGAATTTGGGGGAGAAGGGAAGAGGAGGGGGACTGCAATCAGGATGTAAATTGAACATGTATATAGAATGGCAATGTCTACTACAGGGCTGACGAGCTGCTCTCTGGCTGGACCTGAGGCCTGCTCCATGGAAAGGAGTCCTCCTCTAGTACTGTTAATCTAGACAAAAGCCCATTGCTGACTATGTAATAGGTTCTAGTGGAGAAGTCACTGCTGTTATTTTGCTAAACATAGATGATGTGCTCATCAAATTGCCATGTGTGTGCGTGTGTGTTTATACCCACAAATTACTGCTGCTGTCATCTTTGGTCAGAGAAGTTTCTTTGTTTTAACAGTCTGTAATAACCTCACAGATTCATAACTGACCAGTGAGATGAAACTAAGTGACTGCTGAACGCTCATCCATAACTGGATATCTACATTCCCCAGGGGGCAAGAAACAGTGTGGAAAGGGGGACAGAAAAAAATGTAAGAGGTGGAGATTTGTGCAGTATGTGGAACATCAAGTGCTGGGAATGACATGAATAGCCTTTGTGTACTTGACCTCATGGCAGCTGTGATTATCTGCACAAGCCTGCGCCCACCAACATCCCAGTATGGAGAAGAAAGAAGCTTATGGGATTCCACCCTTTCTTGAGGACTGTCAATGGATAATGAAGGAAGGAGAAATATTTTCTTCAGTGGTATAGCAACTGGCAAGGTGCCCATGTCTCTTTAAATAACCTTTCACCTTTGTCCCTATAACTAACTCTAGTATAATTGTAACTCATTGAGTCATCAAAGGAGGAGCAGTGTTAGGAGAACTAGTTAGAAAAGGAAGGGAATCAGGAAAAACAAAAGGGGGATTAGAGAGGGTCATGTGAGTGACCATGATCAAATAATACATTATATGCATATGTGAAAATTCCACCATGAAACTCATTGTGTATAATTAACACACACTGTTTTAAAAAGAGATGTACAAAGGAGACCATTTTTTAAGGAGGTAGATGCTCGTAATAAGGCAACTTGAAAGATTTCAACTAGAATCCTCTCTTTCCAACTGTATGTTTCAATACCCTTTTCAATCCAGATCTGGTTCCTCTAGAACTTCACTATGGCCAACCTGGACCTATTCCACACTGTCCATTCCTAGCTGGCATCTAGTTGGAGAGTTCCCCTTCTTTCTTGCACCTTTTAGTGCATCCATTTTATCTAGCTAGAGTACAGTTCTCTCCCCAGGAACTAACAATTTAAAAAAACACATTAGATCAAATGTCAAACCCATTTCAAATTATCAACAAAAACAACATTATTGATTTGAAAGAGATAATCCTCAACTTCCTCAACTATACTAGCTGGGAATGTATCAAGGGTATGTGTATGTACTGTAGGCAAAGTAAGAAAGAGTAGAAATGTGTATATTAGCCAAAGCCAAGATATATCATCTGTCCATTTTACAAACTGAAATCATCTTTATTTTTCTTTCACATTTGAGGTTGCCATCAACACAATTCAAAATTCGAGTATTAGTAAACCTTTGTATTTAATTCTCATCCCAGCATTTTGACATGATAAAAATTATACCTTAACTACGACTTCATAAATGAATAAAAAAATGAGATCCAAGGTCAAGAAGTGCTCTATACATTATTTATTTTAAAATGGGACCTCCTAAAAGAAAAGGTCGTCAGCAATAAGAGTACTATGGAAAACACTATGGCAGTTCCTAAGAAAGACAGGAATAGATTAACTTCAAGATTCAATTATATCACTCCTGGGCATATCCCCAAAGGATGCTTTATCCTAATGCAGGAACACTTGTTCAACCATTTTTATTGCTGCTCTATTCATGACAGCCAGAAATGAAAAATATCTAGATGCTCCTAAACAGAAGAATGGGTAAAGAAAATGTGGTACATTTACCCAATGGTGTATTACTCAGCTCTTTTTAAAACAATGAAATTATGAAAATTTCAGGCAAATGGATGGAACTAGAAAAAAAAATCATCCTGTGTGAGGTAACCCAGACCAAGAAAGATAAATATGCTATGTATTTGTTTATATCTGGCTATTATCCATTAAATAATTGATAACCAAACTCTAACCCAGAGATGCCAAGAATAGAGGAAGGGACTACAGGGAAACATGTGGGTCTCACTGGAAGGAGGAATTGGAGGGTGGGGACAAGAATCAGGTGGGAAGGGGAGGGGAAGTGGATGTGAGGGAAAGAATGAGAAGAGAGACAGCTAAAATTGAAGGGCATTCGAGGGGCTGTATGAAAACCTAGTGCAATAGAAACTTCCTATAAGATATGAAGTCCTAACAAAATTTCCAAATAATAAGGGAGATGGGGGCCCAACTGGTCACTTCTTATCTCTAAATAAAACTTCTAGTACCAGGACTGGGTTTCCTCCAATTGAGTTGATAGCAGAAGGGATCCAATCTAAATCCCCAAACAACATAGGCTGTTGACAAGACAATAGGTTGCTCTCTACAAACTGACAGCAAGGACCATTGCTGAAGACAACACCTACAAAACTCAATGAACATGGAGAAGTTGAGCTGGTGCCTACATAGAACCTTCATTCTCATGCTCTAGTGTCTTTGACACAAAAAGGGACTCTGCAGGCTAACAAAACAAAAATGTAAACACCTGCCAACCACAAAATCTTTGATCTACAATCTGTCCTGACTGCAAAATATGCTAAGGAAATGGTGGCACAATGTTTATGGTAATCAACAACCAATATCTGATTTGACTTAACACCCACTCCACAAGATGGAACCCAAATTTTACTCTGTATGCTTGCCTTCTCTAGGAACGGTTCCTTATTTTTATTTGGGAAAGCACAATGATGCCATTTTGTGTAAGATTTCACGAGTTATCAGATAAGAGCACAGCTAATCAAGCAGACAGGCTTGAAGCTGACACTGGCTCTTTGCTTACAAGCCACATGGATATGGAAAGAAGAAACTGTGGCCCTCATTCTCCATGGGGGAATATAGAATAAGTGGGATCATTTCATAAGTGGGTGTCATGGCTCTGGTATAGAGAAGACATTTGATAAAATAGTAATATGTGGGGTTGTTATTGTAGCCACAAAGTATGTGGGGTAACATTAATCCTGGACAAAATTCTAAAATTACCAAATAATGTTTTTCTAATACCTAGAAAGAAAAGATATGGCCATGTGTTCAAAATAGATCCTATAATGGATTTGTCAACAAATTAGGTACAATCAACCTCCCTTTATTTTTGACATGGTTCTCTCCATGCTTGGTTACTGACAAGTGAAGCAACAGGAAGAAAGTAAACAAACCACCTTCAACTACTCCATAAGGCCTGCAGGAAACCAGCTGGCCAGATGACAAACTGATAGGAAGATCTGCATGTGGTTGACTGCTCTTGCCAAAGGATGATATAAATCTGAACGGAGGAAAAAATGGGTCATTGTTCCTCCATTCTAATTCAATGATCTCCTAAGAAAATAAGAAAAGGGCACTGATGGCAATCTGAGAAAATATAAAATCTAATTGCAGAAACTGTGATAGATTAAAAACCCAGAAGAGCCTTCTTGGAAGCAGGCCTAGGTCCATCAATGAACTACTTTCTATGTGTAATCTATAAAAGAGGCATGGTTATAAGAAACTGCATGCTCAAAATTCATAGAGTAAACAATAAAAGTCGTATATTCTACTCCAAACTAACCACAGGGAAAATGGTAAGCTACTAACCAAATTATACATGTAATTATAGATAGTGTTATATAACACTGTAAATCATACAGAAAGGGGCTATGCTACACTAAGCATGCATACAATTAAAAATAAAATTGGATGCCCAATGCCCTAGTGTTATAATTTTGGTCAATATTTAAAACTATCTTTTAATGATATAAATATAACTTTCTCTTTGAATTTTCTGATAAAATTCCAATTTATAAACAGATTCTGGCTTCAAAATTAAAGTAGAAGTTATTTTTTCTACCTAGAAGAATTGAACATTCAAACTGCATATTTAGAATTTGCTAAAATTGGCATAGATATTTGCCTAGCATCATTACTTAGAAGTTTCCATAGAGACTTATAGTTTATGTCATAGCAGTAATATAGACTATCTCAATGGAGAATGCAGCAACTGTTTAAGTGAGAAAATATATGTTGTAATCTTCCTATTCCTGGAACTTGACAGAAGTTTTCCCAGATGTGAGAAAGGCTGAAGTTCAGATGATGGACAGCCAGATGTGTTTGAATGTGGCTGATGTGCTCCAGGCAATGTAAACCTGGAGGAAAGTGGCCATTGTTCTGCAATTCCTAGTCAATGACTTCATGAACATATTATAAAATCACTGATGACAATCTGACAAAATAAGAATTCTCATTAAATAAGATATGACAGACTACCATGACTTCTCCACAACTCATAGGACCATGCGTCTAGAGTATTAGTTATCCCCCATTTCATCAGCAATACCTCAGCAAAAGGGAAATTACTGCTGATAACTGGTATTCATAGTTCATAGTGAGTTCTGGTGTGCTTACATGTGTTGGTGTACTTTTTATAGTTATTTTATTTGGTTTCTTATATCTCTAGCTGTCTTCCAACCCTATCCTTTCTAGGTAGGAAAGAAGGTTAGAAGAAACAGGGGCCATAGACGTGTATAGGCTTCTTCCTGCTGATTAGGGATGTTGGGTTCCTTGGAGCAAACCAATGTCAGGATATCCAGCTGCTTCTTCTCATCAATGGGCAACAACAGCAACCAGGAGCAGCCTTCACTATTTCAGAGCCCTTGGGGTTCAGGCACCTATCCCCTCTAAGGAGTTCCCAGAATTCCAAACATCAACTCATCCTCAGCCCTGTTAGTGTACAAGGCAAAACATAATCATCTCCGGCAAGGCAGCCTCTTATCTCATAGCTGCGATTAAAACATCTTCACAGAACATAACTGGGTTTTTGAGTTTTTTAATTTATTTTTTAATTATTACAATTTATTCACTTTATATTCCAGTTGTAGCCCTCTCCTTTGTCCTATCCTAATCCTCCCTTTTCTCCTCCTATACCCTTCCCCCACTACACTGATAGGGGAGGTGCTCCTCCCCTTCCCTCTGATCATAGCTTATCAGATCTCATCAGGACTAGCTTCCTCTGTGGCCTAGGAAGGCTGTACCCCCATCAGGGAGAGGTGATCAAAGAGCCAGCCACTGAGTTCATGTCAGAGAGACAACCCCTGTTCCCCTTACTAGGAAACTCACTTGGAGGCTGAGCTGCCATGGGCTACATCTGTGCAGGGATTCTAGGTTCCATGCAATGGCCTTGGTTGGAGTATCAGTCTCAGAAAAGACCTCTGGGCCCAGATTTTTTTGGTTCTGTTGCTCTCCTTGTGGAGCTCCTGTCCCCTCTAGGTCTTTCTATCTTCCCCTTCATCCATAAGATTCCCTGCACTCTGCCCAAAGTTTGGCTATGAGTCTCAACATCTGCTTCAACACCCTGCTGGTTGCCTCAGAGGCCCTCTGTGGTAGGCTCCTGTCCTATTCCCTGTTTTCTCCCTCTTCCAATATTTATCCCATTTGCCTTTCTGAGTAAGGATTGAACATCTTACTCATGGTCCTCCTTCTTGCTTAGCTTTCTTAGGTGTACAGATTTTAGTATGTTTATCCTATATTATATTTCTAACATCCACTCATAAGTGAGTATATACCATGTGTGTCTTTCTGTTTCTGGGATACCTCACTCAGGATGATATTTCCTCGTTCCCACCAAATGACAGCCTGCAGACTAGGAAAGGACCTTCACCAACCCTATATCTGACAGAGGGATAATATCCAGAATATATAACTCAAGAAGTTAAACAGCAACAAATCAAGTAATCCAATTTAAAAATGGGATACAGAGCTAAACAGAGAATTCTCAATAGAGGAATATCAAATAGCAGAAAAACACTTAAAGAAATGCTCAACGTCCTTAGTCATCAGGGAAATGCAAATTGAACGACCCTGGAATTTCACCTTACACCCATCAGAATGGCTAAGATCAAAAACTCAAGTGACACCTAAAGAAGATAAACAAGAAAGAGGATCCAGGGTAAGATGATCAAGTCTCACTTAGAAAGACAAATGGGATGGACATTGGAAGTAGGAGAAAACAAGTAACAGGACAGGAGCCTACCACAGAGGGCCTCTGAAAGACTCTACCTAGCAGTGTATCAAAGCAGATGCTGAGACTCATAACCAAACCTTGGGCAGAGTACAGTATATGAAAGAAGGGGGAGTTAGTATGACCTGGAGAGGACAGGAGCTCCACAAGGACCAAATATATTTGGGCACAGGGGTCTTTTCTGAGACTGTTTCTCCAACCAAGGACCATGCATGGATATAACCTAGAACCCCTACTCGGATGTAGCCCATAGCAGCTCAGTCTCCAAGTGGATACCCTAGTAAGGGGAACAGAGACGGTTTCTGACATGAACTCAATGGCTAGCTCTTTGACCTCTCCCCTCCCCCTGAGGGAGGAGCAGCCTTGCAAGGCCACAAAGAAGGACATTGCAGCCAGTCCTGAAGAGACATGATAAGCTAGGGCCAGATGGAAGGGGAGGAGCACCTCCCCTATCAGTGGACTTAAAGAGGGGAAGGGAGGAGATGAGGTAGGGAGGGTAGGTGGGATTGGGAATGAATGAGGAAGGGGGCTACATCTGGGATACAAATTTAATAAACTGTAACTAATATAAAAATTTTTAAATGGTTTAAAAAAACTCAAGTGACAACACATGCTGGAGAGGATGTGGAGAAAGGGGAACCCTCCTCCATTGCTGCTTATATAACCACTTTGGAAATCAATCTGGCACTTTCTCAGACAATTAGGAATAGTGCTACCTCAAGATCAAGTTATACCACTCCTAGGCATATATCCAAAATATGCTCAAGTATACAACAAAAATATTTGCTCAACCATGTTCATAGCAGCATTATTCATAATAGCCAAAATCTGGAAACAACCCAAATGTCCCTCACCTGAAGAATGGACACAGAAATTGTGGTACATTTACACAATGGAATATTACTCAGCAATTAAAGACATAACTGTGTTTTTTTTAGTTTTATTTATTTATTTTGTATACAATGTTTTGTCTGCATGTACACCAGCACACCAGAAGAGGAAACCAGATCTCATTATAGATGGTTGTGAGCCTCCATGTGGTTGCTGGAAATTGAACTCATGACCTCTGGAAAAGGAGCCAATGCCCTTAACCTCTGAGCCATCTCTCCAGCCCCATAACTGGGTTTTTTAAGAAACCCAAATTCTCACTACACACATGAAATGTATTCCACATAGAATACTGATTCCCCAACCCCCCTGCAATTCATGTCTTTCCCAAAACATCAGAGCATAACTATTTGAGGGAGGGAGTTTGTATACATACAGCTAGTTAAGCTGAAGCCACACTAGAAAGGAAAAGGTTTAATCTGTCCATTGACCTCATAACAAGATGCCAAGAGATACAGACACATAGAAACAATGATGTGGAGACAGGAGACAGAAGGAGAGCACTATGTAATGACGAAAAAAAAAAAATGATGCATGGTGCATCAGCAGGGCAGGCTGTACAAAGGATTGCTGTTAACACCAGAGGCTAAAGGAAAGACACAGAACACAGTCTCTTGGAGCTATATAGAAGACATAGCTCTGCCAAATCTGAGAATCCTGCCTTCCTTCAGCTGCTAAGTCATCCGACAGAGCCTCCCTTCTTGTCACCTCAGAAGCCACAGTGGCCTTTCCACACCCTAGTTCTTGTCCTGTTAGTCATTTCCATTAAACACACAATATCCCAAACTGCCTTCAGGATAAACCCCCAACTTACTCTATAACTCCTTGTCCACTCATCCTAGGTTTCCTTTGACACCTTTTCAACCATTGGGCCTCTGTACCTTTAATTCCCCATGTTTGG
The DNA here is from genome assembly GCA_028658305.1 of Pachyuromys duprasi. NCBI lineage: Eukaryota > Metazoa > Chordata > Mammalia > Rodentia > Muridae > Pachyuromys > Pachyuromys duprasi. The sequence goes on along the minus strand of CM053750.1, from coordinate 25,947,474 downwards.
ACCGTTCTTCCTCTTCTGCTTTCCCAACACAGGAGGTTCTCTCGTTCTCTCTCTTCTCTCCTCTTCACATCTCCCTGTCCCAACAAAGGCTGTCTATGAGTCTAATGCTTCCTCAAAACACTTTTACCACTCCGTTGCAATTGCTTGCTTATTTGTACAACATGCTGGAATTTTACCCTTCATTTCTCAGACACAAAAACAATGTCACAGTCCATTGTTTCCAAAATTAAAACTAAATGCACTCCCCATTTTACCCTCTTGACTCAAAAGAATTTAATCCAGGGGATCCCTCCCTGTGTTACCTTTCATGAGATCACCCAAGAATTCAGAATTCATAAAGGACCAGAAAAAACAAACAAACAAACAGTGATGGTGTAGTACACGCTGACATGCTGCGTTCCAGTTCCAGGATGCAACCAGGCACCACAACACAACACAGCACACTCTCCAGCGTCAGAGGTGACCCAGGCACACCACAGCCTTTGGTAATGGTAAGAGACCAGCGACTGACACAAACGTAATAATAGAAAAAACACAAGCCAGACATGGTAGCACTCAGAGAGGCAGAGGCAGGTAGATCTCTGTGAGTTCAAACCTGGTCTACAAATCAAGCCCAGGACAGCCAAGGCTACACATAGAAAGCCTGTCTTGAAAAACAAACAAACAAACAAAAAAAGCTGAGAACTGAATGATAACTTTTTTTCTGCTCCTCCGCTACAATTGCACATATTTCCACGTAAATCCTGACACAGGTGGGGAAGTTTTAACTATAAATTTAAAAAAAAAATCATACACATTCCATGAGGTACCAGAGTCTAACAGAAGGGAAGGAAAGAAAGCAGAGAAGAGAGCAGAAACCTGAAACTCCTTTCTATCCTTTCTCTTCAGATTTCGGACCTGGAACTACAACCCAGCATCACCAGCAGCTTTGCAAGCCAGGACCGTCCCCCCAAGACATGCAGATTCTACCATGTGAGGGAACATTCAAGTGGTAGCCTCTCTGCTTCCCCCACAGAACTGGCACCCCAACTAAAAGGAGAGGTGAGAGAGGGGTTGGATGCCGGATTCAGGAGGTAATGTAGTTGACATAAATGAGAGCGGCCCAAAGACGGGATATTGGGGAGTTGTCGTGGAACACGGCCATGCAGACTGAGTCCTGTGTGGAGAGGAGTGGCTCACAGCTCCAAGGTGATTTAAAGTCACCCCTGGAAACCATATCATCCAGCGACACTTCTGTTGTATGTTCTGTAGTCTTCCAAGGATGCCAGTTTTGGTGTAAATTTTGTCACTCTGTCACAGAAGAATTTGATCTGAGGCTATTTTTGAAAATGGCACCTAACAGTGAATTATAATCAAGTAAGTTGAGTGACTATGGTATAGCTCAGAGGTAGAGCGTGTATGGCATGGTGGGAAAATCTGCAATAAATAAAATTAATTAAAAAAAAGAAGGCTGGAGAAATGCATCTCAGGGAAGACCACTTGCTGCTCTTCCACAAGACACAGGTTTGAGTGCAACCGTCCAGTCCACAACCATCTCTATGTCCAGTTCCAGAGGATCTGACACCTCGTCTGGCCTCTATAGCCACCAGGCCCACACGTGGTACATGTAGCAAGACGCCTATACACATATAATAAAAAAACAATTTTAAAAACAAAACTAAATAACAAAAATCCACTGACCAAGCAAGTAACTCAAGTAATGTAGGAAACTTGCATCCCCGATGGAGATGGTTTTAACAAGAGTGCACCAGTGGGCTCTCGGCCACTAAGGAACTGGCAGAGCATTAACAAAAGGGAGCTGCCATGAGCTGCTTCAAAAACACCTGTCCACTGAATCTTGAACTCACAAAACCCACTAGCTGAACTAACTACCTCACCTAGTAACATCACATGGGAAACAGCTCCTCCATCCCCTACCCTCACATACACACACACCCTAGTAATACGGCACATCATTCCCTTGACCATTCATCTATACTAGATGCATGGAAAGAAGGATGCCTTTTGTGGACAGCAAACACTACAGTACTTCAGCAGGTGAATGTTCAGCCCAGTAGCATTAGCACAGGCACAACAAACGGACATTCTTCCAGACAACCAAGGACGTCAACACAGCCTTACAGAAAACAGAAGGCTCTGCCTTCTCAGAAGACTTCTAGAAGCCTCTCAGCAGAGCACATGCCCAGGCTGCTCAGCAGTCAGGAATCTTGTGAGCAATGCTTCTTGGCTTCCCTGTCAGATAACCAAAGCTGCTAAATGGAACACCTTCTGCCCTAATCCAATGGCAGACTTCACTTTTTAGTTAGAAAAAAAAGCATGGTTTTTAGAAAGAATGTTATTCAAGGGCTGGAGTGATTGGGGGGGCGCTCACTGGAGGACAGCTTCCAATAACCACAATACACCACGAGTTCTTGGAACCTGCTGCTCCCTTCATATTTGGCACTCAGTGGCTCATTGTCCTTGTCTAGACAAGTGCTACAGGCTGAGTAAACAGTGAATGGCTGCACAAAGCCTCTATTCATCCAGAATGAAAATGTGGTAACATGCTGCCTTTTCAAGCCCAAAGGGATTTGCAGAGAAAGAACAATTTACAGCTACTTTGCTTTTAAGATAATATTTACTTAATGTTGGAAATTTAAAATCTACTCCACTCATATTTTTAGTGCAATTAATAAACAATGCTCTTCTACGTAAGGTTTTAATGAAGTGTAAATCACTACTTACTCTCTTACTAACATTTAGCTAATTCACACTAAGCAGGCTAAATGCTTTGTAGTGATTATTCCTACTTACAGTAATTATTCCTTCAAGTTTAGTCATTTCTTCCCATATTTTACAGACATTTGCAAATTTCATATACTTAACATTTTATTCTAGGATCCAAAGTTTTCAGGGTATGACAGAGTACCTACAAACAAATAACTTAATAATTTATCAATTCTATATGTAGCAAGATAAAGACTCAGCTGTTAGTTGTATACATATATAAATATTTCTAAACATTTGTAACTCGTTTTTAATTAATTTAATTTTTATTAACTACACTTTATTCAGTTTGTATCCCAGCTGTAGTCCCCTCCCTCATCCCCTCAACATAAAACCAGACACACTAAATCTGTTAGAAGAAAAAGTGGGGAAGGGCCTTGAGCTCATTAGTACAGGAGACAACTTCCTGAACAGAACACCAATAACACAGGCTCTAAGAACAACAATCAATAAATGGGACCTCATGAAACTGAAAAGCTTCTGTAAAGCAAAGCACACTGTCATCAGAACAAAACAACAGCCTACAAAAGGGAAAGGACCTTCATTAATCCTGTATCAGAGGGCTGATATCTAGAATATATAAAGAACTCAAAAAGTTAAACAGCAACAAATCGAGTAATCCAATTTAAAAATGGGATGCAGAGCTAAACAGAGAATTCTCAATAGAGGAATATTGA
>CM053750.1:25916521-25943531 GCA_028658305.1 Pachyuromys duprasi | reverse complement strand
TAGTAAGATCTGGAGAGGACAGGAACTCCACAAGGAGAGCAACAGAACCAAAAAATCTGTGCACAAGGGTCTTTCCTGAGACTGATACTCCAACCAAGTACCATGCATGGAGATAACCTAGGACCCCTGCACAGATGCAGCCCATGACAGTTCAGTGTCCAAGTGGGTTCCATAGTAATGGGAAGAGGGACTGTCTCTGCATGAACTGATTGGCCTGTTTTTTTGATCACCTCCCCCTGAGGGGGGAGCAGCCTTACCAGGCCACAGAGGAAGACAATGCAGCCCCTCCTGATGAGACCTAATAGACTAGGATCAGAAGGAAGGAAAAGAAGACCTCCCCTATCAGTGGACTTGGGGAGGGACACGGGTGCAGAAGGGAGAGGAAGGGAGGGACTGGGATGGGAGGAGGGAGGGAACTACAGGGGAATATAAGGTGAATAAAGTGTAATTAATAAAGAATTTAATAAAAAGAAAAAAAGAAATAAAACCCAGGTTCTAATCAAGGTGAGTCTAATCAGCATTTCTCTTCCATAAATCTAAAGCTTCAAAACGGCATGTTCTAAAGAGAGCATGAAGTGTAATAAACCTGAAGTCATTTCGTGCCTGCCTTCTCTCTAAGGAGGGTCTATTATGAATCTTGACAATGAACACAGTGGGTGTAGCCCTGACATCTCAAAAGGAAGCAGCACCACTCAGCTGGGGGCACTGAGCCAAGTTCAACGGGTGGATTCATAAAGGAATGAGCAGGGTTGGGAGAAACCAGCAAAGATTGGGGTGGGGGCACATCTATTTGAAGAGGATTGCTCAAGAGTACAATCACTCCACAACCTCTTTAAAAAACAACGGCGAAGAGCCGAATCTCCCCTTCGCCTCAGGCTCTGCAGGAAGCTTTTTGTCCAATCCTGAGCCTTTCCACATTGAGCCCTTCCAATGGCATTAACGAATCTTTGTGGAAGCAGAGTGCTGGGCTCAGTGCCTTCCTTATTCCCTGAAGGCCACATGGAGCCAGCTGCCTCCTGGGCCCAGAATCAGATTGGTGCTTGCTTTATCTTTAAATTTTTTGCTAGCCTCTGAGAAAATTCTGCCTGGTGCTGCTTTTAGTGTGCAGTTCTCTCAGGAAGCTGAGATCAGCGAGATTTTGAAATGAAAAGCTCTGGTTTTCAGGCTTGTCTTCTCATAGGAAGGAATGTCCTCCATCACCTGCCACCAAGCAAAGCTCTGTTTACAAATCTGCTGGTGTAATCACTATTACTTTAGCATGTAAATGCAAAATTCCACAAAGACAGCTGAACAATAGACATTTTCCCCAAAAAAGAAAAGGAGAGTCATTTCCTCCAATCTTTACCTGTATTTTATCTGTCACTTCATTTCCTTTACATGGCCTCTCTGTGATCTGGCAAGCTGAATGGCTTAACATAAGCATGTCTCTAAAACAACTCCTCGACTAACAGATATATTAGTTATTTTAAAACTTGTTTGTTGTAAAAACAGGTTTTACTATGTAGCACAGGCCTGAACAAGGGGGTTAGGGTTGGGATGCTTAATACTCAGTCTGACAAGTACAGATGCCCTCACTATGGCTGGCTACAAAGTAACTCCACGATCCTCAAATGACAGAGACATTCTTGAATAAAGGAGGAAAAAAATTAATCTTGGTACCATGCAAAAGTTAGCCAATAGTCAGTACCAGTAAAGGCCTTAGAACTGTAACATTTCTAGGATCCTATAACATATTAAAATGGATAGTGAGGGCTGATGAAGAGATGACTCAGTGGTTAAGAGGACTGGCTACTCTTTTTGAGGACTGGGGTTCAATTCCCAGCACCCACACGGCTGCTCACAACTGTCTGTAACTCCAAGATCTGACATTCTCACACAAACATACATGCAGGCAAAATATCAATGAACGTAAAATAAAAATAAATTCTTTTTAAATATATAGTAATATCTAATTTAAAAAAAATGTTTCCAAATATGTATCACCTTTTCAGCTCTAATTAGACTGGGATTCTATATAATTATCTATTAAGCATAATGCAATTCATGTAAGGAGACTAAAGTAATCTATACCTAGTGAAATTAGAAATCACAAAGAATTTCAATTTTTAAAGCAAGTAAAAATGATATATTTTGTGGAGGATAAGGAAGTTTAATAAGGTTGACAGCATAGGGGGACAAAATGAGTCTTGGTTTGGTTCAGGGCAGCTGACCTTCCAGATGTACTGCTGCCACTCTCAGCAGATGACACTCAGGATGCTATACAAACAGGAAGCATATATATAATATAGAGAGCATATACAATGTAGTATAGTGTAGCATAGCATAATAGTATATAAAAGGGTATTTTCAGGTTTGGGACTTAAATCTTCTTCCAAAATTTCATTCTCCTTTTCCCCTCCAGGTAAACTGACTAACATCATGCAATTTCATGCAATAGCCATACTCAGGAAAAGACAGTACAGTCCAAATATGGGAAGCTTCACTTTCTCCGTTCTAATGCAATTTCCCCTAAAATTTTCTATGGACGCTGCATCTGATTTTATGACATTCTCCTACAAATTATCTTAATGGAGCTTTATAAAAGCCATTTATCAAGATCTGTAACTGACAGCAACAACCAGTAACACTCTGACTTTTAATAATCACATTCACATTGATGTCTCCTCCCCAGTCATCCTGAAGGAAGAAAAATAAAATGGAGATGAATGATAAATGACTAGTTTCTCCTGTGATTCCCCTATAAACACAGCAGATAAAAGCTACTTCAGAGCCCTGAAAGAATTAGTGATCTATCTTTTACATAGACTTCATATGTGCAAGCAGCTATTTTGAATATTTTGGATGTATGATATCAAAATGAAGAGTCTTGTATGTGTTCTTCTATTAGAGCATGCCTCATGCTGGCTTACAATAACTTTTTCTATAATTACCTCTTTCGTAATTAATTTCCTGAGGAGCCCTATTTATCTCTGTCTCCCTAGAAATAACATGTTTCTAATTCCTAATTATTTGATATGTTTATTAGATAACTGATTTACATACTCATGTTAAAATTTGTATAGAAATGATTTTATGTCATTATTTGGCATCAAGTAGGCCACTGACTCCCATCTTTAAAAATACTGTTCTCACTATATTATATTATAGCTTGTGGGCATCGCCAGCAAAGGGCCAGTAAGTCTCACAGCCTGGGGCAGCTTCTGCTGACATGACTAAAGAAGCAGTCAGGCTGAGAGTATGTGACCTGACATTGGAGAGTCTGCCCAGAGATGAACAACCAATGGCAGGCTCAGAAATGATGTGGAGGGACCTGATTTGTTGCCCAAATTATTGTTATATAATGTGTTCTCACTTCTGCGAATAAACGAGTCTGCATCCGCTGGACCCAGTGTCTGTGTAGTGGCCTCAGTGCCTCTCACCTCCTAAGCTTGGACCCCCAGGCCTCACCCATGGGCTGGACCCTTGGGAGGAGGACCAAGAGTAGCTGTCTTCTTTAAATATTAAAAGGAGACCAATAGAGCCAAAAAAATTGGCCCTGGGGTCCCTGCAGAGACTGATGATACTCCAACCAAGGACCATGCATGGAGAGGACCTAAAACCCCTGCTCAGATGTAGCCCATTGACTCAGTCTCCAAGTGGGTTCCCTAGTAAGAGGAGCAGAGGCTGTCTATGTCGTGAACTCAGTGGCAGGCTCTTTGATCACCTCCCACTAAGGGGGGAACAGCCTTGCCAGGGCACAGAGGAAAACAAAGTAGTCAGTCCTAATGAGACCTGATAGGCTAGGGTCAGAAAGAAGGTGAGCAGGACTTCCCTTATCAGTGGACTAGGGGAGGGGAAGGAGAGGAGATGAGGGAAAGATTTGGGGGGAATGAGGGAGGGTGCTACAGCTGGGATACAAAGTCAATAAATTGTAATAAATAATTAATAAAAAATTAAAAATTATTGCATATGTTTGTTCTGGGAATTCAGGATTGGCAGCAAGCATGTTTATCCACTGAGTCTTTTTTTTTATTTTTTTTCTTCACAATTTATTCATTACATATCTCAATTGAAACCTCCTCCTTCATCTCCACAAGTCCCACCCTCCCTCCCTCTTACCCCCATCCTCTTCTCCTGGTTCACTGAAAAGGGAAGCTCTCCACTATTGCCACCTGCCCATAGCTTGTTAAGTTTCATCAGGACTGCCTGGATCCTCTTCCCCCGTTACCTGGCAAGGCTATATCACCAAGGGCAAGTGTTCAGAAAGCAGTCAACTGAGTTCATGATAGAGGCAGCCCCTGATCTCCTCACTCACATGGAGACTGAGCTGCCAATCGGCCACATCTGAGTAGGGGGTCTAGGTCTTCTCTGTGCATGGTCCTCAGTTGGTGCATAGGTCTCTGCAGGAACTCCTGGGCTCAGACCTTTTAGCTTTGTTGGTCTCCTTGTGGGGCTCGTGTTCCCTCCATGGCCCTCTAATCCCACCCCTCTCTTACTCCATAAGACTCCTTGCGCTCTACCCAAAGTTTGGCCCTGAGTCTCAGCATCTGCTTTGATCCTCTGTTGGGTGAATCCTTTCAGAGGACCCTCTACAGTAGACTCCCATCCTGTTTCTTCTCTTCCACCACTTCTGGTGTCTACCCTGTTTGATATTCTGAATGAGATTTAAGCATCCTCCCTAAGGTCCTCCTTAGTGTTTAGCTTCTTTAGGTCTGTAGATGGCTGTCCTATATTATACAGCTAATATCCACTTATAAGTGAGTATATACCATGTGGGTCTTTCTGCTTCTGGGATACCTCACTCAGGATGATCTCTTCTAGTTCCTTCCATTTGCCTGCGAATTTCATGATTTCCTTGTTTTTAATTGCTGAGTAGTATTCCATTGTGTAGATGTACCACAATTTCTGTATCCATTCCTTCACTGAGGGACATCCAGGTTGTTTCCAAATTCTGGCTATTATAAATAAAGCTGCTATGAACATAGTTGAGCAAATGTCTTTATTGAATGGTGGGGCATCTTTCAACAGCCTTATATAGCTTCTTATTTCATTTGGATTTTTCCATCAGTATACTGATTTCTTTAAAAATAATCTGGACCCCCTTTCTCCCTCTAACCACAGATTTTTGGCCCCTTCTTAGAAAGTATATATATATTGATGTTTCTAACTCCATTTGAACAGCAAGCAGTAGTAATTGTTCTGACTGTTGGCTGGGGCCGGGAAGCAGGGAAAATGAAAATTCAAAGAGTAGTTGGTCTGGTGTGATGGTTGGTCTTGAGTGTCAACTTTATGGGATTCAGAATCACCTAGGAGACAAACTTCTGAGTGTGTTTCTAAGTGTGGCTACAAATTAATTGAGAGGAGTAAGATTGTCCCTTAAAGTGTCTGGCAGTGATCTACCCAGATATAAAGCGATCTAAGTAAAAAGCAGTGCTTCCTGTCTGCTCTTGGTCTTCTTCTTGAATGAGCATATTTCTATTAAAAAAAGATATAACAAAACACCATGACTGAAAGCAACTTGTGATAAATGGATTTATTTGTCTTACACATCTCAATCACAGTTCATCACTGAGAGAAGTCAGGGCAGGAACCTGGAGGTGGGAACTGAAGCATGGAGGAGTACTAATTACTAGCTTGCTTCTCCTGATGCTCAATTTATTTTGCTATACAGCCCAGGACTATCTGTCCGGAACGGTCCCTTCTATACCAATCATTGATCAAGAAAAATGCTTCCTCAGAGTTGCCTACAGATGTATATGACAGAAGCATTTTCTCTAGGAAGATTCTCTCCTCAGAGGTGCCTACAGATAAATTTGATGGAGGCATTTTTTCTAGTAAGATTCCCTTTTTCAGATGACTCTTGCTGTGTCATGTGGATAAAATAAACTAACCCTTGACAACTTGACACAAACACATCACTACTGAATCACAAACTTTCCTTTTTTGTTTGTCCTCCAAACTTCATGCTAATATTAATATCACAGTATACAATTTATAGTATAGTTTTAAAAGTCCCACAGTTTAAACATCTTAAGATTTTAAAAGTTCCATCTTTTAAAAATATCAAAGCCACCCTGAAAACCCAAGTCCCTCAACTGTGGGCTCCTATAAAATGAAATAAGTTAAATATTTTCTTACTACAAAGACAGAAGAACCAGGGCACAGTCACGGTCAAATCAAAGCAAAATCAAACTTCAACAGTATTAATACTCAGTGTGCAAGTCCTGGGATTCACTTATGATCTTCCTGGGTCCAAAGGAATTGGGAATCCCCAGTTCTCCACTTTTCCATCTGCAGCACACACAGCTTGTCTTCCAGGCTCAGCTGCAGGCAGCTTCAACCAGCTCCATGCAACGCTACCACTGTCTTTCCCATGGCACTGGCGCCTCCAGTGTGCTTGGGTCTGCACAGGCTGCACCAGTAGCCTCTAGGCCTCTCTTCAGGAACTCCAGCTCTGCCATATAGCGCCAGGCCTCCCACCTGGGAGACTCTTACACATTTTGAAGTTAGGCTGCCAGATGAGATGTAGTCTTGGCTCCCTCTGAACCACAACTTCTGTGTGCTGACCCTGAAGAAACACTCCTCAGAATATTTTGCACAAATTATGCTGGTCTCTTATCAATCACAGCTGATTCTTCAGCCTCAGCTGACCAGTATCCATTGTCTCAGTGAATCACAGGTTTCACTTCCATGGATGCTTTAACACAAAATGACACATGAATACCCCTGACAGTATTTGCTTCCCTCTGAAACTTTACAAGCTAGGCCTCTATCATCTGCATTTATCTCAACATTCTTATCTTCTGACTCTCACAAAATAACCTATTAAACACAACACACACCAATCATTAATCAAGAACATGCCCCTACACACTTGCCAACAAGGCAGTCTGATGGTAGCATTTTCTCAATTGAGATTCCTTCCTCTCAGATGACTCTATTTTGGGTCAAGTTGACAAAAACCTAATCAATGTAGCGACTACATCCGTGACTGTCATGCTCCGCTGATACCAGACTCCAGATTCTTTGCCTTCTGATGAGAACTCTCCAGGGAGCTACAGGCCTTCACTGTTAAATTAAGACTACTAAAACACACTACTTCATGGGCCAAGAAAGTACAATATTCTTTCTTTCTCCAGCATACAGATGGCCAAGGTTAGAATTTTCAGCCCCTATCATGTAAGGTGATCTTTTAAACCAGTTTTATAAGAACATTGGTTCTATTACTCTAGAACCCTGCCTAATACATCTGGAGAAGATGAACGTAGATAGACTTTAGAGACTATGCACAAAGTATGGATAAATTCGTCCCCATCCCAAAACAGAAGCACCCATAAACAGGTGATACTAAACCACCAGGTGGACACTGTGCCTCTTAACTGTCCCAGTGCTTGCACATGTACTACATATAGTAGGATTCTGGTAGCAGGATTGGATGTTCTACATGGGCTCGGCTGCTCCTACTGCTGACTAACAAATGGAAAAGCAACAGGACCCACATCTGCATTCTCAGTACAATACTCCTTGAAAACTCAACTAGTATCTTGAATAAATTTAGATCTTCTCAATGCTGAAGGATTACAGTCATTGGCACTTACTATAAATAAAGTGAAGTGACTACCCAAGAGCTTATAACATGTGCTTATAACATGTGCTTTACCAACATGGGCTCCTGTATGACAACTGCCACAGAACACAGAAACTACTGTATAGCAAAACAGTATGTGACAACAAACATATGCCCATGAAATTCTCTGATCTTCCCACATACCATGCTCCTGAAAATACCAACCTGATGGGACTTAAGCAAGGTGCTATTAAGCTGACACCCTGTGGGTTTGCCACTGTCGTTCAGAATGTCACACTTGCCTTCCACAAACATATGGTACATAGTGCCTGTTCCTGACAGGTGCACTGCACAGGATCAAGAAGGAGGCAGAGATTAAAAGCTCTTCTCAACACAGTTCCCATGAGCCCATGATTCCAACTTAGACACCCTAGCCCCCAGATGCTTCAACTCTTGGGGAGGAAAGAATACTTTTACCAGGAATATAATAATGCTTCACTGAATCCAGAACAACTAATGCTGGATCATGTTAGTCTCCTCGAGTTTGGTAACCAACAGGTGGAGAATATTACTCTATTGGAAGGATACCTGTCTTTGATTACAATAAGATCTTAGTTTGCTACTGTTTTCTGGGTCAGATAAGAGAATGCAGCTTGAAGGACTCATTGGGGCAATCCTTGGTGCTTCCAGATCCACTGAGGAGCAGCAAACAGGTGAATGTAGTAACTATGGTCCAGCAGGGGCAAGGCCAGTGTCTAGATGATTTTTGGCCAAAGCACTAACCAAGGGCAAACAGAGTAGAAAATGAATCAAGGGGTACAAAGGAATTTTAATCTAGCAACATGGCTGCTCTGGCAAGGGAACACATCTGAAGACCTAGATCTATGTGATCCAGCTGAAATAGAGATACACACCTTTAATTCCTCTGGCTGGATTGCAGACACACCCTTGGTGCACAAGTTAAATCATAAAAAAATGTAAATAAGGTTAGTTTGGAGAAGGAAGCTCCAAAGTTTGAAAGTGATGTCTAATTAAAAGGCAGACAAAGTAACAACACAGAGAAATATTTGATAGAATAGGATATTCCCGACTCTCCAGAGAAGAGAGAGAAGAGAGAGGTGACTTAAGGGAGAGCAGCACCCAGACTGAGAAGGAGCCAGAAGATTACAACATATTGCCAAAGTTAGTGTGAGACCAAGCAGAACCAGTCAGAAGTGAGAGAAGCCAGTTTGAATCAGTCAGCTTGGGAGAGGAGTTTGAGCCAGAACAATTGAGTTAAACCAGCCAGCCAGAGTTCAGAAAGTGCTGGAATGATGAGCTTATTTAGCAGTTTTCTATAAACCTTCATTTAAAAGGCTTTGTATGGATGTATGTTTTTAAATCTCTTGAAATGGAAGTACTGAAAAGGATATTTTATATATGTGCTTGTGTATTGTTTCTTTGTTTGAGACAAGGTCTCACTATGTAGCCTAATCTGTTCTCAGAGACTAATCTGGTTTGGTCTCTCTAGTGTAGGTATTCCTAGCATCCATTGCCTCACCTAGATTTTCTATGTTTATTCCATTTAGCAATTACTAGACATTTTCCAAAGTGCATGAAGTATTTTACATTCCCACAGGCATCATACATGATCCCTTTTATATCTTTGTCAACATTTATTATCTTGTGACTATTATAAGCATTATAGTAGGCATGAAGTGGTATCTCACACTCTTTTGATTTGCAATCACCTAGTAGCTGACAGTCATTGAACATCTTTTGTGGTGCTTATTGGCTGTTGGAATAACTTTTGAGAAAACACCACTTACAGCATATGGTATAAGGGTCTACCCCTGTTGTTGGTCTTTTCTATTGGTAGCACAAAATAACACAAATGCATCCTATGGTATCTGTCAGAAAATTTACATGGATATCACAAAACCATCACAGGGTTCTTTCTTTGGTAGGATTTGTTTCTTCTCCTTTTCTAGATTCAGGAGGATATCTACATTCCACTGCTCCTGGGGCCCCTTTACCCACCCTCAAAGGCAGCAAGTAAATCCTCACATCTCACCTCTCTGACCTCTGCTGCTTCACCAACTCTCAGTGTTAAAGAATGCCTGTGATTACACTGGGACTATACAGCTATTCTAAGAACAGATGACTAGCAACCTTAGTGACACCTCATATAATATAGCAGATTGACAGGTTCTAGAAATTCTTTTTCATATAATGTAGCAGATTGACAGGTTCTAGAAATTGGATTCAGAATATTTTGGGGATCTGATGCAACTTAGATCAAAAATCTGTGATTCAATTGTGAGAAAGTGCTCACAGAGTTAACTTGGCAGACAGACATGTACAAGACATTCCTTACTGCAAAGAATCACCTGCTCCAAAATGTCAGTAGTCCTGTTGAGAAACTTACCTTTTAAAAAATCCAAGTGTGCAGAAGATAAGTTGCCTTGACCACAATCCCAGCCAATAGGTTCAAGGTTCATGGTCCATGTGAATATGGACTCGAGTTGGTGGCATGAACCTGTGACTACAGTGCTAAAACTGAAGCAGAAGAAGGTCTCACGAAATAGCCAACTTCATTCAGAGAATCTGACTATGTAAACTCTGAGAGTTAAGAAGAGTTACATGAGTAAAGCTAACAAACTCAAGGACAAGCCACATATGGCAAAAACATGTTTTTCTACAGAGATGTCTGAATAACACCAGCTGAAAAACTCACTCCTATCCGCCACACCTGGAAGGAGGACAAAAACACATCCAAGAACAATTCTGTGTCTTTGAAGCCACTGGGGTCACAAGACTCTTGCCTTGTTTTCTTGGAGTTTTCTCACAAGTACTTCAAATTCCCGTCACACAACTCCATTTTCCAACTGTATCCCAACAATGGATTTTGGCATCTTCCAACTTGACCTCCATGCAACATTATATATATTGAATTGTCCTATAGCAAGCCAAACATCAATGTCCTTATCTGTGTGAAATGAGAACCTTTTATTCTGAAGATGCAGTGCTCTAGTTCTAGGGAACCATGCCTTGGGGACTTGGACAAAGCCATTTGTTTGGTAGGTTAAAGAGCTATAGGTGGTCTACAGAAGCGTTCAAAACATCTTGCTCAGTAATGTGAAAGAGCCAGTGTGTGAAGCAGTGCATCTCCCAGTGCCACAGCTAAGTAAAAGAATCCAGCAAGGAGCAAGGTGTCATGCTGTGTCTTGCTTCTGTTCCCTAGTTCTTGTTGCTCCACTTAACCAGAATGTCAGTTGTTGGGGGGAAACCCAGAAATCTGTGCTACCTATGAAGGTAAATTAAGACTAGGGTCTACCTTTGTAGCTTTGTAACGTTCACTAAGCACAAGCTTTGGAAACCCAGACTATTATACAGCAGAAGAACAGTGAACCAAAACAAAACATGATACTTACCACCACCTAATTGTACATTTCTTCAGCAGAATGTAACAAAAGTAGATTTTCCAGTTACAGAAGCATCTTATAGTGTAGTTCACATTTTCAACACTTGCATCAACAGCCCATTTTGCATGTTAACACTGCCTAAGTCATTGTATCATAAATAAACGGTGAAAGTCAATAGAGAAGCAGTAGTATCTTCTACAGCCATATGTTCCCTAAACCCCACAAATCCATGTCAATATAATTACAACATCACAATTATACAAATGTCAGCACAAATTTGAAAGACTAATTGGGGCACACCTTTAGCTTTCACTGGGTGAGCAGTTGCATTCCAACAGCAACAGCAGCAATCCACCTAATTACATATTTGTGTATAGGGTTTGCTTGGCCTAAATTATTTAACAGTTCAAATAAAATGTACTGCCCTGTAAAATTTCAAATTTCAGACTACCCCCATGCCACCAGAAGGAAAACATCAACTCAATGAGACAGGATGTGTATTGTAAGGAAGTTGTGTGTCTTTCAGGAGTGTCTCCTAATACCCTGCTGCCTCCCGGACTTCCACTTCAGGCCATCTCTTAGTCTTTCTGATCCTCTCCTGTGACCCCAGGTCCCACACAGTATCCAGGAACAAGAGATAATTTACTGACTCTCTGTACCTGCTTCTGGGTTATGAACAGTGTCCATTTCTGTTTCCTGGTGTTGGGTGTTCTTGTCATACCTACTGTTAAAGACTTTAACCATCTCTGGGTTATAGATAACAAACTTCAAACTTAACGTGAGTGAATTATCTTACTTTTCATTTTTGTGGTGTGTATGCATTTGTGGTAGATGGACATGTTGTGTGCATATAGCGTTCTCATGTACATACGCACAGGGTCCAGAGGAAGACATCAGTGTCTTCACCTATTATGTCACATCTTATGCTGTGACAAGTTTTTTTCACTGAACCTAAAGCTATGGTATTTGCCTTGACTGGCCAGCCAGAAATCTCCTAGGACCAAGATGTCTCCATCCACCTATGTTGGGATTAAAGGCACCTACAGAAATACTGGACTTTTAGGTGAGTGCTGGGAATTTGAACTTGGGCCATAATGCTTTCACAGCAAGCACTTTCATCCACTGAGATATCTCCACAGACCGTTTTCCCATTTTAAAATGAGAATGGACTAAAAGGGAGAAAGACAATTAAAAATTAACATCTCCTATCGATACGAAGAATTGCAAAAGGTTCTGAACACAGTACCTGGGCTATCAGAAATTTTTAATGAAGTAACATGATAGCTAATTACTATTACTGTTATTCTGTTGGAATGCAGCTTTTGAACAAAGGTATTAAGTCTGTTTTGTAAACTACTATACCTAATCCAAACTACTAGTTTAGTGGCTTGGATATTATATGTGCTCAATTAATATGTGCTTGGTAAGAGAGCAATAGGCATATCTCTGCCCCAAATACAAGAGCACCAGCATTTTTAAATGAAACATTATTAAAGCTTAAATCACACATCGATCCCAATACATTAATAGAGGGAGATTTCAATACTCCAATCTCACCAAGGAATAGATCATCTAGACAGAAGCTATATAGAGAAATAATGATACTTACAAATGTCCTAAATCAAATGGACAAAATACATATCTACATAATTTCTTACCCAAACTCAAAGAGCATAATTTCTTCTTAGCACCTCATGGAACCTTCTCAAAAATTGACCATACAGTTGGGCACAATTCAAGCCTCAACAGATACAAGAAGATTGAAATAATCCCTTGTATCTTATCATATCACCATAGACTAAAACTAGACCTCAACAACAACAGAAATAACAAAGCCTACATACACAGGGAAACTACACAACTCTCTATTCAATGACAGCTTGGTCAGGGAAGAAATGAAAAATGAAAAGAATTTTAGGAAAGATTTCTTAAAATTCAATGAAAATGAAGGCAAAACTTACCCAAATTATGGGACACAATGAAAACAGTGCTAAAAGGAACGTTCATAGCACTAAGTGCCTCCAGAAAGAAGTTGGAGACATCTCATGAAAGCAACTTAATGGCACACATAAAATCCCTAGAGAAAAAAGAAGCAGACACACCCAAAAGGAGTAGACAATTGGAAATAATCAAACTCAGAGCTGAAATCAATGAATTAGAAACAAAGAAAACAATTCAAATAATCAATGAGACCAAGATCTGGTTCTTTGAGAAAATCAACAAGATAGCTATTACTTAGCTAAAATAACAAAAGGCAGAGAGAAACTATCCAAATCAGCAAAATCGGAAATGAAAAAAGGGACATAACTACAGACACTGAGGAAATCCAAACAATCATTAGGTCTTACAACACAAAAGCCTATATGCCACAAAATATGAAAATCTAAATGAAATGGACAATTTTCTTGATAGATTCCATTTATCAAAATTAAATTAAGATCAGGTAAATACATGAAATAATCCTATATCCTTAAACTAAAGAGAAGCAATCATTAAAATCTCCCTCCCAAACAAAGCCTAGGGCCAGATGGTTTCGGCACAGAATTCTACCAGACCTTCAAAGAAGAGCTAAACCAATATTCTTCAAACTATTCCACAAAATAGAAACAGAAGGAACATTACCAAACTCATTCTATGAAGCCACAGTCACCTTGATACCTAAGCCACACAAAGACCCAACAAATAAAGAGAACTCGAGACCTATCTCTCTTATGAATATTGATGCAAGAATACTGAATAAAATACTTACAAACTGAATCCAAGAAAACATAAAAGATATCATCTAGCAATGATCAAATAGGCTTCATCCCAGGCATGCAGGGGTGGTTCAATATATGGAAATCCATCAATGTAATCTACCATTTAAACAAACTGAAGGAGAAAAACCACATGATCATCTCCTTAGATGCCGAAAAAGCATTTGACAAAATCTAACACCCAGTCATGTTTAAAGTCTTGGAGAGATCAGCAATACAAGGCACATAACCTAAACAGAGTAAAGACAAATACAACAAACCTATAGCCAACATCAGACTAAATGAAGAGAAACTTAAATCAATCCCACTGAAATCAGTGACAAAGCAAGGCTGCCCACTCTCTCCATTTCTCTTCAACATAGTACTTGAAGTTCTAGCTAGAGCAATAAGACAACTAAAGGAGATCAAGGGGATATAAATTGGAAAGGAAGAAGTCAAAGTATCACTATTAGCAGACGATATGATAGTATACATGAGTGAACCCAAAATTTCAACCAGAGAACTCCTTCAGCTGATAAACACCTTCAGCAAAGTGGCTGGATACAAAATAAACTCAAAAAAAAAAAAATCAGTAGCCCTCCTGTATATGAAAGACAAAAGGGCTGAGAAAGAAATTAGCGAAACTACACCCTTCACAGTAGCTACTAATAACATAAAATACCTTGGTGTGACTCTAACAAAGCAAGTGAAAGAGTTGTTTGAAAAACACTTCAAGTCTCTGAAGAAACTGAAGAAGATATCAGAAGACAGAAAGATCTTCCATGTTCATTGATCGGTAGGATTTGGCTATTCTGCCAAAAGCAATGTACAGATTCAATGTAATTCCCATAAAAATACAAACACAGTTCTTTACATAACTTGAAAGAACAATTCTCAATTTCATATGGAAAAACAAAAAACCCAGAGTTGCTAAAACAATCCCATACAACAGCAGATTGTTTGGAGGTATCTCTATCCCTGATCTCAAGCTGTACTACAGAGCAATAGTAATAAAAAACTGCATGGTACTGGCATAGAAATAGAATAGTACATCAGTGGAATCAAATAGAACACCCTGAACTATACCCATGCACCTACAGGTACTTGATTTTTTTTTTTACAAAAACGCCAAAACCATACAATGGAAAAAAGACAGCATCTTCCACAAATGATGCTGGTCTAACTGGATGTCTACATGTAGAAAAATGCAAATAGATCCATATTTATCACTCTGCACAAAAGTAAAGTCCAAGTGGATCAAAGACTTCAACATAAATCTGTTAGAAGAAAAAGTGGGGGAAAGCCTTGAACTCACTGGCACAGGAGACAACTTACTAAACAGAACCCCAACAGCACAGGCTCTAAGATCACCAATCAGTAAATGGGACCTCATGAAATTGAAAAGCTTCTGTAAAGCAAAGCACACTGTCATCAGAACAAAATGATAGCCTACAGAATGGAGAAAGATCTTCACCAACCCTACATCTGACAGAGGACTAATATCCAGTGTATATAAAGAACTTAAGTTAAACAGCAACAAATCAAGTAATACAATTTTTAAAAATGGGATACAGAGCTAAACAGAAAGTTCTCAATAGAGAAATGTCAAATGGTAGAGAAACATTTAAAGAAATGCTCAACATCTTTAGTCATCAGGGACATGCAAACCAAAATGACCCAGAGATGTCACCTTATACCACCAGAATGGCTAAGATCAAAAGCTCAAGTGACAACACACTGGAGAGGTTGTGGAGAAAGGGAAACCCTCCTCCATTGCTCGTGGGAATGTAAACTTGTACAACCACTTTGGAAATCAAGCTGGCACTTTCTCAGACAATTAGGAATAGTGATACATCAAGATCTAGCTATACTACTCGTAGGCATATATCCAAAAGATGCTCAAGTACAGAACAAGGACATTTGCTCAACCATGTTCATAGCAGCTTTATTTGTAATAGCCACAAGCTGGAAACAACCCAGATGTCCCTCAGTGGAGGAATGGATACAGAAAGTGTGGCACATTTACACAATGGAATACTGCTCAGCCATTAAAAACAAGGAAATCATGAAATTCGCAGGCAAATGGTGGGAACTAGAAAAGATCATCCTGAGTGAGGTATCCCTGTTGGTATAATGTTCTTTTGAAATGTATACACCTTACCCTTGTTCATTCAAACGCTGATTTCTCCCCCACCCCCACCCCCCGCTTTGGTTTCAATCCAGACATGCATTGTGATACTTAATGTAAGCAGCCTGTCTTAACTTGGTGTAAACTTCCAAACAAAGCAACTAGTTGTTGAGAAAGGAGATAGGCAGGAGAGGGGAGGAGCCAGGGGACAGGAAAGAGGGGAGGAGCAGGAGGATAGGAAAAGGTGGGAGGAGAAAAGGCAAAAGAGAGCTAGGAGAGCAGACCTGGAGGAGAGATCTTGGAATGACTCGGAGAGACGAACTGGACCTAGCATATCACTAAAAGCAAGTATAATGTAGGAAACCTAAATGTTAGGAAACTATGAGGGCTTGGAGGTTTAGGATGGAGTAACTATTGCCCAGCGTTGTGTTCTAGGTTAACTAAATAAATCATACTTTGTGGTGATTTGGTTATAGAGCTGTTTAGGATTAACAGCAGCATCACTAAAAGATAAACCAATAGTAAATATTAAATACCACGTACAACATATCCCAGAAACAGAAAGACACATATGGTATATACTCACTTATAAGTGGATATTAGGCATATAATATGGGATAAACATACTAAAATCTGAACACCTAAAGAAGCTAAGCAAGAAGAAGGACCCTGGGTAAGATGCTCAATCACTCAGAAAGGCAAACAGGATGGACATTGGAAGAGGGAGAAAAGAGGGAAGAGGACAGGAGCCTACCACAGAGGGCTTCTGAAAGACTCCACCCAACAGGGTATCAAAGCAGAAGCTGAGACTCACAGCCAAACTTTGGGCAGAGTGTAGGGAATCTTATGAAATAACGGAGAGATAGAAAGACCTGGAAGAGACATGAGCTCTACAAGGAGAGCAACAAAACCAAAAATCTGGGCCCAGGGGTCTTTTCTGAGACTGATAACTCCAACCAAGGACTCTGCATGGAGATAACCTAGAATCCTTGCAGAGATGTAGCCCATGGCACCTCAGTGTCCAAGTGGGTGCTCTAGTAATGGGAACAGGGGTTGTCTCTGACATGAACTCAGTGGCTGGCTCTTTGATTACCTCCAGCTGAGTTGGGAACAGCCTTACCAGGCCACAGAGGAAGACAATGTAGCCAGTCCTGATGAGACTGGATAGGGTAGGGTCTAATGGAAGGGGAGGGGCATGGGAGGAGATAGGACCTCCCCTATCAGTGGGCTGGGGGAGGGGCATGGGAGGAGAAGAGGGAGGGTAGAGTTGGGAAGGGAGCAGAGAGGGGGCTACAACTGGGATACAAAGTGAATAAATTGTAACCAAGAAAATAAATTATTAAAAAGAAAAAAATAAGAAAGCAGCTGAGCAAGCCATGGGGAACAAATCAGTAACTAGGACCCCTCCATGGCCTCTGTATCAACTCCTTCGTCCAGGTTCCTGACCTGTTTGCATTCCTGCCCTGACTTTATTCAATGATGAACTGTGATGTGGAAATGTGAGCCAAATAAATCCAACTTGCTTCTTTCTGGTCATTGTATTTCATCACAGCAATAGTAACCTTGATTAGGACAATTCTAGTCAGCTCCGAACCGAATGTCTACATTAGCCCCCTTACTATCATAACAAACACTCCGGGAACACTTAGAAGAAGAAGAAAAAAAAAAGAGGATGAGAGGGGTACAGAGAAATGCTGTCTTCTGGGCATGACATGGGTACCGCAATCATGATCGCACAGAAGCTATAGTTACCAGCACCAGACATACACACGAGCAAGCCAGCCAAAATCTGGATATAAATGGAGCAGATGACCTCCAGTCCCTACTCCATCCTGGGCATCTGTTGGCAATGACTGTTTGCTGGGGGAAGGAAGATTCGTCCTTGTTGAGGGTGTAGCCACTGGTAGGTTTTCAATGCTCCAGTGAATGATCCCTAGCCATGCTTAGACAGCACTCACGGGACTTTTATATCGAAGAACTAAAAAGACATTAAGTCGGATTGAATATGCTGGAAAGGATATGGTGTAAGCTACAGGAGGAAAACAGGGGTAAATGCAGTCATACTTCATTATAAACATGAATGTAATTTTCAAAAATAAAGAAAAATAATGAAAACAAGAAAAGTGTAATAGTAGACTTTAAAATTGAATGTTGAGTTTACAGTAGTATCTTGACAACTATGACAAAAATAGGAGAACCTTGCAGAATATGGTGTGTACTTTTTCTGACAAAAAAAAAACAAAAACAAACATTTGTTTACAAACATTTCTCCTGGGAAGAAGTAGTACCAGAAGGATTTCAAATTCTTTCTGGTTTGAATATGAATCTATTGTAAACTGAGTCATCTTAGGTCAAGAAGTCAGGTGAGAAATTTAGAACCTTCCCATGTGGCGAAAATTCCTGTCTCAGCCAGGTTAAAAAAAAATCGTTCTGCCCATGCCCAGCAAACTTAGGCTCTGCCTCTACATGTCATACCAAACTACCAAGTAGGCCAAATTTAGCTCAGGTAGTAGAATGGATGAAGATGTACTGCAATTAATTTAACATATACAAACTCATAAACATCTTGAAATATAAAGTAAAATCTGAGTATTCACATATGAATAAGTGATAGTGATACCATTTGTATAAAATTTTATAGTTTATAAAAATTGTTTTCACACATATTACTGAAATATACTGGATCTTCCAACAAATATTTATTGGAGACTGAGTAGATATGTGCATAAGCAGAGAATAGTTTAAAACATAATTTGATTCCTGCACTCCCACAGCTTAGCTTTTAGTAGAATACACAGTATGTGAAGAGATAACCTAAATAATTATGAAATCATATCTGTGCTGTGTGATGGAGATGGAGAGAGCCAGAGATTGGGTCTTGAGTATATCCACAAAGGGCATCTCTAGAAGTTTGAATCCCAGCCCATGTCATTTCTGAGGAGTTGTGGAACCATTAAGAAGCAGGGATAAAAAAAAAAGAAAAGAAAAAAGAAAAGAAAATTATGCCCTGGAAGAACTCTTGTCCTCATTCACTGTCACTTTGCTTCCCTGCGATCAGAAGGCGATCAGCTTCTTCAGCCACATCTTCCTACCATAATTCCTGTGCTGGCCCCAAAACATAAGACCAACAGATGATTGACTGAAACCTCCAAAACTGAGACTCAAAGGAACCTTTCCTTGTTGTAAACACATTGTCTTATATATCTTGTTACATTATGCAAGGCTGAGTTATAAACGTTCTGGAGATTATGAGTACCCAATAGCAGAGTATGACCCAGATAGGAGTTAAGGAAGCTTCCCTGAGGAAGTGAGAGTAACGCTGACACCTGAAGAATGAAAGAGATGAAAAAGTCCCCAGCTCATGCTAGCAAATGAGAGCATGTTTGCTTTAGTTCTTTCGGTATACTCCCTGGTCAGAATTTCCCATGGTGTTTTCTGCATTGGCTGCACCATTTTATATTTCTATATGCAATACCTTCTCTTCTTGGGAGAAGAAAAAGCAGTGCTATGGAGATGGCTTGGTAGATAAAGGTGTTAGTCATGTCAATCTTCTGACCCAACTTCAGTTCCTCAGACCCACGTAAAAAGCCTGAATATGCACTATAGCAGCAGAGACAAAAGACCTTGCCTTAACAAGGTAGAAGGAGGGAACCAACTCCCCAAATTGTCCACTGAACTCCACACATGCACTGTGGCATATTTTCTTGCACACACACACACATAAACACATGGGCAGAGGAAGACAGCATGTCAATCAGTAAAATTTTATAAAAGCAAAAAGAACAAGTGTACTTTGCAGTGAGGAGTCCATTTCTGACATATGCCCTGAGATTTGCTGGCGTTGTGGGGAAAAACTTTGAACTCATTGGCACAGGAGACAACTTCCTGAACAAAATACCAACTCAGGCTCTAAGATCAGCAATTAAGAAATGGGTCCTCATGAAACTGAAAAGCTTCTGCAAGGCAAAGAACACTGTCAACAGGACAAAATGATAACCTACAGAATGGGCAAAGATCTTCACCAATCCTATATCTGACAGAGGGCTACTATCTAAAATATACAAAGAACTCAAGAAATTAGACACCAACAAAGCAAATAATCCAGTTAAAAATGGGGTACAAAGCTAAACAGAAAATTCTCAATAGAGGAATATCGAATGGCAGAGAAGCACTTAAATGTTCAACATCCTTAGTCATCAGGAAGATGCAAATCAAAGCAACTCTGAGATTCCATCTTACACCCATAAAAATGGCTAAGATTAAGTACTCAAGTGACAACACATGCTGGCGAGGATGTGGAGAAAGGGGAACACTCCTCTATTACTGGTGGGAATGTAAACTTATACAACCATTTTGGAAATCAATCTGGGGGTTTCTCAGAAAATTGGGAATAGATCTAGCTCAAGACCAAGCCATACCTCTCCTAGGCATATACCTGAAAGATGCTCAACCATACCACAAGGATGCTTGTTCAACTATGTTTATGTTCATAGGAGATTTATTTACAATAGACAGAAACTGGAAACAACCTAGATGTTCCTGTACCAAAGAAAATGTGGCACATTTACACAATGGAATACTATTCAGCTATTAAAAACAAAGACATCATGCAATTTGCAGGAAAATGGATGGAATTTTTTTCTTTTAGAAAAGATCATCCTAAATGAGGTAACCCAGACCCAGAAAGATACACATCTGGAATCAAAAGACAAGTCACATGAAATGAGAGTGGAAAGGCAGGAAGACTGTGACTCACTTTAGGGTGGGCCTCCTCTAAGTATTCCACCATAATACCTCATGCATTGATAAGTGTTTGTCAACAGTCTTGGGCAAAGCCTGAGTGGGAAGATGCTTCACTTATTCACATTAGGGAAAGGTGACTATCTAATACCTTGACCAGTGTGTTGCAGAAGCCAGCGACCAACATCTCTTAAAGGCGTTCTGTTGGCTCTCAGAGCATCTGGACGCCTCTGTGGGTCTCAGCAGTCAGCAGTTCACCACCCCAGCTTCACCGCTGCCTGGCCCATGGCTTTATGACTGTGGGGGACCTCTAGCTACAAAGAGCTTCAGCTTTTTGTTTATAGGTTGGAGGTACTTTTTGCCTTATTGTTTTTTGTGAAGATTAATGAAGAGAAGCACTTTGCAGCAATAAGTAACTGTTCAAGTTGACGATTTTATGATTTGAATCATGTTACATTGTCCTTGGTGAGTTTCTAAGTAATTTCTCATTCCAAAAGAGTCAGAATGCTTTCTTTCTTATGCATAAGAGGTGGGGGTAAGTTATTTGCAGGGATGCAGCAAGTTTTTGAAAAAAAAGAACATATGAATTTCGGAAGGGAAAATGGTGGAGAGGGACAGGAGAGGAATTGGAAGGGAGGGAATAGAAAGGTTGATTTGATCAAAACACATTACATGTAAGTATAAGATTTTCAAAAAAAAATTAAAAGTGGGTGAGTGTAATAGAAATCACTTTGTAGTTGGAAGTACCTGAAGTCAAACACCAATCCTGGTACATACTGGCTAGATGACAGTGGGATGGCTGAGCCATACCTTCACCTACATGGGAACAGTACTTTACAATTCTATTATCACTTTAAGTATTAAGTAGCATTGGGGGAAAAAAGCATACATTAGTATCTATGTCAGAGCAAACATCCAACTGATGTCTGTCCCTGCTTTTAATTTCCCTTCTTCAAAGAGAAGAATGTTTCTGTTCTGTGTAGAAGAAAGTAGTGTGAATGGAACCATGTGATTAGAGATCTGAGCTTCACAGATACTGATGTGCATAAGAAACACTTGGACACGTGAGGGTGGAGATTCAAACTCAATGAGTCGGAGACTGGGCCCAAGAGTAGCCATCTTCATCATGCTTCCAGTTGATGCCAGCACAGCTGGTCCATGAATTGTGACCCACTGGCTCAGAAGAGAGCTGTGGCTAGCATATTGGTGGTCTCAGCATGCTGTCTACATTAGAAGCACTGAGCTAGTGTGAAGGTATGACTGGTGAGGCCTTCTTGCTTTCTAAAGGATACAAAATGTAGGACTTACTGCTTGGTTTTACTTACATTTCTTGACTCAGAAATAAGGATCATATTTCTACTGTAGAAAAGTCTTTCAAGAATCATTCAAGGATCTCTCAGGAATGCAAATAAATAAATAAATAAATGTGATTAAGAACCCAAAACAAAACAAACAAACAAACAAAAAATAATGCTTGTTACAAGGCTACTTTTCAACTAGCATACTGACTATGGAAGCCAAGATATCATACAAGTTGGTGCAATAGCGGCAATGAGGGTTTTTCATTATGGACAAATAAACCTAACCTAAAGTTCACCACTTTAACCTTTTCCATGTGTATAGTTCAGCCAACCAGAACCACTATGTGCTTCCAGAATTGTTATCATTCCCCACTGCAACTCTGTCTGTCTTCCCCCAACTCTGCTAATCACAAAAACTGTTTTTTCATGTTTTTTGTCAATTAAATCAAACACTTCTTGTCCCTTTGTGTTTACCATATAGTGCAATGCTCCCAAGGTTCACCCACATTATTACAAATATCAGAATTCCATCCTTCTATAGGCTACTCCATCACGGACACACTCTATATTTTGTCATCCGTTCACCTGTTGATGTGCATTTTGGTATAGCTATTTTCTCCTTTCTTTCAGGCAAATGAGATTCTGGTAAACCTCCTCTTCAGGTTGTGGCTTCCTTGACTACTCCTGTCTGTGGGTAATGGTAGGTCCAGGGATGTCTCAGCCACCTGTTCAGTTTCTCCTTAGGCCTCAGAAATCGTGTTTAGTTCCTCGGTGTCAGCTGTAACATTCTGAAGACCATAAGTTTCTTTTCCTATTGCAGTGATAAACTCCCCCAGTGAAAGTGGCTTCAGGGGGAGAGGTCAAGTGCTTTCATAACTCATTTCCAGGCACAGATCATCATGGAAAGGAAGTCAAGATGGAAGAGGTCGGACACTTTGGGTCACATTGTAACTATAGTCAGTAACCAGAAAAAGATGGGTGAGGTCTTGTATATAGCCCACCTTCTCCATTTTATACAAGTCCAGGATCTCAGCCAGGAAATGGTGTCACCCACAGTAGGAGTGTCTTCTTCCTACCTCAAATAACAACCCTCCAAAGGGATGCTCGGTGGCCCATCTCCCAGATGGTTCTAGATTCTGTCAAGTTGGCAATTCACACTTTCACAAATACCTAGGGTATAAGTCAGACCTGGACCTGGCTCTAGTGCCCACCTCTGATGGCCCACTGATATTACTGGGAAAATTACTTTGGTTTTCAAACTCCTTTCCTCTGGAGATTTCCAATCCATTTTATGTCACTGCACTCTAATTACCCTTTATTCTCATTACAAGACTCCCAGATCCGATTGTCCACCAACATCACTCAGTCCTTCACCTCACTGCAGCTCTACTGGTCCTCTCCACCCCTTGTCTCACATACTTGTGAAGGTATTTTAGTTCTGCCTGCCCTATCTACCTACAGTCGGCTTTAGGATGTCTCTGTCTGTGCTTTCTCCTGGCCGCCATTACTTTTTTGGTCAACACTTGAAAAACCTCTAATTCCTCCCTTATCTGGCGTGCTTCTTGCATGCTGGCTCTTTCACAATCTGACTATGGTGAAGTATGTGCTTGCTCTTTGTTCCCAGTCCTTCCTGGAAATGCACTTGCAATACGCAAATGATAGGCAATGTTTTGTATGCTCAGTTTGCTGTGGCTGGCATGCTCCAAGTCACTTAGGATAGGGGCTGATCACTAGAAAGACCACAGCAGGATTAGAAGGTTGGGGCTTTTAGGCTCACAACCTAAATCCAAGGAAGAAAGGAACATCACAAGTTAAATTCGTCATGAATGCTCCATGATTTAATCAATTTTGTGTGTACAGTGGAGCTTCTTAGAAGTCCAAGAACAGGGTTCCCAGAGCTTCCCAACGTCAGACATTGTGGAAGTTCCTGGAGAGTGGAGGCTTGGAGCTCTGGAGCTGCACACTGCTTCCCATGCCTTACTCTGTGCATCACTTCAGCTATGTCCCTTGAAATAGCCTTTAAAATAAATCAGGAAACATGTTTCCTGAGTTTTCTGAGCCCTTCAAGAAAATTAGTTGAATCTGCTAAGTGGAGGTAGGAGCCCAGCTTTATAGCTAACTGCTTGAAAGCAGGAGTGAAACAATCCGGGTCTCACAAAGCACCCAGCCTTCCTTCTGCAGGAGTGAATCTTCAAATAGACCACCTCTCACTGGATTGGGCGGGGCCTACAGTGTGGCCGCAGCGGCTCCTACAGCACCGCCCACTTGAGGGCGGGATGTTCTGTGCACTGTTCTAACTAAAAATTGGCATTTCTGTAATAAAATAATATTGAAATTTAGCATATATTCAAGAAATCATTTTAAGAGGCTGGGGACAATGTCGTGGATCTAATAATTAGATTAAGAATTTAAGTTGAAATACACTTTTAAAGTAAAATATGAACATGGAATTATAATATAAAATCCTATACTCTAAAATGATGTTGAAGGACATGTTAGTTAAGTATTTCTACTTTTCCTTTTATTTACTTTAAAATTACAGTTATTGTTCACTTATAGATGTGTACATTGGTTAGCACCCTCATTCCACACAGTACATGTGAACATCAGAGAAAATTTGCATGCTCCTACCATGTGAGCCATGGAGTCTACTCAGGCAGGTGTGGCAGCAAATGCACGGACAGGCCCTCCAGTTTTACTTTTCTGTTACTGGCATTATTGACATGCATTTTACATTAGAATGAACGCACGCACCTAAAAAGTACAAGTCAACTGCTAACCACACCAGAATCTCAGCCTTTTCTCTCACCCCAGAGAGGAGGTGCTCTCCAGTACCTTGCAACGAACCACGAATCTGCTTTTTGTCCCCACAGATTTTCCTTTGCTGGGCGTTTCTTATACTCAGACATGACTATAGCATGTGGATCTTTCATGTCCGGGTGCTTTCGTCTGGCGTATTTTGAAAACTTGCTGCTTTTGTAGAGCATACCAGTGTCCCTTTGTCACTGATGCAGAGTACTTGGTGCTGTAGATAAGTCACGATTTGTTAAAAAGTTTGTAGGCATCTGGGTTATCCCCGCTTCTTGGTAATAATGAAAGCATGCTGCTCTGCACACTGGCTTCAGTGTGGCACTGTGTTTCGTTTCTCTAACTAGACACCTGGCAGTGCAGCTGCTCACTCACGGTGACTCTGTGTTCGACATTTGTAGGAACCGCCAAAGTATTTAAAAAATAATAGCTACACTAATTTAGATCCCCGCTAGTGATACAGTAAAACAGTTCTAAGTCTGTCTTCACTACCACTGGTCATGCTGAGGTCTATGATTTTATTTTTGCAGCTTCAGGAAGTGTAAAGTAAAATTTTCACTATAGGGTTGGATTATTTTCATTTAGAAGCCTGGAGTCTAATGTCTTATATCTCACAAAGTCACACTGGTTATTTGAAAGGTTTAGAATTAAGAGATGGAAGCAGGGAAGGTACAATTAACTTTTTCCTGACTTGTACACTTAATGGAAGGATATACTTGATATGCCTTACTTTAATAAAATATGAAACAACTATTAAAAAACAATAAGATAATCTCCATGTCTTCTGGTTTCCAGTTTTTGTTAATCTTTAGAGGTTTGAGTTAAAGGATTTGAGTGTGTAAACATGCATATATAAAGTGGTATCAATACATTGATAATATTATATATATACATATATATACATATATATATATATATATATATATATATATATAAACACACACATATATTTAACATACCAGCAAGGTCAGTTGCCTGCATCCACAGAGCCTCAGGCTCCATCTTGAGCATCACATAAGGTAGGCTGGTGGTACATGCCTATAATCTCCACACTGCACACTCCACACTCAGGCTTCCGAAGGATCATGAGTTCAAGGTCAGCCTTAGCTACATAGTGAGTTCAAGGCCGACCTGACTACAGGAGACGATGCCTCACAAAACAAATAAGTTAATACATAAACAAACTATTAAAACCAACAAGAAATATTAGCAAGATCAAATTTTCCAGATAAAATGTATTTATTCTGTGCTGAGTTTTACACTATGGCTAATGATATGCTAAGTATTTGCAAAATGTTGTGTGTGGTTTTCAGATTTCAGGCCTGGAAGAAAGATTTGCATATGTGATTAAGATGAATTAGGGCCAGGTGGGTCCTATCTTCCCTATAGGCCTTGAACACAATTTAGTAAGTGGGAAATGTGGTAATCTGATAAAGACCAAGTTGTGACATTTGGCATATTTGCTAGCAGGCTTCTAGGGCAGAATTGTTTGAGCTGGTGTGACAGTATATAGAAAATCATTCACACTTTTTTAATGGCTCCAAAGCGCTATTGAGTCATTCTTCTCTTACAAGAAACACAGTAGATGTAGATATGTGCGATGTCAGATAATTAAGGCACTATCCACATGGATTAAATATAGGCTATCCACATGACTACAATAGATGAAACTTAGCAAGTTTTTATAGCAAAAGCTAATGTTATGTGTATGTGCGTGCATGTAGTATGCAGGGAGCAGAATATACTGCACACACTCCTTTGTGTACATGCAAAAGATAGACAAGGACTTTGAGTGTCTTACTCTAACATTCTCTGTCTTATTCACTTGAGGCAGGATCTTTCATAGCTGGCCAGCAAGTCCAACCAATCCTGTGTCTCTGCCCTGTACACCACTAAGGGGACAGACTTGATAGCGAATATTTACAAGGGCTCTGGGAATCCCAACTCGATTCTTTCTGCATGTATAGAGAGCATTCTTATCCACTGAGCCATCTCTATGTATTTATATACATTTCTGTATAAAATATATATTTTTTAGAACAACTCAGCAAAATAAAATTCCGGTTTATTGTTGGACATTGTTTCACACATACATCAAACAGGCCAAAAATAAATAAATAAATAAATAAATAAATAAATAAATAAATAAATAAATAAGCAGCAACTTCATAGACAAAAAAAAAAAAAAGAAAAAAGGGAAAAAAGAAATCTTTTATCTTTGGCCTTTTTAACCATCTCATACAAACCAACTACTTATAGTACAGCTAAGTACATACACAAAAAAGTTACTGGAATGCTCGGAATAAGATTGTTTTTTTGTTGTTGTTGTTGTTTTTGTTTTTTTTTTT
>CM053750.1:25884710-25916021 GCA_028658305.1 Pachyuromys duprasi | reverse complement strand
GTAAAAGGAAGGTTTCTCTACACTGTTACTGGAGCCCATTCTGCACTCTGAAAGTCAGTTAAAAGGAAACAGTACTCTGTGAGTTGGGATAGAAGAGAGGGAGAGTCCCAGATCTCAAGAAGATAACAAGGAATGCAAATTCCAGAGGCAGGATTCCACAACAGCAATGTGCCTTTGCTTGCCCCTACCCTGCTTGCCCCAAGCTTCAGCCCTTTGAAACGAAGAGTAGGGATTAACTGTTTATTACAACAAAAATTTATAAAGAACGCCCCTAAGGAATCTGGTTCCAATACACTACAGCGATGTATGTATAACCTGATATATCCCCATCACTAACCACACTCTCTAAAGACCTAAACTTATAAATACACTCGGGATGAAAAGTTGTTCCTTTAGACAGAGCTTGAGTACGTCAGAGAGACAATCCAATGGAGCACAATGAATCTTACTATGTATGTTTTAGGATCTCATAGTATAGAGAAAGTTCCTTTAATATACATGGAAGAACCTGTTTTAAAATCAAGGAGAAAAAAATTAGCTGAGTGTGATAGCATATTTTAGAACTTATGAGGTAAAGACGGAAGGACAGAAGCAAATTCAATGCAAAGTTTGATATTTGTTGAAGTTTCAGGACAGCCAAGACTACATAGTGAGACCCTGTCTCAAAAACAAAATAAACATGCTAAAATAAAACTCGAGCCTCAGCTGTAGAAAACATGCTTAGCTTTAGTATTCCTCAGTTGCTGAGCAACTAA
This sequence comes from Pachyuromys duprasi, assembly GCA_028658305.1. Classification (NCBI taxonomy): domain Eukaryota; kingdom Metazoa; phylum Chordata; class Mammalia; order Rodentia; family Muridae; genus Pachyuromys; species Pachyuromys duprasi. The sequence goes on along the minus strand of CM053750.1, from coordinate 25,915,266 downwards.
TGAGATAATTCAGAATTAGAGGGAGGAAATAGAACCAACAAGACAGTAAAAATTAAAACATACCTTTCCCAGAAAGGAACACTACTCCTCTGCCAGCAATATCTAGCACTGGAAAGACTACGTTAGCTATTCATTTGTATTTCCTGTGTAAGGTTGTTTTCCTGAATGTATGTCTGTGTACTGACTGCATGGTGTGCCTGCAGAGGTGCTGAACCCCTGAGGATCTCTACAGCCCTATGATTAGTACTTTAGCCATACATCTGGCTTCTTGCTACCTTACAGTATTTTGATTATTTTGACGTTCTCTCACTAACTTCAATTTTTTAAAGATTTATTTACTTATTTACACAATGCTCTGTCTGCATATATGCCTGCATGACAGAAGAGGGTACCAGATCTCCCTATAGATGCTTGTGAGCCATGTGGTCGCTGGGAATTGAACTCAGGACCTCTGGAAGAGCAGACAGTGCTCTTAACCTCTGGACCATCTCTCCAGCCCCTAACTTCAATTCTTATTGATTGATTCGGTGCAGCAGATGCCTGAAATTGCTTTATCTCATTCAGAGGCAAATTCAAGCTTTGGAGAGAAGGGTACACAGTTTGGATTGGGGAAGTTATTTAAAGAAAAGGACACAAAATCACCAATGCACAATTATGGAAAAATATAGATTGTGGGCAGGATAGACGGCTTGAGGATAAGAATGCTTACTGCACTGCCACTATCGCCTAGATTCAAATCCTCAGTACCCACATAAAAATCTAGGTCTATTAGTGCACACTTGTAAGCCCACTGGAGGTGGGGATGGGGGTGACAGACAGGATCACCAGGGCAAACTGCAAAACGTGGACTGTGCCTAAGACTTCCTAGGGTGGAGAGTGAAGCTCTCTCTCCTTTTCCTTTGCAATGCGTCCTCCAGCGCTCCCTGGCTCACTGTCCTGTCCACGCCTCATCTCCCACTGCCACTCTTACTGCCCATGTGTGCATGATTAACCAATCAAGTACAGTAGCTTCTGGTTACACTGGGACAGACGTGGGATTCCACAGTGAACGGCCTCTAAAAAAAAAAATAATCTTAAAAGGCCTCTGTATACTCTCCACAAGTATCTTTCCAGAGCCAATAATATAGCAGTAGCCACTAACCCAGCACATCAAGTACACTGAAGGGGAAAAGATGTAGAGAAAAAATAGTGATGGAAGAAAGAAAAATGCTTTTAAAAAGAGTAAAACACTTGGCTTCTCCCCGAGTTCCTCGAACATCTTACAGTCTGATCTACTTACCCGTATACTCCTATATCAGCTTCTGGAATATTTCTTAGCAAGGGAAAGTAAAATGACACTAGCCAGTACAGTCTTGGGATACTTAGGAAGGAGACAAGGAGAATAAGTTAGCCTGTGCCTGATCCACACGATCTTTGGATTCCTCCTTCCCAATCTCTTCAGCACTACTTCAACCTGCTTGTCTTCCTGAAAACATTCCCGCTTGGCCTCCGTTTCCACTTCTGGTTCTCTTTATTGACTTCCATTCTGTGCCTCATTTCTCCTCTGCTGTCTTGCGAAAGGTTTTCTGGCTGTGTCTTACACACACACACACACAACACACACACACAGCTTTAAGACCAGCTTCATGAAACTTGTGTCTTTTTTCTGAAACTTCTAATTTCTTCTCAGTTTCTTTCTGGAACAGGTCCTTCTTTGGAGGGGAAGGCTAACTGGGAAGATTTTAACTGAGGGCTGAAAATCAGCTCAAAGACCAGCCTGAAGCAGTTCTTTACCTAAATATCATAAGAAGCCACTATCAACTGAAGAGGCTGGAAGTGCTCATCAGTCCACAAGTAAAAACAGTCCTGTTCCATCAGATCCACCCAGCCATACTCTCACCTTAATATATGTGTGAGTGAGAGTGTGTGTATATATACGTATATATGTATGTATATATATTATGCTATTTACATTCATATACACTGAATGAAATATTAGAGATGACTTCCTCCCTAATTGTTTGTTGTTTGTTGCAGTGCTGGGAACAAACCCAGGGCCTCACATGCTAAACAAACACTCTAACTGACCAACACAACTAGCCCAGGGTACTGATAGCATAAAGCATGAGTGTAAAATGAAAATTAGGTCAGTCTGGTAGGGCTAGATAACAGGAAATAGGTGGCAAGGTTATGTAAGAGTATGTACTTGTTTCCAGCCCCTTCTGCAAAATCACCTAATGAGGTAAATAGCAATAGGGGGTGTTGGAAAAAAAAAAACAGCTTTCAAATGTTATTATTTTAAGAAAGAGGATCTGAAAGTGCAGTATGAAAATATACTTACCTCTTGCCCAGAAAGTAATATGCAAAAGATCCCCATCACTTAATTAAAAGATGAAACTTTCTTTTTACACTTCTGATGCTCCCTATTCCAGTCTTAGCTATTGTATTAGTTACTTTTCTTAATACTGTGATAAAAGTCCCTGACAAAATCAACTTACAAAGGGAAAGCTTTTGCTGCACTGTCTGAAGATGTAGTCCACTGTGTGTGCTATATGGTGACAGGAGCATGAGGTACTGGGCACATTGCATTCACAGGAAGGTGTCTGATTGCCTTTTCCTTTTCATTTACTAGAGATAGTGCTGTCCACATTCTCACGGGTGTCTCTTCTCCTCCGTCAAACAGCTCTAAAAACACCTTCAAAAACACTCCCAGAGAAGTGTCTTCTAGGTGATTCTAAAATCCAGGCAAGATGACAATGAAGATCAGCCAACACAATATCTTTTGTTATTTCTTGTTTGCTTCAGTGAGTAACACAATTAAAAAGCTGAAAAGTCCAAAGGCTCTCATTTTATAGACCCTAAAAACTTTCTCATTATTTGGTATTCTCCAATTTTAAATTTTAATTACTTTTACTTTTTATTTTGTGTGGAGGAACTCACATGATGGAAGGAAAAAAGTAAGTTGTCCATTCTCCAATGTTCAAGTTAAAAATTGAACTAGCCAAAGAACAAGAAATTTTTGACATTGGTAAACTGAAACTCTAACAGAAATTTTAGAGGAAAAAAATTTAAAGCCTTAGGAAAAATTAAGTAAGAAAATAAATGAAGCATAGCATGAGGAACAAAGAAAGTGTGGGAAAAGAGAAGTAAGGGGTGCCCAGATGACTGAAGGCAGTGCTCCCTCGGGAAAAGCCCTTGAAAATAAGTCACTATTGAAACAATCCTGAGAAAGCAAACGTTAGGCAACAGATTCTCCTGCTAGGATTATCTTGTAACATAAAGTATACTAACTTCAGATGAGTGAGAACTTTCCAGGTTCCATCTACATCACCACAGGAAACAGGCTAGTGGTACATGCTAGGCTCCATGAATAAACAGAGAGATGATAGGTAGATAGATAGATAAATGATACATAGGTAGATAATTGATAGATAGATAAATGATACATAGGTAGATAGATAGATGATAGATAGATAGATAGATAGATAGATAGATAGATAGATAGATAGATAGATAGATGATAGGTAGTTAGATAGATGATAGATAGAAGATAGATGATAAATAGAAGACAGATAAATAGAGAGACAGATAGATAAAGAGATAGATAGATAGATAGATAGATAGATAGATAGATAGATAGATAGATAGATAGATAGATAGATAAAGGAAAAATGGAACAGAGAGATGCTTCGTGGTTAAGAGTGCTTGCTGCCCATCCAGAGGACCCATGTTCAGTCCCAGCACCTACATCTAGCAAGTTACAACTACTTGTAATTCCAGCTCCAGGGGATTTGACATTCTCTTCCGGCTTACACAGAGAGACAGAAAGAAAGAGAGAAAGACAGAGACAGAGAGACAGAGAGAGAAGCAAAAATAAATCCTTTTTAAAATTGAAGCAGAGATTTGAAAGTGGAAATTCTTTCCTACAGCAATTATACCCTATTTGAAAGGACTGGAGTTCACTAACACATAGATCTAGAAAGACAGCAACTGCAATGAATTTCCTAAGAGTAAAAAGTTTACTCGTGAACTTGTTTTTCGTTCTAGCGGGTTCCATTTTAAAGACAGCCTCTCTAGTCTTCTGAGATTTGCTAGAACATAGTTTTAAGGGTGTTCTGCTTAAAATTGACGCCCTGATCTGTCATTCTCATCCTAATAACAATTAGCAACAATACTACAAATCTTTCCTTGAGGGAAAGAGAAACCAGCTTTGTTTGTAATATAGGCCTTAAGAATGTGCATGCATCACTGAACTCTAAAGTGTTAAACACATTAGCCAGATAGACTGGTAGCAAATACTGCTAGCAGCCCACCTTGAAAAGATGGCCTCTATGCTCAGTCTTTTCGATCTATTCTAAAGAATGCTGGAGGAAACCATCCTGTGTGGTCTTGAGCAATTTGCTGCACCTTGGAGGCTTGTTTTCTCAACTATAAAATGTAAATTAAATACCTACATCATTAAGTGGTTGTGAGAAATTAATGAGATGTTTACAATACACTTAACAAAATGCCTACAACAGAGATGTAGCTTCAGCAAATGGGTAATGACAGTAGTAACAACTTAGCTCTGATGTGTGGAGACTGTTGCCTGAGAATATGTTTATGGTGGAGGCCTGCTATAGGCTAGGAAAAGAATTCCAAAGAGCAGAGCCAAGGCAGTGGAGGAAGATCTGACGTGAGGAAGGAAGCAGAAAGCAGCAGTTCTGAGAGGGAACAGGGCGGATCTCAGAGCTTAGAGCTACTTTCTGCTAAGGGTTGCTAGACATAGACTGTATTTTGATTATAGACTTCATAGAATTCTTAAATCTGGAAGGAAACTAACAGATAACTTATCCAATCTTACTTTATACGCAGCAAATAAATGACTGGAGAGATTAAATTTATTTCCCTTAGTTGCATGATTTCTCAATGACAAGATGAAAGGATCAGAATCACTCTTTTTCTTCTTTGTTTTTTTTTGTTTTTGTTGTTGTTTTGTTTTGTTTTTTAGGTGTTTTGTTTTGTTTGGTGGGGGGTTGACACAGGGTTTCTGAGTGTAATAGCCCTGGCTGTCCTGGAACTTGCTCTTTAGGCCAAGCTGGCCTCAAACTTACAGAGATCTGCCGGCCTCTTCCTCTGGAATGCTGGGATTAAAGGCATGCACCACTGCAGCCTGGCTCAGAATTGCCCTTTGGATTTTGTTCTTCTATTTTTCTGTCTTTCTATGAATTCACACAGTCTGTCATATAAAGCTGAAAATTTCTCCCTGAAGTGTTCAGAAATGTTGAAGGGAAGGTTTTCCGTTAAGAAGGAACCGGGAGGGGCTGGGCAAGATTTGAAGGTTAAGACTCGGTGTTACTCTTACAGACCATCCTGATACTGTGCATAGCTGCCTGTAACTCTGGCGCCAGAGGATTGTCTACCTTTTTCTCATCTCTCCATCTCATACTTTCTTTTACATACTTACACACACACACACACACACAATTTTAAAGTAAGATTCTCTTTAAAAAAGAAGAAGAAGGAAGATTGCAGAAGACTGACGAGAAGAGCTCATGCTGCCCTCGGTTCGTTTCTTTCGTGTCTCTTGTGCTGATGAAAACTCAAGACATTGGCGAAAAATATTTCCATGTTTCCTCTCTGTCCTAGATGATGTATTAGCTACCCTAGATATTTATCATTGTTATCCTAGACATCTTTGTGAGATAGCTGTTACTCCAACCTATTTTTCTATAGGCAGCTGGGGATTAAGTGACACTGACTGAACTATTTCCCAACTGATATCAAAAACCACTATTACAACGTGCCTCAAAAGCTAGTTCTGCCTGTTCCAATGTCTGCGCTCATTAGAAAATACTATAGGCAGCACAATCTCCTTGTGGGTTCCCTAGTAAGGGGAGCAGGGGCTGTCTCTGACAGGGATTCTGTTGCCTGCTCTTTGATCCCTTCCTCCCTGGTTTGTGGGGTGGGGTAGGGGGAGGCACATTGCCAGGCCACAGAGGAAGCAGACTGGGGTCAGATGGTAGAGAAGGAGGGCTCCCCCTTTTTGAGGACTAGGAGAGGGGATGGGAGAAGAGGGAAGGAGGACTGGGAGGAGAAGAGGTGGGCTATAATTGGGTTGTAAAGTGAATAAATTATAAAAAAATAAATTTAAATCAAAAAAGAAAATACTAGTAGTTCTTAAATATTGAAATCCCAGTACTTCCTTCACATTTAGAAATTACTGAAAGAGAATCTGTAAAGATACCTTAGTGGTTAAGAGCTCATATGCTCTTTCAGAGGGACTGAGTTCAGCTTCCCAGTAGCCATCTGGGCATCTCAGAACTGCCTAAAACTCTAACCCCTAGAAATCTGGGTTACCTCTGTCCTCTTAGAGAAGCTGCACTCATTTCCACACCCACACACCCATACACATACAATTAAAAATATAAATATATATCAAAGGAGGAAAATCTTTAAAGTATAAGAATGAAAAGTTAAATGTAACTATATATATATAACAGAATATATATAAACAGAATCCATGTCAGAGTCAGCCCCTGCTCCCCTTACATATATGAAACACTATATATTTATATAACCAGTAACATCCAACTAGAATTTGAACAAACAGTGAAAGACCTTTGTATGAATGTGATACAATATGTACAGAATTTATATGGGGAATATACAAAACTTTGACAAGACATCCAAGAAGACCCAAGTGAATAGATGGCTGATCTATAGGAGGAGTCAATATTGCTACAGTATCAGTCCCTCACAACTTGATCAGCAGCAGCGTGAGAGAGCTTAGCACGGTTTTGTGCATGTCAACAGCTGATTCCAGGTTGACATAGGAAAAAGAAAAGACAGAATTTCCAAGACTGTGTTAAAGAACAAAGTTGAAGAACAGATGTTACCTGACTTCAGCACTTATTTCAGAGCTATTCTAATTAAGACAGTAGAGTTGGTCAAAGACTAGGTTCATCAAGGAACAGAATAGAGAGCCTTTAAATAGATTCATATGAAAAAGACAAAAGAACAGTGGAGAAAAGATACTCTTTTCAACAAATAATGCTAGCATTGTTCACCCACATGAAAAATATGAATATAACATAAGTTTTATATAATTCACAAAAGTTAACTCAAAGTTGGCGCAGATCTAGTATAAATGAAAAACTATATAACTCAAAGAAAAATCATCAGTGACCTTCAGTCTGGTAATGACTTTTTAGCTACAAAATACATGCTACATAAAAGAAAAGTAGGTAAACTGTGTTTCGTTACAATTAAAACGATTCTGTATTCACAAAGACTGTGGCAGTATGCACAGGACCTGCACAGGTCCAAACTGAGAGGGGAAGAAGATACAAGTCCCATCCCTAACCTAGAAGCTACCCCCAACTGACAACTACTCACAAAGGAAAAATTAATGTTTTCTCAAGGGAATCTCACTGGTGTACAAACCACACTTACGGGCAGTATATGGCAACACAAAACTAACTGAACGGTATTTTTGGAGGATGTCTGTGCTGTAATGCTTTGTTTAGGCATTTTTTAACCTTACTGGTCTTTTGCTTATATATTATAGTTTCAAGTTTTGTGTTTTTATGGGGGGGGTGAAAGTGTATGTGTGCTTTCTCTTTGTTTTTTTGTATTTTAAATCTTTATTTTACTTCATTTTTATTCTGTTTTTGTTTTGTTTTTGCCTGTTTGCTTTCTAAAGAGAAAAAGGAAGAGGGCATAGAGTTGGATGGGTAGAGAGGTGGGGAAGATCTGGAAGGAGATGAATGAAGGGAAATTGTGGTTAGAACATTATGAAAAAAAAATAGGTACAGAGTTAGCATCCGATTTCAAGGGAAATAAGGCATCAAAAGGAAGAAAGAAAGCAGAAAAAGCAAACAAATCCTAAGCCCTCAGAAACAGCATCCAGGACACACTCCCTTGCACCTCATGCTGGTTGGTCCTCTGGCTACTCTCTCTTGTGCATGCTACCTGTAGTTTCCCTCGGCAGGATTTGCATCTTGCCAGCATCCCTACCTGACTCCGGTTGTAGTCACACTTTCACTGCACACTGCCCTGCCATACACACAGGTGTACCAGGGTTTCCTTTGAACTCTATGACTCTTGTCAACTCTGCATGTCTGCAAAATCAAAATCACATTTGACCCTTGGAGCAAAGCCGCAAAGCCACTTGAGCCCGTGACTGCCACGCCCCAGAGTTCTCCTCTTTTTGAGAAAAGAAAACCCAGAAAAAAGGACTTCCTAGGCAGGCTTTAGGAGAGCCAGGCATCCTGGGGTTCTGAAATGCTTTTGACTTGCAAAGTCTTTGACACAGATTTGTATAAGGTGATTATGTGGTGACAGTGCCCTGGCAGATTTTTCAGTTGCCCTTAAGGTTCCCTTTCCTTTGTCCCAACTGGCAGCAGCATATACACCCTCCCTGGCCACACCCTCATGTGCACTCATTTTCTGGTCAAGTTGAAAATTGGCTTTGTCTTGCCACAGTGCTCCCATTTACTTCTGACTCTCACTGAAGGCTTAGCTGAAAGCAGACGATGTATACATGTCTCTGCTTGTCTCCTTCGCTGCCTTGAACTTTGCCAAATAGTCCATTATCTTCAAGTTCAGCCAAAGTGTCAAGCAATTGTACCGTGCAGCCAAATATTTTGTCATGATAAAAACAAGATTGGGCTGCTTTTCTCCTGAGGAGAAGCAGCTACCTTCTCTCCCATGTCTCTCTCAATAAATTTCGTGTGGTTTGTTGTGGACATGTGACTTTGTAATATTCCTTGGTTCACAACTGCTAGGATACCTTTCCCCTCAGAGCTGTAACATGTACTTTGGTCTTTCAGGTAAGTCAAAGTGGGGTGTTCTTTCCTTGGCCTTTTCCCTTGCAAGGTTGTGGTTCCAGAGCACATGCTTGGTGTGTCCAAGGCCCTGAGTCCAGTCCTCATCACCATGAACAATAGTTTACTAGACAACCTATATAAATAGGTTTCTTCTAGGAATTTATTTAGTTTTTTTAAAAAACAGTAAGAACCATAAAAATGTTAGGGACAGGCATGGTGGCATAAGTTAAACCCCAAAGTTTAACTTGAAAGTGGAGGCAAAACACACACAGTTAAACATTTAAAGGAAAAAAAAAGTCATCCTGCAGAGTTCTCCTGACCTTTGCACTCACATCTGCAACCATGAAGGAGGCAATTATATTTCTTCTCAGTGCCTTGGTACTGCTCAGTTTAACAGGTTACACTACAGCTAACTCAGTGGGGGAAAAAAGGATACTTGCAATGATGTAATTATGGGATGTCTCAGGATTTACGGCTCTGTATGTGGGACTGATAAACTTACCTACACCAGTTAGTGTGGCGCTGTGCTTTGAAAACAGGAAATGCCAGGTTCCTGTCCTCTTTAAAAATTATGGGCTTTGCTGAAAGTAAAGATTTTGAACTACCATGATGTTTGGCTAACCTATTTGTTGAATAATGCATCTGGATATCAAAAATAAATGAACAAAAACCCACAAGAAGGGCCCTAGTTCGGTTGGTTTTCATTTCCACTTTAAATCTTTAACTCAGCATCACCTTTTCTGCCCACACTTCTAACATTATTTGACCTTTGATATACCACAAAGGTCACCTACCAAGATCTTCTGAAAATTTCAAGTTTTCTCCAGACCATCACATGGAACCAGATCTCTCTCATAAACCAACTGCAAAGGTTTCTCTATGTAGTCGGAGGTATAACTACGATGAGCATCCCTTCTTCTTTGGTACTAATTTTTGTTTTGACCAGTATTATGTTGCTCTAGCAAAATACCTGAGACAATCAACTTATAAAGACAAAACCATTACTGTTAATATCAGGCTGTGCCATTTTCTAAGTTACAATTTTATATAAAACAGTGGTTTTTCAGACCATACCTTCCCTTGAGAGACTCCATTTTATAAACAGTTTTAACTCTATTTTATCATTGAGGATAACTTTACCTTGGGTGCACATATGAATGACACCATATGTCTAGCACCAAAAATATGACACAGATTGATAAGTGACTTGTTCCTGAGAGTAGAAAGGGTAACACCCTATAAATTTATCAGAATATATAAATTTATCATGTTCTTCTAGGAATATATGGACATATTAACATCCAATTCAGAGGTCAGAAAAATGGCTTGTTGTTCTTGCAGTGAACTCAGGTCAGATTCTAGCACCTGTAGGACAGCTCTCAACCATCCATAACTCTATTTTCAGGGGGATCTGATGCCCTCCTCTGACATACATGTAGTGCCCAGGCATGAATGAAAGCAAAATACTCATATATATATAAAACAAAACAAATCTTTAAAAAAAATTCTATCAAGAAACCAGGTCAAAAAACTTATCAAACACACAAGAGCAAGGAGCACATGCAATTTTCTCAGCAACTTGTTGATACTGTGACAGTAATCCCACCCATCCCAAACTTGTCATCTCATCATTCAGTGTGTGTGTGTGATGGAAAGCTAGCAGTTCTCTTGGTGTAACGGGACTTACTTTGAGGCATTTATACCACTGGGGACATTCTTTGAAGGGAATTATGGGACACCTACCACTTTCTGGCTATGAGGTAAACATTTTGCTTTCCTAATTTTAGCTTTGCTCCCTATTGCTGGTGCAGCAATACTAGAATTGCTGTTTGTCTCCTGTTGGCTAATCTAGACCTGCCCTTCACTTTGCTCATCTGGACCTGGTCTTGACCTTCATTTCAATCTGAAATTTGGCTCTGGCCCTGCAGCCTATGGCAGCAGCTCCGGGCCTCTTTAAAGACCTCTAGCTAGTAATCTTAGTGATTAAGATTAATATTTGTATGAAAGAGCCATGGGTGAGGGCACACCTGAAACCCCAGCACTCTGGGAGGCAGAGAAAGGTGGATCTTTGTGAGAGCAAGGCCTGCCAGGACAGCCAAGTAGAGAAAACCTGTCTCCAAAAAACACCAAAAAAAAAAAAAGGAAGAAAGAAAGAAAGAAAGAACGAAAGAAAAGAATAAATCAATGTTCCTTTTGGCCAGGGCTATCAAAAAAAGAGAAGCAAGCATCTAGCAGTTTGCTGCCACTGGTCCCATACCTTGTGAATTACTGCTATTTAATAAATCTGACATTGTGGAAAGACACAGATGCACTCACAATTACTTTTGTCTTTAGTTTTAAAGGTCTGTCTAGTCTGTAACAAGTCTATTACCTTACTTTGGGCCTGTGGTAAAGCAGGACATCACGGCAGGGGTTCATGACAGAGAAAAATGTCTACCTCAAAACCAGAAAGTAAAAAACAAGGAAGAGAGGATGGTCTTGCAGTCTTCTTCAAAAGCATGTCTTCAGGGTCCTATAGTGACTAAGCCCTGCTTCTCAGAGTTTCCATTTCCTTTCAATAGATCTACCCTGAAGACCCCCATTTAGCATATAGGCCTTTGAGAGACATTCAAAATCCAGCAATAACAGCATAAATTATCTAATCCAGTTTTAAAAATCTGATTAGTAGCTGTTTTCTGCTATCGTAGTTAATAATTCATGAAAGTATTTAAAATTAAGAAAATTTCAAATTCTTTCTCTAGAAAGATGTGTTCAGATTCCTACTTAACTATAAACCTTTTATAGACTGATAACAAAAGTATCATCCTAGGTCTGGGGAGGTGGCTCAGTGGCTAAAGCACCTGCCACACCACATATTCTGGACCAGAGTTTGGCTTCCCAGAACCCATGTAAATGTTGGATGGGTCTGGGACCCCCTTAGATTTCAAGGTGAAAGGGGGTCAAGGAAGACTTGTGATGTCAATTTTGGGCCACTACATACACATGCACATGTATGAGCCCAAACATGTGAACACACATACATTCTCATGTACTACATACATATACAAATCAGTCTATTTCTTCATTTGGAAATATTTATGTTTTTAATTCATTAATGTCAGATATCTAATATGCTTCATTTAGTTTTCCATTTTTTTCATATGGAAAAGTATGCCTTTCTAATTAATTTATTGTACTTGCCTGGCACTCTTTTGGAATTGAAGCTATAGCATCCACCTTTAAATTTTCAGGTTTATCAGGTTTCTTATGTCCCCCTTGAAAATTCAGTCTTTTCAATATGTTCATGTTCTTTACAGGCAGTGTCCATTTTCTGAGTTAATCAGATGCCCAGCACACACAAAATTTGTTGAACAAATTGACTAATGATAAGCAAGCAGTAGGATATCTTTGGAATTTAGAGCTGGCCTGAATTAAGCTTTTAATTGGGAGCAATTACACTCAAGCTGTCATCATTGCTATGAGGTGGTTCAGGGCTCACAGAGTATAATGCAGCCTCCCTGTAAAGAGAAGAAGCCTGTGAGAGTAGAGCTGCGCTCCTGTCCTCACACAGACACCTGTCTTTTTCCGTGCCGACTGCCAGTGAATCTGGGCCTCCTTGACTCTAATCCAACTGTCCTGCCAGGCACACTGTGCATTGCAGTGCACACACATTTCAAAGGCAAGTTTCAGCTTAGGCATGCTTTGAAGCAAAATTATCATTATTTTTATTACATGGCAACTCCTGAGTCCACTTCTTAGTGTGCTGTGTGATGGATATGACAGTGTGTACAAAGCCTTTGCTGCTTAAGAAAACACTGTGCCATTGTTTGCACGGGAAACTGAGGAAGCTGTGTTTTGCATGAAATGCCATTTTACTAAAAAGATTGACTGGCAGAAACACAACTGTTAATAAGTCTTGAGCACTTGATAGATTTTCTTCAGAATGAACTCAATAAGCCTAACACTTTAAGGTAAGCACAAGACAATATTTGTTGTCTGCAACACATCCAAACACTCAAGTTTAAATTAGACTTTTCAAAAATGTGATCTAGCACCATAAGTTTAATATTTACGGAGTTCTCTGATATAGTGGAGGAATTGTTACACTGTGAATACACTGTAAGACTCAACTGTCTTCCATTGAGCCAATCATTAAAGAGGTTTGAAAACATGTAAAACAATAAAATTTTCCACCATTTTGATTCTGGAAATTTTCCAGAATGAAATGTTATTTGTTTAATCTGTAACAGACTTACTATTATCGTTTTAAGATATTTTTAAATGTCAATTCCCTTTTTTGAAATAAAACAAATTACAAAAACATTGCACGTTTGTGTTCAGTAAAAATAAGAAAATTCTAATGTTCCTAGCCACAAGGGACCAGTTCCACTTTGAACAGTGGGAACTTAAAATTTTTAAAGCATTTGGGGAAAGGGAAAATTGGCTTTTTGTTTGATTGGCAAATGCTCCAGTGGAGTATGTGCTATTGTTTGGACATGTTACATTGTATGCACATTTCTATGGACCTGAGTCTTCACAGAGTATACACATGGTTCAGAAAAGATGGTTGGTAAAATCTTGATTATTTCTTTTTGTTAATTTATCTCAATAAAAGCCCACTGGAACTCCAAAAAAAAAAATCAGTTTCAGATACGATAAATATCACAGAAACAAAAAGTTCTTAATTGTCCACAGTAACTTTTATCATTCAATAAAACTTATGTTCTTAAAACTAACATTTTATCCTAATAACTTTATATGTGAAAGATAATTGAGGAAAATCTTGGCAATGGCTCATGCCTATAATCCTAGCACTGGGGAAGTAAAGGCAAGTGAAATGAGCATTACGGGCCAGGTTAAGGTGCATAGAACGATCCTGTCTCAGAAACAAGCCAAAAAGAAAACAAAGTATTCTTACAGCCCTGCTTCCCTTTCCCCACCAGTGCACACAGCATAAATGTGAGCACTGACACAGCTTTCTGTGCATCATCATGATGACTCACTGCAGAGCCTCTGTTATGGCCAATAAGCCAGCATGGACACTGTATGCTTTGCCAAATGCCACAGCTCACGATGGCGAGATTCACGCAGTGTTTACGTAATTTACTTTGTTTTGTTTTGAGACAGAGCCTTGCTGAGTAGCTCAGAGATGTAGCCTCCATCTTGCTATATGGACCTCACTGCCCTCAAACTCATGACAAGCCCTAAGTCAACCTCTGTTTGTTCTTGACAAACATGTTATAACATGTAACCTCCATTGTAGAATCATCTCCTTATAAAAATCTTCCTCCACTTTGCCAGTCACCAATCCACTTACTGCCTCTTTGGCTGTGCCTTTTCCAAAATATTATGGAGTTAGAGTCATAGAGTATTTATCTTTTTTGGTTTAGCTTCTTTCAGTTACCAATATACATTTAAATTGTTGGAATGCTCCTGACTACATAGTTCATTTCTTGTTTCTCTTTGGGATTGATTGTACTACAATTGTATAGCTATTCCATGTTTATTTCTTTAATGTTTACTTTTAAGTGTGTGTGCACGAGTGTGCATGTACATGCCTGTGAGTATGTGTGTGTGAATATATACCACATGTGTGCAGTGCTCATGGAGGTCACAAGCTGTTTAATGGGGCGCTTGGAATTGAACTGGGATCCTCTGGAAGAGCAGTAAGTGTTCTTAACCTCTTAGCCATCTTTCCAGTAGTCTATGTTTATTTATTCACCTATTGAAGGATACCTTTCAGTAGTAATGGATGAGGTTACTGCAATCATGGAAATATATTTATATGGACCTGATTTTTTCCTCTCCCTTGAGCCTTGTCCCCTTTTCCTTCTTTCCTCCTCAATCCTCTGTCTCTCATTTTTTTAATAGATTTGTTTACTTTTAATTTTATGTGTGTGAATGTTTGTCTGCATGTATGCCTATATACGACATGTGTGCCTGGTGCTGACACAAGCCAGATGAAGGCGTCGGATGTAGTTACAGATGACTGTGAGCTACCACATGGGTGCTATGAATTGAACTCTGATCCCCTTTAAGAGAAGCAAGTACTACTAACCATTGAGCCACTTATCTTCCAAGCCCTGTTTTGATTTTTGAATGAAAGATTTACATAGCCCAAATGGTTTCAAGTATCTTTCCTCCTGCTTCAGACTCCCAGAATTGCTGGGGTTGCAAGGATGTGCTTCCATATCTGATTATCTGTTTTCATCACATTTCAGGAAACACCAAGAGCATCATAGCTGAATTATATAGTAAGAATGCATTTAATTTTGTCAGAAACTGCTCTGTTCATTAATGTTCCTGTTGCTGTGAGCAAACTTACCTTACAAGAAGCAACTGAATGGAGAAAGGGCTTATTTAAGTTTACAGTTTGTGGGTACAGTCCATCATGGAGAGAGAAACATGGTGGCAGGCAGCTGCATGTGGCAGGGTACAGCTGGGACTTCTCAATTCATATATTTGTAGAAGAAGAGGCAAAAACAGGCAAGAAGTAGAGACAGAGGGAGTGTATTTTGCATTGCAGATAGAAATAAACCTTTATTTCTAGTGCCAAGAATTGGACTCTGTAGTTTGGACAGTGGCTATCCCTCAAGGGGCTATGTGCTAAGTCTTGGTCCTCAACACTGGGCTAAGGAGGAGTGGTGGTTCTGGTGGTGGTGCTGAAGCCTCTCATAGGAAGGGCTATGTCCTTGAGGAGGACTGTGGGATCCTGCTCCCTTTCCCTTTCTTTCTGTTTCTTGACCATGAAGGCAACAGATTTTCCTTGTCACTCACTCCTGCCAGGATTGATGGTTCACAATGGGCACAAACCAATAGGGCAAAAAAATCATATACTTATCACCTGTTGTGCTAGACTCATGTGACCCCAAAAGACCACCAGGAGTCCATTGCAAAACACCTGAGGATCTTTTTATTACAAACTACAGCTCAGGTTCACACACCCTCACCACCATAGCGGTTGAGAGCAGAGAGAGCCCGAGCTATAGCTTGTAATAAAAAGATCATGTGTTTTGCAATAGACTAAACTCCTGGTGGTCTTTTGGGGTCTCACAAATATGGCACAACATATTTGGGGGCTTGCAGGAATCCCCGAGACCTCCCAGGACCCCCGAGCCAGAGGATAGGAACCCTGGTTAAGTGCTTTTGTCTTGGTCAAGTTCTGTGTCTCTGTTCTGTCATTCTGTATATTTTCTGAGATCTCAAGGTGGTACACAGTGGGTAGCCAGGGAGCGGTTGAGTTGATAGTACAACAGTTGACGAGCTGGCAGACCCCAGCCACAGGGAATCTGGAAGATGTCCCAGATCCTGGAGGGGACAGGGCTCCCCAGTAGCATGGTGAAGGACTCAGGGTCCCAAGTCTGTTTGATAGGCCTAGAAAGTGGGTCACTCCCACAGTGACAGGAAGTGCCACCAACATACTGGTTTTGGGAAATTACCTGCCAGATGGAGAGATTTTCAGTGGACATCTACTCTCTGTGCTTTCAGCTTCCATGGCAGGGAAGCCATCGCGGGAGTGTATTAGTCTGTGAGTCTTAACTTTTAGATCCACTTCTGTTTCCAAACACTGAACAATTACACAACTACTTTCTTTGTGTCTGCCTTTCTGCTTTATTCCATGTGTTTGTGAATCCTTGTTTCTATTGGACTGTGACAGACAGTATGGGACAGACTTCCTCTAATCCCTCCCCTTTCCTCCCTACCCCTCCACCCGCTCGTGGTCTCCTCTCCTTGCATCCTGGTTTCCCCTCCCCACATCCTGCTGCGGTGGAATCAGTCCAGAATGAGCCGGGGTTGAAATTGTGGTACCACTCCAGGCCAGCTAGCAGCCACTGCTCAGCTGCTCATGCTTCATCATGAGCAGGGCAGGCTCTGCCAGCTTGCCCAGGTTGATGGGACAAAGTGCTTGAAATTACAGCTGGAAGTAACAAAAGTTTTGTCTGTCTGTTTAAGTGTAGGTAAGGCCATTACATGCTTTTTTCTGACTGATCTTAAATGGTTAATATGCTCTGTATGTCTTGGTTATAGATTAAGAGTTATTGGATATGTTTAAAGGTTAAGTTCAAACTCTTGTTTAGAACATATATATGTGTGCATATGTGTTTGTAAGATCTATAGAAGTACAGATGTTTTTAGATAGCAACCATGGGGCTTGCCATGATTGAGATGTGACTGCCATCTTGAAATTGCCACATGGTATGGGGCAGAGCAAAGGAAAAGAAAGATTACAGAACCTCTTAGTTGTAATAAATTCTATTTATCATCCTATTTCCTTTTAGACAAAGAAGACGTCTCATTTTAAATTGGTATTGATTTCAGAGACTGGGTTGTTTGCACTGGTAAAATTTGGTTTTAAAATCTGGATTTGACTTTTAAAATTATGGTTATGCTTTATGACTTCACTCCTAAAAGGGGTACTTTATTTTGATATTGCAAAAACAGATTTCTTCTAAAAATGTGTTTAAGGCTATGTAACATTTTAAAGTTTATCAGGTATCTAACAAAGAACTTGTAACAGTTTCTCAATCCTTTAGGGGAGGACAAAAGACTTTGGTATTTATTTTATTAATTTTATCAAATGAAGCCAAGCCATACTGTTTGAACCAATTTAAAAAATTGCAGTTTTTACAGGGTATCATGTCAGGATGGTAAAAACCCATGGAATGTCTCAGTAAAGAAATGATGAGAAGGATTTTGATGAAAGTTTTTATGTTGTCCGAAAAGCAAGAGACTGGGATAGTAAAGAAAAGGAAAGAAAAGAAAAGAATAGCTTGTCTAAAGCAAACATGAGATAAATGAGATAGAATATAAAGTAAAACAGCATGTGACTCTTCCTGGCTCTGAATCCCAAAGTTAAACCAGAAGAATGGAGCTAGGAAGAGCCTAACCTGAAGGTATATAGAATGTTATGGAAGCTCAGACTATATATAGAAAGCCAGAGGGCATATGAACTGTATTAGCTTTGGTTTTTCATGCCTGCAAATATGATTTGAGAAAGAACTGTAAAATATGTTGTTCTTCATTTGAAACGCTGGTGATTCTTCAATGCAAAATGTTTTCTTATGCCCTTCAAAGGGGGAAAAGGACATGTTAGCCCAGGGTTATACAGGGTTGTATTCAAGTCATTGTTAACTATTATATGAAATACTTGCCTGACCGCCAGTTCCCGAGTGAACAAATTAATGCTGTTTCTTTCTGGCCAATAGGTTTGGCATGGCCAGAATAGTTTGAGTACAGTTTAAAATTATTCTATACTGTTCTATTATGTAGTTGGTTCTAAAACTTATTTGATTACAATGTTAGAACTTTTGGTTATGGGAAACTGTAAATGCTCCACAGTGCATTTATACTGTGGGAGGTAGCGACACCATCAGTGAGACCTAATGGCTATGTTTTGTATTGACGGCCACAGCCTGTAACAACATGTGGCTAGCTGCCATGTTGGTTCAGAGATAAAGAGGGTGGAGCCGTGATTTTACCGCCATCTTTGTTGAGGGCTACCAGCTGTGTTCAGTTCCTTGTTTAGTGTCCTTTAAGCTTTTTGCTGTTCAGTCTTAATGCAATATGGTAGGATCAGCAAGATTTGCTAGCCCCTCTATGAACTGTATCTGATTAAAAGTTTTACTTTGATTTTAGCTCAGAAATATATTTAAAGTTATGCTAATGACTGCAGTTGGTTACAAGATTGAGCTTTACCTAGTCTCTTTGTTTATGTTTTCAAGGTTAGGCTTAGGATGGATAACTACGAAGTTTGCCTGTGTAGATCTACTTGAATTAGATATGGTCCTAAAACACTTATCTATGCCAGAATTAGAGATTATAACATTCTGTTTTATAGGATGCAGTCTAGAGCAGATAAAGATAGACAAAGAGTAACTCATATGCTAGCCCTCACACTTGTCAGAGATCTGTGGAATATGGCATTTTAACATGTGTAAGCTTATTATGACAGAGAGTCCCAAAATCCTGGCAGAGCTCCCCAAGACCTCCGAGAAGATTTGGGCACAATGCGAATCTGGCACAACATACCCTCAAAACTGTGCGTTTAACCCCTTCCTCTTTAAAAGTTGATCATTCCAGGTGTGCCATGATAGTAACAAAGCTGACTAATACATACACACAAGACATTGTAGCTTCTTGGCTTCAAAAAGAGATGTTATCTATTCCCTTCTTTGATACTATTTATGAAACACTAAAAGAATATAACAGACATTTTAAAACTCTGAACAATTTGAAGTATTGTGCAGTAGCTAAAACTAGAAACTTTCAAATAAGATATATATGATGACATAATTTAGTAAGAACTCTCCATTATTAGAAATAAAAGTGCTTTTCTAGGAACTGCCATGCAAACGAGAATGAAACAAAGAGACATTCAGCTCCATGGGTCTCAAAGGAGCTTGGAAACATGGCTGCTGATTTAGTTTAGCTGCCCAGTATAGGAGTCCTCTTGTAGGTGTAATCATTCTCCCATTGATGAATTCTGGAGAGTCAGATTCTTGTCATCTACTGCGAAAGTGAAGAGTCAAAGCTTATATCATTGAGCCTACCAATCTAGCTGTAGGCTAATGTAGGCTTAGTCAAATGTATCCATCGCTGAACCCTAAACAAGTGACATCAATGTTTGCTATGCTGAAAACCCAAGTCCCTGCATTTCATTCCTTAAAATTTACAAGAGTTGCTGTGATGCCCCAGCCACCATCAATCCTGTGGCCCAGAAGAGCATCACTGAAGCAAACTCACTGACAAGTGTAGGAAATATAATTAGGTTAGGAGACAGGGACCTCTCTTTTCCTGGTGTGTTGGTATAATAGTCTTGTGGAATGTACCCTTGCTCACTCAAATGTTGATTTCTCTACCTCACTAACTGGTTTCAATCAGACATTGCATTGTGATGCTTGCTCTAATCATCATCTGTCTCAAGTTTGTGTAAACAGCTACCATTTGTTCTCTGTATTGTCAATAAAACAACCAGACCCAGTCCTGAGCAATGGAGAGAATAGGGTGGGACAACCTGGTCCAGAGGGGAGGAGAAGGAAACAAGTAAGAGGAGGAGGGAGAGATCAGTAGCCAAGACTTGGAACCATGAGGAGTGTCTTAGAACCAGGAGGAGATGAACCAGACCTAAGAAATGACTAAAAGCAAGTATAATGGGTGAAATCTGAATGGTAGTAAACTATGAGAACTTGGAGGTTTAAGATAGAATAATTATTGCCCAGCATTGTGCTCTAAGATAATTAAATAAATCCCATTCTGTGTGGTGATTTGGATATACAGCTGAATAAGTATAAGATAAATCAATAAGAAATATTAATTATAAGCAGTATAAGATAAATCAATAAGAAATATTAATAACCCACAATGCTGGTGGGTTATTACAGCCAGCTGAAGAGACTTAAAGAGATGGAGTAGGCCCTTCTGATCATGTGCAAGGACTGAGCCTCAGAAGCCAGATGCTTGGGTGATTAAAAGTGTAAGACTAGTTGTCCCACCCTTCACATGAACACCACGGAGCACGTAAAACCCAGATGTGTTTCAGAGCCTGGCACAGTCTTGCTCTGGAGAAAAGTGATACTAACCTGACAAAAGTAACTGTTGGTGGAGGCATTTTTGAGTCCATGATACTTTGTTCTAGTGGACAAGAGAAACTGAAAACAACCGCGAGCAGATTTGAACCAGCTGGTTAGGAACAAACAGATGAATAAAATGGGTGCCAGGCACGGTAGCACAGGCCTTTAATCTTAGCACTCACGGGCCAGAAGAAGGCAAATCTCTGTGAGTTCCAGATCTGACTCATCTACATAGTTCAGCCAAAGTTATACAGTGAGACCCTGTCTCAAAACAAAACCAAAAAAAAGGAGAAAAAGAAAGGAATCAGAGGTGACAGTCTTTGTTACCTCTGTAGAGCACATAGTCCTAGAAAACACAGAAAATGCAGATGGACAGAGGAAGGAAATATGCACTTTTATCTGCACAACCACCCTGATGAAGACAATCAATTTTGTATTAATTAAAACCAACCCTTCTTTCACCCTCTTTCCTTCTCTTCTCTTCTCTTTTCTTCCTCCTCCTCCTCCTTTAAGCTTGCTAGCTGGCTTGCTACTTTGTGTGTATGAATTTTAAAAATTCTTATGTATGTGCATTCTTTTTTAATGGAGTACATTTGATTTATTTGTGTAAGTGCACAGATGCTTTAGTGCGCATATGAAGGTCAGAGAAGAAAGAGCATGCAGGAATCAGTTCTTTCCTTCTAATATGTGAGCCCCAGAAATCAAACTGAAGTCCTAAACCTTGGTGGCTGTTCCCTTTACCTGCTGAGCCATCTCACTGGCCCTTATGGTCTATGTGTTATTGACATGTTGTCTGGTGGTTCTAGTAGGGAATTATAGGTACTCTATACACATGACTGAAGAACAGTCTTCCCTTATACTTAAAGATCATCCCCTTCCACCAAGTATACAGCTTGGAAAGGGATTATTCGGAACAGCTAAGAAGGAAGAGGATACCCATCTAATAAGCCATCTCAGTGGAAACAGCTGTGATGGCCAATAAGACGTCATGTGTCTCAGCCTGTGTGTTCCTCACATCCAAACATATTCCCTTATTCACTTCATCTTCTCTTTCTACTAGTAATATTATCTTTCTACTTTCCACCTTTTTCCTGGTTTATCTCTTTTCACTTTTATTTTTCATTTCTCAATCTCTTCTCTACTGATTTTTTTCTCCGTTTCATAGTCTTTGAAACTTTTTGACTTGTATTATCTTTGTACTTGCCGCTGTTGTTGTTTTTGTTAGTAGCCCTGTATGTCTTAGTCAAAATTTGGTTTTGACGTCTATAAATGGCTCAGTGCTGTTATTGCTACTGTCGTTTCTCCATTGCTCACGGAGCTAGTGATGACACTCCAAGACTGACATTTCTGTAGCTCCTCGGCTGCTGGGCTTCATTCCCAGGCCAGATAAGAGTCAGGACACGTTTCTGTACTCGCATCTCGATCCCACTGAAACCTTAGCAAGTGTTTTCACTTAAAAAAAAAAAAAAGGAATAAAACAGCCTGAAGCCAACAGCAGGTGACAAGTAAGTGCTATAAGGAGATCCTAAAGACCCATGCTTGGACATTCATTCCCACAGAGAGAAACAGCAAAGATAGTGAACACCGTTCCTACAATGAACTGTAGCATAACTCACTGTCACACCCCTTGTGCACTGTTGACATGACTAAAGGAGTAACTACACAGAGTACACCCCATATACTTTGTTGTCAACAACACATCCTCCCAATCTGTTAGAAGCACCACACTTTCCTGAAACCTAAACCAACTCAGGGCCCTTGGGCTCTAATACATTTCACACAATATTTGGACATAGTAATCACATCAAAGAACAGGGAAAGTATATTCTAAAATACAGTTGAAAATAGACTCAAAATTTACAAAAACAGATATCCCTACATTATCAAGAGAAAACTGTTCCCTAAAAGGTTTTCATGTGAAAATAGTGGAGAGATGTATTGCAATAGATAAGCAAACATGAAGACACTGACAGAAAAGTATGATAAACAGGTAATATGACTGTTTTAGTCAGTGTTCTATTGCTGTGAAGAGACACCATGACCATGGCAACTCTTATAAAGGAAAGCATTTAATTGGGGTTTAGAGGTTAGTTCATTGTCGTCGTGATAGGGAACATGGCAGCTTGCAGGTAAACATGGCCCTGGAGAAGTAGCTGAGTGCTCTATGTCAGGATCTGCAGGCAGCCAGGAGAACCAACACTGGCCTTGGCTTGAGCTTTGGAAACCTCAAAGCCCACCCCCCAGTGCTGCTCTTCTTCCAACGAGGCCACACCTACTCCAACAAGGCCACACCTCCTAATTCTTCTCAATAGTGACACTTCATGATGACTAAGCATCTAAATCTATGAGCCTACGAGGCCCGTTCTTATTCAAACCACTACAAAGACTCCATTAAAACTTCTTGATTCACTAGTAACAAACACCAAAGATATTGACAAACTTGATAAAAAAAAATTCAAAAGAATGATTTTTTTAAGGGTTGATATGTTCCTACAGAATACAGAAAAGGAAAAATCTCTGAATAAATTAAGGAAGATTGAGACAAGATATGAATAAAAAAACTCAATAAAATACACAAAATGTTAGAAGATTTATAAAACTAGAAACCTTTGAGATACAAAGCCCAGAGTGTCAAATAGCTCAGTTGAAAGTCTTAACAAGAGACAAACAATAAACACAGAACTTTAGGGTTTAGAGCCAAGATTGATTGAACATTTAGACAGTAGAAAAAAAAAACTGAACAAAAATATGCAAAACCTCTGTAACACAATTAAATCAAATTCATGTATTTATGTATAGAAGGTAATCTTGGAATGATGTGTTTCAAGCCGTGAAAAAAAATGCACAATCCTAATTACTTTATTGAGAAAAGTTATTGATAAATAAATAAAGAACTTACAAGATAAGCATGAAACCAAAGGAATTTATGATCATGAAGCTAGAATTGTAAACAATATTTAAAAGACTATTATACAAAATCTGAAGAACATAGACCACAGGAAAAAATAAATTCCAATAAAAGAGTATATAACCACTCTGGAAATCAATCTGGAGGTTTCTCAGAAAATTGGGAATAGCTCTACCTCAAGACCCAGCTATACCACTCCTGGGCATATAACCAAAAGATGCTCCATTATTCAACAAGGGCATTTGCTCAACTATGTTCATAGTGGCTTTATTAGTAATAGCCAGAAACTGGAAACAACCCAGATGTCCCTCAACCGAAGAATGGATAAAGATACTCTGTTACATTTACACAGTAGAATAAGGAAATCATAAAATTTGCAGGCAAATAGTTGGAACTAAAAAAGATCATCCTGAGTGAGGTAACCTAGACCCAGAAAGACGCACATAGTATGTACTCACTTATAAGTGAATATTACCCATATAGTATAGGATAACCACACTACAATTCACAGACCCAGAGACGCTAAATAACAAGGGCCCAAGAGAGGATGCATGAATCTCACTGAGAAGGGGAAATATAATAGACAGAGGAAGTGCTTGAAGAGAGGGAACAGGATAGGAGAGGGGGTGCTGAGGGAAAAGCATGTAGGGATCTGATGTGGGGAAGGGGTGCAGGAGGACAGAGGGATTGCAGAGAGAAGAGAAATCATGGCCTGGGACATATTGAGACAGACATATTGAGACAGACTGGAAACCTATGACAGGGTAGACTCCTCAGAGGATATGGGAGTGACTCTAGCAAGGACAGGACTCCTGGTAGAAGGAGGGGAACACTAACTCACCCCCAAAACCCAAAATTTACCCTGCCTATAAGATGTGCAGGAATAGTGATAGAACAGAGGTTTGAGGGAATGTCTAACCAAAGCCTGGACACACCATGGGAGAGAGCCAACTTGACAGTATTAATGACACTCTGCTTTGCTTACAGATGGGAGCCTAGCGTAGCTGCCCTCTGAGAGGTACCACCTAGCAATGGATTGAAACAGATGCTGAGATGCATGCTGAGACTCACAACCAAACATTGGGTGGAGTTCAGGGAGCCTTGTGGAAGGGTGGGAGGAAGAATACAAGAACCAGGAGGGAACAGGAGCTCCGTAAGACCAACATAGCCAAGTAACCTGGGCCCAGGCAGACTTGCAGAGAGTGAAACACCAACCAAGGACTCTTGGTATGTATGTACTGGACCTAGATCCCCTACACATATGTACTGGATGAACAGCTTGGTCTTCATGTGGGTTCCCAAGTAATGGGAGCAGGGGCTCTTTGCAGCATGGACTCTCTTAGATGCTTTCTGATCACTTCCCTCTGGTGGGGTTGCCTTGCCAGGACACTGTGGTAGAGAATGCACTGAGTCCTGAAAAATCTTAATGTACTGGGATGGATGGGTGAGGGATTCCCCTTTTTCCCCTTTTCCAGGGGAAAAAGAGGGAGGATATGGGGAAAAGGGAAGGATAACAGGATAGGGAGTTGAGGAAGGAAGGGGCCATGATTGGGATGTAAAGTGAACTAATTAAAAAGACTACAACTGTCAGGAACTAGTATATACGTTTACATTATAACCAGGAATTTAAGCAATTTCAATGGGCCAATTAAAAGAATCTGGCTGGCTAATTACATAAAAAATGAGATTCAGTTGTTTGCTACCTGCAAGAACTACACTTCAAAGGCATTTATATATTTACATGGGGAAATTGAAAGTGAAAGGAAGGAAATGATACTCTAAATGGAGTCTGGAAGCAAGCATGGCTAGATGTAGACATATCTGACAAAGCAGATACCATTCCAAAATTAGAAGAAAAAAGAAAGGTCACCACATATTGGTAAATGGAAAACTCAAAAAGCTCTAGTGATTTTAAGTGTAAGTGTAGATGCACTGGATAAAATGATGCATTAGGTGTTATAAAACAAGCATTAATGAACAGCACTCAGGAAAAATGCTGATTCCAGTCCACACTCTCAAAGTCTTGATACAAAAATCAGCAAAGAAACTTGTATTTAAATTAATTGTAATATAAACTACAATATATACACAGAATACAACGAGTTGATTCTTCGACGAATTTAATAAGATTGAGGAGCCCCTAGACAAATTAACCAACTTAACAGAAGAGATGGAAAATGAGCTATTCCAACAGGTGTCACCAAAATTCAGAGGATCATAAGTGATTATTTTGAAAACATATACTCCATAAGTGGGATAACTTAGAATTGAGAAAAATTTCGAGTTGCATATGATATACCAAAACTGAACCATCACGAACAACTTAAACAGACATATTGTGAGCAATGAGATTGAAACAGTAGTAGTTTCCCAACAAAGAAAAGGTGAAGAACAAAGAACTCACTGTTGAAATTCATGAGATGTTTAAAAAGAACTGAGATCAGTGCTCCTCAGATTATTGCATAATATGTCAACTGAAGAAATGCTTCATACTCGGTCTATGAAGCTACTGTCACCAGTGTCACCAAAACCAGAGAAGAACACAAACAGAAATCATACACAAATGTCTTTCAAGAACACAGATGCAAAATTTCTCCACTTGAAAAGAGAATTCAACAATACATTAAAAAGATAGTTCTAACCAACCACGTGTAATTATTCCTTTTCACAAATGCCCTGCCTATTATTTGTTGGGTTTTATTATCTTGATGAGGATAGTTATATTGACTGGAGTGAAATAAAATCTTTATTTTAAAAAAATTATTACTGATATTATATTTTTCTGAATATTTTTCTTTAATTAATTAATTAATTTTTACTTACTACAATTTTTTTCACTTGGTATCCCAGCTGTAGCCCCTTCCCTTGTCCCCTCCCAGCTCCACCCTCCCTCCCTTTTCTCCCATGTCCCTCCCCTTTCTCCCATGTCCCTCCCAAAGTCCACTGATAGGGGAGGTCCTCCTCCCCTAGCCTATCAGGTCTCATCAGGACTGGCTGCATTGTCTTCCTCTGTGGCCTGGTAAGGCTGCTTCCCCCTCAGGGGAAGGTAATCCAAAACCAGCCACTGAGTTCATGTCAGAGACAGTCCCTGTTCCCCTTACTAGGACACCCACTTGGAGACTGAGCTGTCATGGGCTACATCTGTGCAGGGGTTCTAGGTTATATCCATGAATGGTCCTTGGTTGGAATATCAGTCTCACAAAAGACCCCTGTGCCCAGATTTTTTGGTTTGTTGCTATCCTTGTGGAGCTCCTGTCCTTTCTATGTCTTACTATCTCCCCTTCTTTCCTAAGATTCCCTGCACTCTGCCCAAAGTTTGTTTATGAGTGTCAGCATCTGCTTTGATACACTGCTGGGTAGAGTCTTTCAGAGGCCCTCTGTGGTAGGCTCCAGTCCTGTTTCCTGTTTTCTCCTTCTTCCAATGTCCATTCCATTTGCCTTTCTGAGTGAGGATTGATCATCTTACCCAGGGTTTGTTGATTTGTTTCTTTAGGTGTACAGATTTTTGTAGGTTTATCCTCTATTATATGTCTAGTATCCACTTATAACTAAGTATATACCATTTGAGTCTTTCTGTTTCTGGGATACCTCACTCAAGATGATGTTTTCTAGTTCATTTGCCTGCAAATTTCATGATTTTCTTGTTTTTACTTGCTGAGTAGTATTCCATTGTGTAAATGTGCCCCACTTTTTGTATCCATTCCTCCGTTGGGTTGTGTCCAGGTTCTAGCTATTACAAATAAAGCTGCTGTGAACATGGTTGAACAAATGTCCTTGTTGTATACTTGAGCATATTTTTGGTATATACCTAGGAATAGTATAGCTGGATCTTAAGGAAGTGCTATTCCAGTCCTATACTTTTCTTGGTTTTGTCTGCTTCTCTCTCTCTCTCTTTTTTTTTTCTAGAGCTTTTAGGTGTACCATTAAGTTGCTTGTATGAGATGTCTCCAACTTTTTTCTGGAGGTACTTAGTGCTATAAACTTTCCTCTTAGCACTGCTTTCATTGTGTCCCATAAGTTTAGGTAAGTTGTGCCTTCATTTTCATTGAATTTTAGGAAGTCTCTAATTCCTTTTTTCATTTCTTTCCTGACCAAGCTGTCATTGAATAGAGAGTTGTTTAGTTTTCATATGTGTATAGGCTTCTTTGTTATTTCTGTTGTTGTTGAGGTCTACTTTTAGGCCATGGTGGTCTGACAGGATACAAGGGATTATTTCAATATTCTCATATCTGTTGAGGCTTGCTTTGTGCCCAACTATATGGTCAATTTTTGAGAAGGTTCTATGAGGTCCTTAAAAAAAGGTATACTCTTTTTGAGTTTGGGTGAAAAGTTATTTAGACATCTACAATGTCCATTTGATTTAGGACCTCTGTCAAGTGTCATTATTTCCCTAGTTAGTTTGTCTAGATGATCTGTCCCTTGGTGAGAGTGGAATCTTGAAGTCTCTCACCATTAAAGTTTTGGGATCGATGTGTGATTTAAGCTTTAATAATGTTTCATTTATAAATGCAGATGCTCTTTTATTTAAGGCATAGATGTTCAGGATTGTGATATCCTCCTGATGAATTTTTCCTTTGATGAGAAGTGCCCCTCATCATCATTTTGATTAATTTTGGTTGAAAGTCTAATTTATTAGTATAGCTATTACAGTTTGTTTTCTGGTCCGTTTGCTTAACAAGCCATTTTCTAGCCCTTTACTCTGAGGTAGTGTTTATCTTTGTTGCAGAGGTATGTTTCTTGGATGCAGCAGAATGTTGGATTCTGTTTCTGCAACCAATTTGTTAGTCTGTGTCCTTATATTGGAGAGTTGAGTCTGTTGATGTTGATAGATAATAGTGACCAATGAATGTTAGTTCCTTTTATTGTGGAGTTGGTGGTGTTACTGTGTTTTTATACTTGTTTTCTTTTAATTTTTTGTTGTGAAGTTATCTATATCCTGTGTTCCTGTGTTTTCTTGGGTGTAGTTGATTTCGTTGGAGTTTTCCTTCTAGTATCTTCTATAGGGCTGGGTTGCTGTGTAGATATTGTTTAAGTCTAGTTTTGTCATGGAATATTTTGTTTTCTCCATCTGTGTTGATTGAAAGCTTTGTTGGGTATAGTAGTCTGGGTTGGCATCTGTGGCCTCTTAAAGTCTGCATGACATCTGCCCAGGCCCTTCTGGCTTTCATAATTCCTGCTGAGAAGTTTGGTGTTATTCTGATAGGTCTACCTTTATATGTTACTTGGCCTTTTTCCCTTGCTGCTTTTAATATCTTTTCTTTGTTCTGTAGATCTAGTGTTTTGATTATTATATGAGGTAAGGAGTTTCTTTTCTGGTGTTCTGTAAGTCTCTTGTATGTTAATGGACATGTCTTTAAGTTGGGAAAATTTTTTTCTGATTTTCTTGAAAATATTTTCTGGACCTTGGAATTTTTTATTCTTTTTGGTATATTCCTATTATTCTCAGAATTCGTCTTTTCATAGCATTCTTGATTTCTTCGATGTTTTGTGTTTGGAACTTTGAAATAAAATCTTAATGTAATTTGTATTTGCAGTTTCTATATGGCATATGTATTTAGTGAGCACTTATTTTGAAAAACATGTAGTTAATTTTGGTCAGATTATTTGCTCTTTTGGTAAATTTTTTCTTTTCAGCTTTTCACATTGTAGGTATTATCCCTGTTTGGTGAATAAGTAGCATAGATATTCTTTTGTTTTGTAGAATGCTTCTTAACTCTCCTTTCCTTTGTTATACAAAAGTCTTTTAATTTGATACAATTCCAATTATCATTTCTTTCTATTATTTCTTTAGCTATTGCAGTACTATAGGCATTGCCTATGCCTCTACCCCGAAATGTTTTTTACTATGCTTTCCTTTATACTTTGACATTTCAGATATTCTAACTACAATGCAAATCAGTATGTAGGCTCTTCAAAAAACTAGAAATAAACTACCATATGATCCTACTATTCCACCTCTGAGTGTATACCTGAAGGAATAAAAGGCAGGCAAAATGAAGATCCTTGCACACCCTAGTTTATCGAGACACTATTCACTATTGGTAAATTAGAGAATCAGCCTTAATGTCAATCAACAGGTGAATGGATTAAGAAATATGTGGTATTTTGGCATCAAGATGAATAAAACTATGTCATTTGCACAAACATGATGGAACTGGAAATGATCTGACTAAGTAAAATAAGCCCTACTCAGAAAGACAAGTATTGAATGTTTTCTCTCATTTATAAGATGAGAGAGTAGAAGTAGGCTTCTAAGAAAATGGAAGTCACAATGAAAGTATTTTTAATAGTTAATAAATACTAATTCAAAATTTTAAGTTGGCTAATGGTACTTGCAAACAAGAACCCAGACTATTTAAGAAATATGAAATTTGTTTTCACAGGTGCGGAGATAGCATTTATTTTGGTTAGACCTCAGAAAACACTACAAATGAAAAGTGTGCAAAGGAGCATCCCAAGTTAAGAAAATAGGCTGTACAAGACATTGGGAGGAAATTCACTCATGCCCTCATTCACTCTTCATTTTGTATTACTGATTTTTTTTCACTGTAGATGAAGTATCCATTTTTGATATAGTGAATACAGTATTGGACAAGATACAATAGCAGTCAGAAGTTTGGGTTGGAGTGGAAGAAAGTTAGAAGCAAAGGTTGAAATTACAATAATTTAGAAATGAAATCAGCAAGCTTAGTAACAGGTGTGGGCAGTGAGGATGGGTAAGATTTATATTTACTGATGGCAAGGGCAGTGTGTTCAAGGAGTACAAGAAAAGTTGGAGGGAACATCATCTTTTCCATTGTAGAGTTAAGTACTAGGCTTAAAGGGGACACATTGAGCAGAATCTTGGACAACAGTCAGAAAAGAGAGAATGAACTTCCAGGAAAGGGCAGGACAGAAACATAAGAGAATTGGGAGTCATTTTTATAGAGGTGTGAGGCTGTGAAGCAATGGGAAGTAGTTGTGGTTGGGAGGTGTGTGCATCTAGTGGAGCAGGAGACCAATGTAATGCAGACCAAGAAAAGAAAAGGAACCAGGAATATATGTATTTAGAGGCCCACCAAGACCATGAGTGGAAATAAAGGCAAATACTACTACGCAAGTGCACTAAAAAAAGTACAATCTTACAAAATGTAGTAAGAGACTGCTCCCTGCTGAGGAAATCTGGGAGGGCTCACTAACATCCAATGTGTAAAGCAAGTCATTTGACTAGAGTTGCTCTTGGGGGAGCCTGGAGTGGTTGTTCCATTTAGAGGAAACATCACAAGCAAAAACACAGACAAGAGAAGGGGCACCTATGAGACTAGACTCAC
>CM053750.1:25822254-25884210 GCA_028658305.1 Pachyuromys duprasi | reverse complement strand
CTACGCAAGTGCACTAAAAAAAGTACAATCTTACAAAATGTAGTAAGAGACTGCTCCCTGCTGAGGAAATCTGGGAGGGCTCATTAACATCCAATGTGTAAAGCAAGTCATTTGACTAGAGTTGCTCTTGGGGGAGCCTGGAGTGGTTGTTCCATTTAGAGGAAACAGCACAAGCAAAAACACAGACAAGAGAAGGGGCACCTATGAGACTAGACTCACATGTTAGGGAACCATGGATAGTGCTGCCTGTGGGCTGTGAGGCACTTGCAATTCACACAAGATTTGTCTTCTGAATATTCTCGGTTTATCCACACAAACATTCCTTATATCATGCTAATATAAAGCAGAGAACTGTTGTTTGGGCAGAAATGCTGCTACAAGATTCCATGAGTGAATCCTCTCCAGTGAGCATGCTTTGGAAGTTGGCAGGTTTGACCCAAGTCCTCCAGGAACTCCTTCAGCTGATGAGGGTGGGAGGGCAGTACTGAGGGAGATCAAGGAAGTCCTTGAGGGCTCAGGTCAGCAGGTAGCACTGACAAGCAGGTATGTGTGAGCCCAGCAACAAAATGCTAGTGGTTCAACAATCACTGAGGCCAGGGCCCTGCACAATCCCAAATCCTCTTGTTGATGGTTATCAGCAGAGAGGCTACTGAAGCTGTATCTCAGGAGATAGTGCAATTCTAGAAACCATTCCCAAAGTTCCAAAGTTTGTGTCATTTCACTGGGCTTTGCACTATCATGGCTCACGGCTTGGGGCTGATTCACTAGCAGACCAACACCCCCTTGGAGGACGAGTTAGTTCATTAGCATATCAAGGCCTAAGTCTGGTCAAAGCTGCCTATTGGCAAGCTCAGGCATCTGTTATTCCAAGTCACATAAAAAGGCTTTTTCTGTTACACAAAATGGTTTCAGCTATGTTTCTAGCAGGAACTTCCCAACTGCTGGAACTGCCTGCCTCCCTCACCAATCATTTATTTTTGCAGAAAGATTGGCATTCTTTTCCCATTGGCCACTTTTTTCGTACATTCAAGGTGTTCTTATTTTTCTGTGAACTTTCATTATTGCTGTTACTACAGGTCTGAGCAGTCCTGGTACTGCCCTTAAAGGGCTTATTTCTCTCTGCCATTCTCACGTGAACACTTACAGCGGTTTACCCAGTTGAATCCACAGAGTTTATCATGTGTCAGCAAGTAACTGTCAATTATAACCACTTTGCCTGCTCTTGTTGGATAAGTCATTCAAACCAAGGAAACATACACAAGAACTGAGATATTAAGGCCCACTGTTTCCAGCAACATGTGTGGTTGTCCTAGGCCCAGTCTGAGTTGAAGAATCAACAGATAAAAAGTATTAAGGAAAATCGTACTTGCATAGAGTTCAACACAGCAAACAACTTTATCATTTTGGTGGATTCAGAATATTTGGAATGAAAGAGAAAGTGTCACAGATATTTTGAAAAAGGTTTTCAAAGTTGTCTGGGAAAAGAGTAAGAAAAAAGGTGTCATACAGAAGCTCTGATGAGCTATGTCACAGACTTTGGCCACTGTGGTGAAGGAGAGCTATTCTCATGTTCTGAAAAAGTAAACACAGTGAACATGCAAACATGGACACCTGCCTCCACCAGGTATTATTGTAGCACTCCAGAGAGAGTGGCTAAGAAATAAATTCTTACAGCATATCTTCTGAGTGGGGGGAGCTTTTAGGGGGAGGGGAGCCTAAATAAAAGTGACCATTTTGATGAATCCTAACTATATAATTTACTGGTGTTCAGCACAATTACAGTACCATACAACTGCAACCACTGTTTGGTTCCGGGTGCTTTTTATATTGTTCCAGACCGAAACTCTGTCCCCAGTAAACACTAACTCCCCATCCCTCCCTGCCCTGGCTTAGAGGTGGTCATTGTTGGAAAAAATCATGTTGAAATGTAATAATTAAGTAACTGTACTGAGGGGTGGCAACAACTCCAGACGGTGAATAAGTATTTTATGATGATTGATGTGTTTTCTCATGGGGAGTTCTTGCTCTGCTGGGACTGGATTAGCGCTCTCAAGGGCAGGATGACATAAAGCAAGGTCACTTCTCATCCCTTGTTTCTTCACTTGGTATATGTGTCATCTTTACAAACACTTGCTTTTTCACCTTTGTCTAGTTGTGATACAGCATGAAGTCCCTGTGAGAAGCTGCATGAATGTTTGTACTGTCCTTGGACTTCCAGTAATGTTAACTTATCTTTATAAACTTTCCAGACTTAATTTTGTCACAGCAGCAGAAAATTGACTAGACATAGACTTTTTCCCCAACCATTGGTAATCTATTTCTTATTTTTGGTTTCTATGGACTGAACTATTTTAGTTATATCATATAAATGGAATCATAAAGTATTTTGCCTTCTGTTTGTGGCTTATTTCACATATCCAAATGTCCTATTGGCGCCTCTATTGTACAGAATAATCAGAACTTCTTTCTAAGGCTGAATAATATTCTAGTATATACATGTGCAACATTTGGTTATGTTCACATCAGCTGATATACATTTGTACTGTAGTGACTTTCTGAGCATTGCGAACAATAGCAAACAAGTATCTGTTTCAAAGCCTGCTTCTGTATTTTTAAGGGTTACAGAGCAGAATTACTTCATCACATTTGATGTGTAATATTTTGAAAAACTGTCAAACTACTATCCATTCCACATCCTTATCAACATCTGTTATTTCCTGTTGTGTAGACTGACATTAGTATATCTGATAACCACCCTCCTGTGGAGGAAGTGAAGCCTCCCTGTGGTTGTCATTTCCATCCCCCCTGACTGCAAGTGACATTCAGCACCTTCCCATGTGCTCAGTGACACCTGATTGCAATGTCTGCTTAGGCCCCGGCCCTTTTTTGTTGTTGTTATAATTGTTCATTGGATTGCTTGGTTTGTTGTTGTTGTTTGTTTGTTTTGAGACTCTTGCTATTTGCTCCAGGCTGGCCTTACTCCCACAAGCTCCTGCCTCAGCTTTCCAAGTGCTAGCTAGGATCACAGGTATGCCATACCAAGCCCATTTCTTTGCCTGGGGGAATCAGGAACGGAGGGGATTGAGTGCTGACAGAGCCCAAGCAGAATTCCATGCTAACCTCAAGCACAAATTTGAGGCTGGCCTCAAGATCATGATCTTCTTGCCCCAGTCTGCTCAGTGTTGGGACTACGAGCATATAGTACCATACCTGCCTGTTAAAAAGTTTTGACCTTGAACATTTTATCATTCCATTTTCTAAAGGGAATAACCAGAATTACTAATAACCACTTTTTGCCAAGTGGAAAATTCACCTTAAAGTTAGATGATTTTTATATAAGAATTGTGAATATTAGTAATTCTTGGATTATGTTGATTTTTTTAAATTTTGTGAGATTTTTTTTTTAGTTGCATTTAACAAAACCCTTATCCTTGGATGTTTTAGCAGTTAAAAATATATTTAGTATTGCTAACATAAAATTTATTTCACTGTCATAAACTAAGTTATTATATTAAGTTATTTCCCTAGAAATAAAAGTTCTAAAGATTTTTAAAGAGGTTTTTCATTTTTATCCACCAACTTAAGTGGTTTTGATTTTTGAGCTATAAATAAGATGCTGGAATGGATATAAACCTGTTATTCAGAAACTCTTACAGGTTTCTAACTTGAATAACTTCAGGGGATATTGAAGGACTCTGTGACTGTTATGATTTTAACTTGAAAGGAGGATGGTTTTTGGAAGGTCAGATCTTTATTCGCATATATGCTATGTAAATTTGCATAATGCAGTCTGAAAAACTTGAAGGTGTCATCATCTGTTTTTCCAGCTATTTAAAGCTATTAGAATGATTTCCTTGCCTCAAATTTCCATTTAGAACCCACTGACTATATAGCTACAGCCAGAGAGATTTTTAAAACATACATAAAAATCAGATATGAATGCCAGTTTGCTGAAAAATAAAATAGTAAACATTCCAGTGGCTTTCCATCATGGTTAAGAATAAAATCCAAATCCTTCAACAGGTTCAGAAAGCCCTTAAGTGGTCTGATCTTGTCTCCCTTCTCTGCTGCTGGACCAGTAGGTTCTCCCTACATTGGAGTACCTTATTCACCAGATAGCTGTACTGGTTCTCTCATTAAAGAAAGTTCTTTTTGCAACCCTCAGTCCTTGTCTAACTGACATCCTTATTTCATAGAGGTCTGTGATAATATATCTTTTCAAGGAAGGCTTCTTTTACCCCTGTGTCCTGTGTTCTGGTACATGGTACCAGCTATGGTTCAGATGAATTCCAAAAGCCCAAATGCTAAAGTTTTGGTTTTTCAGCACATAGTGATGTTGAGAGGAGGCAGACCACTTAGGAGGCCATTATGAAACATGTCCTAAGAGGGTAGAGGGTAGTTGGTCTTTTCTTGGAGTGAGCAGCTTCATACCCTATGAGCCCCTTTGCCACTGGCCCCAAAACTGACCAAACAACCATGGAATGAAAACACCAAAACCATAATCCAAAATAAATCTGTACCATTTTATTGTTTTCTTTCTAAGTTTCTTTATCATAGGTATGTGCTAGTGACAGAAAGCCAAATACAAAAGCCCCTAGTAACACACCATGCTGTTATCTGGTTACAGATTTACTTAATTACTCACACCTCCATAAATATGTGACTTCTTTCAGGCAGGGACTACTCTCTGGGTTATTTTAGAAACCTAATAGAATGTCTAAAAACTTATGGCTATTTGCTAAATATCTGATAAATAAACAAATGCATAGAAAATCTGGGGATTGAAAAGGTATTTTAAGGTATTTCCTTCCCTCTCTTGCTATAATAATTGTGCTATATAATTTTTTAAAACTGTGTTTAGTTAGTTTCACACTATTGTAACAGAAACAATTCAAGGGAGGAAAAGCTGTATTAATCTTGGTTATCAACCTGACATACCTGGGAAGAGGGGTCCTCATTTGAGGAACTATATCAGATTGGCCAATGTGTATGTCTATGGGGTATTTTCTTGATTGCTATCTGATGGAGAAGAGCCTAGTCTACTGTGAACAATACCAACCCTAGACAAGAAGTCCTGAGCTATATATGAAAGGTATAGCTGAACATGGGCCTTGGATGCCACTTCTGTGTTTTCTGCTTGAGGCCTTGAATTCCTGTGTTGGCTTTGACTAGACTATAACCTATAAGCCAAACAAATGCTTTCTTCCTCAAGTTGCTTTCGGTCATGGTATTTTGTTACAGCAACAGAAAAGCAAGCTAGAACCAGTTTACTTTGGCCCATAGTTTCTAATTATTCCAGTTTTTCATGGCAGGGAAGGCATAGCAGAGCCTCTTAATTCATTAAAGTTCATTAGCAGTAGAAGCTTTTGGCATCATAAATATGGCATACCAGGAACTTTAGAGTGAAGCAGGAAGTATAGCCAGGAATAACCATTAAAGAGTTGCCCCAATAACCTATTTCCTCCAGGTAGGCCCTATTCCCAAACATTTCAAAGCCTAACAAACTATCACCACCAGCTGAGGAATAAGCATTTACAACATGAGTTTTAGATTCAATCCATAACATACCGTGCCTTTGATGGCCATCAAAGAATGCAAAATGCATGCATTCTAACTTAAATGCATAAAAAAAAAACCAACCCAAAACAACAACAATAAGCTTCACCAATATTCAAAAGTCCAAACTTCAGTCTCTTCTTGGGCTCAAGAAAAACTTTTCCTTTCTTTCTTTCTTTCTTTCTTTCTTTCTTTCTTTCTTTCTTTCTTTCTTTCTTTCTTTCTTTCTCTCGTTTAAGGAAGAGACAGGTTTATTCTGGCTCACAGTTTAAAGGTACAAGTCTATCAGAGATGTCACAACAGCAGGAGCTTGAGGCAGCTGGTCACACTGCATCCGCAGTCCAGACAAACTCTTAACCTTTGTAAAAATCAAAAGGAAAGCTAAGTAATCTAAGATACCTTGTGACACAGTGAACATTCCTATTCTGAAAGGGCAGCATGGGTAGAATAGCAGGGATGGAATGAATCACAGCCAGCTCAAAAACCAGTAGGATAAATTGTAAATCTTGTAGCTCCACATCCAGAGTCTGGGCCATATGGAATCACGCTGTGATCTCCAATGGACTTGGACATCATAGTCCATATGATGCTGGTGTTTGGAAAGCCAATGACTTCTCTTT
The DNA here is from genome assembly GCA_028658305.1 of Pachyuromys duprasi. Taxonomy (NCBI): domain Eukaryota; kingdom Metazoa; phylum Chordata; class Mammalia; order Rodentia; family Muridae; genus Pachyuromys; species Pachyuromys duprasi. Next base: position 25,878,034 of record CM053750.1, on the reverse strand, counting down.
TGGGCAGGTTCTGCTCATTGTCTGCAGATTTCCTCATTGGAGAGTCCATGTTCCTCATACCTCCAACATCCTGTTGCAGCTCAGGATAACTCTCACAGCTTTTGTAGACCTTTCAAAATCTGCCTGCAGGGTCCTTACCCTGCCATGTACTGCCTGACCTTCCATGTCTTCTCCTGGACACTAGATGGGAGCCTCACTGATGACATAGAAGGCCTGCCACAAGCTCAAGCAGCCCAGGCCTTTAAAGCATGTTGCAGGAGTATCTGTGTGAACGGGTGGCAGAATCTTATAAAATACTTCCCTAGGGGCCCATGTATAATGTTCCCAAGGGAACACACTTCAAATGAGTTTTCAATTTTAAACCCTAGACCCACAATGGCTTGGCTAATTCTTGAGATTACCGTTGCTACTATCCTAATGCAAAGCACATGTGTTCTTTATAATGCTGTTACTCTCAGTGATATGCTCATTTTTGCAACTTTATTCTTTTTCAGGCCAGACTTCAAATCTTTTCTTTCTATTTATTTATGTGTTGGTTGCCTCCTGATTTTTGTCATAAACCTGGCTAACAGCAGTCAATTTTAATAATGTCACAGCTTGATAGCAATGTTGTTTTGAAATTGTATCCACCAACCTTATTACTCAATTACACTTGAATCCAGCCTCACCTATAACATCAGAATATGAACAAAATGTAGAGAAATGCTTTTATAGAATGTAATATGGATGACTTTTAGTCCATTTCACAATAGGGTCTTTCTTCCCTTCTGAAACCTCACAAGCCTGGATGTTACTGCTGCATCCTGGTTTTCTAGCTCCCAACATAACATCATTAGGCTCTACTTACATCAGCGTAGGTATCCCTAGTTTGGACCTCTGGACTCTTTCCAATTCAGCCTGCCAACCTGTTCTAAAGCCCTGAGAAATACATGACCTGTTAGTCACAACCACAATCACAACCACAATCTCACTTCTCTTATGTCAGTTTTCTGTCTAGTTTTTATTATATATAATATATATATACAGTCATTGATATATATGTATATATACATGTATATATATATATATATATATATAATATTTCTGGAACAAAGGACCAAATCCTTTATAGAGAGTATAAAAAGTAACCTTTATAAAGAGTAACATTTTATATATTAAGCTCAGTGATATTTATGATAAGAACTGCTTAGTAACCAGAGGACTTGCTTTCCAGTGCCCATGTCATCAGGCACTTGCATTCATGTAACAAACAGGCATATACATATATAACTTAAAAATAAAATATTTGTTTAAAAAAACTGCTTAGTAATTGATTTTTAGGTGCACTATAAAAGATTTTTGCTGTTCTAAGATGCATTTTGTTTAAAATTTACATGGCCATTCATGGGCAGTGAAGGAAAGGGCTTCCTGTTTTTCATGACTATAATCCAGAGATAGCAAGAGAGAAGCATGGTTTTAAAAGCAACGTAAACATTTCACAAGCAGTCATTCCAATATTTATAATTATGTGATAAAATGTGATCTCATTTTGTCAGGTCTCCCGAATTTAGTTAAGCAGATGTTTTTTCTGTGGTTCCCTAAACAACAGCCAACTTGATTAGTTTGTACTTTCCCCCAATTTTAAAATCTTCATACATTTTTAAAGATTTTTTTCGCCTAATCTTTGAGAATTTCATGTATGTCTACAATGTAATTTGATCATAACCCCCCAGCGTGCCAGTGTTGCAGCTCTGATGGGAAAGGCTTCCCTACAAAATGCTCTGGTTACAGGCGAAGGTTTCTGCAACCAAAGTGTAACAGCTCTCAGGTGGGGGAGGTTCCTCTTCCGTGAAAGCAGTTAGCACAATGCTCTGGCAGGCGGGGATTTCCCAGCAAAAGCTCCGCTCTGGTGAAAATGTTACAACTCTGTTCAGAGAAGCATCTTGGCAATCAGGAGCTAAGGGTAACCCACAGTCACACTGTACAACAAACCTCACACAAGAGATTTGTTGAAAGAGAAAAACCCAGGAGTGTGGCTACCTCTGCTCCCAAGAGAGGCAGCAGAGCTGAAGAGAAGATCATGTTTACGTAGGGTTTGGGGGATGAGGAAGATATTAGATTGGTGGGTTTTCATGCTCTGCGATTGGTGGGCTTCTGTGGCAAGCTCAGGGATTGGTGAAATTTTGCTCCTGGGCCCTTGTCTTGGGGTCAGGGTGTTTTCCTTTGGTTCTTTTACACTACACACTGTCCCCTCTCCAATTTCTCCTGGATCCTCCAAGTCCTCCACTCAACTTTCTATCCCTGACCCTCTTGTTCTTTTTTCTTTACATACTTCTGAGTCCAATTAGTGCTGACCAAAATATGAACGTAAGGCCAGGCAGCAGAGCACTGGTAACCTTTGAGAGGCCACACCTCTAAAGAAAACTGACTCCTTCCTCAAGCAGCCATTAACTACCAATACCTCTCAACTAGGGGTGGGTCCTGCTGTGCCCCTCTCCCACCCATGCTGGAATGCTGACTGGCTTGATCTTGTACTGCTCTTGAAGAGGTAGCCTCAGATGCGGTGAGTGTGTGCAGCAGCTCTGTCATGAGCAGGGAACACTTTTACAACCTGACACAGAAATGGATCTAATAAAACCTGCTCTGACTCTGAATCAGATCTGATTATCATTACTCATATTTCCCAGGGCTGCTATAACAAATGGCAAGAAACTGGGCGTTGAAAACAGCAGGAGTTTTAATTCTTCATTGGTATGAAAACTATAAATCTAAAATTGAGTTACTGCTCCCTCTGAATGTTCTAGAATAGAATGTTCCCACTGGGACTTATAGTAAGAGTTAAGCTATATTGGAATCTGAGACTGCCACTCCTAGTTAACTATCAAACCCAGGTAGGGATGTTTACACTATCTGGAATGGTAGGTCCAACTAAGCTACACAGCTGAAGAAGGAATGCAGGAGATGTGGGGACTGTTCTTAACACTTACTGTTCATAGACTTTGTGGGGGAAATACAACAACCCCTAAGAGTAGATTACTCAGGAAAGGTTTGGTCAGTCCACAAGGCAAGGAATCACTACTAGCTATTTTCTTGTTGTGGATATAAACACGTTTTGGTTTTGGTCCCAGGTGTAGGATGTGGGACTGATTCAGATGGTCCACAGCAGCAGCCTATTTGCCTCATGTGGGCTCTTTGCCAGCTGCAGATAGTTTAAACCTGAGGACTTGTGAGAGAATAAATGCCAGAGCCTAGAGTGTGGAGGCTTGGAGAAAGAACAAGGCTGCTCCTAGTTGCTGTTGTGAAACAAGAAGATGGAGATCTACTGAAATGAGGATCGGACTGTCTTCAAAGAACCCAATGACCCTGACCAGCAGGAAACAGCTAAGAAAGAACTGTGTCCCGTTCCCACTAACCCTTTCTCTCTCCTACCTGGTGTTAGGGTGTTGGAAGGGATTGGGTTGGAGTAGGGAGAAAAAGACAGGAAACATAACTAAAAGAATTAAAACAAAAAGGCACACCAAACATTTCCTGAAGGCAAAGGGTACTCCCTTGGTCATGGTAGAGAGAGATGGTAGTTATGAATAGTTGTCATAGTATTTATAAGAATGTTACCTGACGCAGATACAAGGACAATGGTTACAAGTGTTTTGACATAGGTCTGCACACATTAACCAATTATTTTCTATTTGTTTCCATCTCAATCTTCTAATACTGGTTAATGCTATGTAGCCTTATATGTTAGTATTTACGTTTCAGAATATGATTTACCAAGTGGAGGAATGAATATAGCTCAAACAAGACATTGAATTTTCTTTTGGAGAGGGAATGATCGGGCTTAGGTTGTGTGAGGGAAAGCTTCATATTACAGGAGGAAGTCTGATTCTACTGAAACATGAGTGAGCACGGATGTCAGGGTTGTTACTCTAGTCCTGTGCATGTACTGCCAATCAATTTCCCAGAAGTTGTCTCTCCACCCTCACCCGCCCCCCCATCTTATGGTTCTGGTCTCAGCTACCCACAGCAGAAACTCAGAAGATTTGAAAAGTGGGTAAGACGTCATTACACTTGCAACGTTGGTCTATACAACATCCTATGTACCGCTGCAACTTTCGCAAGTGTCTCTGAGTCTTTCACCTTGCCTCTTGTTAAGTAGTAGTAGCCAGGCCTGCAGTATCTCTAGCTTCTCTGAATCCAGGGCTAGGTCCTTGGCTAATGGCACCAGCTTCTCCTGGGTCACTGGTGGAAGACACAGCGAGGAAAAGACATAGGTTCCAGTTTTTTCTCATAAGTCACAAGTTGTCTAAGCCTCTTAACTTCTTTGCAGCTCACTTACAGTGGCTTCCCACTCACTACCAGACATTGAGGCATAAGCCTTTCGTAAACCTCTTTGCCAGCTCCTCTTCCTGCTTCTGGTTTAGTGGCTTTTCTATGAGCCTGCACTAACTCCTCCCTGACCCTACCACACCAGCTTCTCCATTAAAAAAAAAAAAAGGTAGTATTATAATAGCAAATCTCTATAGTAAATCCTTTATATCACTTTCAGTGACTCTGCTTCTTTGATATGCATTCATATTCACCTTATTGTCTTTTTTTTTTAATCTCATGAGAGTAGTGGCTAACCTAACATTTTCTTTTAGCAGTTTTATAATCAGCTTGTCTAGTTAAAATACACTGGGCTATGTTACATGATAATGTAGAACTGCCATCCACCAAGATGAAGATCTGGATGACAGATTTTCAGTAGGTTAAGTCTTCATATTGAGAGGACACTCTATAAAAGCATCTTTTGTACAAACCTTGACTTTAAGTTCATTTTTAGGTACTTAACCTTTTGTTGCTTTAAGTAATGAGATGTCTTTCAGTATTTAAGTCTAAAGTTTCTCTCTGATGGCTCATCTTATACATCAAGTTGGTCAAGCTGTAGCATCTGCTGTTTGGTCAAACATAGGTCAAGATGTTGCCAACACCTATAATCTGTAGATCTTAAGCAGATTATCCTCATTAAAGTCGCTGGGCCTCATCTATATACTTGAAGGGTTTAAGAGCAAAGACTTAGGTTTTCTAAGAAGCGCCAGTCCTGCCTGCCTTTGCAGCTTGGTGGTTTTCTCTTCTAGGTTTAGATCCTGGAATGCAAAATCAACTCTTACAGTTTACTTTCCAGATCTCAGTTTAGGCAATCTTGAGGCAATCGCTTGAAATCTCTCTTTAACACCTCCTGCAGCCCCTTTCTGGCATTTCTCTGATGAACCCTAATGTCTTCCCAAGTACACTGAAAACAAATACATTTCTCACCTTGATATATTGCATGGTGTGGTAGAAAAGATTGGCTCTCAAGTCAGACCAGAGTTTACTATGGCAAGTGAGTTACTTTTGGAAACTGCTTGCTTATCGTAGAAAAACACTGCATGTAGAATACCTAGCAGGGTTCTTGCCTCATACAGGTACATTAATACACCTTACTGGAGATGTACTGTTTAGCTGCCTACTTTGTGATGGTTCTCATTATTTAATTAACTAACTACTTAAAAATTATTAAATGTGGTATATTTTATTCAACACAAATCTTAACAGTATTTGCTTTGTGTAGAGTTACTGAAATGGTTTTTGTTGTTTGAGACAGTGTTTCACTGTGGTCTGCCTGGTTTTGAACTCACCATGATGCCTGAGCTGACCTTGTAGTCTTCCTCCTGCTGCCCCAGCTTTCCAGAAGCTGCAATTACAGGTATGTGCAATCATCATGCCCAGCAGATGTAGTGTGCACATCATTTGAGGTTAGCTCTTGAGATTCATCTATGAAGGTGTCAGGCAAGTTTTTTTTTTTTTTGATAAGTCTATCTACAATTTAGTCGATTGTGTGAGAACGATTTTTCTGAAGAGTAAATGGATAAAAGTACAGCATAATCCCAAATGATATGCTTAACACATTTACTACATGTTAGGGAAGTAGGGAGTAATTAGGATTTCAAAGGCAGTGAGATCAGTTGCTGCACTAAAAGCAGCTAAGTTAGTGCTTCATCATCTAGTGAAGACAAATTCCACAACACAGATGGTATCATATAACATGATGAAGACCAGGCAAGTAGAAAATACACAGGGGCCCGAAGCTTAAATAGTATGATACACTTTTGTCTGTTTATCTGATCATAGCCAAGCTCAGCGCTATACTTCCAAAGGCCTGCCACCTTGCCAATGATGATCTCAAGTAACTGGGAGACTAGCTGCTCCTAAGAAATGATCCAAATCAATTTTGCCAGCAGGGGAAAGGTTCAACTATCTGATGCTTTTAGCATCAGAAAGTCAGTTCTTGCGGAAAAGCTCTTATGGTTTGGGGCAGAAACTTCAAAGCACAAGCAAATTATATCCTCATTTTACCAAAACAGGTGAAGAGCTTTTCCAACATCCTTAGCAGCAAAAGCTAACAGAGAGGGGTCAAGTCTGGCTAGAGGATCTTTCTCCTTGTTCCCTTCTGCCTTCTCAATACCGTCATTTCTCATATTTTTTTCTTGGTTGTAGAATTTTACTTTTCTCCACCCAATGGCCCTCCTTTCTCACTCAGGAGTAATTTTGGCCCATCTCTCCGCCCTGCAGGCCCGATCGCCTGCGGCCTCACCTGCCAAGGCAAGCCCCTGGAGCTTTGCCTTGCTAGGGCATGGACCGTGACGTAGCGGGACGGCCCGTGAGGTCTGCTGACGTCACCATCGCAGCAGTCTCCCGCGAAGCCCTGGATTGGGAATCCCAGAGGGGGAAGCGCGCGGTGAGGGCGCCCAGTGCTCCGGCCGGGCGAGCATTGGGGGGCGAGGGGCGGGGGCTCGCCCGACGCAACAGCCCCTGCCGCGTAGCGCGAACAAACTCCGGGTGCGCGCGCCCGAGGATGGCCCCGCGCACCACTCCTGCGCACGCGCCGCGGGTTGCGGGGAGGGAGCTGCGGGGAGACGGGAGGGGCCGAGCGGCGCGGAGCGCGTTGCCCAGCGGACGCAGGCAAGCAGCCTCGTCCTGGCCCCCGGCGGGCTCCCGGGCGCGGCGGCGGCGACGGCGCGGGGCGCGGGGCCGGCGGCGCGGCGTCGTGACGTCACGGGGGCGCCGGCCGTGGTTGGCGCAGGGTCCGCGGCTGCGAAGTGTGAATTGCGCCGGGCTCACGCCGGCGGCGGTGAGCAGGGAGGCTCGGGGAGGGGAGGGGCAGGGCTCCGGCGGCCGAGCTGCTCGCTGCTGTGCTCCCGGTCGGGCCCGCTCGCGCGCCGCGCAGCCCCCGGGGCAGCGGGGCCGCCTTCCGCGCCCCGCGGTCGCTGCAGCCCTTCCCGCCGCCGGCGGTGCGGAGGGCTGGGAGGCGTCCGCCGACGCCAGCGCCGCCCGCCCCGCGCGCGCCTCGGCCCCGGGTCCCCGCAGCGCGGCCCCCTCGCAGCGCAGGGGCGGGCGCCGCGCGGAGGCGAGGCGGGCGTGTTCGATGGAAGTATGCTACCAGCTGCCGGTGCTGCCCCTGGACAGGCCGGTCCCCCAGCACGTCCTCAGCCGCCGAGGAGCCATCAGCTTCAGCTCCAGCTCCGCGCTCTTCGGCTGCTCGCATCCCCGGCAGCTCTCGCAGGTAACCGCCGCCCCGGGGCCCGCACCCGCCGCTCCACGCTTTTGTCTTTTGTCCCAGGTTCTGTAGGCTGCTGTGTCCCTCCGAGAGCCTTTCGCCCTCGGCTGAGCTGAATACCCCTAGACTCTGCGACACCCGGTCCCCCCCGCTCCCGGTGCTAGCCCGTTAAGCCTGCTGCTAGCCCCAAGCAGTGACTTTGTCCTCACCTATTTCCAGTTCTCATGCAAGTAGGGCCCCTTGTACCTTAGCGGTGACCTGCACCCTCACCTCCCCGAGCACACCTGTTCGCCCCCTCCCCCTGGCTCTCCTGGACACCTGTGCGGGTTTGCATGTTGCACTGGTCTTGAGGTTCTTAGAACAATGGGCCTAAATGTCCCATTGTGGTCCTCACCCGAACTGCTTCCTTTCAGCGTTTGGGCCTAGATGTCAGGAACTAGTGTGTGAAGTTGATAGTTTCGAATCAGTTTTCTGATTTGATAAAAGGAGTTTTTAGGAGAGAAACCACTGATGAGCATTCACAAAGGACTTTGTTTCTGATGGCTCAACACCAGTTGTCCTGAGCATTTTTATTTTATTTTTTTCTGTGAAAGTTTTGGCTCAACTCCGTAGTTGGGCTAATGTTAGTTGCTAGATTTAGAATAAAGAGACAGAAGAATTTTACTTTCTTGGCATATGAACCTGGTGCCCGCATTGCCTGCTGCCAGAAGTTCTGAGTTTATGAGGTTGCTTTTGGGATGGGTACTGGCCGGGAGTATACTTAGAGTCTCACATTTGCTAGGCTAGCACGCCAAATCAGTGAGCCTCGGCCATTTATTCATTCATTTTTTTTCGTTTCTATGTTTGTTTATGGCAAAGACTTTCTAAATTGTCCACTCTTGCCTTTAACTCATGATCCCCCTGCTTCAGACTTCAAGTAGCAGGCCTGAGCCATCACACTGGCTCCAATAATCATTTTGTAAAATGAAGTTTTCCTTTTTTTTTCCTGTTACTTAGTATTACCTTTTATGGCAACCTATTTTATCGACTCAGTTGTATTGTATCACAAGCGAAGTATTTCGGAAAACAGGTAGTATAGATGGTATCTTTTAGTTGCTTACACTAGATATTTACTAAACTCTTATTTGTCATTTGTCTTTTTCCTTTTTGGTTTTTGGCCTGCAAGATAGATACAGCAAGAGGTTCTATGTGAGTTTTTTTCAGGAATTCTTATTTAAGATCAGACTCTTTCTTGATACAGGTTGTATGCTAATAAATTCAGTGTAAAACACTAAGTAGAATTTCAAATATTCAAATATAGTTACTTATTTTGAAGGGTAGTTCGTGAGCTGTATTTTTATTATCACTTAACACATTTTAAACTTCCAGAATTTCAGTTTGCCAGGCACAGTGGTACCCTTGCAGGCCTGTAACCCCAGCACTCAGGGAGGCAGAGGCAGGAGGATCTCTGTGAGTTTGAGGCCAGCCTGGTCTACAAAGTGAGTTCAGGACAGTCAAGGCTACACAAAGAAACTCCGTCTCGAAAAACCAAAGATAAAAGTTTCAGAATTTAAAAGATACTAAAGTGATGGTGAGAGGGTTTTTAATAATAGTGAGTGAAGGTCTTCAATGGAGCTAACTTTTTAATTTCTAAATACTGCTTACTTCCTCAGATCAGCAAATATGACAAACACCCATTTTCAGTTACATATAAAAGGTAAAGGCAATCTTTATATAAAGTTATAAAATATGCAGTATGTGTTCCTGCTTCTTGAGGCGGAAATGAATGAGAGGGAAGATTCCAAGGGACTGAAAGCAAGCTTGATCCCAAGGGTTTTTACCTAGTGTCTTAATTAACCCACAAAGACCAATTTAAGGTCCATTTTTTTTCCTTTGTTCATCCCTAGACTAAGATTTAAATGAGTAATGGAATTTTAAATCTACCACTGTGGCAAATACAGCAAATACTGCAGAAGTTCACCTGTTTTACTGGCTCTTAAAAGTTCTAAACAGTTTACAGCCGTCTAAGAAAGTATGTTGGAACTCCTTAGGTTTGAGACAGAAAATTTTCCTTAATGAATACTGTTTTCCTGGTCAGCATTGCTTAGTGTTCCAGGGCTTATAAACTCACCCAGAAGTTGAGGTGGATATGTTACCATTATCAAGGCCTTGTGTATCACTTAATAGTAAATCACATACTGGTACTGAATACTTCCAGGATAGATGGGATAGGTAATAGGAAAAGGGAGGTAAATAGTCTTTGAATCTTACTGTAGCTCTTTAAAACAAGTATGTGGTTGGATCGCAAGCTTCCACTACCCTTGAATTTTTAGTTCCTAAGCTTATGGTTACAGAACTTGGCAGAAGTATAGGTGGTTTTGCAGTATTATTTAAAAGACTTCACTTTTTCTTCAGTTACTAAGCAGAATTTTAATTGCAAGTTTTTTTGTTTTAAAATATGTTCAAAGCGAGCTATCATCTGTTCTTTATTTTCTCCACAGTACTGAAGCTCAGCTCATAATAGGGATTAATAAATATTTGAGTTAATGAGTAGATAAAACTACCACAGACCTCAGCTGAGCTTCAATTTTAAGTATGAAACAGTGTGAGGAGATCAATGTACAATAATGGGTCATTTATCTAAAATTTGGTTTCAAAATTGTAGACTAAAAAATGATCCAGTCAACAAGCAGAAAAGGCACTGAGCAGGTAGCAGAGGTACTTAATGCCAGACCATGAAAGCCTGGCCACTCAAGTCAGTCCTTAGACCCTGCACAAAGGGAGAGAACTGCCTCAGTAATTGTTCTGTGACCACCACATTTAAGCTTTAGCATGCAGATGCCCCACCCCTAAACACTCGCCACACATTCACTCACCACACATTCACTCACACACACTCACACACACACACACACACACACACACACATATTCACTCACACACACACTCACACACACGCACATTCACTCACACACACTCACACACACTCACATACACATTCACTCACACACATTCACTCACACTCTTAGTAAAACTTAAAACAGTACTGAACAATCAACATAGATTTGAATATCGTCTCAAAGCTTGTGAGATTGAGCAGACTTTTCTAAGTAGCAGGAAATACAAAATGGAATTACAAGCAGCTACTGGCTATTCACCCAGATAGAAGCACAAGTTGACAGATGACATACCACAAGTGACGGATGGGAAAATTTCTCCTAAGCTGGCAAGATTTTTTAAAAGCACTGTAGGGATGTTTAGCTTAGGGACATCAGTGTTGTATAACAAAGGGATTAGAAGGAAAAAAACTGCACAGAGTCAGATTTTCCAGGTTGAAAGATTTGTACTGTTAAAAAAAAAAAAAAGATTTGTGTGACAGTTGTTTTGTGCTCAAATGGTAAAACTTACCTGGAGAATTCACCTCTGCAACACTGACATTGACTTTGTATGATAAATCAGTCATACAATATTTTTCCAAACAACTACATCAAGATTAAGAGTGAGGATAATAAATGAATCCTATTTGTTGCCATTTTGGATGCAGGTTGCATAGAGGAGTTTAAACATTAGTCTTTCAGAACAAAGTTCATATTTGAAAAGAAAGAAGGCACAACTTGTGCTGTCTTCACCATTGATGTTTTACATATTTATGATTCAGTAAATGCGAAAATTGAGGTTGTGGGGTGGTGGTATGGGGTGGTGGTGTGTTGGTGGTGTGGTGGTGGTGTGGTGGTGTGTTGGTGGTGTGGTGGTGTGGGGTGGTGGTGTGTTGGTGGTGTGTTGGTGGTGTGGTGGTGGTGGTGTGGTGGTGTGGTGGTGGTGGTGTGGTGGTGGTGTGGTGGTGTGGGGTGGTGGTGTGTTGGTGGTGTGTTGGTGGTGGTGGGGTGGTGGGGTGGTGGTGGTGTGGTGGTGGTGTGGTGGTGGTGTGTTGGTGGTGGGGTGGTGTGTTGGTGGGGTGGTGGGGTGTTGGTGGGGTGGTGGGGTGTTGGTGTGTTGGTGGGGTGTTGGTGTGTTGGTGGGGTGGTGGTGGGGTGGTGTGGTGCTGGAAGGCATGCACTGGGAGGGATTAGTCAGATCTAGAGGTTGTGCTGGCTCGTTTTATGTCAGCTTCACACAGCTAGTTATTTGGGAAGAGAGAACCTCTACTGAGAAAATGCCCCCACCAGATTAGCCTGTGGTGGGTTTTCTGTTGCTGTTTTTGATTGATGGATGATAAATGAGGAAAGGTGCAGCTCACTCTAGATGGTGTCACCTTTGGGCTGAAGGTTCTGAGTAAAGCAGACTGAGCAAGCCGTGAGAATAAGTCTGCAAACAGCCCTCTTCCATGCTTGTGCATCTGTACCTGCCTCCATGCTCTGGCCCCATGTCCCTGGATAATGAACTACAAATCAAATTTCTTTGGTTCTAGTGTTTTTACAATAGCAGTAGAAAAGTAACTAAGGTAGAGGCATAGGAATAAATTTTATTTGCGTTAGTAATTTAAGATTTAATTTCTTAAATATAAGAATATAAGTTTTTACTGAACAAAGTATTAGGTTATAAAATATGGATATAATCTATTACATACAGTCTGACTGTGTGGTTCTAACTAGTCTAGAACTCATAGTGTACTTCAGGCTGTCCTCAGACCTGTAAGCTTCCTGCTTTGCCTTCACAATGCTGGGATTAACACCTTTGAGGTGTCATTTAGAACTCTTGTGTCATCTCCCCATCACCCCTGTTTGTTTTGGTTGTTTGAGACAAGGTCTCTGGTTTATTTATTTATTATTTATTGCAATTTATTCACTTTGTAGCCCAGCTGTAGCCTCCTCCCTTGTCTCCTCCCAGTCCTATCTACCCTCCCTCTATGCCCCTCCCCTAGTCCACTGATAGGGGAGTCCTCCCCTTCCATCTGACCCTAGTCTATCAGGTCTCATCAGGGCTGGCTGCATTGTCTTCCTCTGTGGCCTAGCAAAGCTGTCCCGTCCCCCCTTCTCTCCCCCCCCCCCCACCCAGGGGGAGGTGATCAAAGAGCTAGCCACTGAGTTCATGTCAGAGATAGTCCCTGATCCCCTTACTAAGGAACCTACTTGGAGACTGAGTTTGAGCTGGAGGTTGGGGGGTGTCTAGATCCTCTCCACGAATGGACCTTTGTTGGAGTATCAGTCTCTGTGGGCCCCCTTTGCCCAGGTATTTTGGCTATGTTGGTCTCCTTGTGGATTTCCTGTCCTCTCCAGGTCTTTCTATCTCCCCTTTCTTCCATAAGGTTTCCTGCAATCTGCCCAAAGTTTGGCTATGAATCTCAGTATCTCCTTTGATTCCCACATGGGTAGAGTCAGAGGCCCTCTATGGCAGGCTACAGCCAGACTAATCTTGAACTCATTATGTAGCTAAGGATTTTGAGCTTCTACTTCTCCTATTTCTGTTTTGGAATTACAGGTATGCAACACTGAAAAATCTTTTTAAAAAGATATTATTCATACAAAGAAAAACCTATATGAAGTCTTACAAATACAGAACACTTACAGGAGTCCTTGTATTAGATGTTAGGAAATATAAAGGATTAAAAAAAGTGCTTTGATCCTGCTGTCCTAAAGTTCTTTTTTTTTCCTTTTTACCCTCTTTATGCAGATTTAAGGGAGAAAAATATCCCTGGGATAGTTAGTGTATTGGGGTTATCAAGTATGATGAAACACCTAGGATCCTGTAATAAACTGGGGTAAGCCAGTGTAGCTGATGACCTTTAGGCCAAGGACTGAAGACGAGCAGTGTCAGAGGCAGGGGAGAAGGTGCATTGTGTTGATAGATCTGTACTCTCCAGTGTGATGTTACTTGATGATTGTCACCAGCTAGGTAGGCAGTGGTGGTCAGTTGAAATGTGGGTGTGACTCAGGACATGAAAGCTCAGTTGAGGTTTTTTTTTTTTTTAATTTATTTTTATCTCAGTCACAGGTTAGGTACTTTGAATCCCAGGCGTAGCCCCCTCCCCCATTCCCTCCTACCCTCCCACTCCCTCATCTCCTTCTTCCCCGCCCCCTCCAAGTCCACCAACAGGGGAGGACCTCCTTCCCTTCCATCCAACCCCAGCTTATCCTGTCTCCTCAGTTGAGTTTTAATGAAACAACTGCAAAGCAAGCGTATACATCGTTGCTACTGATCATTAATGGGAGTCAGGCTGATGGATCAGCAGCACATTCTTCAAATGCTGAACATTTTCTGTCAAGCTTTTGTTTTTGTACGTGAACTCTCTGTAATAGATGCCTTCATGCATGCTAGATAGTCTTTGGAATCACCAGCTCGTGTCAAATTTAATAGCATTGTTTGACTTTCTCTACAAGCTCTGTCCTTTCACTGTACCAAGAGAGATAATCATTGTCCTTTCATCTGTCATATTCACCAGAAATTATCAATATTTGCTCTTGTCGTAGATGAGCTACCTTTGGGCTTGTTTTGGTTATAGTGAGAAAGAGTGTGCTTTCTCGAGTGTACTTTGAACTATTTGCATTTTTCTAGTGAAATTTCTTTTGCATATCCTATAATCCTTTGTAATTGCTCCTGATCCATTCAGCATCAGTTTCTAAGTGTGCGTTATGCAAAATTGTTGTTAGCATTGACTCTTCACCGTAGGGAATGGGAGTCGCTTGGTTGACCCAAGGGTTTAGCTGTAGCCCAGCTTTGAGTGAGTTTTGATTGCTGCTCCATGGCTCCACCTACTGGTAGAGATGGCTTTTAACTTTCAGAAGATAATTGTTAACTTGGTAATTTGAATTTCAGCAAAGTTTTGAATAGACTAAAATATAGCTTTGGACCGCTCAAGATACATGAAAAATGGTGTTTAATAAAGGGGTTTCTGGTCAGTCTCAGCTGCATAGTGAGTTTGAGGCTAGCCAGAGTCAAGACTCTGTCTCAAAGTCAAAACGCATGAAAATACAACCTAAATTCCCTGAGGCCACAGGACTCTGACAAGTTCAGATTTATTTTGGTCTGAGTTATTACAACACTCATGGCTAGTAATAGAAAATTTTAAAAATGTGAATCACGGGCTGGAGAGATGTGTCAGTGGTAAAGAAGGGCTCTTACCACCCTCATGGCAGGTCGCAGGAAGTGCAGCTTTGTGACAGGCGTCCCACGCGTCTCCCACCCCACACCACCACTATGAGGAAGGTTAGCACTGATGGAGCAGTGAAGGCAGAGCCGCTCTGCTAGGCCAAGGCGTATGAGAAGCGTAAAAAGGCCACGGGAAAGGATAAATCATCAGATCAAAAAAATGCAGACCAAAGGGAAGAAGGGAGGAAAGGGCAAACAGGCTGAGGTGGCTGACCAGCAAGCTGCAGATCTGCCTGCAGAAAACGGAGAGACGAGAACCAGAGTCCAGCGCTGAAGGAGAAGAGAAAGAAGCCACGTCCGACTGACCGTCCATCGCGCCTGCCAGTGGCCCCGCCTCCCTTCCTACATAATCCGGAGGAATATTTTTATCAGCCATTTTGTAAATGCTAGTTTTTAGTAGTTATATAAACATTTTTACGATGTGGGGGAATACCACCTTATTCCATTTTTTAAGTGTAAAAATGATTTTTTAAGAGGTTAAGTCATTTGCTGGTTGTCTAAGACAAAATAGGATGCTGACTAAGGAGAGGCTGTGAGTATCTTGAGGGTCACCATAACATTCTGTAGACGGGGCTAGTTTACATCCTACAATACAAAGCATACTAAACAGCAATTTGGAATCTCCATCGTGCATTTGTCTGGAATATTTTCAGTTCTTTGGTCCATGATTTTAGTAGAACCTAGGAAAACCACTCCTTGATTTTTGCCCTGTCAGAACTGTAACGTCTCTAGTCACAGCAGGCCACTTTCCTAACAGTGGATAATGTGCTGTGAAAGATGAAAAATTTGAATATGTATTGTATGTGGCATGAAATTGTGGTTCAGTGGAGTTGAAGATTATGAGTATTTGATTGTATGTGAGGTCTTAAGGAAAACGTGTCAAATTTGAGGCTGGAACATCACTGGAATAAGTTCAGAGAGAGACAACACATGGCTCTTCATTTGGGTAGTGAACACAATGTGTAACTTCAGAGTTTAGGTACTTGTGTTAAAAATTGAAATGTCTGTGTACTCTGCTCCTCAGCCAATAAAATCTCAGTTGTGTAAGAAAAAAAAATAAAATAAAAAAACAAAAAAAGACCTGGAGGGGACAGGAGCTCCACAAAGAGACCAACAAAGCCAACAAATGTGGACCCAGGGAGGCCCACAGAGACTGATCTACCAACCAAAGACCGACCATGTATGGTGAGGACCTAGACCCCATAGGACCTTAGTTTCCATGTGAGTTCCCTAATAAGGGGAACAGAGGCTGTCTCAGACATGGACTTGGTTGCCTACTCTTTGATCACTTTCCCCTGGCAGGGTGGCTTTGTCAGGCCACAGAGGAAAAAGATTCATTCAGTCCTGATGAGACTTAATAGGCTAGGTCAGATGATAGGGGAAAAGGACTCCCCCTTTCTGAGGACCAGAGGAGGAGGAAGGGGAAGAAGAGAGAGGAAGGGTGGGGACTAGGAAGAGATGAGGGAGGAGTCTACAATAGGGATATAAAGTAAATAACTTGAAAAAATAAAAATTAAAAAATCACATCTGAAAAAAAAACTAAAGTATGTCAAAAAGAAAATGTGGATCACAGAATTTTAAATACTAAAGTAAAATTTTGCCGGAGATGCATTTTTAAATGGTACAGATGGTTCTGATTTCATTCATTTGTTTCATCTATCCATTTATATTCATCACTAGAAAATATGGGGCCTTGCATTTACTCTGTTACGTTTTTATCTTAATATTGAAAGTTTGTTTGCTTTTCATTAACAAAATACCAGAAACAAGCATCTGATAAAGAGAAAAGGCTTATTTTGGTTCACATTTTGTATATTTCAATGGATGATCAATTGACTCTGTTGCTTTTGAGCCTGTGGTGAGACAGTACATCATGTTAAGGGGCCATAAGACTTCCTTTCTTGCCCAAGAAGTTAGTAGGGGAAGACGCTGGAATCCAGCTGTTCCCCTGTAAGGGCCACTGACTTGAATACCTCCCAAGAAGTCCTACCACTTAAAGGATCTACTGGCTGCTAACAGCACCATGCTGGGACAGCACAAGGCTAGAATCAGAATCAGTTCTTTACTGCCTAGAACTTAGAAGACATATCAGATTCAACTGTGACAGAATTTGTTTGAGACAAGATTTCTCTGTGTAGTCCTGGCTGTCGTAGAATTCAAACTCAGAGATTCACTTGCCTCCGCCTCCCAAATGCTAGGATTAAAGGTCTGTGCCACCACACCCAACTCTGAAACTAAATTTAAAAAATTTAAATTTAGCAGGTTGGGGCTAGAGAGATGGCTCAGTGGTTAAGAGTACTTGCTAATCTTCCAGGTGACCCAATTTCAGTTCCCAGGACCCATATGGCATCTCTCAACTGTCTTAACCACATGCACATACAAGAAAAGTAAATGCATCTGGTGGTGTGAATAGGGATGCCCCCTTAGTGAATGTGCTTAAATGCTCGGCCCATGGGGAATGGCACTATTATTAGGTGTGGCCTTGTTAGAGAAGGTATGACCTTGTTGGAGGAAGTATGTCACTGTAGAGGTGGCCTTTGAGGTCTCCTATGTTCAAGTTGTACCCAATGTGGAACACAGTCGTCTCCTGCTGCCTGCAGATCCAGATATAGAACTTAACTCTGGAACAGTAAGTCAGCCCAGATTAAATGCTGTCCTCTAAAGGGGTTGCCTTTGTCATGGTGTCTCTGAAAAGCAATGAAATCTTTATTGAGACCTTTACTGGTAGCAGCGACTAGGGTATTGCTGTGATAGGCCTGGCCATGTTTTGGTTGGAGGAATGTGGATTTGGGGACTTTGGATTAGGAAAGCAGAGGAATAGTTTAAGTGGTACTTACTGGACCATCCTACTAGAAGCATGATAGACAGTGGTGCTGAGGGTGCTTTGAGTTGTAGGGGGCCTGGCTCAAAAGGTTTCAGATAAAAATTTTATTATGTTGCCTAGAGATGGTGCTTGTGATATTTTGGTGAAGAATCTGGCTGCTTTTTACTCTGGTAGAGTCTGCTAGAGGCTAAAGTGAAGAGATTTTATTGCATTGGCAGAGAAATCTCAAAACAGCCTAGTATAGATTCTGTTGTATGATTACTATGAAAATCTGGAGAGATGTCTGCTCTTCTAGAGCTTGGCAGCTTCTGCCATGTGATTCTGGCTTTAGAGTCAAGGATAGAAGAAAGTGATTATGTAAGCTCCCTATGTCACCAAGGAAAGATGCTGAGGTCAGGTGTGTGTGAGGGGTGTGTTAGAAATCGTGTGGGATGAGAGTTACGTGGTGGGTTCACAAATCACACCACGAGACTGGCTCCACGTGGGAGGTTTATTAGGGGAAGGGGTCGCAGAGACCGTCTCTGGATGAGGCAGGAGAGAAAGAGAGGAGTTTGAGTTCTCTTATAAGGTGACCCAGAGCATGTGCAGGTGGTTCCAGGTGACCAGCAGGTGGTCTTCTAGGTGGCTTCACAGATGCCAGATAACCAGTTCGTCAGGTCCCTTGGGTCTGGCCACAGAGATGCCTGCTTACGGATCCCAACATTCCTCCCCTTTTTGTTTTATTAAAAAGTGAGGAGCTAGAAAGGGGTGATGGTGGGGGGAGGGCATATGGGTGACTTTTGCTCTTCAAACAACTTCCTGCTGACTTAGGGGCATTGTCATTCTTGGGTACAGCTGGTCCCCACCATCAGGGTCATTGTCATCTGGTTCTGTGGGCAGAGGTTGATAATCCTGTAGGAGTAACTGATTAATGGTTTAGTTAGAGATTTTTTGCAATTGTTGGAAGAATGTAGAGAGGAAGTTAATTAAGCAGGGTGCAACAAGCTGTTCCCTTTGTTTTTGTAGATCTGTCTGGAGTTGTTGGATTTCATCTTTTACTATACCCGACTGGTTAACATAGAAACAGCATTCCTCCTGGAAGAAGGTGCAAAGGCCACCTTCTTCAGCTGTGAGGAGATCCAGACCGAGTCGGTTTTGAAGTACTACTGCTGCCAGCGAGTCAGTCTGTCCTTTGAGGGTTAGTATTGTCTGAGCCACTTGCTGAAGGTCCTGAATGAACTGGGAAGAAAGCTGATAATACAAAGTTAGGGAAGTGGCTAGTCCTGCTGTCCCGGTCCCGAGAGCTGCCATGATTCCTGCAACAGCCAGGAAGGGCAGGATTTGCATTGCCCTCTTATCCTGCTGGGCAGCTATTGAGTCCACGACCGGGATTGGTGTGGGCTCCTTTTCATTTATCACCCCCAGCTCAGGAAAGAGGAGTACCAGAGTGCAAACTTCTGACCAGCCAGGAGGCAGATGATGGTAGACCTGAGTGCCACAAAGAATAGAGATATTTTTAGCAGTAGGGCATTGGGGTTGAGATGAGGTATCAAGGATTATAGTTTTAGTACATTCTAAGGAACTTAGCAGTCCTGGATGCCTTGAAACAGCTTGCCACACCAAAGAGGGTGATATGAAAAAAGTAGGGGGTTGTGGCAACATCAGAGTCAGGGCAGTTAGTAAATGATGAAGTGAGGTTACTTGACAGAGTCACTGCAGAAGCTGTCAGTGGTACTTCTGAGTTGGCCCCTTGTGGTACACACAGCCAGTAAGCTTTAAAATAGCCCGGTTGGGTCACATTAAGGAGCTTGTAGGCCGAGGTCAGGGTCTGAAGAAGGAGATGAAATGACAGGTTTATTTATGTAGGAGAGGGGATGTTAGAGAGGTAATGACCTTAGAGGAGTGTTTAAATTATCTTCTCTGCTTCTCCCATCCTCAGGAATTGGATAATATACCAGGTAGGACCCTGTAGCTGAATGACCACAAGGGAATGGTGTCGAGCAACAGAAGGACATCTCAGACTTGGGAGTCCACTTGAGAGGCTGGTAGGTAGGATAGCTAAGAGGAGGAGGAGAGAGGACGCTGGCGAGCTTGGGGTCAAGTGAATGGGTGGAGTGAAAGTGGGTGCCAGAGTGAGGCGACTAGGACAGTCTGTTGCTGGGGAAGGGAGTGAGAATTTTGGAGAAAGCGAAGGAGAAGAGGAGGGGGAAGGCACCGGAGGTTGTGAGGATTCCGGAGGAGGAGCTGGAGGGGAAGAGGCTGGGGTAGGAGAGGAGGGAGAAGGCACCGGAGGTTGTGAGGATTCCGGAGAAGCTGGAGGTTGAGAGCAGCTAGGTGGAGGTTCATCTGCAGGGTCAAAGGTAGAGAACGCCTGGGGTTGAGACTTTATAGCTAGAAGAAGTTGGATAGGAGGACAGGAAGAGCAGAGAGCAAGTTTAGAGCGGAGAAGAGAGAAAGCTTGAACATAGGATACCTCCTTCCATTTACCAGATTGCTGGCAGTAATTAAGAAGATCCCGTAAAATATTGGGATTTAATGTGCCGTTAATCAACCAATTTGAACCTTTACCTAAAGAGTATGTAGGTGTGTGGGTACAGAGGCATATGAGTTTAGAAGCCTTTAATTCAGGCTCCATGTGTAAGGTTTTAAAATTCTCCAGAAGACATCCCAGTGGGGATGGTGGAGGAACAGAAGTCTGGGCATTTCCCGTTGGGAGGCAGAGAAGTCAGTGATCTTCCAGAGGCGTCCCAAAGGCAAGGTGTGACTCAAAGGAGAGATCCTACCTGATCCAATAGCTAGGACTTCCACGAGCGAGAGAGGGGGAGGCTCCCCCAAGGGAAAGTGGAGGCCCTAATGGAGATGGAGGTCCAGCTAAGGGGGTCAACCGTGGCCAGTTAAGACCATGGTTAGGAGGGTCCCCCTCTTCAAAGGGCAGAGGGAAGGTACCAGACTCTCAACAGTCACTCTTCCCTTGCCCAGAGAAACGTTTATGCTGACCAACAGGGGGGCAGTTCACCAATTTAGCTGGTGTTGGATGTCGTGGTAGCGATCTGGTTGCTGGAAAGTGGGGGTCGTGGGCAGATTTGGAACAAAAAAGGTCTCCAGCAGCCCTGGTGGGGTGCCAGTACTCCCCACACGGTGTGCCCGCTGGAGTGAACCTATTCCCAGCCAAAATGCACCAGTGTTAGAAATCGTGAGGGATGAGAGTTACATGGCGGGTTCACAAATCACACCACGTGACCGGGTCCATGTGGGAGGTTTATTAGGGGAAGGGGTCTCAGAGACCGTCTCTGGATGTGGTAGGAGAGAAAGAAAGAGGAGGAGGAGCTCTGAGTTCTCTTACAAGGTGACTCAGCATGCGCAGGTGGTTCCAGGTGTTCTGTAGGTGGCTTCACAGATGCCTGATATCTGGTTTGTCAGGTCCCTTGGGGCTGGCCATAGAGATGCCTGCTTATAGATCCCAACAGGGTGTCCATGAATGGAGGCCAAGAGAAGGCATTGTGTGAAGCTGTAAAGGTGAAGCTTGCATTGCTTTGGAGACCCCAAGATGTTGGAGATGCCAGATTCTTGAGATACCTGTAGAGGAAAGCTGCTAACAGGAATGGGACAACCCAAGAGAAAGAAGTGTGTTGCAATCAGCAAAGATGAAAGGAGCTGGAGATCTGAAGAGTGCTTTGACATCGGACATGGAGATGCAGAGTTTAGAGTTTGCGTAGCTGTTTTTCGATCTTGCTTTGGTCTAATATTTCCTCACTCTGCTCTGTTCCCCACATTTTGGAATGGTCATGTATATCCTGTGCTAAAAGTGTTGGAAGTATGTGATCTGCTTTTTGATTTTTATTTTATAGGGGATTACAGTTAAGAGATTGCATGAATCTCAGAAGAGACTTTGAACTTTGGATTTTTAAACATTGTTGAGATCATGATAGACTAGGGGAACATTTGAAGTTAGACATTTGAAGTTAGACTAAATGTATTTTGCATTATGTATGGCTATAAGCTTATGGGGGATAGGGAGTGGAATGTGGTGGTTTGAATAGGAATGTCCCCTCTTTAGACTCATGTTTGACTGTTTGGCCCAGCCCACAGGGCGGGCACTATTATGAGGTATGACTTTAACTGTTCAAGTTGGTGTGACCTTGTTGGAGGAAATGTCTTCTTTTGGGGGCAGGCTTTAAGGTCTTATATACTGAAACTGTACCCAGTGTGGCACACAGTCTCCTGCTGCCTGCGGATCAAGATGTAGAACTCTCAAGATCCTTTTCTAGTACCGTATCTGCCTGCACACTGCCATGTGTTCCACCATGATGGGCGTGGGCTAAACCTCTGACACTGTAAGTCAGAACCAATTAAGCGTTTTCTGTTATAGTAGTCCCCTTGTTGTCTCTGCACAGCAATAAAACCCTAACTTTAGACAACATCTCTTTAAAAAATTGGTAGATCATAAATATGCTGTTTTAGTAATACTACTTATTGTTCTGAATTATATGGAACAGTGTTCTTTAACAAACCATTTTAATTCTTTGTCAGCTAGCAACTAGATTTTCATAGAATTAGTGACTTAGAAGAAAGTTTTGATGCCTTGTGTTTAGTCTTGTTTCTGCCTTGAATATGTTGAAATACTCCTCTGGTTCCCAAAGCCTTGTTAAACAAACCTCAAGACAGAACTACTCTACAGTCAGTTTCAAAACCAGTGTGTGTTAAGGTTTTCTCTTTACAGGGCTGGAGAGATGAGATGGCTCGATAGGTAAGAGCACTTGCCGTGCCTGGTCCTGAGGCTTGCAGATTGGAAGCAAGTACCCAACTCGGACCACTCATGAGCACCTTTAACTGTAGCTCCGAGTGACCACATGTTCCTTTTTGATCTGTGGGTGCTTGTACACTTACGTGCACACACAGACACTTGTACACACACACAAGTAACGTCATTAAAACTATCTGTATGAAGACCCTGAGAAGAGGAAGGAGTTAAAAGGGACAGGAAGTGCAAACAAAGGAGAAGCAATATGTTGTGTCACCAAAATGTTTCTAGAAAATTATGTAGGTTAGGCATGGGCTGGCAAGATGGCATGGTGGGTAAAGGCACTCACCACCAAGCCTGACAACCTGAGGGTGATTCCCCAGAGTACACATGGTGAAAAAAGAAAGCAAATTCCTGCAAGATGTCTTTTGACTGTCACATGTGCAAGTAGGCACACTCTGTCACACATACTATATAAATAATAAGTGCTCAAAAAAGAAAGAAAATTTCAGATGGAAATTGAGGACCTAATCAGTTCCCTGAAGACTTCAGGTGTTTGCCTGATGTAATGAGAGCTGCTGCTTGCTGTGTTTGATCTACCTCACCTTCTTACTGTTACTTTATTCTCTATAAACAGGCTTATATATCATGTTTCTCCCCTTTTCTGAGGTGTAGGGGAGGAGTCATTGCATAGCCCAGGCTTTGCGTTTGGAATCCTCCTGCCTCTATCTCCCAAATGCTAGGATTACATTTGTGTGCCATCACACCTGACATTTTCCCTGGGGTTGGTTGATTATTCATAATCTCAACTGTTTTCTTGACTGTGGGAATGGAATTAGAATTTGAATGCTTGAAAGGCATGGTTTAATTCCATTGTAAAGGTTTAGTTGTTAAGGGTCAAGGATACAGAGTGTGTAAGGTTACACAGCTGGAAAGCAAAGAAGTGTAAACTTAGTTCAGTCTGCGTTCACTGAATTGCTTTTATCCCTGATCATAGGCTTCCTATAAAAGGATTGGTCTGTAGGATTTCTTTAAGTGGAAGAATTTATTTAATTAAGTGACAAGTCTTTAATACTTTGATCAAGCATATGTGTAGAGTCCAGTGAAAAAAAAGTTAGAATGCCAACACCTAATTCTAAAAATAGCTCAGTTACTTTTAATTAAAATATAACAGAGACAAAGCAAAGCTGTTGCAAGTGTTATATGAATGGAGACACAGCATTTGACTTGCTGAAGTCAGGTTTATGTGGAGTGTAAAGATAACCTTTCCTAAAGAAAATTCTCACTAGCATTTTAAAATTAATTTCTGAATGACGTTTTTTCCACCCCTGGGAATGAAAGAATATTGATGATGCACAGCATTTACTGTCAACACAGCATATTTGCTATGTGTTAAGTGGAGAGTAATAGAGGTTTTTTCTTTGCAGTTTTAAATTTTTCTTCAGTCTCTTTTGTGTTCATGTGTCAGTTCATTGTGAACGTTTATTTTAAGAAAAACAATAAAAGTAAAAATAACAGTTTTAACAAGAGCAATACCATCTGGTTCTTAAGAAAAGAAGAATACTTGTTAATAACTGTCAGAAGATTTGAGCATGTGTTGTGTGTGCATAAATGTGCACGCATTTGCATGTGCCTGTGAATGCTACCGTGTGTATGGAAGTCAGAGGGCGACTTGCAGGAGTCAGTTTTTTCCTGCTCCCATGTGGATTTTGGGAAATATTCTCAAGTCATCAAGCTTGGTGGCAAGCATCTTTACCTATGAAGTCATCTTGTCAGCCCTGTACATAGATTTTTGGTAACACTTTGTAACATTAAATGACAGATATTTCAGTGTTCACTTGTGGAGAAATGGTTAAATTCATAGTATTTATCTTTCTAGTGCTAAGATCCAAATCTGGGCCTTAGGCCTGTTAGGCAGGCACTCAACCAATTATCTACATCCCAACTCAGTGATGGCATTGTAATTAAACAGAAAGCAATATTTGATAAGATGATATCATCTAGCCATATTTATTATAGAAAAATTAAACAACCATTTGAGTGAAGGAATAAATGAGTTGAAAATGGTAAATGTTTTCTGCTTGCCTTTCCTTCCTTCCCCCCTCCTCCTTTGAGGGAGTAAGGGTATTTTTGAGGTGTCTCAGTGTGCAGCCCTAAACTTGCCTCCACCTTCTAAGTTCTGGGATGGCAGGTATATGCTACCATGTCTAGGTAGCATCTATATTTGTAAGTAAAACAAGGGATAATGTTACAGATACCAATGTATGATTATGTCAGATTTGTAAGGTTGTTCAATGTAATAATTAGCTATCTTTGGGTAATGAAAATTGTGGCACATTTTACTGTCTTTGTACTTTGATTTTTGTTACATAATGCTACCTTTTTTTGTAAGCTAAAAATCAACAAAGACATTCTTTGAAACATCCCCATTTTAAAATGGTTTGCATTTATTAGTTCAGTTTGAACATCGTTCATGTAGTTTTGAAATTATAAAAAGATTGGGCTCTAGTTAATTTAATAAAATAGTATTATATTCATCTGTATTCCTGAACCTGGTTTCAACTATAAATATAGGTAAATTTTATTCAAGTGGACAAGTATTCTTCAGCCTCTTCACATTTAGAAGTTTAACTTTTTACAGTCGTTTTTATTCTTAGAGAATTTAATACAGTGTATCTTGATCGTATTCATACACACATACCCTACTCCTCCCAGGAACACCCTCCACCTCCCCACCACTTCCATACACACTGTGTTTTGGGGGATTTTTGTTTTAAGACTACCTCATAGCAAACTTCCTCATCCTCTGATCTATAAAATCTTTCTCCCAGTTTCCTACTGTGTCCTTAAGACTAAAGTGTAGGGTTGCGTTGTAAGTGTCTTAATTGGGTTAGGCATTCCACAGTCAACTGTTCTCTGCATTGTGACCAGCTGTGGCATTCTGAAATGATCTGTCTTCTGCAAAAAAAAAAACATTCTTTGGTGAGTAGTGAGAGTTTCACTTACCTGTGGGTGTAAGGATACATTCTTAGAATGCAGTTAACTGTTCGGGAGACTGGACATAACAGGTTCTCTAGGTTTCCTAACCTAACCAGCCAGTGATAGGTGGCTAAATTTACAATGCCAGGCATGAATTCCCTCCTGTTGATCAGGCCTTAAGTCTACTTAGGTTTTGGTCCCCTCCAGGATATATGTGCCGCTGTTGCACCTTTTAGACTGTCCTGCTGTGTTGGTTATTGCGGTTTGCTGGTGCTACCGGAGACAGCTGGTGGTTACTGTTCTCCCTGGCAGGTTGTGTGGCTCCTTCAACACTGTGAGCCAGTCCTCCATAAGGAGACTTCCAGGAGAGTATGGATTGTCTTCAGCAAAGACTAAAGGGCATTTTCTGCAAAGTACCAAGAACAACAGCAGTGTCTGCATTTTTTTTTTTTTTGAGGTCTCTTGGACTCTCCCAAGCAACAACTCAAGAAGTTTCCTAGGCAAAAGGTTTATGGTGTTTTGCAGGAGCATTGTCAACCTTAATTGGAGTAACTTCAGTTAAACAGTGTGTGTGTGTTAAACAGAAAATTATTCCCTGTTCCTTTGTGTTACTCATCTTTCTCCTTCCTTCTCCCTCAGTCTTGCCATTTCTCCCCCCTCCACAGGTAAGTCTCCCTCGTTTCCCCATTTCATAGCAAGTGTCCTGTTACTCCCTTCTCTAGTGTTCCTGTGGTTGGTGCCCTTTCCCTGCCATGGTCCCTTTTAACTTTACTGATAGCCGTGGTTACTCCAAGTTATGTGTCGGAGTCTAAAGTGTGAGTTAGCATCACAGATAAATTCATTTACCTACCAATTCAGCTATAAAGAGAACTGAAGCCATGAAGCATAGTGTTTTAAATGTAGTATGGGAGGAGATACTACAGTCTTAGTGGAAGACAGAGGCAAGGTGTGATGGTGGCCATTTACAGAAAGTTTAATTGCCAGTGTCAGAGCTTGGAAGTGAAATTTTAGGTATAAACTTAATAAACTATTTGAGGATCTCTGTATATGGGATATAAAATGTAAAAAGTCTTGAAGAAAACGTGGGGGTTAAAACAGACTGCAGAGCTCAGTTCCCTGGTGTGAACTGCAGAGCTGAACGGCACCTGAAGAGAGCTCAGGGTTCTTTCCTGTGGGGGCAGACCTGGTTTTGGCTGTGAAATCTGGACCATATTTAGAGCAGAATGAGTACTTTAAAAAGACAGTGAAACTTGGTGGGAAATGGACACAACTGGAAATCATTACGGGCAGTAAAATATGCAGACTCAGAAATACTGCCTACTTTCTCTCATTTAGAACCTAAATTTATAATTGTGTGTGCATCTGCTTATGTGTGTTTATGTGAGGGGGAAAGGGTCACAGAACTTGAGGTGAAAAATAAAAGTAATGGATTACGGTATAAAAGGAAAGCCGAAGAGCCAGGTAGAATGGGGAGAGTGCTAGAAAACAGTGAGGGAGGGGAGCAGGCAATGACAGAATATAATAACACGAGTGAGACTTCCATGAAGAAACCCAAGATTTTCTTAGGTTTTTTCTGTATTAGCTTAAAAAAAAATGAGTGAATAAGTACAATTAAAGCAGGTCACTGTCATGTTGATTAATACAGTGGTTGAATACTGTACATCAATAATTCTGGCAGGAGCCTCACAATGTGAACTTAGGGTAAGTAAGTATCTTTAGATCTATAGTTATATTAGGTGAGAACATTTGTTACTGGGACAAGACCTAGATTCAGTAACAGGTGTCTTTGTGGCCAGGAAGAGACCAGATGCACTGGAAAAAGAAAGCAGAGTGGGTCTGCATGCACAAGATTGGTATGGGGCAGCAGTATACCAGCAAGACCAAGGCTTGTTGGGTTTTCAGGGACTGGGAAGAGGGAGCCTCCTGGAACACAGCCCTGCCACTCCTTTGAGTTTTTGACCTTCATCCTCAAGAACTGGGGAAAATAAATGTCTCTTGTTTTAACGCATCCAGTTTGTATTACTGTGGTATAGCAGCCATAAGAAATGAACACAAATAGCTTTGATTGTTTCAAATTTTGCTCTGTGTGTGTGTTCATCTTTCATGATGTAAGCCTACCCGCCTCCTCTTCATATTTCATGATGTTCTCTTTTGTCTGTCAGTGTGCCTCCATTAAGGTTCAAAATTCTCCCACCATTTTTTTTGCCACTCACTCCCAGCCAGTATTTACAGAAGAATATTTTTGTTCTCCTTGTGTAAAATAATTTCCCTCATCTATCTCATCACTTAAAACAAGTTTGACATTTGGCACATGTCCCTTATTTGTCTATCTCTACCTGCTGTCTGCTTCTATTTCCCCTGCTGCCTCTGCAACTACATAGTACATCCACTTTGGTGTCTCTGGACAGAGGAGTAAGAAAGACTCATCTCATTCTTAGGTCAGAACACAGGCCACCATAAGCTTCTGTTAGGATCATTCTCAAATTACTTTATATCTTCAGTTTGTCCTCTCTCTACTTGTAAGTTTTTCTGGCACTCGTATTCTCTAAATTTATGTAAATCTGGCACAAGAATTTACTGGAATTAGGGGTTGCACAGCTGGCTCCATGGTTAAAAACACTGACTGCTCTTCCAGAGTCGCTGACTTTGACGCCCAGTACCCACGTACTCTGTAACTCCAGTTCCAGGGGATCCATCACGTATGTGGGCACCAGCACGTAGGTGTTAGACAGACATGCAGACAAAACATACATACACATACATATTTTTTAATACTAAAAATGTATTAAATGTAATTGGATTTAGAAAAGTCAGGTGTCAGCAGCACAGCTCTGAGTAGAGCTTCTGGGATTTGAACTGAGTTCTTTCCAGCTGAGCTTTCTGTGCTGTGCTACTGTGAGGGGACTGTAGGGCTACGGTGGGTGAGTGAGGGCTGTGAGAGGCTGTGAGGTGGCCACCGGCTTCCCACAGGCTATGGTGGGGCTGCAGTGGGGGCTGTGGTCTGGTGGATGTGTGGTGGGGACTGGGAACTGCTTCTCTGCTTGAGTAGTAAATGTACACCTGGATTTAGGGTAGGAAGCTGCACCTCTAAGATGTAAACAGCAAATGCTTGTTTTTATAAGAAGAATTGAGTGACATTTAAATGGAACTTAATAAAGTAACTCAGATTTTGTGGACTAGAATTAGTATATGCTTGTTATAAAATACAAGGCTATGACTAAATTGAAAAGGAAGAAGCATCAGGGGGAGGTAATCAAAGAGCTAGCCACTGAGTTCATGTTAGAGACAGCTCTGTTCTCCTTACTAGGAAACCAACTTGGAGACTGAGCTGGCATGGGTTACATCTCTACAGGGGTTCTAAGTTATCTCCATGAATGGTCCTTGGTTGGAGTTTCAGTCTCAGAGAAGACCCTTGTGCTTAGATTTTTTTTTTGGTTCTGTTGCTCTCCTTGTAGAGCTCCTGTTCCCTCTAGGTCCAGGGGTCTTTTCTGAGGTGGGGGCAGCCTTACTAGGCAGGCCACAGAGGAAGACAGTGCACCCAGTCCTGATCAGACCTGATAGGCTAGGGTCAGATGGAAGGGGAGGAGGACCTCCCCTATCAGTGGACTTGGGGAGGGGCATGGGAGGAGAAGAGGAAGGGAGGGCAGGATTAGGAGGGGATGAGGGAGGGGGCTACAGCTGGGATACAAAATGAATGAACTG
This sequence comes from Pachyuromys duprasi, assembly GCA_028658305.1. Classification (NCBI taxonomy): domain Eukaryota; kingdom Metazoa; phylum Chordata; class Mammalia; order Rodentia; family Muridae; genus Pachyuromys; species Pachyuromys duprasi. Next base: position 25,849,192 of record CM053750.1, on the reverse strand, counting down.
TAATATATTAATAAATAAAAATTTTAAAAAGGATTTTCTGTACTGTGTCCAAAGCTTGGCTATGAGTCTCAGCATCTGCTTTAATACCCTGCTGGGTATTTATTTTACAGTTTTGGATATTCTTTGAAATCCAATATATATTTTCACTGGGAGACATCTTGATTCTGACTGTAGCCACAGAGGCTAATGATTCTTATGGGATAGCCCAGATCTAGAAAGGATGTTTTATGACATTTATTGAGGGGTTGTACACATTACTATTGCTTCAAACATTAAATTTAGTTTTTAAGAAGTTTGGATAAATTCAGGGCTGGCCTGGGTTTAACAGTAATGACAAAATTGCTAGGCTAACCAGCATTGTTTTTGTCCCCAAATACTAGGTCTGTTAAAGGCTTTAAGTGTTAGAAACATGTTAAAAGGACTAAAGGAAACTGTATTTAAATAACTAAAGAAGTATGTAATAAGTGAACTTATAGTTATTTTCAGTAAGAATATAGAAATTAGAAGAAAAAGAAAACCACAAAAAACACTTTGATATAATGCAGTGAGTATTTTTGACCTCCAAAACCTAAAAAAATAAAAAAATGGTTAGGATCCTTCCATGAGAGCACTTTGAAGCTGCCAAAAGCATGCAGAGCAAGGAAAAGTACATTGTTGTGGACCAAAGAGATCTGGTAACAGAATGCAAATGTTCTCCTCTACTGGATCCTGAAACAAACAAAAAAATGTTGGAGAGATAAGTGACATCTAAATAGTGAGTCATTTAATTGATAATTATACTATAGTAAGTGATTTATGTTGTGTGTTTGTGAATGCCTGTGCCTACATATGAATGTGCACATAGACGTGTACATGTTACATACAGCATACTAAGGTAAAATGTTGATGTCAAGAAGTATTTTAGGAACTCTTCTGTGTTAGCTTTGGGTCTTTTCTACATATAATGCATTCCAAAGTAAAACTGTTGAAAATTCAAATGAAGATCCAAAACTGACGCATACATCACCTGAAATGAAAGTTACCTGCAGCAACTCTGACCCACAGGGACCTGGGTTGCTCCTGTAAGAGTGAGAAGCACAGCAGTTGCAGGCCTTTGTGGACTTACCCTACTTTCATGCTCTTGGGAATGCCAAGAGACAGCAGTTATTGGGCCTATTCTGCAGAGGAAGGGACAGGGTCAGATTGAGGGAGTCACCAGTCTACAGCCCAGGATCCCAAACCAGTCCCTGTCTGCTGCATGGTTCCCAGCTCCTGTTTGGTGATGAGATGTCTGCTTTGGGAGACAAATGACCTCAGTAATACATAGCTAAGTTTTTAGCAGTTCCTTTGAAGGACTGAGGTCAGGCTCTGTCTTGAGTTGTAAGGTGCATGGCCAAGCATCCTGAAGTCCGGCTTATGAACAGAAGCAGCCACTCAGAGCACCTGGCCACTCACTTTGGCTGCTCAGATCAGGGGATGGGTTGGCTCCTACATGTCCTTTTACCAGTCTCCATCTTCTGTTTCTAGCCCAGACGCAGCAGTCAGGGTTTGTAGGGAGATGACTCTCTGAAAGCGAAGAGCTGAGTTGCAATGTGACTGATTAGTGGATGATTCCTTGTCCATCAGTGGAGGCCAGAAGGCAACCAAGTGACATCCAAAGAGAATCTGCCTGTGGAAAATTCTATAGTTAACAAAACTAAACTAGAAAAAATAAGACGAAATCAATGCATTCCTACAAACGAATACTATGACAATTTGTAGCCAACACATCTGCTTTGCAAGAAATATTTAAAATCAGAAATGTCGGTATAAAAGTTAATATAAAAGACCAAAAATGAGTGTTTTCTCATTTCTCCTTTTAAACAATTGAATTGTGTCTGATCGGAATCTTTTTGGATAGAAATCCTCTTGATAGCAATCTTTTACTTCCTTGCCAATGTTTGTTCTCACACATTTATTTACTTCTTTGTAAGGTAAACTATGATGTTGATTCTCAGAATTTTTATATTCAAGATTTTTTGCATTATTTTTTGAGGATTCTGTGTGTGTGAGAGTGTGTGTGTATGTGTGTTATATATAGAATGAGTGTGTGTTTGTATGTTTGTGTTTGTGTAGAGAGACTTTTAGAGAAAGTGTCCCGGAGCTGGAATCACACAGGTGGATGTGAGCGGCCTGACATGAGCATTGAGAACTCAACTCGGGTCCTCTGTGAGAACAGATCATGCTCTTAACCACAGACCCATCTTCAGCCTTCTTTCTTTACTGAGGACTCAAGAAACGTTTATATTTTTTACTTTATGCATGACTATACTGGAAATCAGAATAAAAATTTTAAATAATATTTATTTGACTCTAATAATTTGTAGTATATATGATGTGTAGCATGTTTTTGCTTTAAACAAAACAGAAATCTGTAATTTTCCAGAGCAAAATCATGAGGAAAACAATGGCATTTTACATTTTCAACTTTTATTAGTCTGCCTCCATACACAGCAAGGTTTGTGTGAGGTTTCTTAGCTGAACTTGTGAAATGTTGTTTTGGCCTCACGTTGGTGAACAGAATTGATTCTAGTCAGGTGTATTTGTATGTAACTGGATAGACTTTGATAGGAGAACAAAATTCAAGTGGTAGTTTTTTAAAAGAAGGTTGCAGTGTGGTTTCTGAAACAAAATAATGACTTATTTTTTTGTTTTGTTTTTTGTTTGTTTTTTGAGACAGGCTCTCTATATGTAGCCTTGGCTGACCTGGAACTCATTCTCTAGAGCAGGCTGGCTTTGAAGGCACAGAGATCCACATGCCTCTGGAGAGTGCTGGGATTAAAGGTGTGTGCCACCACTGCCTGGCTTTTATTACTTTTTTTTTTAACATTAAAATCTTTCATTCTATGTTATTCTTTGAATGAGTCTGTTAACAATACATAATTTTATCTCTTGAGTCCAGTGTTGTGTCCCAATATATACTGGAAATTGTGGGCTGTTTTCATTGTTAAATTTCATTAAGAACTTTGATATGAAATAAATACATATTTTTCAAAATAAAAGACTTTTTAGAATATATTGCGTCAGTCTGTACAGGTGTTTTATTTGTTTTAAAAAATGTGTTACTTATGTTTGTCTGTTAAACTTTATTTTTTCATTTTAGCTATTAAAGCTCAGATACTTCAGAGATGACGTAAATAGAGGTCAAGTGACGGCTGTGTCTTGCAAAGGACTCTCATTTGATATCCAACACCCACCTGGTTCCTAACAACTGTAACTCCTCTTCCAAGGGGATCTGATATGCTCTTCTAGCCTCCATGGCCACTGCATGACATGTGCACTGATGTGTAAGCACAACAGTCACATCTAAAATAAAAATAAAGAAATTTTTAAAAAATGAATAAAAGTTTTCTGTTTGAAGTATATGTGGAAAGAAATGCAGGACAACTGAGTATTGCCTAAGAATGCCCTTTTGCAAGATCTCTTAAATAAGCTTAGATTTCTAAAGTTATAGCTTTAAGTAAGAGTTTAAATTAGTGGGTGCTAGAATCATAGGCTTTCCCATTATTACTGTGTATTTGAAATGGTAAATTTAATGATATAATTAATCTGGTGAGATTGCTCAGTAAGTGAAAACTTGCTGCTCAAACCCTGCACCACACGGTGAAAGGAGAAGCTGTGTTCCTGGAAGTTGTCTTCCAACCTCCAGTTACTCATGTGTTTTCAATCCTTCTCCTTTCTCTCTCCCCATGCTTGCTTGCGTGCACATGCACACACACAAGTTAAAAACAGTGATATTAAAAAGGAAAACCTAATTTTCAAGGTGACTTTTTACCAGTTCCCTAGTTCAGCAGTTTTTAGTTGGCTAGGTAGTGCACACTTTTTTTTTTTAATACATTTTCTGGCCGGGCAGTGGTGCTGCACCCTTTAATCCCAGCACTTGGGAGGCAAAGGCAGGTAGATCTGTGCGAGTTCAAGGCCATTCTGGTCTACACAGAGAAACCCTGTCTCAAAAAAAAAAAAAAAAACCAAAGACAAACAAGTTTTCTGAAAACTTGTTTACATGTGAAAACATGTTCATGTTTATACACATGTATATGTTATACCATACAGTACTTTAGACAAGGGCGGTCATCACAGCATTGTCCTATGAGCCCATATATCTTGAGCATCTTAACACCACTGTAATAGACGTACTCTTATTTAACTTCTGTTATGAAGTTGGCTGTGATGAAAGTAACTGCTGCTGACATTAGTTCTCACTCAAATGCGACAAGAAAACAGTACAATCAGTTACAGATGTAATTCTGCATCTTACAGAGTGTGCTGGTTTTTATGAGTTCATGGGTGCAATGCTGCAGAACTCTATTTATAGAGTGACAATTGAAGAGAAAATTATCAAGAACTATTGCACACTGTACACTCTAAGGTATCTGACTTGTGGCACCAAGTGATTAGAAAGAAGGTCTTGGGAACAGAAAGGATGAAGCCCTACAGTATTTCTGCCAGACATCTTTTGATTGTGATTGTGTTAAGACAGAAACACATGAAGGACTTGATTCATATTTTTTATTCTAAGAATTTGTGCAAAGGTGAAATTATGACTCAGTTGTTTAAACTTAATTTATTTTAAATAAATCTTGAAAAGTCAATCCTTGTTTTATTTACAATTACATTTCAATCCCCAGTCTGGAGGGTTTGCTAAGGTAGGCTTTTCACATAACTATTTATATTTGAAAACTAGGGTCTCAGTGGCTTTCTGGTATATGAGTGTGCTGAAACTTGGAGAAAGCCCTGCTCAGGACTGTTGGCAATATCTTTGTAGCACTTAAAGTAGACAGAGCTTCAGTGGCTGTCTGTGAAGCTACATGTAAGCAGTCCGTAACACAGTCCCAGGAGGAGGGCAAGACGAGCTGTGTGCGTCATTCTCCTCACAGAATGCCGTCTACTCCCATATTGCCTCCTTTGCTCAGATCTTTCCTTGAACTTTCACAGTGAATTCAAATAGTAAGGGGGGGGGGTACATTATCCAAATCTGTGGACATGCTCATTACAGATTCTTGTACAGCTTGTTTGGAATTTTTTTTCTATCTGGAATTTACTGTGGAATAAGGAATACAGCTTCCCCCATTTACCTCTTTACCTACCACCGACTTTCTTCCAAATCATGTCTTAATTAGTGCTTCTTTTTCCTGTTAATCTGAAATGTCACCTTACTTTACTGTGTTCCTGGCTTTCATGTTCTAGCTCACCAAGCAAATTATATGCCAGAACCAAACTTTTTATTACTGTGGCTTAATAATTTTAGTAGTTGTTAAGGACTTTTCTCTGTTATTACTGGATCTTACACATATGGTTAGTCCACTATTACAAAGGTGCCTTGTCAAATTCCCCTTTTCTTAATACTCAATATCTCATTGCTTCGTATTTGTAGTCTAGGGTAAACTGATGGCATGAGACTGTTGGGGGTTTTAATGTTGACCCTCAAGATCTGGTTACTCTCTGGATATACCTATCCTTGTTATGGAAACCTACCTAAGACCTATCTGATTGGTTGATTAAGTGGCTTATACCTGAGCAGGGCAGAATGGGTTAGGCATGACTAAGGTTCGCAGGCTTTTGACAGGAGAGAGATGGATGGGAAGAAAGGGAGAAAGAGGATGCCATGATGGGTTAGCATGGAGAAGGAATCACATGGGCCTAGAGGAAGGACTCCAATAATGGAGTGGAAAGGCCCAGCTGAAGAAAACAAGCAAGTATCTTGGGATTATGGATAGAAGGTAGACCAGATGAGGATGATTAAGGCAGATGGCATTGGATGGGGGCTGGGAGATGAATGGTGAGGCTGTTGAGACAGTGTAGGTAAGAACTATCTGCCTGGCCCAAGATGATAAGGCAATTATAAAATTATATGTTGGTGTCTTATTATTTGTCATAGCAAGTTAAATAATACTGCCACAATAATTATATGGCTAATAAATAACATTATATAGCCCAACACTCATTTTATATTTATGAGGCTATGTGAGAATTTAAAAAAAATTATCCACGTAAAATTTTCAAGAGTGCCTGGCCCACAGTGAGGGTCTAGTTGATGTTCTGGACCATTCTCTTTATCCTCCATGGAATTCTCTCTACCCTGTCCATCTTGCTTTGCTAAGGAGACCTCTTGTTGTTAATGTTGTTGACGTCTGCTGACCTCTGCATTAGAGTTAGGCAAGGGGGTGGAGATGGGCTAGTGGAAGAAAAGAACAGTTAGGATATATTTCCAGCCTTCCATCTCCTTCCCTAAGGCCTGCTTCTTCCAGTGTCCTAAAGTCACAGCTTCCCAGAGTTGCCAGCCCCTTATGCTTTAGCCATCTTAGACTGTAGTGAACAGATGTTGTAAATGGATTTTTGTTCATGTTCTGTGGGTTTATTAGGACCTTGACCCACAGGCTGTTCGGATCCTCCCATCTCTTCTCATTCCTAATAAAAGTAAATATTCTACTCTATATATCTATCTTTATCTCTCAGTCATTTTGGTTTTTCAAGACATGGTTTTTCTGTGTAGCCCTGGCTGTCCTGAAACTCATTCTACGGACCAGATTGGCCTCGAACTCAGAGATTTGCCTGAATGCTGAGATGAGGGCTGTGTGCCTGCCTGCCTTTTCTTTTCCTATTTTATTTCCTTTACTTTTCTTTCCTCCCTTTTTTTGTGTGTGTGTGCTTTATTTTATTGTGATCCCAGGGATCAAACTAAGGACCTCCCACCTGCGGGGTGTATACTCTATGTCTGAACTCCACCCCATCTTAAACTTTTATAGTTTTGGTTGCTTTTATGCATTTATATCATTTGCTTTGCTCTTTTGAGACTGGGTCTTATGCATCTCAGGCTGGCCTTAAATTTGCGTCATAGCTTACGATGACCTTGAACTTTTGATCCTCCTGCCTCCACCTCCTTCATGCTGGAATTGCAGGTGTGCATCACCATGCTTAGTTTATGTGTGCTGGGGATCAAACCCAGAGCTTTGTGCATATGAGACACACACTCTTCCCAAACTGCAGTTCCGCTTTTTAAAAACTAGTTTTCAATTAAGTAATCAATTACTTATTAATGTCCTGATTGCAGTTTCTCCTCTCCTCCCAGCCCCTTCCTCTTACCACCCTTACAACCTCCCCTCCTTCATAGAAATGGGAAGGCCTCCTGTGGAGATCAGCCAGCCAGCCTTTGCTTATCAAGTTACAGTAGGACTTCTATTGTTGGTAGACAAGGTATCTCAGTTAGGGGAAAGGGATACAAAGGAATGCAACAGAGTCAGAGACAGCCCCTGCTCCCAGGTTTCACTTTCAAAAAGAATTGTTTTTGCTATTATATTCTCTTATTTATATGTAGAAATGCTGTTTGTTTGTTTGTTTGTTTGAGACAGTGTTTTTTAAAATTTTGTAGATCTGGCTGTCTTTTTAGAACTCATTTTATAGACCAGTGTGGCCTTGAACTCAGAGAGATCTGCCGACTTCTGCCTCCTAAGAGATGGGGTTAAAGGTGTGTACTACCATACCCAGTTAACATTATTGATTTTTATAGGTTACTTTTATAATTATTAACTGTGAATTAAACTTATCAATTCTGATAGTTTTCAGTGCTTTTGCTTATTTAGTTAGTAGCTTCTTACAAATAATTTTACCCCTTCCTCTTCATTTCATTAGAAGTATTTATCTGGGAATGGATATTTATTTTATCCTAATGTATTTGGGGACATCTGTTGAGGTACTCAACATTTTAATTTATAAGCAAATAATTTATCCTCATATTTATAGGATTCTTCCTGTTAGGTTGCATGTTTTATTATTTTTTTAAAGATTTATTTATTATATATAGTGTTCTGTCTGCATGTATGCTTGCATGCCAGAAGAGGGCACCAGATCTCATTATAGATGGTTGTGAGCCACCATGTGGTTGCTGGGAATTAAACTTAAGACATCTGGAAGAGCAGCCAGTGCTCTTAACCATTGAACCATCTCTCCAGCCCCCGGACACTCTTCTTTTAATGATGCTACATCCTGATATTTTATTTAGGACTACTGCTACTCCTGTGGTTGAAACTGTGTCCAAGACCATTGTGTGGTATATTACATTTATTGATTTGCATATATTTAACCATGTGTGCATTGACTGATCCTTCCATGTGTTCTTGATCTAAGTTTTCAAGTACATTAAAAATTTAACATCTGTATTTAGCGGGGAGGATTGGTTTTGTAAATTTTTTTTCTCTATCTGGTTTTGGTATTAGTAATACTGGCTTAAGAAAAAGAATGTTGAAGAATTCTATTCTATTCTACTTAATGGAATAGTTTGGGACTCACTGGTGTCAGTTCTTTAATGGTCTGGTAGCATTCACTACAGTTCAGCTGGGTCTAGACTTCTCTTAGTTGGGAAATAGTGTAGATCTGTATAAATTCTTTATCTCGTTATGTCATGTGTGTCAGGAAATTTACCTGTTTCTTGTAGATTTGAGGTATGCCTTAATTTCCTGAGTTCTGTTGTAATGTCTCTATTTTCACTTCTGACTTTATTAATTTGGGTCATTCCCATCATCTCTTCTTTGATAGTTTAGCTTGTTAATTTTTTTTTTCAAAGAGCCAACTATGTTTTACTGATTCTTAGTGATTTTTTATCTTCCTTTGTTGGGGTCTCTGCAAACACCAGAGCTGGCAGAGTGTGGAACCACGTGAAGCAAGAAGGAAATCCAGTTCAGTAGGACTCAATAGCCAAATTTCTAGAGTCTGACTCTGGGCAGTCTGTTTTAGGCATATTTAAGTACAGCACAATTTGGAAAAAAAGTTTCTTGGTGATAATTACTCAGTTCCATTTACAACAAAGCTTAAGGCATGACTGTGTTGAAACAAAACTTTCTATAAAGTATGTGTGACTTCTTTCATAAACCTGGGTTCTGTAGATTGCTTATATGTGACAGCTTAAGGGTTTGAGTAAAGGTCTGTTGTGGTTTTGGTCATACAAGCAGTGCAAAGGTCACTTGACTATTAACACCTCTGCTCCCATGTGTGAAGTACATGTGACAGCTCCTTTAAGGATGTGTAGACTGACTGAGAAACAGTGCTCAAGATAAGGGCCTGGGGAGAATGACTAAGATAAATGTAAGAATCAGGCAGCCAGGTATGGCCTAGCTGTACAGATAATGTAGAAGTCACGGCCATTAACCACACCCATCCCAGCCTTTGGGCGAAAAACAGGCTATATATCTACATCTTTGAAGAGACAACCCTGTGCGTTTAACATTTCTGCTTGGCCGGTGTTTACCTCTGAGCACAAGGATCTCATGTCCTCTGCACCATTTTATCACTCTGCCCTGATTTTATTTCTTTCCATCTCCTCACTCTGGGTTAGTTTGTTTGTGTTTTCCCAAGCCTTAAGGTTCATCATTAAGTTGCCTATTACTCTTTCTGGTGGTTTTAATGCAGGTACTTAGGGCCTTCCACTTCTGAGCTGCTGTTATCGCATCTCATAGACTATGATATGTTGTGTTCTCATTTTCATTCAACTCTGGACGTTTGTAACTTTCTTTTTATTTCTTCAACAAGTCATTGAACAGCAATAGTGTTTGTGAAGTCCTACAAATCTGTATGTTCCACAGCTTCTCTAGAGGTTGATTTTTGATTGTTCTTCAGTGGTTAGATAGAATTATGTTAATGCTCTTATACTTGTTCAGACTTTGTGTCCAGTATATGGTCTGTTTTAGAAAGCATCCATGGGCTGCTGAGGAGAAAGTGTGCTCTGTAGTGTTTGGATGGAATGTTACACATGTGTTTGTCTGTCTATTCACTCTAAGATGTCACTTAACCCATGTGTTTGTTTGTTGGGGTAGACTCTTTATATATGCATTATTTATCAGTTGTAAACTGTTCATTCTATATATAATGGGTTCTTAATTGTTCATAACATGAATAAAATCTTTTAGTTTTATCAAACTATTTCAGATTTTAGTTAGCTTCTCTGGTTAAGTTGTTAAATATTATAGTCAAAAGTAACAGAATTTTACTTTTTTCTTTATATGCATATGCTGTAGTTTTAAAATTGATACACCTTTCAAGTCAGGACATGTATTTACTCTAAATTAAGACTAACTTGGAAAAAATTGGGAGTAACATGTTAGGCTGTACCCAAGAAGCCATGAATAATTATTTGGGGGTAGTAGGATATTCAGGATAAAAATGAGACAATAGGGTTAAATTTGTGCCATGAGAGACAATTGAAACTGGTGTCCTCTCTCTTTGTAATAGAAAAGGGAAGGGTATATAGTGAGGTGTTAATTGTACAGTCTGATGAGAGGGTTTATTATTTATTGTTGAACCTTTTTTTTCTCATCTTTGATTATACAGGTTTGTCTTACCAACAGCTGATAGAACACCTTCCCCCTCCCCCACCCCCCGAGGCAGGGTTTCTCTGTGTAGCCCTGGCTGTCCTGGACTCAGTTTGTAGACCTGGCTGGCCTCGAACTCATAGTGATTTGCCTGACTCTGCCCTCTAGAGTGCTGAGATTACAGGCATGTGCCACCATGTCCAGCAATAGAACACCTTTTTATTTAAAGATATTTCATTGTACTGAATGGTGCATATATGTTCACCACATGTACACACACACACACGCACTTGGTCTCTACTGGTTTGTTCTTCCAGTTCCAGGAACTTAATCGTTCTCTGGCCATAAGCTCCCAAATGACAACTTAGAATTTAGAATAGGGAAGGGATTTGTGAGTCCTATGTATTTTAAACTGTAAATGACAATAAGAACAAAAAACCCTCTTCATACTTGTACATGTATGTGTTTTTCCATTTTTTGTCAGTATCCATGTATATTTTGCATGTTGGTGATTGTATAAATGCATGTAGAAGCTGGAAATTGGTGTTGGGAATCTCTCTCTATGATTCTCCCACTTTTATTCATTAAGGCAGTGTCTCAGTCACCCCCAAAGCGTACTTACATGCCTAGTCTTGCTAGCTAACTTACTCAAGGTATTCCTTTTCTTAGTCTTCCAAGGCTGGAAGTTCGGGTCTGCTACCACACCCGCTGCTTCTTACATGCCTCTGCATATCTGAGCTCCAGTCCTCACGCATGAACTGTCTGTGCTTTAACCGCTGAGGCTCTACCCAGCCCTGGATGTAAGTGCTATAGATACAACCAGTAATTCTACAGTAATGCTATTCCCAATTAGTGGATACAGGGATATGGTGCACCATATGAAGCTAGCTGAATAATTTTGACATTGAGAAGGGTTCATCATACTTAAGAGGTTTAGACTCTGGCATTATTGGGCACATTTGTGGCTTAAGGTTCCTGAATGCATATTTAATTAATGGTATAGATATTCAAAACTGTCACTGTTGTGTCCTGGTTTACAGATTTGGAAAGGAAAATATTGCAGTCACATTACTGTGATTACTAAATGCAGGGCTTAATTATTTATTCATTTATTTACTTAGACAGGGTCTTAAATATTCCAAGCTGGCTTTGAGTTCAGAATTGCTACATAGCCAAGAATGTTCTTAACTTATTTCTATGCCTCCATCTCCAGAAGGCACTGCCACTCTAGGTATGTGCAGTGCTGGCAATCAACTCCAAATCTCTCTACTTTAAATTAGGGAAGTTACCGATTTAAATAAGAACCAAGTTGATGAATATCTGCTGAGTACAGTAGAGAAAGCCCTTGAAGGGAGTGAATGAGTCTAGTTAAGCGTGGTCGGAAACACTGCTGATTCTAGCACTTGGGAGGTGGAGGCAGGAGGGTCAGGAATTCAAGGTCGCTCTTGACTCTATGGTGAGTGCAACGCCAGTATAGGCTGCATGAGACACTGACAGCGCATGCATGCGTAGAACCAAAGCCCTGGTTAAAGGAAGTTAGGTAGATGATTTTGTTTTCTGTTTTCATTTCCGTGTGTGGTATGTGTGTGAGCTTGCATGTGTGTGCATGTGGGTACAAGGGCATATGGAGGCCTGGGGTTGATACCGTGGTTCATCCCATATGGCTTTCCCACCTTATTTATTGAGGCAGAGTCATTTCCACCCCCACCCCCACCCTCACCTCCGCCCCTGCTTAGTCAAACCCAGGGCTTGCTGATACTGCTAGACAGCTCAGGGGATCACCTGCCTCTGCCTTCCCAGCTCAAATTCAGACAGGACTCCATACTCTCCAGGATTTAATATGGGTTTTGGGGATGAGAACTCCTGTCCTCATGATTATATAGCAAATGTTTTAGCTATTGATCCATCTCCCCGGCCCTAGATGGATGATTTTTAAAGGTTTACATTTTTTAATTACTGATTAAATTGCATCAGAGAATTGGATATGGACATCTTAGTTAAGTTATACTCCTTACAGTTCTGTTTGTGTGCTCGCCCATTATCTTGGTGGAGAAAAAGAAAGCAACCTGAGACTTAGAAGTTAACTACTAACAGGCCAACAAGGTGATAGCAGGTAAAAGCCCTCATCGACCACCTAAGTTCGGTTCCCAGAACCATATAAAAAGGCAGATGTCTGTAATCCCAGCTTTCCTGCAATAAGGTAGGAGAATGCCCTGAAGTCATAGCCTGAAGTACAGCAGTGCAGCAGCAAACAACAGTAGAGGCCTTGCCTCAAAAAGCAAGGTGGATAGCCAGGGGTGTTGGTACATGCCTTCAAACCCTGTACTCCAAAGGAGGTGAAGGCGTGTGGCAGGGTCTCAGGTCAGTCTAGTCTACATAGCCAGTTCAAAGTCAGCCAGAGCTACATAGTGAGGAGGGTGGTTTGTGTCGTGGTATGACCCTGCAGCCCATGATGGCTCAGCAGCTAAAGTCAGTGTACATACACGTACACTCACGATAGAGGTCAAGGACTTGATACCTAGACTCCCAAAGTTGTCCTCTGACCTCTTCACATTTCCTGTGGCATACACGTGCTCTCGCACACATGAAAGCACGAAATAGGTACATCATACATACACTTTATGCATACATATGCGTAAAAACATTTTAAAGACTTTTAAAAAGAAAGTGTCATGAGACTAAATGGCTAGGAAGAAAAAACGTGCATTAAAATCAGTGATCAGTTGGCTCATGATGCTTGTTTGCATTAAATTCAGACTTGGGAAAGAGACTTCCAAACTTTAAGGAACATACAAGAATTGTATTGTGTTAAATCTAATAAAAGTGTTTGCTGTCGTACCAGTTTTAGGAGAAAATTTCATGCAATTAAGTGTATTTAGAATGTGGAATGACCATTACAACTCTCCACTCTTTAAACTTTTTCATCATTCTAAACAGAAACTGTACCCCATAAGTATAAACTTATGCTACTGTCAGCCACTAGTAAAGCTCTTTCCGTTCTCTGTCTCTAGGATAAATGGTTTGGGTACAAGTAAAAGCCACAGCTTGTGAGTGCCAGGCCAGCAGTTCCTAGCCCAAGCGAAGAATTGTTTAAGGAGAAAGTTTTGTTGTTAATAGATGACACAAATTGTCTTGGTTAATGTTGTGTTTCTGTGAAAAGACCGTGACCAACACAACTCCTGTAAGAGAAAGAATTTAATTGGGGCTGGCTCAGTTCAGAGCCTTAGTCCATTATCTTCATGGCAGGAAGCATGGCTGTGTGCAGGCAAACATGGTGCGGGAGCACTAGTTAAGAGTTCTATATCAGGATCCATAAGCTAAAGAGAGAGACCCTGGGCCTGGCTTGGGCTTCTGAAACCTTAAGGTCCACTCCCACTGATAGACTTCCTCCAGCAAAGTCATACCTCCCAATCTTTTTCCACTAAGCATTCAAATATATGAACCAATGGGGACCATTCTTACTCAAATCATCACACAGATTAACTCTTAAATTTCTTTATAGAGTATTAATTATAAGTGTCGTTTAAAAACACAAAGTACCGTATTCTTCAGTGCAAATCAAGTTATTTTTGCTTCTAAATTCTTTGTCTATTCCAAATAAAACTATTATATGCTTCATGTTCTAATGTAAACAAATTTGAGAAAATTGTTCTTGATTTGAATGGTTTTTCATGTGTTGTTTTAGTTAGAGTTCTTTAACTTGACTTACTGCTTTTCTAAATTGCTTTTGAAAGCAATTTCCCTAAAATGTCATGAACCCAAGAGATGACTGTGATTTGGCTTTTTGTTTCTCTGTTTGCCAGTTTTCATAACTTTGTGCCATTCATTTTTGATGATGGTTTCCAAAGTGCACGTGATTTGATTGGGGCTTCCTAAATGAGTGTGGAACTTGGTGACTACTGTTTAGTGTCTTCCACTAGTTACTGGAGTTGATCTGTGCTGACTACTTTACATTGTCCTCCATTAGTGCTAGTTGCCAGGTTGCTCAGTTAGAACTTTGCTCAGATCCTGGACTTTGTTAGTTTGTTCTGCTTTTTACTTACCCAGGAGATTGTTGGAACCTAAGGCATTGGTACACACACGGTACCTTTACTTGAAGGAAAGCCAGTGTCTATTCTTGCATTCTAAGCTTGACTTCCTTTTTTTGTTGAGTATTCTCAGTTTTCATACCAATTCACGGAATCATTTCAGAAGGTGTCTTCTGTAGTTTCCAGCATTTTTCAGTTTGCATTGGTGGAGCCAGTTCTCTGAACTACTTCAGCGTTCATCGTCTTTGTTAAATAGATTCATTTTTCTTTACTAGTAAATAATAATAAGAAAAAAGATTTTGTCTTAGGCATTATGCAAATCAGCATCCATATCAGACCTGAAGAATTTTTAATATTAGCTGGCATAATTTGCTTTCATCTCCCCAAAAGAGAATGAATGAAGAGTATTGGGACCAGATTTTTGTCTGTGTTGGCTCTAAGTGGGGAATCAGATTGCTGTTTGGGCATTTTGCTTGGTTTTAGTTATTTGTTTGTAGGGACAGGGTCTTCTATTTTTCAGGCTGTCTTCTACCTCACTGTGCAGCTGAGAATGACCTTAAAATTTGTCTTTATTTTTCTGTTTCTAGCTCCAAAGTGCTAGATTATAGGCCACCTCGCGATCTGTATGTGGTGCTCTGTGCATGCATGGTGAACATTTAGCCAGCTGTGCCACATCCCCAGTCCCCAGTTTGATAGTTGTTGAATGTTCTTGTCACCTGCCTTATGGATTGTATTTGAGGTTTCTTTGCTGGCTTTAGTGTTACTGAGGTATGAGGGTAGGAGTATTATCTACGTATATTTCTGTGGGAGCGAAGGGTGTCTGTAGTTTGAATAATTACCGCGTGTAGGTGTTGGACCACTGTGTCCCCCATCCTTATCTCTTGGTGAGGGTAAAGATTTTGATTTAGCTGTCTTTCCTTGACTGGGATAACCCTAGTCATCATACAGCTTTGGTTCATGTAGGGCTACTCCTAAATCCCCTTTCCAGGCCACCTCTTCTCAGGCCTAGAGACTTACGTGACCAGAACAGACATAGAAGCATATCAGCCCCTTACTGTCCCACCTGTCTGCCCTTGTGGCCATCATCTTGTCTAGTTGTGGCAATAGCTTTCCTACAGGGCACCTTGTAGACTGAAGTCTTCTTCCCATGTGGTAGAATCCCAAGTTTTTTTTCTAAATGGAATTTGTATTTGCATACAATTCAGTTTTAGTATATGTTTGACAAAAATGTTTTATTACTTTACTTCATCACTTCAAGTTCAACTTTATACAGTAATTGTGTTAAACTTCCTTTGGGCATAATTTGTACACAGTTTTAGGAATTTTTAAACAAATGTGTTCACCCATACTGTTAACATCCCAGTCAAGACACTGGATTCCTCGGTGTCCCCAGTCGCTGTCTCAGAACCCCACGGATAAGGTTTGTGTCACTGCTACTCAATTGTGACTCCTGGAATCTCATTGAAATGTTTACTGCTGACTGAGCTCTTCCTGGCTTTTCATGGTGCTTTTGAGGTTACTTCTGCAGATAAACATGTTCATTTCCTTCGAATATTGGGTTACAATGTGCCAAACTGTTTAACCCAGAGTGGCCAAATGGTCTTAACAGACTGGTGAGTTCCCACAGTACTGCATTTATGCATTCCTGTTGTTGTCCTGCACAAGCTTAGCATTTATTTCTCACTGTGCTAATTTTTTCTTTTAATGAAAATGTTTATAATCATGTTTGTTTGTTGTATGTACATGGGCTATGTGACTTGTTTTGGTACTTTCTTCCATTGTAATACTGAGGAATACGCCATTGCTGTACACCATAATTTATTTGTTTGTCGGTTGGGTTGATGGATGTTTGAGTTGTCACCAGTCTTGATTGTGGTTAATGGCACATTTGTGAACATTTGTATTCATACCATCTCTTTTCAACACTAGATAGTGTGTATCCTTTTTTATTGTATTTTAACCGTTCTTTATGGGTATGTTACTGTAGTACTGATAGTATCTTATGATTTTAGGCAGCATTTTTCTGATTGTTAAACATACTGAGTCTTTCCTGTCTTCTCTTTCTTATCTTTTTACCTGAGAAACAGTCCATGTTACATTATCCTGGTGTCTTCCTTTATGGTACCAAATCTTGGATTAGATATCACATTTGTCATACTAAGGGCATCTTGCCTGTGCCTGTGGTGATACTCATTTGTGCATTCTGTGAGTCCCCACGGCCCAACACAGTGAAGGGCTGAAGGTCTCTTACATCCTCAGCCCTCTGTCCTCCCCTTTCTTTCCCGATCTCTCACAATCATACATTTGTAAATTAAAGATACTGTTTACTCAAAGTGCTTCAGGTGTACTTTCAAAAACCTGTTCTGTACCTCGATTAGTTTGGAGAGTATAGCATCTATTGTCATATATACTTTTCTACAGTGTTTTGTTCACCACACTATTTTAAGAATGCAATGTTGTTTTATTCTTAATCTACAAGTAGGTCTCATTGAAAGAAGTCTCTCATGGGGTGAGATGGTGGATGCCTCATCCCATTGAAGGAGCCCTTAGATACTTTCTTAAAAGAGCTTCTGGTTACTATATTGAAGTTGATTCACGAGGTTTATATTAAGGACTTTAGTGTCTTGACTTGGATAGTTAGCAGACTCTTGGGATCTCCTAAGATTATCTTCAATTTTTATTTTACTAACCTAAAATTTAACTATGCTAGGTGTCTGTGGAAACTTAAATCCTTGATAATTAATAATTAACAGTAGAGTGACTTCCTGTAGTATGAGCTACTTGGGAAGCTGAGGATATGAGCATAGAACTTCAGATCCAACCCACTCATTAAAAATACAAGTAACAGAGCCCGTACATATACAGTGAATATATACAAATAGATGTAATTACAAACTTCTGATCTAAAAAAAATTTTAAAGCTGAGAAATAAAACTAAGATTGTACAGGATAACAGCTGCATTGTGCAAGCACTGTAGTGTGGGAATTCACCAGTCAGGACAACCATTTGGCCATTCTGAGTTACACTGTTTAGAGCTTGTAGTTCCTCCTCATAGAAAAGGGGAATAAAAGCATCCTGAGTTTGCACAAGTATGAGCTCAGCAGAACACCGTCCTGTAAGACTACAGCAGCATATAGATTTGTTTATTGAACTAATGCTTCTGATTGTTTTAAAATTATGGAAAAGTATAAAGGTGTCACCAAAAATGCCAAAATCTTGAAAAGGATAAAAATGATAGGTTAGACCTTACAACTATTACAGTGTGGACACCTAAAGGGACCACACAGTTGGCATGCTGTAATCTTCAAGCTACTAACGTGTTAGACCAAGACAATGCCAGCTAGTAGCACACCAAGATTTCATAGAGGCTGCACAGTCTCTGATGTCATCCATAAAAACTAAATGAGAGCAATGGAAGTCCTACACTTCTGTTAGCAAGGCTGCTTACTGGGCAAACATAGTCCCAGAGAAAAAGTGCTCATGTCCAAATAGTAGAGCCTTCTTTTATTGACTTTGTCATGTTCCACAGTTTATGTACAGGCATAGAAATCAGAAAAATGTTGCATGTGAAACACTGAACATACTTATTTAGTATGCAGTTTTGACCTAAAATAAATATGTTTTCAACCTGTTCTTGACCATCAGAAAACACACATTGCTCATGGTCTGAGGAATTAAGACACCACTCAGTTGCAAAATTATAGCTCTGAAGTAGCAGCAAAAATAGTTTTATGGCTGGGGGTTCTTAAGATCATGGGAAGTATGTAAGGGAGGCAACATGTGTCGTAGAACAGACCTAGAAGTTAGAGGACAATTCTGGGGTTTGTTCTCCTTTCCACCTTTATGTGGGTTCAAGCAAGTGAACTCAGGTGTCAGGCTGGCATGGCAGGCACCCCACCATGCCATCTCATCAGCCCATCTTTTTTTTTTAACTTTCTGAAATTCATACCATTTGAAAAATGTGAACTTACAGCTTTTAGTGAAAGAGGCGTGCACACACACACACACATACACACAAAACTTATTTATTTGTTACTGCAATGGGATGCAGAGTGGGAAGGCATAATTGGAGTTTCACTAGAGTAGTGTCCGCATTTTTCTATCATAAATTTAGTTACAGTTTTTTAAAGACACTACACCACATTTATATAAAGAACTCTATGATAAGCTATTTCTGTCTGCAAGATTCCAAAATTATAGGCACTGATGTCAATGCAGATGCAGTTAGCCTAATTTGGTCAAGGGAGCGTATGGATAGCTAAAGAATGTCATCGCGATTGACGGGCCCCTGGATAAACCCTGCTCTTGGATTATTCCAGGAAACAGGGATCACAGTCATGCTTTGTTCATATTGGTCACACTCATAAAATAACAAGCTCTGATTGTGACTGAGTTTCTTAGACTAATCTTATAAAACCCCAGAAAGATTTTTAAGAGACTCACACTTTCTCATTATGGTGTAAGATTGTTTTTGAAGGCTTAGCTGTGTTTTAATGCCCTAATTTTTCTGTAATTTCAACTAATCTCTTACTATACTGCTATGTTTCACTAAGGATTGTAGGTGGCTAAGGAAATTAAGTGTGAAAAAGTGTATCTTGTGTTAGTAAAACAGGGGGCTAACTTGACAAAAACCTTTGTTTTTAGTATTATTGAAAATACTTTCTTTTTGACCTTACAGTTTACCAAGATAATTAGTAGACATAATTAAGCATGTCTCAAAATACTAAAAAGTTAGAAACACATTAGGTTCCTTACATTGAGATACTTAGGCATATTTTATAGAGAACTCAAGCAATAGTCTAAGATTTGGGCAAAAATTTCAAACTCTAAACATGTTATCAGCTGTGAAGACTTTGTTATTTTAGTTGTAAATTCAAATAACTATTTCTAGTCTAAAAGAACATTTTCTGATAGAGAGGCTTTCTCTTGAATGCCTCTGCATCATAGTGTCAGGCATACAGTAGACATGTAAGAAGTAGGTGCTGATGTTAGAAATGAAAGCCTAGTCCTGGTCCTGGTCCAGGTCACAGATTTCTTTGCCACATGACTAGCATGGTGCGAGCTGTCCTTGTGGACGTTGGGATTGAGAAACAGAATCAAGTTGGAGCCAGTGTGCTTACGGCATGACACTGATAACCCACTATGAACCGGGTTTTGCTATGATGGGATAAATTCATGTGCATTCCAGAAAGGCATCCTACAACAAGTGTACATGCCCCATGCTCAGGGCTTTGGGGTTGTTTTAGGTAAAACTTAGGCTAGCCTGGAACTCTGATCCTTTATTTTCCTAAGTGCTGGGATTACAAGTGTGTGCTACCACATATGTCCAGCTGTTGTCTGGGGTTGGGGAGTAAGCCAGCTCTCATGACCAAGCCCAGTACAATATTGAGATGGTAAAAATAATCCCAAAAGAAATTCGTTGAAACAAGAGAACTATGAGTTTACCTTTCCTGCTGTTCTTTCTTACAGTGTTTCTGAATCCTTATTCTCTTTTCCTTTCACACTCCCTTTTTATCCGGTTTAGTCTAAAAACAATGCAAATCTACATGTTCATCATAAACAGAGACACATTAAACATTAAGTAGTGTACAAAAAGTAGCAAGTTTGTATTTAGCTTTTTTTAAATGAGCTATATTAGCAGTTAAGTAACCAGTGTGAAGGTGAGCAGGAACACAGTCCCAGGCATCATAGAAGGCCCTGGCTCTGTGTGGTTTCCTGGGGATACGTGGAGTACTAAGCCAAGAAGCTCTCTGCTGAACCTGTCTCCTGCATGACAGTCCTTTGATTTGGTTGTTGGAGCCTTAGTGGAGCGGAGTATTCAAGACCCCAAAAGTCAAGCCTAGTTTGATGACAAGTAATCCTTGTACAACTCAAGTTAAGAATTTGCATGCTACATCTTGTTATTGGTTCTTGCTATAGCAAGACGTGTATGGTTTATGGTTCTGGGGCTGGTGAGGTGGCCCAGGATGAAGAGCAGTTAAGTGTCTGCTCTTCCAGAGGACCCAGGTTCAATTCCAAGCACTCACACAGCAGCTCACGACAGTCTGTAATTCCTTTTCCGGGGGATTTAGCATCCTTACACACACATACATGCAGTCAAAAAACACCAGTATACGTAAAATAAAAATATATAAATTATTTGCAGTCCTTTAAAACAAATTTATGATTCTGTGTTATGAATAATTTCAATTTAGGAAAACCATAATTTAGACGTGTATATTGGTGCTTATTTCACTTTTCATGGGTATAGAGTCAAGTTCTTTTAAATGCTAGTGAGATGACTCTATGTAGAAACACTTGACTACAGACCTAATGACTTGAGTTCAATCTGGATTCTGTAAGTTAGAAAAGAACTGATACCTGAGTGATATCATTTGATCTGCACACACACACACACACACACACACACACTTTAAGCCAAATAAGCCTCTTGTACTGAGGAATGAATAGCAAAAATTACATTACTATTTTTTTTCAAATACCCATCTTTTGTAGGGTGGGAATATGTAGATGATTTTGTTTCCTTGTGAACTGAAATCTATGACACAATCTTTCATCATTTATTTCTGTCTGTCCAGCTGTTGTCCACTCTCTCTGGAGTTTCTGTCTTGATGTCCCATCTGCCTCACCGACCCCCACCCCTCTGGATTCTACTAGCTAAAGTGTTACCCTTCCTTAACACAAGTCCCCACTCAGTGGCTCTTCAGGAATGGCCTGTGTTCCGACCTGCAGCCTCACCGGACCCACCTCTCTGTTCTGGTGTACTCAGTCTGTTTTCTGGTTTTAGCAATTCTGTGTTTGTTTGCAGCTGCTTAGTTAATACAGACTAATTGTCTAAAGGACAAGAGCCATGTTGCGATCACTCAGATTTTTGATATTCTTGTCACTAGCATGAAGCCTGGTACTTAACAGAAGCTTAATATATGCTGAATTCTTGATGAGACTTTGATAAGAAGGTTTTCATCAGAAATAACATGCTGGGTGCTATGGGAGGTTGTGAAGATGGATGAAGAGGGGCAAGTTTTGTTCCTGGACAGCTGACTCTCAGTCACAAGAGCAAGACATGCACCCTGAATATTACAGGAACTGGGTTGTCTTAGGGCTTGAAAACAAATATCTTTTATTATGTGAAAATATGTGACCTAGTCAGTAAACCCAGAAAAAGTGAACTATGATGCACAGATCACATTTACAGCAGCCAAGGCTGTCATAAAATAATCCCATCTTGGAAGGAAACAAAAGTTTGAAGAAATTCAGTACTCAGAAGTAAAGTACAATATTAGTAAATGTACTAATCTTTTCAAATGTGACAGTATTATGCTTGCAAAACTGGCCTGCATGAAAAGAATGAGGAACTTTTTAGCCTTGCCAAGTATTTTTGAAAATTGTTTCAAAATACTTTGTAGAATGAAGATTATAGACATGTTTGGGCTAGCCTGAGGCCTTTCATGATATTGTTAGGCCAACTATATTTTAACACCTGCCTTCCAGCATTATTTCCTTTGCTCTGTCCCGAAAATGGGTTGTGACATTAAGCATAATCTGGGCAGGTAATGCGTTCTCGTAGGAGTCAGGTGATCACTGTCCTAAAGCAGCTGTGTGGGAGGTTCACAGCTGCCAGTGTCCCCTCCCTTCTGCCTTGGGACAGCTGTTATTCACCGGACTCCTTAAGAAGTTGGCCTTGCCGTTGCTCAGTGGTTGATACAGTCGGAATCACATTGATCTGGGTATCTGATTTTGGTTCTGATCAAGTGGATCACCTCTAACTTAGGTATCTTTCTTTGCTTTTAGCTTTGTGACATTAATCTTTAATTTCCATATTTGATTTGCGTGAAATATCCACTCATTTGAGTTGATTTTAACCTTTCTGATTTCAAAGAGCTGTGTGTTCTGTCAGTGAAAAGACTTAAAATTGCTTTTTGTGGGATTTTGATGTTTTCTTCTTTACCCCATGTTACTGTTCTTACAGACTTTTTATGGCATCATTTCTTTAGAAGCAAAGTAACTTTCCTAGTCCCCTTCCTCTATAAGGAGTGTTTGACTTAGAGGATTATAGAATTAAACAGGCCAGACTTCTGAGTATACATATTTTAAATATTTTCTTTTAGGAAAAAAAATTGACTGATGTTTATATATGTAAAGTATAATTATTGAGGATATTCTAAACAGTGACAAGCTTTATAAACCAAAACCCATCCTGTTCTATATTCCTTCGTAAGTCTTGGAGCTTAGCTAACATACAGTCACAAAAATGTAATTATGATTTGTTGTTTTGAAATTGAATTCAGTTGAGAAATTCTTGATAGAGTATGAGCTAGCCAACTTGCCATCTAAAGCTAAAACACAAACACTTAAGTTGACACTGTTTGAAATTATTTTCTACACTTTCATAGACACAGTTACAGCTTTCATTTACTGTGCAGCTTCTTTTCTTCCTCTATTAAGAAAATGGAAAATATTAATTTAAACCCCACAAGGCTGCCATTGTGTGCTAAGCAGCAGAAAGTGCCTATAAAGTTAATGTTTTTTTTCAAACAACATAGTAACCCTGCAATTTAATTTTTCACAGTGAAGGAATACATTTTAAGCATGCTTGTCTCTTGTGTGAATTGATCCTCTCAGTGAATTTGATTAAATAAATTTCTTTAAGAAATACAGTACACTTTAAAAGCTCTTGGTGTTTTAAAAGTTAAGGATTATTTTGGTTTGCTGACAGCTGTTTGCTTCTTTTTTGAAGGATTGACTTGCCAAATTGTGGGATGACAGTCAAGTTAATGGTAACAATGTACAGTTGAGTGGGTGGTTGCAAAGCCCCAGCTTTTTCAATGACCACCAGTACTTAATTTTTTTAAAATTTCTGATACCTAGTTTTTCAAAAACAAAATTTGGACAGAAAGCTAAAAAAGATGAAGATAGTATTTGAATAGTTCGGGCAGTCAAAAGCTTGTCTTTTTAGTACATATTAAGAGATATACATTCTAAAAACCTCGTTTTGCTGTAGTGGGAAAAGTAGTTTGAGAACTTTAGCCATGCTCCATCTGTTACATACCTGGTGCAGTTTCTCAGTATTGTTCCCAGAAGCTTTATTTAGAGCTACTGTGTTTAAATCCATTAACTCAGTTTACCAATCTGCAAAGTGGGAATTAAGACTGCCTTTCAGAGTTCTTGTGTGGGTTAGATAAGTTTTTTGTATGAACATATGTTGTTGCGTTTATCATGCCTGTCTTTAAAAGTTATATCTTAGCTAATATTGGAACAGTTTCTAC
This sequence comes from Pachyuromys duprasi, assembly GCA_028658305.1. Classification (NCBI taxonomy): domain Eukaryota; kingdom Metazoa; phylum Chordata; class Mammalia; order Rodentia; family Muridae; genus Pachyuromys; species Pachyuromys duprasi. The sequence continues at coordinate 25,825,578 of CM053750.1, read as the reverse complement.
ACCTTTTGTTTGTTATTTATCTCCAAGTAAAGTCTTTATGGAAGAATGATTCACCATCCCAGGGCAGCGGGTTTCTCAAGACAGGCACTGAGAGGGCCATAGTTCTTCCGAGTGTATGGTTTAACTTGTTTATGCTGTGGTGGTTGCTGATTAGCTCAGCCTCACCTGTGTTTTGGCCTATACTAGTTTTCTTTACAAGCTGTTACAGTTTGGCTAAATTAGAAGAGTCACAAGTAAAAGCCGTGGTTATTTTCATTCGCTTGAGAGAGGCAATGTGAATGTGGATGGTAGCCCAAGGGACTTCAGAACTGATACAGATACAGGATTTGCTGAGATTTGTCTTACTGTTTTTATTAAAAAAAAAAAATCTACCACTTTGTGCTTTTAAACATTATGATCCTTTAAGAAACGTTTTAAGCTTGTGTCTTGATGTATAAAGTACATTTTGAAAGTAACACTGTTACATGGAATAAAATTTTATTCTAATTTATAATGTATAGTGTAACTCACTTTCCAAAATGAGTTTTTGCCTAGATTGCTTTTAGAGCAAACTTGATGATGTAACTTCTAAGGAGGCTGATACATGATTTGTATTTGTTGTAGGTTCAGATACTTATTTAAAAGTCCATTCTTATTTTAAAAAATAATTTTATTTGGATTTAATTAATAGGTGCTGTATCTTGGGATTCAGATAGCTCTTAGAATAAGTATTTGTAGACTAGCCTTAATTAAGTACTTTAACAACAGATTGAATATTTTATTAAGTAATTATCAATATATACTTAATTAAGGCACATTAAATTGTACCCTTTTGGCCAAAATTTTAACAAGTATTAGTAGAGGTCGTGCCATTTTAATGTCTAGTCCTTCTATACGTGAGTCTGAAGTATTTACCTTACAATATAACTAGTGTGGCTGGGTCTCCATTGTGTCAGTTAGCCTTAACATGTTTTATACAGAGTTGACATGTGTCTTCAGCTGTTCTTTCTGTGCTGTAATCAGCAAGTTTTGCTTTTAAAAAGTGTCTGTTATTGTAGATATCCTCTCTACAAAAACAGTAATAATGCCAAGTACCTCTAGTAGAGTACTTACAGAGAATAGTATTTTGAGTTTTCTTTTAACTGGCTGCTTGACCAAGTTGTTATTTGGCCCTATCAGATTGTTGGGCTGTGAAAAGACAGTAATATTGATACCTGGTTTCATTGTAGGTTTTAGCCAGTAGAAATAATATTGTCCCATACATATTCTTTCTACAATGATTGGCTTATGCTTAGCCTGCCAGGAAGGCCTGGAACCTACTAAATGGAATGTTTTTGGAGATGATGGCAACCCCAGATGAGTGGCACCTTTTAACATGAAACGGCAGCCATTCCAGACATTGTTGCTATGCAGCACCCTAAGCTGGGGCCAGGAATGTATGCTGTATGAATTAGTTCCTTGCTACTTGAGATAATACTTTCTTTGTAGATTTCTTTGGTGATTTCCACTTTTTATTTTATTTACTTGTGAAATATAATAGCTACTCATGCTATAAAATTTGAAAGGCACAAAGCTCCGCATTAAAGAGCTTCATCCTACCTCTTTCCTTCAGTACTCCTGGAAACAATGCGTATGGATAGAATTAGTTTCAGCCAAAAGGCTGTTTTCTACATTTCATGAACTTTTTAAAATGATTAAGCCATACAAGGTTTCAGCATATTTTTTTCTTGAGTAATAAGTAAGCATTAAGAATATAACTTGGGTCCGAAGTGATAGCTTAGCAAGGGAAGCGCTTATGGTGCAAGCATTGAGGACCTGCATTCAGTCCTCAGGACCCGCAAAGTTGCCGGGAGTATGGTTGTAGACCCTTAGGACTCTCTGGCCAGTCAGTCAAGCCTACTTGTTGAGTTCTAGGCCAAGTGAGAGACTATTTCACAAAAACAAGGTGGATGGATGACGCCTAAGGTATAGGCACTGGAGACTGACCTCCAGCCTCTGTACATGCTTGAGCGCCCCACCCCCACGCTGATTGTATACGAATTCTATGTATTCACTTTTTTCTAATTATTTTTCACGTTTATATTCTTATTTCTTGGAAATTTATAGAATCATAAATCTATAAATCTCAGCCAGAGGTTTGTGGATTAGAAGAATATTAATTTGACAAGTAGAACATGGCTTCAGTGTGCTAACTTTGTGTGTATGTTTTCTCTCGTGTGTGTGTGTGTGTGTGTGTGTGTGTGTGTGTGTGTGTGTGGTGTCTGTATTAAATAGTATTACCCCCAAAACTCCTCCTCAGCTGTCTTCTCAGGTCTTTGTGGTATCACATCACTGTGCAGGTTAGTATCTCATGCCACTGACTCCAATTACTACTGCCTTTAAAGACTTAATTTTATTGAATGCTTAAAGCAGCCAGGCATGGTGGCACACACATTTAATCCCAGCATTCAGGAGGCAGAGGCAGGCAAATCTCTGTGAGTTTGAGGCCTGGTCTACATAGCAAGCACCAGGCCAATGAGCACTTCATAGACCCTATCTAAGACAAACTTTTCATTTGTGTGTGATCTAGTGTATGTGTGCACACACTCAACGTGCTCCAGCATGCCTGTAGAGGTCATGAAGGAATAAATTCTCTCTTCCTACTGTGTGAGCCTCAGGGATTGAACTCAGGCCATCTGCCTTCGCAGTGAGCACCTCTACCTGTTGAGCCATAACACCAGCTTCGTCTCTATTTTTGATGTCCCAGGTGTTATTCTGAATGTTGGGATTTGGCTGAGTCAGGAATACCCAGAAATGATTTAGGTGTTTGCTGGCACAGAACTTAGATGCTAAACAGAGGTTTGGTTGGTTTTATCATCCAGATTTTGAAGTATATTCATTTGTGTCAATTCTGTTGGTAACTTTTACTTATTCCTTAGTTAATAAGTTTTATTTGAAACAACTGTGTTTGTTGACAAAAGTGTTTATTTAGAGCTTGCCAAATGACAGATCCTATTTCAGAGGCCACTAAACTGTGGTGAATGAGAAAGATAAGGTTTCAGCTCTTTTGGAATTTCTATTTGAATACAAAGCAAATAGGATAGTACTGGCCAAGAGCTACATGGAGGCTGAGCGGCCTCTGATTCCCAACTGCTGGGGTTTTGTTGTTGTTGTTTTGATGTAATTTATTTATTTTTGTATTAATCACAGATTAGGTACTTTGTATCCCAGTCGTAGGCCCCTCCCTCATTCCCTCCCACTCTCCCCATCCCTCCCTCATCTCTTCCCTGCCCCCCTCTAAGTCCACTGATGGGGGAGGACCTCCTCCCCTTCCATCTGACCCTAGCTTATCTTGTCTCTTCAGGG
>CM053750.1:25750316-25821754 GCA_028658305.1 Pachyuromys duprasi | reverse complement strand
GGGAGGTTGTTGAGACTTGGGGAGAACAAGAGCTCCACAAAGACCAAACTGAGCAGGGCACAGGGGTCTTGTATGAGACGGTTTCTACAATCAAGGACCATGTGTGGATGTGGACTGGAACCCCCGCACGGATGGGGCCCATGATAACTCGGTGTAGGACTGAAGACCCTATTCAGGGAAACAGGGACTGTTTCAGTCAAGATCTTGATGGCTGACTCTTTGACCCTCTCCCATACAAGCCGGGGAGTGACAGACTGGCTAGATCCCAGGGGAGGACTTTGCAGCCAGCCCTGAGGAGACAGGATGAGCTGGGGTTGGATGGCAGCTTTATTCATAATAGCCAAAACCTGTTAACAACCTAGATGTCCATCAACGGAGGAATGGATACATTGTGGTACTTTTACACAATGGAATACTACTCAGCAATTAAAAACAAGGAAATCATGAAATGTGCAGGCAAATGGTGGGCTCTAGAAAAGATCATCCTGAGTGAGGTATCCCAGGAGCAGAAAGACACACAGGGTATATACTCACTTTTATAGTCCTATAAGATAGGATAAATATGCTAAAGTATGTGCAACTAAAGAAGATAAACAAGAAAGAGGACCCGGGGTAAGATGATGAATCCTCACTTAGAAAGACAAATGGGATGGACATGGGAGTAGGAGAAAACAAGTAACAGGCCAGGAGCCTACCACAGAGGGCCTCTGAAAGACTCTACCTAGCAGCATATCAAAGCAGATGCTGAGACTCATAATCAAACCTTCAGTAAAGTGCAGGGAATCATATGATAAAAGGGGGAGTTAGTATGATCAGGAGAGGACAGGAGCTCTACAAGTACAAAATATATCAGGGCATGGGGGTCCTCTATGAGACTGTTTCTCCAACCAAGGACCATGTATGGATATAACCTGGAACCTCTGCTCGGATGTAGCTTATGGTAGGTCTGTATCCAAGTGGATTTTTCTAGTAAGGGGAACAGGAACTATTTCTGACATGAAATCAAGGACTGGCTCCTTTATTTCCCCCCACCCCTAAGGGAGGAGCTGCCATGCTAGGCTACAGAGGTGGATATTGCAGCCAGTCCTGAAGATAACCTGATAAGCTAGGGTCAGATGGAAGGGGAGGAGAACCTCCCCTAGCAGTGGACTTGGAAAGGGACAAGGAGGAGATGAGGGAGGGAAGATGGGATTGGGAGGGAGTAAGAGAGGGGGCTACCGCAGGGATAGAAAGTAAATAACCTATGATTACTATTTTAAAAAGAAAACAGTTATAATACATACCAATACGTACAGTTATTCCTTAAATAAAACCAACTATTTGTGCTATTAAAAAAAAAAAAGCACACAGCAAATCAGTTATATTTTTTTTTCTCGTTCAGGCAACATAGAGCCAGCACTGCTGGCACATACACACTTAGGAAGCAGAGTGAGGGCTATCTAAAAAGTTCAAGACCAGCCTCTCCTAAGATGGGAACATCCTAACTTACAAAATCAAAACAACAGCAGTGTGATATGTGCCCATGTGCTTTGAGATTGAGCAGCTACACGGGTCAACAGGATTGTTCTTGTCTGTTATAAAGTCACTCCATGGAGATTAAAAAGTTGGTACAGCCAACGATTGTTTTCCTCAGTTCCTCCTCATGTAATCGGCCAAAACTTCCAGTTTTGTTGGAAATAATATTCCTCATAGACTATTTTAAAGTGATCAGCTAATGAGCCTCACAACACAGCTTTTGGAAGCATCACAGAAATTTGTAAAGTAGAAGTCTTTGAATTAAAATTCTCAAAATTAAAAAAAAATTTTAAAAATTGCCTACAATTCTCCACTTTATTTTTGGTGTGCCCCCCTCCCCCTCCAAAATGGAGAAAGAATGCCTGGACACAGTGCCCGTGCACATTACCTTTGATGATGGTTCAGTTGGTCTGAGTACGACACCATGGGGTTGGTGGTGCTTTCCAAGGCCAGTACCCTCTGGTAATAGCATTCCTGGGCTGTATCAGAATGAAGCTAACTGTTGAAACCAGAGCAAAGCCTGGGGAGTAACTGATCCAAGCTAAATAAGACAGCTGTAATCTGTTGTCTGTTCTGTTGTGAAATGAATAATGACTTTCTTCCTGTCACAGAATCAACTCATTTGAGTATTGGTAATCGGGGTGGATTTTTGTGTAATTTGGCCAGAGGGCAGCTTTTTAGTAATTATCCAAATGAAGGGTACTGGCTTCTTTCCCATTTCCTAATGCTTCCTCTTTCATATGTTCCTAAATGCTTTTATTCATTCAGCCTCCTGTCTCCTTGTATAGGGCATTAGATTTAACTAGGTTGGGGCGGGGGGAGCTGGATGCAGGGCTGGAGAGATGGCTCAGCCTTTAAAAGCACTGACTGCTCTAACTGAGGACTTGGGTTCAATTCCCAGCACCCACCTGGCAGTTCACAACTGTCTGTAACTCCAAGATCTGACACCCTCACATAGACATTCTTGCAAGCAAGACATCAGTGCACACAAAATAAAAACAAATAATGAAAGAGATGGAGGGAGAGGGAAAGTGAGCAAAAGAGAGAGAAGCTGGTGAAGCCTTCCCAACTTCACTCTTATTTGTTGCCCCAGAAGATGTCTGTATTGGAGTTCTCAATGTAAGGACTTTGGTTCTAGAGATGCGCGAGGGAGCATGTGTGTGTGTGTGTGTGTGTGTGTGTGTGTGTGTGTGTGTGTGTGTGTGTGTGTGTGAGAGAGAGAGAGAGAGAGAGCATGCGTACACACATGTATGTTTGTGTGTGTGTGTGTGACAAGGGGCAAAGGGTGATCAAGTTGAAGAAAATACACATTTCCAACAGTGTTACAGTGGTGAATGTTACTAATTTATAGTTCCTGAGCTCTTTATAAGATTGTATTTTGGAAGCTCTTTCAAGACAGTTCTGGAAACTTCTTTAATTTACTTATGAAATATTTTTCAGCAAGGCTATGTGTGTTAGATACTGACACAAGCTGTTTCATTTGCCCTACTTCTGAGGAAATCAGAAGGAAATCAGGCATGTAGAGGGATTAACATACAATGCTTATTATTACAGAATTCTTTCTGAAAAAGTAGAAATTTGAAAAAGTTTAGTGGCCACCACCTTCCACGTATATGCATAGTTGCTTTTACACACACTAAAATATAGTCATCCTGCTTCCTGCAGCAGATGGGAACAAATACAGAGAGCCACAGCCTGACATTATGCAGAGTGAGAGACCTACATGGGATGTTTGCATCAAATCCCTCCATTCGGGGCTCAAGGAACCCCTTGAAAGAGGAAGTGCAAAGAGTGTGAGAGCTAGAAGGGATGTGAGACACCAGATCAAGGCTCTGTAAATCAGCTAAGCAGAGCTAATATGAACAGACAGAGGCAGCCAGCACAGAACCTGCACAGATACTATGGCTCTGCACAGATATTATGGCTTTCAGCCCAGTGTTTTATAGGATTCACAAATATCCAAACAAGTTGGTGTCTGATTTTTGTGCTTTCCCTTGGGCTCATTTTCTCTTGATGATTGTTTGTCTTGTCCAATTTCCATGTAATAGTTTTTGTTTTATTTATTATCTTTTATTGTTGTAAGTAGCTATTAATATTTACTATTGATATATCTTCTGGTAATGCTGCTGTTAATCCTAAGAAGCTGTATAACCAAATCACCAGAGACTGGGTTCATTTAGTTAACCTGGAACACAATGCTGGGCAATAGTTACACCCTCCTTAACCTCCAAGCCCTCATAGTTAGATTTCCCACATTATATTTGCTTTTTGTGATACATTATGTCCAGTCCATCTCCACGTAGTTCCAAGATCTCTCTCCTCCTGCCTCTCTCCTTTCCCAGCAATTTCTGCCCTTCCTCCTCCCACTCATTTCCTGCCCTCTGGCTCCTCCCACTGCTTAACATTGTGTCTAGTCGCTTTATGTTGGCCTGTTTACACAGAGTTGAAACAGGATGCTTAGAATAAGTATCACAAGACAATATCTGGATTGAAACCAGGGAGTGTAGGGTGGGGGGAGAAGTCAGCATTTGAATGAACAAGGGTAAGGTGTATACATTCCAACGGTACATTATACCAACGTTTTATTTTGTTACATTTTGCTATACCTTTGAAGCTTGTTCTTTTCTACTAAGACAGATAAAGGGAGTGGGTCTGGATGAAGAAGTGGGAAGGAGCTTGGAGGAGTCAAAGGAGGGGAAGCCATAATAAGGATATATTATAGCACAAAAAGATTCTGTTTTAATAAAAGAAAAAAGAAAATATAAAGAAAAATGTATAATCATCTTGAGTGTGTTATGTTTGTGTATGGTTATGTGCACGATTGCCAGGGTCCAGGTAGAACTTAGAAGTGGCTCTGACTGGTTTGTCCTAGGTTTGTTGTTGTTGTTTTTAATAATAAAATACCCTGACAAGAGCAGCTTAAGGGAGAAAAGACTTATTCCAGCTTGCAGATCCAGCTTATAGTCCATCAGGGATGCACAGTGGGTTTCAGGAGCCTGGCCACACTTCCTCATCATGAGTGAAGAAGCAGAGAGTATGCAGCAGGCACGTGTCCAGCTCCCTTTCTCCGTTCTTCCCCAGTCCAGGTCTTCTGCACGGGGAGTGAGCATATCCACCATTAAGATGGGTCTTCTCACATTATTAACTTAGGGTAAGGCTCCACACACAGGCACACATAAGACCTTTGTCTACCTGCCAGATGATTCTAGATTTTTTTCCAGTTAACAATTAATACTAATCATCATAGAGTTGAAGGTGAAAAAACCTTGAGAGGATACATACCACATAGCAAGCAAACAGGAAAGTCAAGAATGGCTGTGTCATGTCAGCCTCATAGCTTTTGGTGGCCAAAGAAGAACACTGTATACTGAACATGTGTGTAAAGAAAATGTGACTTCTGTAAGCCCACACATAATAACATGTAACTGGAAAGAGAACAAGACCCTTTCTCTATAGTAGAGACTTTCCCATTACATTTCTAGCAAGCAGATGGATGCTATTGATGGCTAAATGTCATAGTCTGATTGTCGTGCTGAATAAATGCCTTTAAAAAAGAAAAAGAATCCAAAGGTGAATAAGGGAATAGAGGGTTGAAATACAAACCAGTGGGGACAAGTATACAGGGAAGACTGTTGTTCATGAGGGCATGCAGAAGATGAAACAGAGGCGTGAGGTTGAGGAACTTAATATCAAGTGGTGGAAGGAATGGACTGTGGAGCTGAGGTGCAGAGCTAAATAACCAGACTCTCTTGTGTCCTTTGATGCTCAGAGAAACTAGGTTATTCTGACAGTTTTGGGAAGAAATGGTTCTTAGACTCAGTGGAAGGACACACTGTTTCCAGTGAAGGGGCCACAATGCCCAGAGTTTTTCTCTTTAGAGAATTTTTTATTTGTGTCCTTTAGACCCCATCCAATACATAAACATTTATTCCCTGTTCTTTTTCTTTTAGTTAAGGTTATCTTTAAAATATTTGAAACAATATCATTAGGATTTAGGATTATTGTAATTGTTAATATCACCTCTGTGACTGGGATTTGGCTTTTCAGTAGTTTGAAACTAGACTTGTGGTGTGTTCTTGCTTCCAAGTTTCTTATTTACATGATGTATTGAAGCAACAGAATGAGAATAGTTAATGAAAGTTAAATTTTAAAGCTGATTCTGAGTCCAGATGCTTCTGTAGCATTCTAAAACCTCTCAGAACCTACTCTTACTCTTTTTTAATTCTTCAATTAAAAATAGAAATAAAATACCTCTCCTAGAAAGAACCATTCATGGAAATTATTGAATTTTAAAAACACTTCTTTGTGGGGCTGGAGAAGTGCCTCAGCAGGTAAGAGCACGGGCTGGCTGCCCTTGGAGAAGACCTGGATTTGAATCTCAGTAACTACATGATGGCTCACAACTATCCTTAATCCAGTCCTCAGAAATTCAGTGCTCTTCCAGCCTGCCCCATCACTGCACACAGCAGGTGCACATGCATACATGCAGGCATAGCTCCAGTACACACACACACACATATACAAAAAAAAAATGAAGGAAGTAACACCTTTTAAGTGCCAGCACGGAACTTGAAGGGGAGGGCGTTTACAGAGGCAGCTGATGCACAGTTTTTGAGTTTTTTCATGGTTGCTCCCTTTCTTTCAGCTCAATCTGAAATTGAAGCATCAGTGTCCGCCAGGAACATCAGAAGGTTACTAAGTTTCCAGCGGTATCTCAGATCCTCGAGATTTTTTCGGGGTGCCACAGTTTGTAGTTCTCTCAACATCTTAGATGACGATTATAATGGACAAGCCAAGGTTTGTACAACTTCTTCAAAAAGATTTGACTTGGTTACTTGTTATGTTTATGGGAGCCCCCTCCAAGAAACTGATTGCGGACCTTTTCCTGTCTGAATTGAGCTGCTTTTCAGACTTGGCACCTGTTTGTTTATAAGCAGGTGTAACACCAGCAAGGAAAATTTCTGATCAAGTGGTGAGCACATTTGCATTTATTACAATATTAAGTAATAAATGGATCAACAGAACAATCAGCTAAGCTGCTGCAGAGGTGGATGCTGGGAAGAGGAGGAGCTGTGACCTGATCTAAGGCTACTGACACAGAAGCTGGCTCTGTCCGTCACTAAGCATACGTTTGCTTAGTGGCTCCAGAGGAAAAGGCCAGGGAGATGCTTCCATCTTCGTCAGTTAAATGATCTTGAAGTTTAGTCTTAAGTAAAGCAATGTTTGTATGAATTACTTGCTTCATTCTTAAAAAGACTTTACCGGAATTTTCTTAAGTAAAATTGAAGTAAATGGGTTTGGTTTTGATCTAATGGGATTGTACATAATCTTGAATTTTAATTTATCTGAAATTATTTGTTGCTTAAATTTTATAGTCTAGATTTTCTAAACTTGTGTAGATTGGTCCCAGGGTATCTTCTTTAAAGTTTAAAGAAAAGAATGTTTCTCTTCTTAATAAGTCAGTGGGAACTATTGATCTTCACTCTGAGATTTAGAGCTTACAAACTCTTCTGTTTGGGTTAGAATATTAACCTGTGTGTTATTCCTGGGTATTGGTATTGTGATTCAATCTCAACACATGTCACACGAGTGTTGCTTGTTCTGTTTTATTCATCATTTAACTTTGGGGTTAAAAGCTTTTGCTTTAAAAGCCCACACAATGTAGGCTTTGGTGGATTTATTTGTTTATCAAAAGACATATTATCCTTTGGGGGGGGGTTGTTTTTGTTTGCTTGGTTTGATTTGTTTTGATTTTGGTTTGTTTGTTGGTTTGGTTTGGTTTCATTTGGATTTTTTGAGACAGGGTTTCTCTGTATATCCTTGTCAGTCCTGGACTCACTTTGTAGATCAGGCTGGCCTCAAACTCACAGAGAGCCATCTGCCTCTACCTCCCTGAATGCTGGGATTAAAGGCATGCACCACCATGCCCTGCTAGTACATATTATCCTAAGAGCTAATTGATTGATTCTATTGATAATTTTGAGTGATATTTAAAAATTGCACATAAATACCCCATAGTTCAGGGGTCTTTTTAAAAAAACTGGTTAGAAAGTCAAATGTGGTCAGGGATCCCATTAATCCCAGCACTCAGGAGGCAGAGGCAGGCAGATCTCTGTGAGGTCAAGGCCGGCCTGAACTGACTTCCAGGAGAGTCGGAGCTATGTAGAGAGACCCTGTCTCAAAATAACAAAACAAACACACAAAAACCTGGATAGCAAATAATTAAATTGTGTTTTGGTATGTGTTCATTGTGGGTATCCAAGTCCCAGAAGTTGGACTCCTCAATCACTATCACAGCTTCCCACTGTAGCTGAGCAAGTTAGTTATTTTTGCCTGTTTCTCAGGTGTGAGGATTGAAAAACTCACCTACTCAGCCATTAGTGAGTTAATAGCCATTATAAATCCTTGCCAGATTTTTTAAATCTAGTTTGAGAATATGCAGCATATGGGCTATATGATGGTGAATTATTGCAGAATCTTCCTAAGTTTATAGACCATACGAATACACTGAAAGACTGTTGTGACCTATATGTAATTAACTGAAAAACAAAGTAATTTGGTTTCAAATGGAATTTATTTCTGTAGACAACTTTTGAGCCCGTTGCAAAGGTCATAACTAAAAGGAGAATGAAAGCCAAGTGTGCTAGCACACTCCTGTAATCCCAGCACTTGGGAGGCTGAAGCAGGAGAATTCCCATAGTCTAGAGTTGTAGACTAACCTGGGCTGCACAGTGGAACGCTGCCTCAAAAACTAGAAAATAAAATGAATGAAGGTGAGTGATTCTTGGTGTTTCTCAAAGCAAACAGCCACTTTTAATTTCCGTTAACTTTGCTATGGACTATCTGCAGAAAGTGGGTGTTAATGGAATTCAATTACAGTAGAAATGTTTGGTTTTCATTTCAGTGTATGCTGGAAAAAGTTGGAAATTGGAATTTTGATATCTTTCTGTTTGATAGACTAACAAATGGTAAGTGAAGCATTTGACATATTTGAGTTTACTGTGGACAATAGACTCCTATATTGAAGCTTTAGTGTGGTATATCTTTACCTTAGGCTATGAACTTTGTACTGGCATTTTGTCCTTGTTAGAAAGTTTTCAAAAATCCAACAGAAATCATTTTTTAATTTTTTTATTATTATTAGTCTTGACAGTAGCCAAAAGTCACCTCCATCATGGCTTGGCCAATTATCATTTATTAGTGCCACCTTTAATAACTATCTCATTGCAGCATTAAGTTTTCCATTTTCAGTTTCTTCACCTTGTGACTGTTTCTTCACCTTGTGACTGGGCTAACATGTAGGGTTATCCCAAAGGCATGGTCAACCAGTTGGTCTCTTTCTTGGGTATACTGGTCCTCCAGCTTTTTTCTTATGTTCCACAGAGGAATAGTTTGTTATCCTCAGCCTCCCTGTGGAGCTGCCTCCCCGTGCTGAAGAAGAGAATGCATATTATATGCAGTAACTAGACTCTGAAGAGTTAAGAGTGGTTTGGGGAAATTTCTCACAGGTCATCCTAATGTGTGCCCCTGCCCGCAGCTTAGCCTAGCTTTGTGTGGCATTGCTTTTTCTATTTTGTTCTCTCTGGGAACCAAAACTGGACTCTATTTGGAAACCTTTTTTATTTGAAATAAAATATTTGGCATAATTCTTGATCTAACCATCTTTGTACCTTTTGTTTAAGTAGATTTTTAATAAAATTACACAAAGAAGTCAGTTTTTCTGTTGACAAGAATAAAGTCTGTGTCCCCTGCTTTACTTTGAAGTTAACTGCATTTTCTTCTATTCTAAAAACGTTCATTTATTTGAACGTTTGCAGTACCCGTGGTCGTCAGAGGCTAACTTGTTGAAATGGGCTCTCGTCCCTGTGGTTCCCAGGGCTCCATCTTAGTTTGCTGGGCTCCCGTCTGCATGCACCTTTACCCAGTGAACCAGCTACCTTCCCTGCTTTTTCCTTCACTTTGGATGAAGAAATACAACTTTAGGAATGTTGGTGTGGTTCTTGAGTGTCACTGTTATTTTCTGTGAGCAGCAGAAGCAGAGAAAAGGCCTTTCTACATCCCCTGTTTATCTGTGCACTGTTGACAGGAAGGAAGGGCAAGGTGGTGAAAACCGTAAGATTTGTCTTTTGTCAGCAAAACACCCTGACATTCCTGCCTTTTTGTTCTTCCAGTTTCTGTCTCCTTTTCTTTTGCCCTTGGGTGGTTAAATGTCCTATTGCTCTCCCTGGCTCCTAACTGGCTGCCCTACTGGAAAGGCCAGCTAGTCCTTTCCTCTAGGCCTTGTGAGTTTTTTTCTTTTTTAAATACAGGCAGTGAAATATTAGATGGCCCAACTCCTTCAAAATTTGGGAAATTCGTATTTCCTAACTCAATATAAATGACTTCAGTTATTATGACAAGATAAATACAGGTGAAGCAATACCAGCCATACCACTTTGTAAAGTTAAACTGGCTTGTTCACTGGGGTCAGTTTTCCCATATTCTACTATTGAGTATTATTTTGGTGCCTTAATTTTATAAAAGTTTTTATCTTTCAGTTCTTTGTGGAAAGCTGATTTTTTTTCCCTTGGAATGAAAAGAAGATATTAACATTTAGCATGTATAACTATCAAAGTAAGGAGCTGCAGGCTTTAGTAGAGCAAAGTGGGCTTCAAGTTTATGCTCAGAGCCTCCATATGGGGACAGTAACCTTCTTGCCTTGCACGTCTTTCTAATATGGCCTCTCCTCTTTCTTTTCTAGGAAATAGTCTAGTAAGCTTAACCTTTCATTTATTTAGTCTTCATGGATTGATTGAGTACTTCCATTTAGATATGGTGAAACTCCGTCGATTTTTAGGTAAGTGATTCTAATTGTACAAGAATTTGTGTAATTGTCAGTCAGCTATAATAAACTATTTAGGATCATAGCTTAAAACATGTGCTTATAGCTGTACACAACATGGCAATATTTTGCTTAGTAACAGACAACATGTGTGACAGGCCATGCATCAGTTAGCCTTGCATTCATATTTGTTTTGCATGGTCTCTGTTGTGGCATGATATTGAAATGTCTGGTGATTGGCTGAGTTGAGATAAATCTGTTAGAATGTGAATAATTAATTTCAGCTGATAGCCACATGGAAAATATATGTGGATCACTCATAATTACCACTTTCTATACTTGGATGTCCCGCTTGTATAGTAAAAATTAAGTTTGGTTTTGTTTTTTGTTTTTTTGATGCAGTTATGATTCAAGAAGATTACCATAGTCAAAATCCTTACCACAATGCAGTCCATGCTGCAGATGTTACTCAGGCCATGCACTGTTACTTAAAGGAACCTAAGGTATGTTGTTGACACTAACTGCACAAACATTTTCATATGTTAGTTGCTCAGCTCTGAATCAGAAGTTGCATCTATGATAGTGAGATCAAACGAGTGACTTTCCACATATGGCTGTACAGCTATAGATTTGGACCCAGAGCTCTCAAATTCTTGGGTTCTGTGTTCATACTGATGTAGCTTTGTTTTCAAGTGTCCCCCATGTGAGATCGCTGGGTGTGCTGATGCAGAGTCTGGGGCCAAAGGGCATAAAAAGCTGTACTTTTACCTGTTCTGGAGATTTGCAAGACTATTTGAAAACAGAGCACTTAGATACTGTTCTTCCTGTCCTTCACAGTTTAAGAGCTGACTTTAAGGCAGGCATGGTGGTTCACAGCTGTAAATCACAGCACTTGAGAAGCAGAAATAGCAAGATTGCTAAGAGTTTGAATCCAGATTGAGTAGTAGCTTCCTGTCTCCCAAGCCGGTCAGAAACTAGTGATTGCTGGGTTGCTTTGCTTGCCGGTGTACAGTTATTGATGTCCTAAGCAACATGCTGGCTGCTTATGACAGAAGTGTCAGTGAAATAGAAATTTTGGTGAGAGAGAAGAAATTTGGCTTAAAATTCTAATTGTGGATCATGTTGTTACCCAATGTGGAAAATGAGTAAGAATAAGCCTGCTGAGTGGGATACTGACATCTTACGATAAAATGGTGGCCCCTGTGACAACCATTACAGAAGAAAGTCAGCATAGTACCAGTAAACAGCAAAACAGCATAATTTCCCTGAAGGAATGTCACCCCTTAATAGTTTTCTCTTTTATTGAAAAGGAGCCTGAAGATAGTTTTACAGATAGATACAAGTGAAATCTGACTTTCATATACTCTAGAAATTTGTAGTTTCTTGCTCTCGGAACTCAGATATTGTAGATCAGTATCCATTTAGTACCAAAAGTTGTCTTTCTAAAAGTCCATGCTAGCCAATGGTGGTTCATGCTTTTAAGTACCTGGGAGGCTGTATGAAAAGGATAGAAAGTTCAAGGGCTACATGCAAACACTCTAAAAAGTTAAGGGCTGTGTTAAGGGCTGGAGTCATAGTTAGCTTCAGCTGTCAACTCCAAACAAACCTAGAATCACCTGGAATGAGGGAACCGCAACTGAAGAAATGTCCAAGTCAGACTGGCTTGTGACCATGTCTGTGAGGCATTTTAATTATTAATTGATGTAGGAAGATCCAGCTTGATATAGGTGGTGCCATCCCTAGGCAGGTGGTTCAGGGTTGTATTAGAAAAATACCTGAGCAAACCAGTAAGTAGCATCCCTCCATGGTTTCTCCTTCAAGCTTCTACCCTTAGCTTCTCCTTTGGCTTCCACTGATGCTGTATTGTAACCTGGAAGTGTAAGTTGAAATAAACATTCCTCTTCAAATGGCTCGAGATTAGTGTTTTAGCACTGGTAATAGAGATGAAGAGTAGGAGATCTGGGAGATAGTTCAGTAGGCAAAATGAGCATGAGGACCTGGGTTCAATCCCTAGACCCTGTGTGAGAGCTGCATATGCAGCATCTGTGCCCTGGGGTACCCAGGCCCAGCACTACTGCTGAGGTGGGAGGCAGGGCAGTCCCTGAGCCTGACGGGGCAGCTGTCCTGGCACGTGCTGAGGGAAGCATAGCAGACACCTATGTCTCAAATGAAGCTGGGTGAGTGACACCACAGCATGCTGTAGCAAGTGCGCACACACGAATGCACACATGCATTGTATGCACACACTAAATAGTGTTAATAGCATTGACTTGCTTATATCTATTATGAAGTTCTATTTCTAGTAAAAGTTTTTAAGAAATGTTATACTTTTAATCATGTTTATACTTTGAGTATGTAATTTGCTTTTATATTTTCCCCACAGACTTCATTATTATTGTTGTGCATTTTAGTAAGTAGGGTTGGGGGAATGATCATGCCACTTTTAGGAATTGGTGTTTCATCCCACAAATTTCTAGGAATTGAACTCAAGTGTGAGGCTTCAGACAAGTGCTCTACAACCAGGCTGCCTTCAACAGAAATTTTAAAAATTTACTGGCTTCTTTTTGTGTTCCATCTTTTAGCTGAGGGTTGTAAAGTTATGTGAAATTACTTAATAATTTTGCAGTAAATCTGTGTTACCATTTTCTTTCAGGAAGATACTTGTCTGTTATCTTACCACACTACTCCTATCATAAGAATGGAATACTTTATCATATTGCTTAATAAAAAACATGTCATATTTATAACTGCATGCCCATTCATAAATTAGGTATTCATTAGATATATATTGCCATGTTCATTCATTAATGTGCCACAGCGGAGATAACTTGATTTACAAGTCTACCTTCTGTTCACCTTTATTAGTAAGTGGTGCTTTTAAGGTTCGGGATTTTGATCAGTTGGTAGAGAGCTTGCTTAGCTTGCTGGAAAGCTATAGGATCAGTCTTAAGCATCTTATAAAATTGGGCATGATGGTACACATGTGTAATCCCAATGTTCTGAAAGGAAAGGGGCAGGAGGATTAGAAATTCAGGGTCATCCTTAGGTACATAGTGAGTTCAAGACCAGCCTGGGCTATGTGAGACTCTGTCTCAAAAAAGCCATTTGGTTAACAACTGTCAAAGTACAGAAAAGTGCCATGGAGCACTCAGCCATAAATAGGATATTCACAGCAAATCCCTTCTGTACGAGACTCAGGGCCCCGAGAAAGGGAGACAGAAAGACTGTAGGAGCCGGAAGTCAGAAAGGGCCTAGGCAAAAAAGGCTACTGGATGTGGTTAGACTGCTACTGTTGCTATAAAAAATGAAAACTCAGGAGCCAGATGCTGCTGTGAAAACATGACCTTCCTACTCAGCCAACATCCCAGAAAGAAAAAAAACCTTAAAAGCTTGCCAGCTCCGCTGATAGCCCAGGAGGAAGGGGCCTGCCAACTCACCCAACAGCCCAGGAGAAAGAAGCCAAAAGCTAAAAGCAAAAGACCTTAAGAGCCAAAGAGACATGTTGTCCTAAATACCCTTCAACTCAAAGTCCCTCCTTACTATTTAATATCTGTCAGCTGGATTCTTGCTCTGCCTCTTGACCTAGGGTTAACTTTATTAAAATCCTGTGTGCAGAAAGCTCTTGGATTAAAGGTGTGTTCTAGGGCTAAGCCACACCATAATCACCTATTTACAATAAACAGAGCATTATTGGATTAAAGGCATGTGTTAGGGCTGAAACACACAAAACAGAAAACAGGTTCACAGTCTCCTGGTTGACAGTGGGATCAACCTCTTTAACTCAGAGCAGCCATGTTTTCCTCCATAGGACCTACATAACATCAAGTCAGCATTCCAGTATGGCATAAGGAGAGACAGCTGTCCCTAGCAGAAGAGCTGTTGAGATCTGATGGCTCTTGGCACAGAGAAAATCAGTTTTCTCTAAGGGTATAGGCACTGGTAGGCTGAAAAGAGAACATAAAGTTTGTAGGGTAAGTGAGAGATGGATCTGGGAGGAGGTAGGGGCAGGAGTCAGGGTTGAATATGACCAACACACATTGTTGTATACAGGTATGAAATTCACAAAGAAATAATACAAATATTAAACTTTTTAAGTTTGATTGTTTTGCATATTCTAAAGATAAAATCATTATAACTTTTTTACTGACCTCTTCCATGTACAATACAAAGAGAAACAATATATATATTCTCCACTCACAGATACCTTTTAAGGCTGGTGGAGTTCTCAGTGGGTAAAACTGTTATGCTACAGGCCAGTTTCCAGACAACAGAAGGGAAAAAAATAACTTCTGCAAGTCTTTTTTTCTCTGGCCTTCATACACATATCATGGCATGAGTTTCATCCCTCCTAAAAATAAATTCTAATAAATAAAAATGTTAAAGATTAAAGATACTTTGTAGCTTCCTCGATGTTAAGTACTCATGACTTTGACTGAGATAAACTTTTAACACATGAGGTAGGTAGAAAAAGATTTATTCTTGCATGGAAAGGAAATAGCCAACTTTGAATCTAAATATATTTATTATCTCTTTTTGTAGTGCTTTCATCTCTTTATGATAGCATTGTCAATGATTTATGCTTACTCTTAGGCTGCAGGGATTTAAAAGCTCAAGGAACAAATTATTTTAAATTAAACCTAAATAAAGATACAGCCACAGCAGGACTTGTTAAGGGCTGGGGATACAGATGAGTCCATTGCCAGGGCCAGGGATGAAGGTTAGAGCAAGGAGATGGTGGGTAAGATGTGGGTCCCTGGAGTTGGGCTTTACAGAATGAGTGCAGATTCAGAAGGGGTGCCTCATGAAAGGTGGTAGTAGACCCAGAGTGGCCATTTTTATTGCTGAACATTTTAGTCAACTGAAAATAAACTTGAATTATGGTTATTTTGTTTGCATTTGATAGTAATTGGTAGGAGTAAAATTGCATTGCTATCGTTGAAGTTGCTTTTCTGGTATGGCTGCATTGTGAACAGGGTTCTGAATGTAGCCATTCATTGGTAGAATGAAATACATAGACCTGTTTGTCAGTTTAGGGTCCTTGTTTCTGAGGAAGAATGTTTCCTACCTTAGCTGGTCTTGGTTGTGTAGTGAAAGTGACGCTGTGTCTGGTAAGCCCTGTATCTCAGCAGCAGCACCATGCATCATAGCACACGGGCTGCACTGTCCCCGTGAGCCACCACCCAGCAGGGGGGATGCCACTAACTAGCATAACAAGCAGTCCTCTTGAACAATTAACAGGAGGGCAGGAGACCCACTCTGCCCACTGGCTCCTAGTGATGGGCAGTATATTTCAGATATGTTTGTGATTGATTATTCTTTTGTTACACTTTAGCTTGCCAATTCTGTAACTCCTTGGGATATCTTGCTGAGCTTAATTGCAGCTGCCACTCATGATCTGGATCACCCAGGTGTTAATCAGCCATTCCTTATTAAAACCAACCATTATTTGGCAACTTTATATAAGGTTAGTACAGTTTCAGTTTCATGGGGAATTAATTCCTTTTGATTTGTTTTGGTTTTAGTATGTCCTTAAGCTCCTAGCATTGAGGATTAAGACAAGAGGATCCCTTGAACTCATTAGCTGACCAGCCTCTCCTAGTCCATGAGGCCCAAGCCCGTGAGAGACCCCTCTCTCAAAATACAGTGCAGATGGCTCCTGAGGAACAGCAGCCAAGGTTGACCTCTGGCCTCTGCACGCACGCACGCATGTATGCGTGCTGCTCACACCACAAATGCACCCACCCACCTGCAAAGAAACACATGTACACATAAATACTAATTTAATGTTTTGTATTCTACAGTGTTTACTGTTTTGAGGAAACAAAAGTAGTGAAAGTAAATTTCCAGTGAATGTTGATGCTTAACCAAGTTAATAGTACTGACAAATGGTTCTTTATGTTCAGAGATGACTGTTAGGTAACAAAGAAACCCTTTTTATAGAACACCTCAGTCCTGGAGAATCACCACTGGAGATCTGCAGTGGGCTTGTTAAGGGAATCTGGTTTGTTCTCACACTTACCATTGGAAAGCAGGTAAGTTATATTAAGACACGTGTATTGCCTATTGAAATAAATTTGTAATTAAATTAGTTTATAAAGTCTGGTATTCCATAGATTCCAGTTTTATTAAACTGAATGTAAGTTTTAAAAAACTTATCAAAATTATAGAGCTGGAGAAAGGGCTCAGCAGCTAAGAGCATTTGCTGTTCTTGGAGACAACCTGGGTTCAGTTCCCACCTCCCACAGGCTAGCTCACAGACATCCACACGCACGGTACACGTACATAAATGTGAGCCATACGCTCATACACTGAAAATCCAAAGAAAGTTATATGAAAATGCCTAAGCCTCCTGTGTACTTGTGACTGTCTCATTAGCTGTTTATCTTTATGACAGAGTAGTGTAAAAATCACATCTCACAGTGGTTGTACTTAATTTTTCTTAAGATTTACTATTTAACAAGAAGAGGGCGCCAGATGTCATTATAGATGGTTGTGAGCCACCATGTGGTTGCTGGGAATTAAACTCGGGGCCTTTGGAAGAATAGCCAGTTCTCTTAGCCTCTAAGCCATCTCTCCAGCCCCAACTTTTCATTCAGTGCTGATAAAGGTTTCAGGTATATACGTAAGCCCTCACATGTTCAGCTTTGTAGCTGTCAGGCAAAATAATGAATAAAAAGAACAACAGGAAACAGCTTAAAAAATAGTTTAATACTAACCAGGCCATTTTGGTGGCCCAGTTTAAAACAAAAACAAAAAAACAGAAACAAAAACTAAATACGTCCAACGTGATGATGGAAGTGGCCAAAACATCTCACACCCTGCTAGTGTTGTCTTTTATACTTTCTTTCACTATTTTACATAACCAATGTTGTGCTTGGTTTAACCTAGTTTTTCTAAGTGTGTGTGTGTGTGTGTGTGTGTGTGTGTGTGTGTGTGTGTGTGTGTGTGTGTGTGTGTATGTGTATCTTCAGGTCATGTGTGCTGTGATGCACTTGCAGAGGTCTCAGGACTGCTATCAGCACTCACTTGTCACTTTCCTCTGGGGTCCTGAGGATGACCTCAGTTCATCAGGCCTGAGGCAAGTGTTTTCCCACTGACCTGGCTCCTGGCCCTGTTGACAGCTCTTTATTGTGACTAACACAAAGATAAGCTTACTGTGACCCTGTTATGCCTAGTGTTTTTACTCCCATGAGGCCGTTTTTTAAAATAATACAGTGTATCGGCTGTGTGTTTTAACATACCACATTTTCCCCTCCAGATAATCTGGGTATACTCATAGATACTGACTTTGAATTTTTCTGTGTGCATGGGCATTGTGCCTGAATGTATATCCACACATCCCGTGTGTGCCTGGTGCCAGGAGAGTGGGAGGCTCCCTGAAACTGCCGTTACTCTAAGGGTAGGCTGCAGTATGAGAGTTGGGAATCAGCCGGGTCCTTTGGGAGGAGAGACTGCGGCTAACTCCTAAACCGGCTCTAGCTCCTTGAGTAGACTGTTGAGTAGAATTTTATTAGTATTTCGTTAATCATCTTTCTTAAAGTGTCTCAGTGAATAATTGAATGTGCTAGCAATTTCTCTGCCTGAATCTTCTGACTTTTAAGTCCTAGGTACCAAAAGATAAGACAAAGGTATTTGCTGTACACACAGGAATTTCAAGGAAAACTAGAAAATTCTTAAACAACATTAACAGTGCTACATTAATTGTTCCCTCTTTTAAGCAAATAATTCCATTTTGGCTGACAGAATAAAGACACTTCCTTTGAAATCTTTGCATAGTGGTGTTTCCTGCAAACTCGTAGTTTTACTAAATTTTGATTGTTTTCATAGTTTTTTAATGCATTCTTCATAATGCTTTCTTATATATCAAATTTAAAGCAACTTGCAGAGTATCTTAGGGTTTTGTAATGTTTTCTGAATATTTGTTTCAGGAAGAAAATAAATTGAAAGTACTAAATGCCTTCTTTATTATTTATCCAATTCCAGGCAACAGATGGAGACTCAGATAGGCGCTTTGATATTAGCCACGGATATCAGTCGTCAGAATGAGTACCTGTCATTGTTTAGATCTCACCTGGACAGAGGTGACTTACAGCTTGATGATGGCAGACATAGGCATTTGGTTTTACAGGTAAAGTCAAGCTGCAAAGACTGTGTCCAGGGTAGATCATATGATAGGGGGAAAAAATGAAGTACTATAGCAAATATTTTTCAGGAGAAGTTGAGAGGAAAGAAGAGTCCCTCAGTCAGCACTCTCACGTTCAGGACATACTAGAGAAGTATCTGGTTTTGGTCTTTTTTTTTGGACTCAGCACTTCTGGTGAAGAGCAGAGAAGGGCGCCCAGCAACAGTGACTGTTTATGCTGATGAATTCTCACATGAAAGGGGTCAAATTGTAGATGGTTTCTCTGGATTTGTTTATATTTTATGATGGATCCAGTGCTTCCTTGGGATTCTCAAGGATAATTCTAGTTTAACAGGCCTAAGCATCCTCATCAGCATCTCCGCACAAATACTTGGTAAATCAGTAGCAGTATAAAGTTAATGTAACAGTGAGTTTTCTTTTACAATATTTTACTCTTTGCTGGCTTTTAATTTTATTTGGTTCTGGATCCCATGCATACTAAACACACATCCTTTCCCTAACCTATAAGCCCAGGTCCTTTCTCTTCAGTACTCTTCCCCATTGTTGGAGTCTATTTAAACTTAGTACAACTGAGATCTTTTCTCTCTTAACACAGCTTTAATATTTTGTTTGCTAGATGGCCTTGAAATGTGCTGATATTTGTAACCCATGTCGGAACTGGGAATTAAGCAAGCAGTGGAGTGAAAAAGTAACGGAGGAATTCTTCCACCAAGGCAGGTTATAGTTAAATGTGAATAAAATCAGAACCCAGCCATTTATAAAAGCCTCATGGTAGATGCATTATATTTTTAACAACTATTCATGGTTCATGTGTGCCTAACCAGTACACGGAACATATTTTGAAACTGAGTGACCCTGTGTATTCATGACTGCACAGAAAGTAGGCTGGAAGCTTCACTGCAGAAAGAGTGCTCTGAAATTACTCCATCCCTTCACCGCTGTGACCAAGACCATGTGAACATGTAGGGAAAGCTTGAAAGAACTGACAAGCTTTCTGTATGTCACTAACTTGGAAGTTTAATCCTTTCATGAGGATTGTGTGATGATCTTCCAGTAAACTTACAGATACAATGAAAGTATTCATTATAGATTTAACCACCAGATGTGTACCATCTTAACATTTTTCTTTTTTTAACTTATAGGAGATATAGAAAAAAAGTACCATTTGGGTGTGAGTCCACTTTGTGATCGTCAGACTGAGTCTATTGCCAACATTCAGATTGGTAACTATAAACATTTAGTTGCATCTGGTTAAAAAAAAATTGCACTTACTTTCATTTTCTTAAGACTAGACTAGAAAATTATTTTTAAAAAAGTATTCAACTTATGCTCATTCTAGTTTTCAGGACAGTTGAGGAAACCCTAACAATTGTCACAATGTGTTCCCCCTCTCTGCTTTGCCAGCCCCTCTAGTCTGCCTCATGGACTCTTTTCTTGAAGGCTCAAATGTCACTTGTAAAAGCCACCTTCCCATCTCCAGGCTTCCACAGTGCACACATGTCACACATGCATTCTTTTCTTTTGGCTGTGCTGTCCCACAGCCTATCACTGCTGTACCTGGAACTGTTGAGGGAACTATGTACTGGAAAGCACAGGGACATATTCTGTGGTTGGCACCTCCCCTTCCTGGAGAACATGGGAAAGAAGGTTGAGTGTGTTATATTGGGCTTTGAAAGTAGAGAAGGATGGCAGAGTGAAGCTCGAGAACTGGGGGAGAATGCCTTCTCAGCATCCGGGGTTGGGAAGGGCCTTAGAATTTGGATTAGACATAATGAAATGTGTTGATAATACATCAAAAAGGTAACATTTCTAGAAATTCACCACTGGCACAGGCAAAATGCAGTGGAAGGATACAGCAGCAACACTGTGACACCTCTGCTGTGATTACAAAGTGCCTTCTTATAGAACAGAGTGGCGAGCGACTACAGAGCCAGAGATGCAGAAAACAGGCACAGCTTGCAGGAGTGCATGGTGCTGAGCTTGTGCGAATCGGTGCTGGCTCCAGTGACAAGGCTGGTAGATGTTTTCCTCTTGTTGGAGTTAAGAAGACAATAGGTTTGCTGTCTCGATTCTCAAAGAAAGCTTCTCAAGTTTGAAGAAATGAAAGCTAGGTGAATGGGTAGTACATAGAGTTCCCTTAAATGTCTTTTTGCCTGAGAAAGTTACTGTTTAAAGAAAAAACTTTCAAGTAACTTAAAAATTTAGCATTCTGTGTTGGAGAGATGGTTCAGTGGTTAAGAGTACTTGCTGCTCTTCTAAGCTTTGATCTCAGAACCCACATCAGGTAGCTTGTAACTGCAGCGCCAGGGGCTCTGACTCCCTCCTCTGGCCTCTGCCTCTGAAGACACTCAAGCACACATGGAAGACACATATATCACACACGTAAACAAAACCTGTATTTTTAAGTTGTGGTTTTTAGCTGGGCATCATAATATATGCCTATAATCTCGCCATTTTCAGTTTTAGACGCTCTTCCCGGAAACTTAAAAATCTGAGTTTGATCCTGAGACCCACATGGTAGGAGAGAACCAACTCCCACAAGTTGTCCTCTAATCCACATGTGTGCTGTCCCGTTGTCATGTTTTAAATTGATATCTCATTATTTTTAGACTCTTTCTCAGGAGTTTTGACATTGTAAATTCTGGGTTAAGTAAAATAGTTGTGCCAGGTCTGATACTGTATCCCTGAGGAAGTGAAGCTGTAACTAGTGACCCCTCTTGGCCAGCAGTTGTCTCACTGAGAATGTCCCTTGAGTTGTGTTCTATCCTAGTGCCCTAGAGTTGATATGGCCACTACGTGGGTTAGCTTAAGTGGGATGTATGGCTGTTCAGCTCATAGAGATACAAAAGACTGGGTGATGCTGGCCAGTTTGAGCAACCATTGAATGAATTACTTAAGAAATCCAGATTTGTAAACTACATGTACCCCCTCCCCCATGTCTTTTAAAAAATATTATTTTGGTAATACTTGAGTGGAACTGAAGAACAATAACACTCTAAATGTTTTAAAGGTCAATTCAATACATATATTAATGGCTCTTTTTCCTGTTTCTCAAGGTTTTATGACTTACCTAGTGGAGCCTTTATTTACAGAGTGGGCCAGGTTTTCAGACACGAGGCTGTCACAGACAATGCTCGGACATGTGGGACTGAATAAGGCCAGCTGGAAGGGACTGCAAAGACAACAGCCTGGCAGTGAGGGCGCCAGTGCTGCATTTGAGTTGAACTCACAGTTACTAACTCAGGAAAATCGCTTGTCATAGCCCTGAACCAGTGGGACAAACTCCCTCCTGCAAGATTGTGGAAATGTGAAATGGGTCTTGATTGAGGTGAAGAACTGATTCTAATGGCTGAGGTTTCCAAGGAAATGATGCCAGCATCATCTATCAAGATTTCTTCTGTTGGAGCATTTGAGCCTACTTTTTAATAAGACCTGAATGTACAGCAATATGCAGTGAAGACACTGGCTTTTGTATGAAACCTTAAATATGTACAGCCCAGCAGGAGAACCACAAAGGATTCTCAAAAGAAGATGTTTTTAGGTATGCCATGTGCTTTCAAGGTGTGTTATCCTTAAGCCCTGAAACTTGAATCTCAGCAGCAGTCTTGATCCAACCAGTCCAATACAACAGTGCATCTGTCCCTTCCACTACATTCTCTCCGAGAGAACAGAAATGTGAAGTGCCCAGCC
This sequence comes from Pachyuromys duprasi, assembly GCA_028658305.1. NCBI lineage: Eukaryota > Metazoa > Chordata > Mammalia > Rodentia > Muridae > Pachyuromys > Pachyuromys duprasi. The sequence goes on along the minus strand of CM053750.1, from coordinate 25,799,585 downwards.
TCTGCTGCCTCCAGCAAGACTCAATGTTTACAAATCAACTCTGAAATACTGGTTCTAAATTGCCTTGGAGCATGTTGGTGAAGGAACTGCGGACCACTCACAGCTGAGCTGGGGGCTGCACCTCTTCCCGGTTTTGCCTGTTTTCTTCTCTGGGTGTTGTCAAAGCCTCCTCTGTGCTCTTTTGTCCTGTGCACTGGAGACCGAGCATTTACCACAGAGTACCACCAAGCTTCTCGCTCCAGTGCTGTTTGGCAATGCAGATTTTTTTCTTTTAACTATTAATTTTTAACTTGGGGTGGGAGGGAACACCAATGTCCTAGCTGTGTTCTGACTGCAGTGAAGACACTGCATGTTGTTTTCACTACTGTACACGTGACCTGCACATGCAAGAAAAAGGTGGAATGTTTAACACACCATAATCAGCTCAGGGTATTTGCCAATCTGAAATAAAGTGGGGTAGGGAAGTGTGTCCTTCAGGCCCAGGGTACTAAACTCCCTTTCGCTGCAGTGCGTGAGAGGATGTTGTCTGTGACTGTGTGGGTGTGTGTTGCGTGCATGTTTGTGCATGTATGGCTGTGCATGTTCTGTCCATCCATATTGAAAAAGATTGGAAATGTAAGCTTTTATTTATTGTTTTAGAATGTGAAATAGTGAGCAGCCACAGTTGGGGGAGGGGAAGGTAGGTGAAGCTGTAAGATTGCTCCAGATGCCTTAAACTATGCACAAAGCTAAGTGACCAAACTTCTCGTTTTGATTTGAAAAGTGCATTGTTTTCTTGTCCCTCCCTTTGATGAAATGTTACCCTTTTGTGGGCCTTTTGATGTGAATAGATGTTTTCTAGGATAAAATATAAGGACTAATTTTAGACTTAAATCATCCCACTTTTGTAATTTGTTTTCAATGGTTTTATGTATAGCAAGCACAACTGTAATCTAGTTTAAGAGAAACGGTGCTTCCTTTTAGTTAATCTGTATTTCCCTTGTTACTGTAAAAGACTGTTTATTCATAATGTTTACAGTTTGTTGCAACAGCCATCTTCTTGGGAGAAAGCTTGAGTGTAAAGCCATTTGTAAAAGGCTTTGCCATACTCATTAAACATGTGCCTGTTGCTGTTAACTTTTGACGAATAAAAACTAGTCTTTTCTCTTTTTATCTTTGCATTTTACCTTACCACTCAATCCTTGGAAATCAAATGCTGAATTACTAAGTGGTCAGTCAGCTGTTGGTTCTTCCCTTCATTCGTGGGTATTTTGCAGTCTAAGCTGTGTGCACACCCCACTCTCTGAGCTTATGTGAGCCTTACTTCTGCACCCTACAAGTGTGACAAAGCCTGGTTCAGTTTGGTCTGTCTTGCCTGATGTGGGTGGTACTTGACTTCATATCATTGTGTTTCCACAGTTGGGAATGGCCTAAGAAATCACATCCTTGAACGGGCTAAGATTACCAGTTGTATTTATGTTACTGGCCTTTTAAAGCAACATAAGAAATAGCCCCCCTTTTTGAGACAGGTAGTCTGGTAACAATGTAGACAGGCTCCCCTCAAGGTACTGGGTTTAAAGGTGTGTGCCACCGTTCCCAGTGCCAGTTAAGAGTGGCCTTTCTATCTTCCCAGGTCAATTTCATTACAACAGATTCAGTTCAAAGTTTAAGGTCAGACATGTTTGCCCTTACTTTCTAAAAGAGAGTACAAATGTTACAGAACCACTTGAGTGGGATGGAACTTCAGTAATTCTAACATACCAAAAATATTTTAGTTGAGCATATGATAATTTTAAAAGATACTTTATACCCCTCCCCTTTTTTTGAAGTGGGATGCTGTTTTTGAAATCCAGTGAATGTGTTAAACTTACAGCACATCTCCATTTAGGCTAGCCTCATTTCAAGTGGCCCATGCCCACATTTGTCTGTTAGCATAGGTACACGATAATAGTCGTTACCTGAAGGAAGCTAACTAGCCACTCCTTAAGTGGTATTAGGTTGGCATATTTGACTTGTCTGGGGTCTGACAAAAATCCCTGCATGCTCATACCACCTTAAACAAATTCACAGTAACTGATACTATAAAGAACAGTCTTGATATTTTAATCTGCAATGAGAAATGTAACTACCAGTCATTCTCTCCCTTTAGGCAAATCTACCTGAGAAGCCAAATTAGGAGCAAATAGGTTTACTCATTGAGCAAGGATTCTGAGCAAAGGACACAAGTTTCCTCATGCATGCATCTCCCTCTGGGGATGGATACCTGCTGATACCATACCTTGATTGGCAACTCCATTAGATCTGTTACTTCCTTCAGCCCTTTTTCTGTTGCACTTGCCTAGGCAGGCTGCACTTCATCCTGTGCTTGTCTCTTTTTTGCCCTGATTATGCTTGTCTTCAAGTTATTAACACAGAGGCTTAGCTTTCCTGTTTCAGCTTCTCGAAGAGACGCCTTTGTGGTGCTCCCAAACCCATCAGAAGTTTGTTTTCTTACAGCTATGTGGAAATTACCTGTAGCCCTCCCCACTGTTCCTCTGACCAATTTTCCTTGACAATTTTTTTTAGAAGAATTTGAGGAAACATTACATAACATTTTTTTAAGTAAGCAAATACAGAGTAGTGCAGAACCCATAGCATTTTAATATAAATTAGACACTTAAAGAATTTTTAAGGATGTAGCAGCCATTTGGGAATCTGGGCCCAGTGTTGAAAGGGTGGGTGAGTAAGTCTGATTTAGGGGTGACAAAAGATTTTAACAAGTCCTACCTTAACAAATCTGGTTCCTCATTAACATTGCACTCTAAACATAATGGTTTGTAATGACCTCTTTGTATTTTTTTTAATATATTAAAACAATTTTTTTTTTGTCCTTTGCAAACCTGGAAAAAATATCCTGTTCATGAGGTGTAGGTTAGAGTTGCTGGTATTCCCTTCACTGCTCTGAAAATGGTCTTTTCTGCAATACTTGTTTGATGTTTATGTTTCCTAAGACTTAAAAATTGTCACAAACTTTGTCTTAAAGTCAGTGATTGCCAATTGAGACCAATAACTAATGTATTCATACTGCTCGTACAGAAATGTGCAAACTAGTTATCACACCTTTACTGTGTATTTGCACCATAACTTAGTGTGAGATTTGGTCTGCAGCCATTCCATATTAAGAACCTGTGTGGCATTGAGAAAACCCTAGGGGCATGTGGTCTTCAGGAGGAATAGCCACCACTTCGGGGCCAGGGAAGAGCTCACAGGAACATATAAGATCTCTTAGTTTGTCAGTGTACCCTGTGTAGGGTGACTGTAAATTGAGCCGTCAGTAAAGGATTACTGTGGAATGGCTATGTACCCCTTAGCTATCGGATTGTCAAAAAGAAATCCAGAAGTGATTTGGTAGTGCTGAAATTGTAGAGTAAGTGTTTGGTTCCTGTTGTATGCAGAACGGGGCACTGGTGTTACATTTTAGAGAGCATTAAAAGTCAGGGTCTGTTCAAAGTGTCTTGATGAAAGAAAATGGAAAGCTTTTAATTAGTTTTTAGAACTGTATAGGAAGGGTAATGCTGGGGTATTGTTTGAGAGACCAGCTTAATAATGGAACTAATACCATTCTTATCTCTTAACATCTAAGTCACTTAGCATTCAAATTTGATTATAAAATACAATTTCAAGTATTCAAAATGATACTTGGAGTAAAAGACTTTGTCAATTACATTTTAAACTTTTATGCCTGTGTTTTGTAAGTTATCCTGGAATCCATCTTTAGAATCTGGTAGGATGGAAAAGAAAAACATTTTCAATATTCAGCTTCTCGTTAGTTGCTAACTTGAAATTGAAACCTGCTGACTTAGTCATTTGTGGCTTTCAGTAGTCTGTTAAAAAAAAAAAATTCCATCTTGTACTTATCTTTAAACTGTGTGTGCGCGGGAGTACGTGTGTGAGTGTGTGTGTGTGCATGTAAAACAAATTTGAAGTACTTCTTCATTGTTTGGACATGTCTTATAAAAAAATTTCAGGAAACTGTAATGGTGTCAGTTCTTTTATCGTAGCTAAAATTTATAAAAATTAAAGTTTTGAGGGAAACATCAAAGTCTACCTGTCAGTTTAGTTCAGGTCCTGTAGCACAGGACAGCTCACTGGCTGGAAAGGAGTCTGAAAGGTGCCAGGCTGGTTGGGTTCCAGAAGCTTCCTTCCCAATTTGCAGACTTGCTGGCTTCTAGCTTACCCTCACATGGCCAATAAGAAAGGGTTAATTTTCTTACACCTAGAACAGTTTGAATTCCATCTGGGGTCTCTGTTAATTGGGCATAAGTACCACCCAAAGGACTGACTCCTCTGGTGAGGGCCTGGTGTAAGGATATTATACAAATACGCATGTATCAACTGCTGAAAGCTAGGTATGGGAATAGAGCACAGTGGTAGTCTTGTCTGCCATGCAGAAGGCTCTGGGTTCCATCACAAAGTAGAAGCTAACAGAAAAGTCAATTTTCCATCTAAGAATCGGAAGGAGCTATTATAGTGGACACAGGTAACTGGGCTTTATACAGAGGATTTATGTGTCACAGTGGATGCCAGGTTTACAAAGCTGAACTTCAGGAAGCATGGAACGGAATTCAGTCATCCTGTGAGCTTGCTCTTGGTTCGTTTTCTTCCCTCAGGCTCAGCTTTTCTTTAGGAAGCGGGAGAGTGTGCGAGTTTTAGGTTTTGTGTCCACACCATGGCTGACCTGAGTTCAAGTCCTTCAGCAAGGTACCTAGTCGCTTGAGTGGCTTCCTGACCTCTAAAGTATTTGCTGAATAAAGCTGAATGGATAGTAAGTTCTAAATAAGTATTTTTGCTAATTTGTTTCCTCATGACACCCTTAAGGTGCTAAGTACCGCATACTCCTGAGGTTTCCCATCCAGATTTCTGGAATATGAATGTGGTTAACATTCTGCTCTGTACATACCGGTTAAGCTCTGTGGCCAACGTCAGTATTTCAGAATGACTTCCCAACTGTACTTGAGGTCTTTCTTGCCTTTAAGACACTGGTTTTTAAAATAAAATTCTCTGAAATGTGAACCTTTTACTGTTTCAAAAAAAGCATCCAGTAAATAAACAGGGCTGACTTTTGGGCAACAATGACAGACATGTTTGGTAAACAGCTTATGATGAAGAGTGGCCTTTGTCCTTAAATTGTGGCTTTTCATCACAAAGTAATCAAAGCTCAGTTGCTTTGAGATGGAAAATGCTATGTGGGCTATCGTACCCTCCACCCTCCCACTCCACCCAAAAAAAATACTGAAACTGCACGCCAACTGGGAAGGGCCACCTAAACTTTTATAAGGCAAAGTTTGAGAACTTCAGCAGAGGAACAACTCTTAGTCCTGGAGTGAACTACTGACAGCTTCCTTGGGAATAGTACAAGATACTGGGCTCTTACTTGACTATGGTGGTTTTTGTTTTTCTATGTGTTACCCAAGAGCACCACTAAGACAGTGAAGCCCAGGCCTACCTTACAGGATTTCCGGGACTGTCCAATAAGAACCTGGAAACAGGCCTGAGAGAGGAGCTCAGAATGTTGGAAAGAACGAACACAGACACGGAGCCATAGTAATGGATGATGATGCATGACAAATCCCATGATAACCTCTTTCAGCCTTTTTGGCCAAGGTTAAGTGTAGAAATGCTGCACTAGCCTGTCACAAAAGTAAGTTTCCTTTTGCCTGGCAACCCCACAGCTGAGTAAGCTAGGTGAGCTATTAAAAGATGAAGCCGTGCTTTTGAGACAGGTCTCAGTGGCTCCAGAATAAGCTAACGTGGCCAAGATCACGTGTGGCTCCAAGTCCACTCCTGTGACTCACATTTTCTGTCTCTATGATACTGTCCCAACAGCACTACCAGATACAATGATCAGCTTTATGTTGGGTGGGAGGCCTCCTGGAGGTTTTCCTGTGTTAAAACCAGTCTAAGAGGAAGAGGGAATGACACACATTCCTTAAAGACACATTCTTTAAGGACTATCTGCTTAAAGATGCATTACAAATTATAAGGCAGCATGTCAGCACAAAGAATGTTAGCTATAAAGACAAAGACAATAGGTAAATATACAAATAAGTAATAGAGTCAAAAGAAATTTCAACAGCTTGCTTTATTTTAAAACAGAAACTTTGATATACTGGAATACTAGCCAAATTCAATACTGATTTCTTAGGTCAAAATATGTGGGCAGACACCTTTTTTGGATTTCATAAAAAACAGTTTTCAAACCATATAAAACATTTGGAAACAATATACGTCAATAACACACCACAATTTAAACAAGCTATGAAAAAATAGCTCAATCTTTGTTAAGATTTAGAATACATATTTTCAATAACTTAAAATATCTATCTACATTTCCCATCTCTTAAATTTTCCTGGGAAGAACTACTAGTCTCTAGATTTAAATAATACAGACATTTACTCATGGTAAGAGACTCTGGCATTAAAATAGTTCAGTCTATCAGAAACACAACAATCATGAAAACTTACTAATACTTTAAATTATAACAAGTCCTTCCAAGCCCCAGGAAATAAAGGCAGTTTTCTACTTTCAGTAACACCCAAGGTTTATCTACATAATGCACTTCATTGGCTGACCAATGATAAATAGCTTAAAAGGGAATTTTTTCACCTATACTGTAATGTTTCATTATAAAAGATAGTTTGACCAATATTTTAAAATTATAGATTCAATTATGCTGACATTGCCAGAAGTACTGTGCTGGCTAGTTTCACTTCAGCTTGACACAAGCAAAGAGTTATCTGAAAGGAAGTGAACCTCAATTGAGAAAGTGCCTCCCAAAGAGCTGGCTGTGGGGCTGGAGAGATGGCTCAGGTGTTAAAGGCTAGGCTCACAACCAAAAAATAAAAGATCTGGCTGTAAGCATTGTTTTTTTGTTTGTTTTTTTTCCAGACAGGGTTTCCCTGTAGAGCCCTGGCTGTCCTGGACTCACATTATAGACCAGGCTGGCCTTGAACTCAAATCCACCTACCTCTGCCACGCTGAGTACTGGGATTAAAGGCATGTGCCACCAAGCCAGGCTGTAAGGCACTTTCTTAATTAGTCGATGAGGAGGCCCAGCCCATTGTGGGTGGTACCATCCCTGGGCTAGAGGTCCTAGAAGAGTCTGTAAGAAAGCAGGCTGGGCAATCCAGTAAGCAGCAACCTCTATGACCTCTGCATCAGCTCCTGCCTCCAGGATCCAGCCCTGCTTCGTTCCTGCACTCACTGCTTTTGGTGATGATATGGAAGTATGAGTGAAATAAGCCTTTTCCTCCTTGCTTTTGATCATGGTGTTTCATCATGGCTACAGGAACTTTAAGATAACTGTTGCAGGTTTTGGGGTTTTGGTATTTGGTTTTTCGAGACTGGGTTTCTTTGTGTAACCTTCCTTGTCCCAGACTCGCTTTGTAGACCAAGCGGGCCTCGAATTCCCACTGATCCGCCTGCCTCTGCTTCCCTGAGTGCTGGGATTACAGGCGAGTGCCACCACGCCCAGGAAAATTGTTGATTTAACAATAAAATCATCTTTTTGAGGACACTCAAACTTAAAAGATACATTTTGCTCTTACTTAAGATGATATAATTCATTTTGATTTATTAATTGAGAAGTACATCTGCTTCCCAGTATTGGGTAGCAATGAGGTTTAAGCAGCCTTACTGGTCCTCACTTCCCTCTAAGAGAAATGAATACAGAGACTCAGCAGTAAACGTCTTCTGTTGCTTATGTAAACTCAGCTACAGGGGAAAAAAAGTGAGAACATATGTAAGTCCTGTTGGAGGCATTCCTATCTCATACTGTCCTATACTAATAGGGCATACCTGCTGTTCCATCGCTGACCAGGAAACCCTTAGTGATGTCATTCATTATAAGTTTTTTGTACCGTTTTATATCCAAATATGTATATATAAGATGTTTGCACAGACATTAGTGTTAACTGGAAATGCACAACAATATCCAAAAAGCCTGTCTGTGTTCCAGGCTGGAAGATGAACCCTGGCTACGTAGTAAAAGCATATCATCATACATGTGTGTTCCGGAAAGCCAACCAGCTCCTGGTGCTTTCACTACTTCTCGCTCCTCTAATTACCCTAAGAAGGAGGCCAATGAATACTACAGCCAGGAATTTACTAAATACTTCTATTAGCCAAACTCAGCTCTGCAGCCAACAGGTGAACCAGGAGTCTCTGAACTCATTGTCCATTAGCAGTCTGGAACGTTTTCAATTAAAGCCTTCATTTTCCCTGTAGACTTCAATATATGTGGGCCAAACTGGAAAAGAAAAGATAAAACACAAAGCATGGACCATGTCAGAAAGTGTGTTCACACAAACAGCAGGCAGAAAGGACTCCGGGACATGTGGCCCACACTTTCCAAAGCCATGCCAGATCTCACCAGGAAAACTCACAGGGTGCCCCAGGGAGAAAATGATCCTGCTTTATTTTGTGTAAACCTTTGAAAATTTGAATTCAAACACTATACACTGTCATAATGAAAGTTTTATTAGACTGAATTTCACTTCATTATACTTAAATACAAATAAAACCCTGCAGGAAAAATTTACCATTGGGAACTGCTATGCAGTGAAACCCAAGGTTAAAGACTCAGCTTTTTTTCACTTAGGCTTCTCGGTAGATTTTGGGTTTCCAAACAAACAACGAACCTTTACAGTGAGAACAGATGCCACCCTTGATGGGCACAGTGGCACAAGTACTGCAGTGGCAGCATTACAGGTGGAGTAGTAAAGCTCAGGATTCACTCCAGCCTTGCTACACACTTAAGCTAAGTGAGTCCAGTCTGGATTTTGTGAGACCCTTTCTCCAACAAACTGTCCTTTGCTACTCAGATACAATCTCCATACAGGCACAGAGCAGGTCCCACTGTACCCTGTAAGGGACACAACTTGGGAGACTTAACTAGGAATCTCCACCTAATGTGCTAATACTCACCAGGACCGGCTCTGCAGTGGTCTCTGACTCTGGCTTTGGACCTCTTTCAACCTCCTCATACCGATAAGCAAACTTCTTTTTCAGAGCCTCTGCTATGATGGCAGCAGGGTCAGTACTATCCACTGGCCTAGACTTTACATCTTTCTCTGACCTTTAAGAGAGGAACAGAAACCAAAGGTTATTATGCAGATGTCCTTCCCAGAGGTTCTCTGTGGACAACAGTTACTCAGTGACCTAGCGACTGTTAGCAGCAGGAGGGAGACCTAGACTTTAGAGTTCAACATGAGAGTACACAGTCAGATAAAGGGCCACTTAAGGACAGCCAGGGCTGCGTCCCTCCAGGAGATGGTTCACAGCATGCCTTCAACTGACCAAGTGAGCACTCAAAACAAGGGGCTAGTAAGATGGCTCAACAAGTAAACATGTGGCCAAGCCTAGTGGCCTTTAATCCCAACGCTCGGGAGGCAGAAGCAGGTGGATCACTGTTCAAGGCCAGCCTGGTCTACAAAGCAAGTCCACGACAGCTAGGGCTCTGCTACACGGAGAAACCCTGTCTCAAAAAACAAACAAAAAACAAGTAAAGGTGCCCACCACCAAGACCAATGACCTGCATTCAATCCCCAGGACTCATATTAAAGGTATAAAACTCCCACAAGTTATCTTCTGACTTGCTCACACACATATGGAAACTTCTTAACACAGGTACCCCCTTTTTAAAGAAAAGAGTTCACAGTCTGGCAATGGTGGCACCTCCCTTTAATCCCAGTACTCAGGAGGCAGAGGTTGGTGGATCTGCCTCTTGAGTTTGAAGCTAGCCTGCTCCAAGGACTACACAGAGAAACCCTGTCTGGAGAAAAGAAGAAACAAAGGGGGGACAGGGGCACACACAAGAGGATGCTACTTGGTGGGATTAGGAAACTTGCCTAAAGCAGCCTGCCCTTAGCTCTTCTGTATGAGAAGCTGCTGAAGTAGCAGATCTTTCTTGAAGGGAAAATGGTTTAGCACTAGGGTTATAAACATTTGAGACTTTTAGTACTCTGGCTCTATAAAACAGTAGGGAAGCAAGAACAAAGACGAGCACCTCACCTCTTGACAGACCGTAGCTTCACACTGCTCATGTCTTTAAGGATCTCTAGCATATTTGGCATGTCAGGCTTCTTTGGGTGACTCTTAGCCAGAGTCTTTCCATTTCCAGCACTGAGTCTTTGCTCTCTTCGCTCTTTAATCAGATCAAGAGCTGACATACTTTGGTGGATCAGAGGGGGAGGGGGAGGAGGAGGGGGTGGAGGAGGAGGGGGTGGTGCTACAGTAACAGATGTGGAAGAATCTAAGCAACCTGCAGAAGAAACAAATGAAACATAATCTTTCTGTAAACAAGCAAGATCACTTTCTAAAAACAAAAGCAGGTAACAGGCTTCTGTATTCCTAAAAGCAGTATCTTTAAAAAGAATATCGGCTCTATAAGGAAAATGCAGTTCATTTACTCTTAAGAAATGTCTGTAGCTGAACCAACCCCACCCAATGGAAAAGTCCCATTCAAATGAATAAAGTTGTTTTTGAGATTTTAGACACCTCTGTTTCTGGTAGGCCACATAATCATTCCTAGAAAAATATAAAGCAGTCTATACTTGTAAATATCTATAAGTCCTATCACAAAGACTTGTATCATACAAGCTGTGTATTTTTATACATGCCTATAATCCTATAAAGTTTATAATCTTTTAAACCCGAGAAAGCACTTGGGAGACCAGAGCAAGAAGATCACACCAAGTTCAAGGCCAACCGGGTCTACATAATGAATTCCAGGTCAGTCAGAGAACAGAGAAAAATCTTGTCTTGCAAGCCAGTGGACATTTAATTTTCAAACAAAAAAGTAGTTAAGTGTTAAAGAAATAAATTATCTAAAAATCACTTTTTTTTTTTGCCTAGCTTAAAGTTACTTTCTCTGCTGCAGAACTATACCGACGATGGCTTGTGGCAACAGTTATGTGGAGAGAGTTTTACTGGAAGTATTCAGACTAGAACAAACATCTCAACAAACTCCAAAGTTATCTATTTATGGTAGTTTTCCTAGTTTACCAGAAGAGGGCAGTAAAGAAAACGGTTCCCAGTTAACAGAAGAAAAAGCCAAAACTTGACATGCAAAGCAAGTATCTATGCAGATCCCTGGGACCACCCCTCACCTTCTAGTGCCCAGTGCCCAAAGCACCTTTACCCGTCATGCCAAACTGCATGGAAATTCCATAAGCAATACGATTCAGACATCGGGCACTTAAGGGTCTTGCTAGGACTGTGGAAGAGCAGGAAAAACAACCACTCTCCAACAGACTGGCACACTAATTACACCAAAGGTATTAGGTTTGAAGTCCTAAACTTGGTCTCTACTTTGGACAAGAGGAAAAGAATGGCCATTAGGTACCTGCTATGTGCATTTATTTACTTTCCATACTTAATGGCACTGGGATTTACTAAAACAGGTATTGTTATAACCAATGTAGAACAGGAAAGGGAGGTGAAATGTCAGACATTTACCTCAGGCCATGTAGGTGTACACAGCACTTGGCACAAGTCCCCACCTAGAAACCAGTTTCTTTCACTACACAGAAAGCCAAGGCATGTCCTCATGTCTAAGAGAAGTTGTCAGGTGGACAGATCTAAGGTTCCCATAAAGCTGCCATTCACAACAGCGCACTTCAAATATAGGCATCTCAGCATTTGCCAGGTTGGATTATTCCCTAGTCTTCTCAAACAAAGTCATCAGGTTCTGCACTAGACAACACAAAGGAAGACTAATAGCTCACACTGCCCAACCTTCCCAATAACCCATCACAAGCCAGTACAGGAGCCACATACCTGCACTGGGACTCTGTTGCTCCTGCAGGGTCACAATCTTGGCAATCTGAGCTCTGAGGGCAGCAAGCTCATTCTCAAGTGCAGAGATCTTCTGCAAGGCCTCCTCACTGGCCAGTGTTGTCTTTGGAGAAGGCTCCTCTTGAGACAAGTTTGGTAAGGAGACATGCCTGCTTGGGGGCTTGTCCAGGCAAGGAAGGTCATCCTCAAGGAGAGGCTTGGACCTGATCTCTGCCCTGCAAGGAAAACATGAAGGTGGCCATCACAGGATTGTTAACCTGAGTAGACATCCACATACTGCTCTTCAAGCTTCCACACACGTCAGCAGTCTCCAGCTGCATGTCAGTACTTAACCACACTCCTTTACTGTCTACGGAGTGTGCTAATCCACCACTGTCAAGAGGCGACACATGAGCCCAGAAAAGCTGCTGATGGTTTGTGTTTTGTTTCGGCTTCAACTAAAAAATGTCATCTTCCAAATGCAATGTGATCATAACCAACAGAAAGATCAAACCAAGAATATATGAGCCTTCTCTAAGGGCCAGGCTTTTGCCTTCTAGTACCAATGTTTCCCACACTTGACAGAACACAACAAAAAATTTACAGGACAATAAAAGCCAACCACAGCCCAGAATCTAAAAGGAAAAGGGAACCATTAATGTCTATTTTCCCTTATACCCATGTTGTGAAAGTCTGAACATTGAAAACACTGCTCCCTGAGCTCTGGCCTGACAGCCACAGAGAACACATAAAACTAGAAGAATTCTTCAGAACAGGAGATAATCATAATTCCTGGTATGATGATCACTAATTCATAGTAGCCTGGACTACACAGTAAGTGGGAAGCCAACCTGTGCTACTCAAAAGCAGAAACAATTACATTGTGCCCAGATTATTGACTGTACTTTCCAGTCTCTCTTGCAGTCTGGGGAACATGTGGCTGAGCAAGCTAATAAAGTAAAATAGGCAGTGTTAGTTCACCTCTGCCTTCCTCTCTGTGGAGAGTGAGAGCCGCTCATGTGTCAGGACTGCAGCAAGGCTGTCTCCATGACACTGTCTGGGTGTGACCTCCAGGCCAGCTATGCTTACATGTTTCTGAGACAGAAAATGAACTATGGGCAAGAAATGCCACATTATTCAGATTGCTTTCCCCATACCTTTTTGTCACATGCAATCAGACATTGTTTGTTTTTGAGGAAGGGTCTTACTGGGCAGCTCTGGCTCATTTAAAAGTCTAGGCAGCCCAGCTTTTAAGGATACTCCTGCCTCTATCCCCAAGTTCTGGGGAATAGCACCACCACACTATTTCTAACAAACGTTATTAATCACAGGTATTAGTCAAGCCTTTTAACAACACTCAATTTAACTTTCACTTAGCATGATATTGGTATTCTGCTTTTCCTTGAGAGCTTAGGTTTTGGCATTGGGAACAATTAGGTGTTTTATTCAAATCTCTTTACGATTTGAGAAAGCTAAATGTTTGCAAGTTGCCTTTTCACATATAAGATGTGAAACAAAAAATTTAAAGAATAAATGCCAACTACCGCAGTCCTCAGCGCATAAAACATGACAGTAGCACATTCTTAAATTTGGGTATGTGTAAGGCAGGGAAGTGTTCGGGTTCTGATGCCTCAATTACTGCTTCCTTTTTCATGTTGATACTGAGAAGACCAGATGAAGAAATTTACTTAAAAGGTGACTGAAAAATAAAATCCACAGGACCTTCCAGAAGGCTAGACATGGTGACACACATGCCTGCATCCCAGCACTTGAAGCAATAGGATCATGAGTACAAGGCTGGCCTGGCCTACAAAGTGAAACAGCATCTGAGGGCTGAGGATATAATGTAGCTCAGTGTTTGAAGTGCTGGTTCCGGATGCACAAAGCCCTGGCTTCAGACCCTAATACTGCATAAAACTGGGTAAAGTACAATATGCCTTCAACCTCGGCATTCTGCTGAGAGAGGCAGGCAGGGTAGGAGTTAAAAATTATCTTTCATTACACAATAAGTTCAAGGCCAGACTGGGCTACATAAGGCCCTGTCTCAAAAAACAAGAGGGTCTAGGATGGTAACTGACAGAAAGTGCTTGCTGCACAGCCATGTGGACCTAAGTTAATCCCTGGACCCAATGGGAGAAGCTTGGTGTGGGTATACATGCTTATAACTTCAGCACTGTTGAGGCAAAGAAAGGTGAGGCCCTGAGGCTCACTGGCCAGGCAATCTAGCCTAAGCTGAAAGTCCAGGTCCCAGAGAGACTGTCTCAAAACAAGACAGACAGCACTAGAAAAACACCTAAACCTGACCTCTGGCCTCCACATGTTTATATATGCGCATGTATGTTCACTAACATGAACAAGCACACACCACACACATATACACAAAGTAAGGATTACATTCCTACATGCCTCTAGATGAATTTCATCCTTTCCCTTTTGGCTGAAATTGTAAATATAAAAACAAAAAGAAATATCTAGAACAGATGTTCAAAAAGCAGAAATCAGTTAACTGTGCTGTTTCTTTAAACTATTTCACCACACCGGCTCTGTTACTGAGATTTCATGTTCTGTCTGCTTCATTTGACTCCTAGATGGTATAAGATAGAAGAGCCTAGGCTCCTGGGTATAGCACCAGGCAATGAAATTACCTAACTTTAATACTGTGCTGATTTGTTTTATGTCAATTTGGTGCAGCTGGAGTCATCTGAGAGGAGGGAACATCACTGAGAAAATGCCTCCAGAACAGTGGTTCTCAACTTTCCTAATGCTGCGACTATTTATTACAGAGCATCTCATGTTCTGGTGACCCCCAACCAGAAAATTATTTCCGTTGCTACTTCATAACTGTAATTGTTACTGTTACAAATTGTAATGTAAATATCTGTGTTTTCTGATGGTCTTGGATGACCCCTGCTAAACAATCGTTGGACCTCCAAAGGAATCATGACCCACAGGTTAAGAATTGCTGCCCAGGATGATCAGACTATAGGTAGATAGGCTTGTAAGGCATTTTCTTAATCAGTGATTAATGGGGGAGGGCCTAACTATTGTGGGTGGTGCCATCCCTCTGCTTGGTGGCCCTGGGTTCTAGTAGAAAGCAGGCTGAACAAGCCACAAGGAACAAGCCAATATGCAGCATTCTTCTATAGCCTCTGCATCAGCTCCTGCCTCAGGTTCCTGCCCTGCTTGAGTTCCTGACTTCCTTTGATGAAGAGCAATGTAGAAGTGTAAGAAGAATAAACCCTTCCTCCCCAACTAACTTTTGGTTCATAGTGTTCCATGACAGCAATAGTAACCCGGACTAAGACAATTACTATTCTTCTTTAATGTAAAGCTACTATTTACTTTATTTTGAGACAGACTCAGGTATCCCAGGCTGACCTTTAGACAAGTTCTACACTCTGAGAAACAGCCTTCCATCTGCTTACCTCTGGCTGGCCCTCATCATTCAGCTCTGGCACCCACTTCTCAAGAAGTGCTGTCATCAGCATTCAGGGACTTTCTCCAGCTGCTTCCTGGAGCACACTTTACAGTATCAGAAACACTGATTTCCCCTGGGATGTCCTCCAGTACACCAAGAACCTAGAGACTGCTTCTGTTCTCTGGTGCTCAGTGAGTGTGAAGAACATGTGCAGAATACCTTTTTTAGATTGCCTGCATAGGGAATACTCTATGTAAGCTCTCAAGTGAATGGAAACATCTCTTAGCTCTCATTGTTCCCTCATGTAACCCCAACTCATCTTGATACAGTTTGTAAGAAACATTCTCAAGTACAAAAATTCTCTATGATCCAATGAAACTATTATCATTACTGTAGTCACCTAATCTATCTTTGATAGTACTTTCTAGCCCCTTATACTAGAATGTAACCACCTGAATGGCAAAGAACTCTATGATTCACAAGGACTTAGGCCAGATGTCCCTGAGAACTTAACAAATACTACCTGATTCTGAAAAATAACTGCTTGGGGAGGGGGGGGGTGTAAGATATCATCCAATCAGGCTCTTCAAGTATTCCAGTTCATCTCTTCAGCACAGCAGACAGTGCACCTCAGCCCTGGAGCCTTGCGAACTGACCTGAGTCTTGTTGAGCACTCTCCTTCTTCTGTGGCTATCCATGCAACATCAGCAAAAGATGTCACTACATCCTCTCCTGGACGGATGGAATGCCATTCTGTTGCATGCCTGGTAAGCTGGAAGTGACAAATAGAGTAAATCCTTTATTGGTAAATTTTAACATGAAATTAAAAACCAAAGCGATATCTTCAGCCTGGTGCTAACATCACAAGGGTGGCCTAGCAGCTCCGTGGCAGGCCTCCACGGAAGGGCCAACTAGTTATATCAGATGTTACTGAGACCTGGTTCACAACTTAAGGATTTTAACATTACACAATTTCTGCATCATAATTCTTTTATTTCATTAATCCAAAGGCATAAGAAAAAATTTAGATCCTAAGTATTAAAAACCACTGATTTGCATCTTAAAGTGAGGTAACCCAGAAGCAGAAAGACACACATGGTATATACTCACTCATAAGTGGATATTAGCCATATAAGATAAGATAAGATAAACATACTAAAATCTATACTCCTAAACAAGCTAAACAACAAAAAAGACCCTAGGAAGATGCTGAGTCCTCATTCAGAAGGACAATTGCGACAGACATCGGAAGCAGGAGAAGACAGGGAGCAGGACAGGAGCCTTCCACAGACGGCCTCTGAGAGACTACTGATCGAGGTTCCAAAGCAGAGGCTGACACTCATAGCCAAACTTTGGGCAAAGTGCAGGTAATTTTATGAAAGAAGAGGGAGATAGAAAGAGCTGGAGGGGACAGGAGCCCCAAAAGGGGACCAACAGAGCCAATAAAACTAAGCCCTGGGGACCCTGCAGAGACTGATACCCCAACCAAGGACAATGCATGGAGAGGACCTAAAACCCCAGCTCAGATGTAGCCCATAGACTCAGTAGCCAAGTGGGTTCCCTAATAGGGGGAGCAGGGTCTGTCTCTGACATGAACTCAGTGGCTGGATCTTTGATCACCTCCACCTTGGGGGCAGCCTTGCCAGGGCACAGAGGAAGACAATGCAGACAGTCCTGATGAGACCTGACAGGCTAGGGTCAGATGGAAGGGAAGAAAGCCCTCACCTATCAGTGGACTAGAGGAGGGACATAGGGAGAGAAGAGGGAGGGAAGATGGGATTGGGAGGAGATGAGGAAGGGGGACACAGCCAGGAAAGAAATTGAATAAATTGTAATAAATGATAATAAAAAAATTAAAAACAAAACACTAATTTGGGTCTAAGAATGTGACTTAGTGGTAGGATACTTGCCTGGCACGCTGAAGGCCCTATGTTCTGTAGAACTAACAACAAGAACAAAAAAGGATACCACTTTTTCCTGAAAAGAGTTAGTGAAACAAATGTGGAAGGACCAAAGTCAATAAACAAGCCCCACCTGTCATACACGACTATAATGCACTAGTGATGGTGATAGTTCATATCTTTATCAACTTGACTGCATTTAGGATTACCCAGAACACTTGGGAAGAAGAAGCAAGTGGATCTCAGTGAGTTCAAGGCCAAAGTGGTCCACAAAGTGAGTTCCAGGCCTGCCTGGTATACAGTGTGATCCTGTCTTAAACCAAAACAAAATAAAAATACAAACACCAAACAAAAACCAGAAGACACACTTCTTTGGTTTAAGTGAGAAGGGAAGACCTGACTTAAGGTAGTGGGAAGAAAGCCAACTGAGAACCAGCAAGTTTCTCTCTACTTTCTGGTTGCAGACAAAGGGCCAATCATCTGATCATCTCAGCACCAGGCTTTCCCGGACAGGATGGACTACCCCTCTAACTGTAAGCAAAAATGAGCCTTTTCCTCCGTAACCTACTCTGTCAGGTATTTGGCCACAGTAATGAAGATGGCAACCACTACATTCTACTCTATGCATATGTTGTTACAAGATGATAGGGTTGAAAATAACTTTTTAAAAATGCTTTAAATTGCTTAAATTTTAAGTGTATTAAATAGCAAAGTATTAAAGTTTTAACACAATTTAAAAAACAAAGAACAGAGGAACAGAATCCTCTAGCTGAACAAACATGGATTAAGGAAAACTATGTTATTCTAAAATGTACCTGAGGGAGAAAACAACTTAACTGAATTAAATTTAGGCTATATTTCACATACTATGTGTCAGCATCAGAAGATCAATGATTAACAATTTAAATATAAAGTTTCCAAATTAACTTCCTAGAAGTGAAGCTTAGAGATGCTGGGAGCTAGCTCCGCTGTGGGTGCTTGCCAAGAACACAGAATACCTAAGTTCAGTCCCCAGTACACCAACAAAAAAGAGGAAATAATTCAAAGAGACAAATATGGCAATGCATTTTATAATTGAAGAAAAAGAAGCAAAAAGGCCAAAGATTTCCTCACTAGCACACTCACAGACATGCTGCACTGGGAACTTTCCAATATTCAAACCATCCTTCAGACCCTGGGAATCTGTGTCTTTAGCAGTGTTTTATTTTGGAGGAAGGCTAAATATTCTGTAATTTTTATGGAAAAGTAAAATGTCTTAATTTCAAAAGTGGATTTTCTCTGATGTATGCTTAACTTCTTAACAGTCTGTACTTGCCTAGAGTGTAGAATTCTCCGGGCTTGATCCCCAACTCCACATAACCTGAGCATGAATGATGGAGGTAGTGGTAAGAAGATCCGAAATTCAAGGTTCACTCACTTACATACAAAGTCTGAGGCCAGCCTGGGATATGTGACCTTGCCTCAAAAACAAAAAGGAAAAAGGGCAGGAAAGCACAAACTTGAGACGGAGCATGGCGGTGGATGCGTGGTACGCCAACACTATGGCAGTAAGGGGAGAGGAACATGGACTCAAGTACAGTCTTGGCCATACAAACCTTATTTCAAATAACCAGAGGTGGGGTGGGGGGAGCCCACATTTAAGGACTCAAACTGAATTTCAAGGTTTGATAAATGATAATAATTATGGATCAAACACTTTCTAATTATGTATCTGACCGTGGAAAAAGAAATGACTCTTGAAAACTGTCCTCTAACCTCCACATGCTTTCCAGGAAACATGCACGCATGAATGCAAATGCAAACACACACATACACGCAAGCACACACAAAATGCATGCACATGCACACTCACAAATAAATAGAATTTTTAAAGTGTAAAAGCGACTAGAGCTATAGCTCAGAGGTTAAGAGCACTGGATGTTTTTCCTGAGGATCTGGGTTCAATTCCCAGGATTTATATGGTGGCTCATAATCATCTGTATCTCTAGTTTCCAGGGCTTTGGATGGCCTATCCTGGCCTCTGTGGTGCACAGGTGCACACAAAACACACAAATACATAACATAAAAATATATAAATCTCTTGCCGGGTGGCGGCGTATGCCTTTAAACGCAGGCGGTTCTCTGAGTTTGAGGCCAGCCTGGTCTACAGAGTGAGTTCCAGGACAGCCAGGGTTATACAATGAGTCTCAGGGGAAAAAAAAAATGTAAAAGCAAAAACAAAACTATAACACCTTGTAGGTCTTACTTTGCAATTTTATTAATTCTGCTGCACAACGATATCAGTATATCGTATATATGGCACAGGATCAATGAGATGAAAAAGCAATGCAGCCATCAAGAGCTGTCTCTAGCATCTTGATCTGACATTCTCCCCAACACAAGCTGTTCCCCCACTTAAGCCAATGTCAGTTAAGAGACAAAAGAAAACTGTACTGCTTGAAAGGAACATTCACTGAGTGACATAAGCATGACACAGGAAAGGTGATTTCCAAAACAAGTCAAGGAAGTATAAGTCAATGTAAAGTGGGCAGTGGCAAGGGGACCGAGGCCAAGTTCTTCAAGCATGATTTACACATTACTGCCATGGACATGCGTAGATGACCATGAACATGCAGAAATGAGGCGAGATGTCTGAAAACAAAGGACTTACTCTTAATCTGTAGAACGGTCCTGTCCCGATAAAGCTACTGTTAGCAGAAAAGGTTAGAGTGAAGACACAGAAAAATGGAGAGTAGCCACTGTATTTCTAAAGTTTTTAAAAACTGAAAAAAGTAAGCCAAAACTCAGTGATACCTTAGAATCTTACCACAGTACTCTCAACTAATTTAAAGTATTCTGATAATGTAAAAAAAAAAAAATTCTGAGAAAATGGACTTCAACAAAATGCTTAGTGTCCACGGTGGACTGGCTTCCAGGACACTTTCCTATACATACCAAACATATCAAACTTGTGCCACTTGCTCTAAAATGGCTTATGTGTGCGTGTGTGTGTGTATATATAAAATCTCATGTCCATACCCACCATATATTTTAGCCAGCCATCTCTAGATTACCTGTAATACCTAACCATGGCTTAAATACTGGAAGGCTATGTATGCCCCATACACATTTTCCCCCAAAACATTTCTGATCCTAACCCTGTGCTCATTAAAATACTTGCTTGTTAAATCTCTATGAGAATATCAGCAACCAACAAAAAGTACAAACTTCAAGTTTGTTAAAGAAAAATGGTCATTTTCTTTAAGTGGTCATTTTGCTTCCAATTTTGTAGGTGACCTATAGTGGAAATGGAACGTACTACTAACGCATTTTTCAGAACTTCTCCAAAATGCACTCCTCAAAATTCAAGGAAAGAGTCTGGAACAGAATTATCACAAATAATAGTCAAGATTGAATTACCCAGAGGCCTGTCAGTTGCAGAAGATGGAATTCACACTACTAACCATCCTACTATCAACTCCTGCCCAGGTTATCTTAAAATATCTGTCAGTATTTGTGATCACCTGCATGTGTGTGTTCTTAAGTTTAAAACATAAAAATGTTTTCCTTCTTAGTTGTGGAAACATAGCATCACTATGTAGCTGGTGCTAGTCTGTAACCCTGAGCCTCCTACCTGTGCCCTAAGGTGCTGGGATACAGGCTGTAGATAACCAGCTGTTCTGAGATAGGGGCTGTGAATAACCAGCTCTTCCTGTTTTCACCACCCACAGCTCAGAAATTCGTAAAAACACAAACCTTCAAAGTTCTTTAGCTAGCCCTTCACAGTGATGAACAGACATAATCAATGCAAAGAAGGAAACTTTTATAATTTTTTTATATTACTTACTGTGTGTTTGTGTGTGTGTTTGTGTATATGTGTAACTGTCAGTGTTCAAATCAGAAAACAACTTAAAAGAATCACTTTTCTCCTTCCATCATGGAGGTCCTGGGGATTAAACTCATCATGCTTGTCCTCTTGCCAAGAAACATCTTTAGGATCAGAATAGCTAAAAAAGGCATAATATTAAATAACCACTCAAAGGCCAAATAGGTTTAAGGTCACCTGGGAATTATTACAAGTCTTATCACAGGTTTCCCAAGCTTCCCCTGGGCATTTTGAAGGAGGATAAATGTTGAGGATCTGGAATAATCACTTTAGAGGAACTAAAATTAGAAGGACCTTGACGGTTAATCCTCTCTATTCAATGGTATTAACAGGAGAATGCCTCAAAAACAATTCAGTATTCCCCCAAATACTTTGCCTATTCACATTACACATATTACCATGAAAACATGAAAAACAAAACACATACCGGAAACTGAACTCTTGGACTTTGAATCAGAGGTAAGCTGGTACCAATTTTCCTTACGATACTTCTAGATGAACCATATGGTTTTCCAGACCAAAGGACCTAAAGAAATGAGGAAAATCAAATGTTTACAAATTTCTCAAACTTAATACAATACATGGGCCTATTGAGTACATGCTAACACATTAATCACAGTATCAGAATGTTCTAAATGTTCTAGAAAATAATTTAGTGTTTCTCAATTTAGAATTGAAAGGATAGATAGATAAATAAACTCTTGGTATTAAAACAATAAAGGATCATATAAGATATCTTATATGAAGTTCTAAAAATGATGTTCTAAATGTTTTCTAGGAAATAAGCTAGTATTTCTCAATTTAGAATTGAAAGGATAGACAGACAGACACTTAGTATTAAGGCAATACAGAATCAACTAAGATATTATATTGAACAGTATGTAGCAACTTTTTTTATCTTGTGGGAATATGAGGGAGTGTGTGAGTGTGTGTGTGTGCACTGGCTGGCATATGAAGGTTAGAAAACAGCTCTGGAGTATGTCCTCTCTTGCCACCTTCCATGAACTCTGAGGATCAAACTCAGGTAGTCACCCTTGGGCAGCAAGTTCTCTACGTGTGGAGCCAATTCACAAGCTTCAATGATACCCTCTAGCAATCTTAAAATACTACTGTATTGGGAGTATAAACTATTTCCTTACAATTTTACAGAGGAAATGCTACTGTACCTGTTCTACCATATTTTCAGGCTTACAATTTTAAAAAGTTAAAATTTTGGAAATGTGAACCACTTTGCTATGGTGATTTTTCAAATTAAATCCAAAATTAGTAAAAAGCTTGAGGACTGATTTTGTAATATGAACATTATTTGCTACACAAAAGTGACTGACAAAGCATTCGTGGCATAAATCCAGTCACACTGTCATCTTGAAGGGCCCTGTCTTCAATTCTTATAAAAACGCTATGTGAGTTAGTAGTTGCCACAAGGAGAATCCCTCTGGTGGGAAAATAGACAGTGCACTAGACTTCCTAAAACTCCATAGACAAAACCCATGCACATAGATGCTAAGTTACTGCAAATTACACCTGGAACATTTCCTTTTCTTACACAAAAAATATACCCCTTTGAGTGCTACATCTGAAAGCCTAGACAGAGAAGAGGTAAAAAGCAAATTTGAAAGAAGAAAAAAAAAATCATACTTCAAATGTTCATGTTCAATTATATCTTAGTACTTAAATAAACACCTATCAGATAAGTAACAGACACAGTTCCCTTTTTAAGGTCAGCCAAAATTCTAACTTAAAGAATAAAATTATGCTAATCTACTAATATAATTATGAATGCCAAGTTAATGGAGACTTTCAGAGCAGCAGTTGGTTTCCATTTACTGTGGTGACTCTAACAGTAACCCAAACCAGACCTCACACCATTCTCAAGGCGTATACAATGTATACACTCACAGAAGCAGCTTCACATTCTCAAATCTTAGGAACCAAATCCAATTTAGAATAGCAGTATGAGCGAGTCAGAGTGAGGTCTGTAGGATACCTCAGGCATCTGCCTCAACTTTTTAAAAGTTCTTCTATTATATATGCTCCTGATTTTAATGACTTTTACCTGGAAGATTTCCAAAGAATTCTTATATAAGTAAAAATGAGCACAATTTGGAAATTTGGGTTAGCAGACAGATTCAATATTAAAATGTAAATTAAGTTTACACAAAGAATTTATGAGGCAAAGTTACGTAGGCTTACAGCAAAGTATAAATAAGCACTGACAATTATACAGAGGACCATTAGCAGTCTTCATTGTGAGAGGACCAGGAAAAACTTCCGACAGAGGAAACAGTTCTCACAGTTCTTCAGAGCAACAAGAATCACTAGCCAAGAAACAATGCAGGCAGGTCACTGTAATACACAATTACTAAGGTAACTTTTTACCTTATACATTTCAATAGGTCTTGATCTTTTAAATTAAAACCCATAGGGCAATGGTAATCATACCACTCAGTCATTCTTTCCCAATCTATTAGTCACAAGCCAAAACTCTACTATGATGTAGGAAAAGCAGAATGCTATTTGTGCATCATAATGTAACAATTACCTTGCCTGAAGTGAGCCTCCACCTCTCTAGGAAACAAATTCCTGCTCAAGGAGGAAAAGGCTCAGAAGACAAAATTAAAAAGGACCTGCCCAGGTAGCCCAGTGCTTCTGCCCGCTTCCAGAACCCTCACTGACATCCTTCCTTCTGTTTAACATGAAGAGGAAAGAATGCCAGGCGCTTTCAGGGAGAGAAGTGATCAGTGATTCAGCTTTTAATTATAAGGAATAAGTAAACTGTTTAGGTTTACCTACAAAGTTAGAACAGAGTGCTTTGTGTCATTATTTTTTTAAGCATACACAGTAAACTAACACAATGTTGCTCTTCTGATTCCTGTGAACTGTCCAGTACTTAATATGAGAACACTATGAAGCTAGGGTCTGTATAATAATGACTGGAATATTTAGAAAAAAGAGTCACAGATCCATTAGATGATAAGAAATTAGAGGAAAGAACAACTAACTTCCAGAACATCTAATGCAAGGTCCTAATACTTGTTTCTTTTTCTTCTTTTCCCTTTTAAATGCAGCCCTCAGAGTGAGGAGAAAATGTAAATGGCTGGGAAGAAACAGTGAGCATATGGTACTGAAAAGTCACCGTCTGTGCACTAGGAAGCTGTGTGACCTGAGTATATCTCCTACCCTGACTTGTGGCTGAACTGTCATTATCAGTATACTTGTTTGGAGAAGGGCAGACTCTCTCTAAAAAGAAACTGTCATCTATTTTTTTTTCAGATGTAAGTGTAGGCAAGGAGAAAACTGTCATTATGAGAACATCTGATCTAATTAATAAATAAGACAATTCAGTTCACTTTTGAGAAGAGAAACTACACATTGCTTTATCTACAAAAGCTGCTTACAAATAATCTACATGTATATGTATTTGTGCATGCCTGTGTCTAGTAATGACAGTCCACAACATTTAGCAACAGTGTTTGGAAGTGATGACAGCAAGGAAAAGACAACAGGAAAGCAATTTGTTCTTTTTCACGTCTTTAAATGCTACTGTAGAAGTGTTGACATTTGAAACTAGAATTTGAAGCTATCATCTGTCCCTGCTCAATAAAGGAATGTATTACATACTAACCTATACTATTTGAAAAAATATTTAGTCAAACAATAAGCTGCATTCTAGAATTTTCTTAAAACTATGATGTAATTTGAGTCTCATATTACTGAAATTATTTGCAAATTCACATGGCATGTAACACTGGGTGGTTTTACACCGTTAATCACAATTTTTAAGGAGAGTCAACAAATATAAATTTCTAATTCCAAGAGCAAAGGAAATATAAAGAAATATGCTGGTATGCAACCACCCAGCTACAGATACTGGACACATACCACATACATATGTACAATAGTGGAATCCATAACAAAAGAGTAGGTTTCTCTCAATTCTCCCAGCCACACGCACACTTCTACTCTTCCTCCAAAGCACAAAATGATAACAAAGGAATAATTAACATGTAATAGACAGCAATACAAATTACATATTGCCTGGAACTTTTCCAACATAAATTGCTGGGACCAGTTCCATCGTATTTAAACCCAGGCATGGTGGTTAACACTCTAATACTGTCACTCTGGAGGCTGAGACAGGAGAATCTTGAGTTCATATCCACCATTGACTACACAGTTAAGACTGTCTCAAAAAGTCTAAATATAAACAAAATTTTAAAATTTTTACTTAATGACAGACATATAGGACAGAGAAAAATTCAAACATTATGAACATGTTTTAATTACAAACAAATGTTAAAGTATGGCTAGTGAGATGGATCAGCAGGTAAAAAGACCATAGCTCAACCTGTGCCCTGAATTCAATACCCAGAACCCACACTGATTCCTTTAAACTAAACTTTAAAGACTTGCAAAATTTTCCTCCACTATGTGTGTTCCAAGGACAGAACTCGGGTCATCAGGCTTGGCACCGAGTATCTTCATCTGCTGAGTTACCTCGCTGCCTGGGGTCTGTCTCTCTCTTTCCTTTCATTTTTCCAATTAGGGTTGTCCTCTAATTTAAATACACTTGCTGTGGTACACACACACGTTAAAAAAATGTCGAGGGGCTGGAGAGTTGATTCAGCAGTTAAGTGGATTGGCTGTTCTTCCAGGGTACCTGGGTTTAATTCCCAACATTCACATGGAGGCTCACAAACAACAGTTCTAACTCCAGTTCCGGGGGATCTGGTACCCTATTCTGGTCTCCTTGGCACCAAGCACAAAGTGGTGCAAATGCAGGCACATATATGCTGGCAAAACATCCATGCACACAAAACAAAATATTACACATACACACAAAAAAAGGAAAGCCAAGCATTATGGCACACACTTTTTAATCCCCGTTAGTCAAGGAAAGCAAAAGCAAGAAGATCTCCTGTGAGTTCAAGGCCAGCCTGGTCCACATTGTTCCAGAGCAGGGAGAGTTACACAGTGAGACCCTGTCTTTAAAAAAGCAAAGTGGAAGGCAGTGAAAAACAGACAGCACGGCCAATAGCAGCATAAAGACTTAGCTTTAAAAGCAATATCATTATCCTTTACACTTCTACTTTCTCATCTATAAACTGGCCACTATTTCATGAGCCTGTATTAAATGAGTTAAGGTATTCCTAGGGTTTTCTTCTCTTCTATAAGTACCAAAATACACCAGAAAGAGGAAGGATTGTAGAATCAGAACTGGGCTCTACCTTGGGTAACTGGACAAGGCAGCAAGGCTGCGGAGCTCAGTTTCTCATATGTGAGCAGGAATGGTCTGAATGCTCAGACCATGTAAAAGCCATGGGCACTGAGTACAGGCATACTAAACTAATTGTGGATGGCTGTTAGAGCACCGCTGATATCAACGGCAAAACACAGAGCTCAATCAGGCCTTGGGACATGGCCTGTAGTCCCAATCCCTCAGGAGGCTGAGGGAACACAACTGCTCATTCCAGACCAGCCTGAGCAACTGTGAGACAAGATCTTAAAACAATCTGTGTTAAAGGGATGGAGAGCTGTGGTGTAATGGCTCAATACTTACAGGAGCTTGCCCAAGATTGGCAAAGGATGTAACATACTCAGAAAGTTATCCTGTGACTTCCAACATGTGCCATTGTGTTCACCCATACACATCATACTCATACACACAGTATATTTTTTAAAAAGGAGCTGGGAGATAGAGATGTATGTCAGAGGTACAGCACATGCCTAGCATGTATCATGTCCAAGGTTCAATGTCCAATATCGTAAATGAATATACACACACAACAGCCAGCATGATGACTTAGCAGGTACAGACACTTGGTGCCAAGCCTGGTGCCTTGAGTTCCATCCTTGGAACCCATATAATGGAAGAACTGAGTCCTGCAAGTCTTTCGTGCTTGAACACATGCACATTAAATTGTTAAAAAGCAAGGAAGCAGATAACACAGGTAAAGGATGAGGACAGTTTGGGCTTCTACGACACTTTCAAGCATACCATCAAGTTAACCACCTGATCCTAGTTACACTGTATGTGTGTTTGTCCTTTCTTTATTCCCTTGATGCCCCTATCCAGACAGACACTACCATCTAATCTGTGGTTAACTATGCTGGCAAGTATTCTTATTCCTAGTAAACAGATGAAAATCTTTGAGTTTGAGACCAGCCTGGCCTACACATTAAAACAGATTAATAGATTTGTAAAAATCACAAAACCAAAAACTTAATAAACTCATAACCTCTATAAAAGCCGTATTTTTCTTTTCTAACACACATGTAACTACAGCTGTAAGTTCTGAGCATAACTTAGAAAGTCATTGCCTCACCATGCCGGGAACACACTTCTGTGATTTAAACAGTCACCAAGTACAGCCTACTAAAAATAAACTTATATGTTGTTAAAGGTTCTATCACTTTCTCAGGAAAGTCTCAGAACATCTAAATGTCTGCATTTAGGATGGCCTGTGGGTACTCACCGACTGCATGCTGACCCCAACTCGATGAAACACCATTCTCATCAGGCACTTAATCCAGCCCAGCATGGAGATGGCTGAGTCTTCCAGGCTGCAGGTCAGGTCCTTCAGACATCCATAGCAGTGCACGGTCCATAGAGCACACTGCAATTTCCAATGCAAACACTGAGTACTAGGATGAGATCATTTTATTTAGAATCTCCAATGTTTTCCTGTCTCACAAAGTCAGCTTAAAACTTAACACCTCACAACTT
The DNA here is from genome assembly GCA_028658305.1 of Pachyuromys duprasi. Taxonomy (NCBI): domain Eukaryota; kingdom Metazoa; phylum Chordata; class Mammalia; order Rodentia; family Muridae; genus Pachyuromys; species Pachyuromys duprasi. Next base: position 25,771,880 of record CM053750.1, on the reverse strand, counting down.
GGTGTGCAAATTAGAGAAAACAAAATTTACACATTCTCAGCTTGCTTTACATGGTAGCACACCTTTAATCCCAGAACTCAAGAGGCAGAGACAGGCAAGTTCTACGAATTTGAGGACAGCCTGGTCCACACAATTCCAGAACAGGCAGGGCTGCTTGAGCCTATCTCAAAATAAATAAGTAAATAAAACAACAACAATAATGAAGTAGGCCTGACACAAACACATATAATGGTTAAAGCATACAGTATCCAACACTAACCAGAACATGTATAAAATGCCCACAACTAGACTTTTCGTCAGATACAATGTAGCATCATCTTGATCTAGGAATTTAAAAAACAAACACTCAAAACTGTCAAAACAGAAATAGCTGGAAAAAAATTTTATAAAGCATCCAGATTTCATGAGGCTCACATGTAGTCCCAGCATTTGGAGATAGAGGCAGGAGGACCGATTGTTCAAAGCCACAAAGCTTTGAATTCCAACTGTGAGACGAATCCAAAGGACTCTAAAGGATGTCTGCTTAAAACATATTAAATCAGCCAGGTGCAGTGGTGCAAGACTTTAGTCAGAGGCAGGTGGATCCCTGAGTTCAACGCCAGCCTGGCCTACAAAGAGAATTCCAGGATAGCCAGGGCTACACAAAGAAACCCTGTCTCAAAAAAGCAAAACAAACAACCCCCACCCAAAATATGAAATTAAAAGTTGTGCTTCTTTGTGTTGAGACAGAGTCTTGCTGTGTAACCTAGGCTGACTGGAAACTCTGTTCTTCTGCACCTTGGGAGTGTTGGAATTACTGGAGTGTACCACCAAACCTGGCTTCATACCTATCTATATGAAGTTAATCTCTCAAAATAAAGGGGGTGGGGGTAATAGGGCGCTGTTATTTTGTTTTCATTTGTTGACAGGACATTATTATGCATGCCAGGATGGCCTCATACTTTTGTCATCCTTCTGCCTCAGCCTCCTAAGTGCTAGGATTACAGGCATGAGCCACCGTGCTGGTGACCTTCTATTTCTATTTCTGATCCTGCTTCTGCTTCCTCAGTTTTTCTGTTTATGAGAATGTGCCACCATACCCTGCCAGCTTTCTTTCTTTTTAATACTGTATTGGTCACAGTTCTCAAGAAAATCAGAACCAAAAGAATGTACAGGAATACGAAGAGCCACATGAAATACTGACTCATCCAACTATAGAGCCTGAAAATGTCAAGCCAAGTCAAAATGGAAGGTGTAAGTAACCTAATGACCTCCACTGTGCTCTAGGGAACATCACCCAACTCCACATACTCAACCATACAGCTTTCCTCGGCCATTCATTATTGAATGGGACTATGACCAGCCACTGGAATACTGCTCCTTCTACAGACTTCCCTAGACAGAGCTCTGCTCATCATTCCTTTAAACTTGTCAATGCTGCTTCCTACTGAGATCCCCTTTTAAAAAACAAACAAGCAGATGATGAAGTAAAGGAGCCCCCTGGCTTTTAAGAAGTTTTTATTTGTATGTTCTGTATACAAGAATGCCATGTGTATGTGGGTGCCTGAAAAAGGCCAGAAAATGGCATCAAATTCCCTGGAGCTGTATACAGAAGGGTTTCAGCCATCTGAGACAGGTGCCAGAAACTGACTACGGTCCTCATCACTCCAGCTCTGCCTCTGAACTTCTGATGCTCTTCTATTTCCTCACCCCCCAGCTGCACCATACTGCCATTTAGAACACTCAATTCACTCTTGTCACTCAACAGTGAAGGTCAGTAAGTCTTTGCTCCAAGCCCTTCCCTAAAAGCACACTTTAACTAGCCTATTGACAGTCCTGTCACTGCTTGGAAGATTCTAACTTTCACACAGATGTCATCATTCTCAGAAAGACATAAAGGTAAGATTCAGACATACAGCACCATCCCTGCACCCACAGGCCAGATGAGTTCAAGGTCCCCCTTGGCAGCAGTCTGTGGCCAGCATTGGCTACATGAGACCCTGCCTCAGAAAATAGGGCAAAACTAGAAGAGAGAACTGCGGCTGGTAAAAGGCCCCAGCAGAGCTCAGGGCCTGGACACTGATCTATTTCTTGGCATAGATACTCACATTGACTTGGTGGAAAAACTCAACATGATGTTTGCAAACTTTTCCAGAGTGTAAGTTATGCTTTAAATAAAGTTTTAAAGACATAGCCTCTGTTTTGATTTTTGTAGAGAGATTGGGCAGAAGTCAGCACAGGGCACACCTAGACACCAAGTTCTCAGCACAAAGGAGATTCCTTACTCTGGAGGGGCAACCAGGGGTGGGAGGCTGCCTCTGGATCAGGCAAAGGGGCAGGATCAGGGGTGAGGGAGCAGGAGTTCTTTTTTGCAGGAGTAGGATTTTAAGGAGAAAAAAAGGCAGTTTGTGCTAGAGGGAGCTGGTAAGGCCTGACTGGACATATTAGCCAAATAATAAATTTTGGTCGTTGGACTTTGGTGTTTTGTCTCAGGAATGAGTCAGTGCCCAAATAAGGAAATAGACCTTGGGGGCTAGCTTTAGGAATGTAGCTTAACAGTTTTCGGAAAAGGAAAGGGGGTGGGGGACCTGTTTGTACCATGTTTGCCAGGCTTGGACCTCTGTTTGCCATGTTTCAGCTGGCTAGAACCCATCCTTCACTGTCTCTCTACAAAGCCCTGGCTGGCCTGGAACTCAATATGTAGACCAAGGAGGCATCCCAACTCAAGAGATCCACCTGCCTCGGCCTCCCAAGTGCTGCAATTATAAGGTGTGCACCACATTAGGCGGAAATACAGCCTCAGAACAAGTTATACAGCAATGGAAACTTTTTGATGTGTTAAAACAAACTCTGTAGTTCTTTTAAAGATTATCAACAGAACAATCACAGAATATTATAAAATGCTACGCACATATAGTTTATGTAATGACTTGAAGGTCCATTCACATTATTAGGAATAACACTCTCTAAAAATTATAATCTAATCTTTATAAAAATCTTCAATTTTTACTTTTCTTATGTACAGAAAAACATACCAAACTGTAAGAAGGAACCAAACTGAAGCCATTTTGAATAAAACTTCCATTCTGAATAGGGGTCATATAAAGTTAAAAGTTCCCAAGACCTCCCTGGGAAAAGTGACATCCTGCTTGGCAGAAAGGATATGAATGCTAGGTAAGTTGCCCCGCCAACCAATGGGGACAGGATAAGCATACCACAAAGACATGTTCCTAAGGAAGTCTCCTGTCCCTAAATGCTGATTGGTGAGAAAATCTAACTGTAACTTGCCATGGATGTTTGGGGATTTTAGGATTAAACACTCTGTGATATTCTAACTTAGGGTTGCAGAGTGTGTTCTGAGGCTTTGGTCAATCATATAATAAATTTCTGTCATCCATAATAGCCTCCATATAATAAATTTTTGTCACCTGCAAAAACAAATACTTACTAAAATGAACATTCAAGACGCAGCTCAAGCCTGTGCTGTTGTCCCTGACTGGTCAGTTTTTGCTGCCTAATTAAAATAAAGCACTTGCTTTGCTGGACTCTTGTGCCTGCTTCAGTTGTTTTTGATTTTCAGACCCTAACAAAACTATTAAAGCTGGCCAGAGGGGACAGAAGCAAACTTCTTCCTTATACAGTCCTTACTATTTAGGCAATGTTTTAAACCCAAAACTTAGACAAAAACAGATGGAGCTCTTTAAGTAGACCAGAGGCCAGCCTGGTCTACATATTGGGTTCCAGGCCAGCCAGAAAAACATGGCAACCCATAATCTCAAATTGAAAACATCAACAAAAACCTACAAGGCTTAGGAGCTGGGTATAGTGATGAACTACAGTGACCCCTGTACCTTCGAGATGGAGCTTTAATAGATCACTAGTTCAAGGTTATCTTCAGCTTTATAGTCAATCTGAGGTCAACCTAGGCTATGTAAGATTCACACACACAAACACCAAATCTAGGGCTGAGGACCATAGTATGCACAAAAACCCAGGTTCAGTCCTTAGTGCCATGAAAAATAAATCTAAACCCCAGTAGTCAGAAGGCTGGGGCAGAAGGACAACAAACTTAAGCCCAGGCTAGCTTTCACTCAAATGATGTTGTAACCTTCTATTTGGCCATAGCTTTTCTTCACCTTTTCACAGTACAGACTTCAAAACACATCAGGTGAGCCTCTACCATACAGCTGCATCCCTGGCCCGTTTAGCAATTTTCTCCTAAAAGTCTTCACCCTCACATTCTTTTATCAAAGGCATCCAAGGATCTCCAGACTCACAGTTTGACTATGCCCTCCAATTCTGTTTTGTTTTGCTCGATTTGGGCCTTTCTGAAGACAAGGTGTCTTGTAGCTCAATGAGGTTGGCCTCATAATTATTACGGAAGCAAAGATGGCTTGATCCTTCTCCCTCAACTTCCTAAGCAATAAAATATCAAGAGTACTTGTTGCTCTTGCAGAGGACCTGAGTTTATGAGTTCAGTTTCCAGTACCCCACAAGGCAGCTGTAACTATTACTCAGAACTCCAGTTCCACAGAGACCTGACACTCTCTTCTGGCCTCCGAGGGTATACTACATGCATGTGGTGTACATACAGACACTCCCACACATAAAACAAATATCTAAAAACCCAAACAAGTGTGATCTACCATGTTTGGCTCCCCACAATGATCTTGTAATAGAAACCCAGTCTCCAAATAGCAAAAATCTTAGGCTGGACAGAAAGACTACCTTAAGTTCAAGGCCAAAATTGGCTCTATTGAGTTTAAAACTAGTGGAGGCTACACAGTTAAGACCCAGCCTCAAACAAAACAAAAGGTGGTTGGAACATGGTGGTGGGTGAGCCGGAGGGTGTGTCAATTGACTTAGTTGGTTTTTGACTAGAAGAACCAGTCCAACAGCTTGTGTGCATGCCATCTCCCCAACTTCCCTCTCCTGCTGTTCCACCTTTCTCCACTGGCCAGCCTGCCTGTTCCAGAAGCAGGTGACAAGATACTGTGCTTCCTAATCTCCTAAACAGCCAAGTAAGCTTTTTTTAAAACGTTCTTTCTTGGAAGTTCTGTTAAGACAGCAGGAAAAAACAAACAAATAAAGGTTATCTCTTAAATCCATCTTCCTCCTCCATTTCTCAGCAAATAAAGCAACACACTGATAAGTCAGCTGAGTAAAGAGCTAAGTGTCCACCCTCCACATATTTATTTGCATTTGTGCATTTGTACACTCAGTCTCCCCTGTCTTTCTGTCCAAACAAATGCTCAGGACTCCTATACCCTGTCACATCTTATAATATCAAAAATGCCCTGCATGATAAAGATTCTCTTATCACCCTTACTACTATCAATACTTTCTAGTTTCTCTCATCAGCATTTAAAACAAAATCTAAACTGAACTTGTAAACTTCCCTCCCAAATCTGTTGCCCATCACATCTATATTGCCAGTTACTCCATTTTTTTTTCATTTTCTGCAGTCAAATTGTCTCCACCAGATACCACTGTTATTAGAAACCTTCACAATTGCAAACCTTGCTTCCCAAATTCTAATTGGCAAATAAAGTTTGCCTACACCTGGGCTGGGCAGGAGAGGTACGTGGAGACTAGTTTCTCCGGATTTGGGGGTCCGAAAAGGGCCATGAAAGAGAGGAAGAAGGAGCATGTCGACATGATTTAGCAAAAACAAGAAACATTCCAGGAGGAGCTTGCTCTGAGGATTGGCATGATGGAGAAAAAAAGCCCAAATGGAAACATATGCACGGATTTGGGTTGGGGAGGAAACAAGATAGCTTAGAGAATTAATACCTGCCCAGCCCTATAATGCTTAAGGCTTATTAAAAGTCTAACAGGTTTTTGTGTCATTTATTTCTATAAGAGCTGCTATGAAATAACCACTGTATTTATAACCACTGTATAATAACCAATCGTATGAATCAATATTAAATATTAATCTTCAACACTAGACAAACAGACAAGGTATCCCCTCAAGTTCAAGACCATCCTGGTCTACATAATCAACCTGTAAGCCGGCCAGGCTCCGTAGTGAGAGCTGGTCTCCAGTCGAAAGAAGGGTGACAAGCTTTCATGTAACAAGATAGTCTTTTAAGTATGTCACAACTGCCTTGACTAAATCACCAATATAAAAGCAGCTACATCCAGAAGGAAAATAAATGTGACTGGATTCCAGTAAAAGGTTATTTATGGGGTTGGGCGTGGTGAGGCAGAACAGTGCCTAGAATCCCAGGCAGCTCAGCCTAAAACACAAAGTGCATCCGACACCCTAGCCTGAAATAAGGGAGACAGAACTCTATCTCACAACAACCCAAAAAGAGGACACTCGATTTTATTTAATATAATTCCCAAGGGACGTGAAATACTCGACTTCTTTTTTTTTTTTTTTTAGCAACAAGCCTTAAAACCTGCACTTCGGAGATGGGAGAGGAGGATCAGAACTTCTAGCCGGCCCTTAAGCACACGGCGAGGTGAAGGCCAGGATGAGTTCCCGCGGGGTGGGGGGGACGGAAGGTTCGGTTAGTCTGACCGCTCGTCTCCGAGTCCCGCAGTCAGGCTACACGCCAACGACGCGCGGTGAGAAGGCAGCTGAGGGCGGCGGGCGGTCAGCGACGGGAACCAGCGGCCAGGTGGAGCGGGTTGAACGCCCGGGAGCTGCGCGGGGCCCCGCCCCTGTCCAAGCCAGCCGGGGCCCAGCAGCGTCGGCGGGGGATGGGCGGCGAGCCGGCGGAGCTCAGCAGGCCGGGCGCGGCGGCGAGCTGCCCTCCGCGCCGCCCGCCGGCCTCCCGCGCCGCGCTCCCTCCCCGCCCTGGCCTCCACACGGCCTCCCGCCGCCGTGCAGCCCGGGGGCCGCCATTCCCCACCTCCCAACCGCTTTTCCCCTCGTCCCGGCCCCGACTCACCTCCGCGGCGCCGCAGCCCTCACCTTCCGCAGCTCCTCCTAGATTGGCTGTCCCGGGACCCCACGCTAACCGGCCAATCCCCGCCCCTGGCAGGACTGACCAATGAGCGGCTCGCTCCGGCCCGGGAGGCGGGCTCAGGGGCGGGGGGGGGCGGGGCGTGCGTCTGCCTTCTCCCCCCCCTCTCCCGCCCCCCCGCGGCGCCGGCTCCCGTGCCCGGTCTCTGTGCGCACGCGCGGGTGCCGGTCCGGGTCGCGTGCTTTCGCGGGGACGGCGCTTTGTCTTCGGTGCTTTTGTCCCGGGATACTTTTGTTTGTGAACTTCGCCCCTTCGGGGTGTCGGAGGACCCACGTTCCAAGTTTAGCCTCAAGTGTGTGCCCGCGGAAAGCCCCTGGGTCCCTCTAACCTAGCCGGTGTCCGGCCTCATCCCACGCTCCTCCATCTCTCTGTTCGGTTTCAGGCCTCGCGTCCCAGATGTTCGTGTCTGAGTGTCAGGGGTGCGGCGCTGCTCAGAGGGGATGAGGACTTCCCTGCCGTCAGCGCCCCCTCCTCAAAGTCGGCCTGGCCGGTGCACGTGCTTTCGAACGCAGGGCTCTCCCAGATTTCAGATAACCTTGTCGTGAAAATGCAATCGGCCCTCGTCACGGTAGCCGTGAGCAGCGCGGAAATGTGTGACGGTGCGATAAGACTTGAATGTGGAGGGAAAGCCTATCTTTCAAGAGGCTCCTGCTAGCTGGGCATTAGTGGCCCAGCAGTTGGAGGTGGAAGCTGCATTGAAGGCCAGCCTGGGGCACTGGAAACTATATGTCCAAAATAAGAGGAAAAAGGTTGCGCGGGTTGGTGGGGGCGGAAAGAGCTTTGGCTGCTTAGTCTCTATCTTACCCTGTCATTGCAGGTGATTCCCAAATCACTGGGCCGGTGTTCTTTACCCTGGATGGCCTAAATTCTTCCTGGGTAGGACTTTGTATTTCAGGAAGACCTTCAATTCAGTTACCCAACAAGGGCTTGTTCAGAGCCCTCTATGACAGTACAAAGACCTTTTTTTTTTTTTTTAAGCGCTTTGAACCACACCCTGAGTGAGCCTACCATATAGAAGGGAGATAAAGACATATTGGATCAAATGTTTTAATCTGAGTACAAAAGGGCCTGAGAGACCATGACCAATGGCGGGGGAGGGGCCTGGGAGACTAGTTCAGAGAACAGTGAGTGCTTGGTCTGAAGCTTGAGGAAAAGACAAAAGCTACTGAGTTGAACTGGTGGGGACTACAGACGTTCCTGACAATGGCCCCTTGCTTCTGAAATACTTGTAGAATTTACTGCTAAGCTAATGGTTGTTTCAGGAGTGACCACAAGCTGTGTGACCCACAGGTAACTCTCAGCTCTGTGACACCACATGGCATATGTGATTGTCTATGTTTGAAAAGGGGGATATGTGATAGCACCCCTATGCTAGAGATTGATTAAAACCTGTCTTTCTTTTTTTGTTGTTACTTTCCTTCCTTCACACCTTGGTTTACCCTCAAGTGCCCTGAAGTGGCCGTAGACTTTTTGAGGGTCTAGGTGTGTTAGGAGATGGTTTCCTGAGGCAAGCCATCTCAGGAATAAGTTCCATCTTGCTGGCAGGGTCAAAACTGAATTCATGTTCCTAGGTTCCAGAACCAGCTCATATCCTGCTTCTTCAGGTATTTCATGTTTGTCTGTTAACCAGTAAAGGATATAAAGAGGGAAGTTACCATTATCCTGTTACGTAAACTAAAGCACACAAGTTGTAAATATGTTGCCTGCCTTGACTTAAAGTTTGCCCGCCCCTTTGTTCCCTTATCATCCTAAATTCCAGGTCTGAATCCAGGAAGGGACTGGACTGCAAAAGGCTGATTCAAAGACCCTGAAACCAGGTGAGCTGGAAAGGCCCAGTCACCCATTTTTTTACTTCCTTGCCCAAGCCCTATGTTAAAATATGATTGGTCAAAGCAATAGCCCACCCCACTACACCTTGCTTTGCGTTCCCATCCTTTAAAAATATTGTTCAATCTCCCTTCAGTTACAAGGTTCATATCCCAAAATGGCCAACTCCCTGTGCTCAAAGAAAACAAAGCTTTCATTTTAAAACTTCTCTAAAGTAAACTTACTTCTTGGCTTCCACCCCAAACTCAAAAGGTGAAGGAGAGATGACTTAAACCTGAGCAATTTCATCACAAACTATTGTTGTTTCTCCCAATAATGGAGTAATTTCTAAAAATTCTGACCAAGCTGTGTGCCATCTCATTCAATGCGGTGACACAAAGAGCCTATCAGCACTGCTTGGTACTTGCTACCAAACCCTAGTGAAGGAAAAAAGGATCTAAAATATATTGATTCAGGAACTAACCTACGAGAAAGGCCTGCAGTCTTTTGAACTTCTTTTTTTCTAATAACTTATTTATTTTTATTTTTATGTGCATTAGTGTGAAGGTGTCAAATCCCTTGGAATTGGCATTACAGACAGTTGTGAGCTGCCATGTGGGTGCTGGGAATTGAACCCTGGTCCTTTGGAAGAACAGACAGTGCTCCTAACCACTGAGCCATCTCTCCAGCCCCTCCTTTGAACTTCTAAACTTTGCTTTTTGAAAGAAATAAAAATATTTTGTAATTTTAATTTTATAGAGAAGTCACAAAGAAAAAAGTTGTATTCCCTCATCCAGTGTCCCCTAATCTTACATTACTGTGGTAGATGTACAGAATTAGAAATCTAGCACTCACACATTATTATACTGGCTAGTTTTATGCCAACACAACTAGAAACATCAGAGAGGAAGGACCCTCAACTAAGGAAATGCCTCCATAAGATCCAGTTGTAAGGCATTTTCTTAATTAGTGATTAGTGGGGATGGGCCCAGCCCTTGGTGGGTGTTGCCATCCCTGGGCTGATGGTCCTGAATTCCACAAGAAAGCAGACTGAGAAAACCACGGAAGAAAGCCAGCAAACTACACCCTTCCATGGCCTTTGCATAAACTTCTACCTCAGGTTCCTGCCTTGTGTGTGTTCCTGTTCTCACTTCCTTCGAACAGCAATGTGGTAGTGTAGGCTGGATAAACCATTTGGTCATGGTGTTTCGCTGCAGCAATAGAAATCCTAAGACAATTACTAACAAAAACTCCAGACTTTATTCAGGTTTTATTAATTCGAAGATTATACATTGCACTTAGCCATCAAATCACTTTTGTCTCCTCTGGTAGTTTTTTAGTCTATTTTTCATGACTTTGAACTGACTTGCAGTTTTTGTTGTTGTTGTTGTTGTTGTTGATGGGGACTGTTGGTTGGTTGGTTGGTTTGGTTTCTTGAGACAGGGTTTCTCTGTGTAGCCCTCACTATCCTGGACTTGCTTTGTAGACCAGGCTGACCTCAAACTCACAGAGATCCACCTGCTTCTGCCTCCCTAGTACTGGGATTAAAGGCTTGCACCACCAAGCCCAGCACTGTTACAGTCTTGAGGCATATGGTCAGGGATTTTGTAAAATGGTCTTTGATTTGAAGCTATCTCTCTCTCTATATATATATATATAGAGAGAGAGAGAATGAATGAACCAATAGTCTCTCTCTCTCTCTCTATATATATATATATATAGAGAGAGAGAGAGACTATGATTATAGGACTTAAGGAAAATGCCTCATATTGAGATACCTGACTCACATAATACCAAAGGGAACATGTTATCAGCATGGCATACTACTAGTGGTGTTTTGCCCATCTGACTATGGCAGTCTGCTGCATGATTTCACTCCCTCCCCCTTTGTTGTGTGTGTGTGTGTGTGTGTGTGTGTGTTCTATGTGTGTTTAAAAGAAGTACCAAATCCTGCCCACGTTTAAGAGAACTTTAGGATAAAGCCTCAACTCCTGAAAGGGCATACCTGAGTACATTATTTAGAATTTGGAGAGATGGCTGTGTGGTTAAGAACACTGGCTGCTGTTTCAAAGGCCTGGAGTTCAATTCCCAGCCACCACATGGTGGCTCACAATCTTGTATAATAGGATCTGATGCCTTTTCTGGCATGTAGGCATCTATGCAGATAGAGCTCTCATATACATAAAATACATGAATAAAATTTTTAAATTAATTTTGTGTTGTATTTGTATATATCTGGATGAGCATATGATCTATGCATGTGTGTTTAGAGGACAGGAAAAGACATCAGGTGTCCTCCTTTAATACCATTAACCATTCCTTTGGGGCAAGGTCTTTCCCTGAATCTGGGGCTTAAAATTTCTGAGCTAGGCTTTGCCTTCCTCAAAGCTAGAGTTATATATGGCTTGTTAGGTGGATCCTGGGATTGAATGTTCCTTCTCATGCGTGATTGCACAGCAACTACTCCCAACCACTGAAAACGGTCTCTCCATCCCCTTATCATGTTTGTTAATTATTTGTTTGTAGCCCTGTGATAGCTACCGCATTAAGCCTTATCTCCTAGTTTGATTTTTTTCTCCTTGAACATGGACTAGAGTTAGTAGCTTAGTTCTTAAGAGAATATAGCAAGTACCAGAAGATGCTGATTTCAAGATCAGGCTGCAGAAAGACCATGGCTTTGATCTGGGCTTGCCTACTCTTGGTCTCTCCTTTACTCACTCTGAAGGTATGTGACTCTAAGGAAGTCACATTGTGAGGTGCCCATATGACAAGGAAATGAGGGACTTATTTGGTCAATAGTTAGCAATGAAGGTCCATCATTCAGACTGTAGCAGTCTGAACCCTATTAAAAGCCTCTGGCTTCAGCTTGGAAAAAGATCCTCTTGCTGAAGCCTTGAAATGACTATACCACAGCTAACACATCCATAGTAGCCTTGTGAAAGACCAAGACAGGAATGCTCAGCTAAGTTCATGTAAGCTGCCTGTGCACAGAGTAGTTGTTATTAGACTGAGACAATGTAGTAAACTAGTGAGAAGGAAGAGATAATGAATATAGTTTCTCTTCCACAAGATCATTGGTTCTTACATTTCAATTTGGAGCTACTAATATATATATATGCACCAGCTCTCACAAAGGTGATTGTTCTGAATTTGGAGCACATTGGTAACTAAATGCCAGATGTTACAGGGGATATTAGAAGAAAATGGACTTTGTTTTCTTTAGCTTATTTGATCCTGAAGGTTTTTGTTTTTCTTTGTTTTATTTTCCACTAAATGAATGGTTTGGTTTTTTCTGAAAGAATCCTGAATGAACCAATAGTTTATCTGCTATTTGGATGAAGAGAGGGAAATGAATCAGCAATTGCCTTGAAAAAGTCTTTATGGATGCCAGGGAGAATGCTCAGTAGATAAAGGCTGTTGCTACAAAATTTGACAGCATGTATTTGATCCTGAGGCCCATATAACAGAGGGAGAAAAGAAATCCTGTTGCGCGCGCACACACACACACACCAGCTCCCATACACAAAATACAAAAATGTAGAAAAGACATTTTCCTTTTGACTTGTGTGCCTCTATCCCAACAGGAGAGCTCTAGGAATCCTAAAGGACTTATTGCATACCATCTGTGAAATTCTAAGGCCAATTTCAGGCTTATCACAGAGACCCAAAAATGTCACCATGAAGGACAAAACCATAAACTTCTGGGCTTGTGATTCAGTGTTTAGTAAAGCAGGGGACAGAATAATGACCCCATTCACCTATCTCCCATGTCAGGCTGAATGACAGTCCCATTTGATAATACAGATTAATTCATTTACTTGGGGTCTCTCCTAGCAATCAAGGTTCATTTCTTCTTATTCTGCTTTTGCCCTTAGCTCTAACTGCCTCACCACAGGAAATAGAATACACTGAAACGAGTCACAGAAGATTCTTGGTTAGAAGCAAGGAAACTTGAGGGTCAATTTTAATCTAAATATGACAAAATGTCACATACACAAAAGCAAAAACCATAATAGAAATACAGTATCTTTCAGTGGTGAGGAGCAGAGACCCAGGTCTATGCTGGGATCTGCAGCAGCCAGAGGAGTTCTGGGATTCATGACCTTATTTCAAAAAAGAATTTCAAGACTAGTCAGTGTGAAACAGAGTTGGAGGTTTTATTAAGATATATTAGGGCTGGGGAGATAATTCAGTGGGTAAAGCACTTTCTGCACAAGTTGGAGACCCAATTAAGATCCTCAGAACCCACATAAAGCCAAGTGTGCTACTATACATCTTTACCCCAATCCTAATACCTATAGGACAGGAGGCAGAGACAGGAGAGTCTCCCCTGGCCAGCTTAACCTGGGTTATGCAGAGTCAAGTAATAAAAGACCTTGTATCAAACAAGGTGGAAAGTGAGAACAAGTAAACTTGCCCTCTGACCTCTACGTGTGTGCTGTAGCACCTGTACACCTGAACTCATGCATGTGTGCCTGTAGGCACAGCCACAGGCCCACTCGTGAACGCACACATGCACACACAAAAACACAATTTGATTTTAAGATTCATTTTTGTTTATGTATCTATCTATGCAAATATATGATACATGTAATTTTTTAAAGCTTTTATTTTTTAGTTTTGGGTTTTTTGAGACAGAGACTATGCAGCCCTAGTTTCCCTAGAACTTGCTCTGTAGATCAGGCTGGTCTTGAACTCACAGAGATGTGCATACCTCTACCTTCCCAAATGCTGGGATTAAAGGCATGTGCCCCCACCACCTGGCTAAAAGGTCTTAGGTCTTCAGTTTGTGTCAGAGAGGCCCTCCCCCCTTGGTTTCCCTTCTCTCTTCCAGCCCTTTCTCCTCCCACGGCTGCTCTCCCCACATCTGATCCCTACCCTCATTTTACTCCCCATACCCTCTCCCACCCACTTCCCTCTCTTCATCTACTTTTGACATCCATTCTATTTCCCCTTCTGAATATGATTCAAACATCCTTCTTTTGGCCTTCCTTGTTACTTAGCTTCTTTGGGTCTGTGGATTGTAGTATGTTTCTCCTGTAATATATGGCTAATATCCACTTATAAGAGTATATACCATGTGTGTCTTTCTGCTTCTGGGATACCTCATTCAGGATGATCTTTTCTAGATCCCACCATTTGCCTGCAGATTTCATGATTTCCTTGTTTCTGATAGCTGAGCAGTATTCCATTGTGTTAATGTACCACATTTTCTCTGTCCATTCTTTCTTTAAGGGACATCTAGGTTGCTTCCAGTTTCCGGCTATTACAAATAAAGTTGCTATGAATATAGTTGAGCATATGTCCTTGTTGTATGGTGGAGCATCTTTTGGGTATATGCCCAAGAGTGGTATAGCTGGGTCTTGAGGTAGAACTATTCCCAATGTTCTGAGAAAGCGCCAGATGGATTTCTAAAGTGGTTGTGCAAATTTTCACTCCCACCAATGATGGAAGAGTGTTCCCCTTGCTAAATGTCATTGTCAATAGAGAAAAACAGCAGCCTACAGATTGGGAAACGATCTTCACCAACCCTACAATCAAAATATGTAAAGAACTCAAGAAATTAAACACCAACAAACCAAATAATCCAATGTTTAAAAAATGGGGTACAGAGCTAAACTGAGAATTCTCAACAGAGGAATCTCTAATGGCCAAGAAGCACTTAAAGAAATGCTCAACATCCATAGTTGTCAGGGAAATGCAAATCAAAACAACTCTGAGATTTCATCTTACACACATAAGAATGGCTAAGATCAAACACTCAAGTGACAACACATGCTGGTGAAGGCATTTTCTTAACTAAGGTTCCCTCCTCTCAGCTTGTCTGAAATTGACATAAAACTATCCAGCGCACCAATTTCCACTAATTATATAACATTCACTGTTTTATGAGATTTTTTTTATTTGTATGTTATGTGTGAATGTTTGCATGTTATGTGCACCACGTATGTACTTGGTATTTTTGGGAGCCAGAAGAGGGTGTCAGATCCTCTGGAATTGGAGTTACAGACAGTGGTGAGCAATCGTGTGTGCTGAGATCTGAACCCAGGTGTCATTAACAAAAGAGCAACAAGTGCTCTGAACTGCTGAGCCATCTCCAGCCTATGTTAACTGTTTTTGTTTCCTTTACACATAATTCTTATAAAAAAATTCTCACTTAGAAAGACAAATGGGATGGACATTGGAAGTAGGAGAAAACAAGTAACAGCACAGGAGCCTATCACAGAGGGCCTCTGAAAGACTTTACCTAGCAGTGTATCAAAGCAGATGCTGAGACTCGTAACCAAACCTTCAGTAGAGTGCAGGAAATCATATGAAAGAAGGGGGAGTTAGTATGACCTGGAGAGGACAGAAGCTCCACAAGAACCAAATAGATCAGGGCACAGGGGTCATTTCTGAAACTGACTTTCTAACCAAGGACCATGTATGGCTATAACCTAGAACCCCCGCTCAGATGTAGCCCATGGTAGCTCAGTATCCAAGTGGGTACCTTAGTAAGGGGAACAGGGACTATTTCTGACATGAATTCAATGGCTGGCTCTTTGACCTCCCCTACCCTCACCCCTAAGGGAGGAGCAGCCTTGCTAGGCCACAGAGGAGACATTGCAGCCAGTCCTGAAGATACCTGATAAGCTAGAGTCAGATGGAAGGGGAAGAGATCCTCCCCTATCAGTGGACTTGGAAAGGGGCAGGGAGAAGATAAGGGAGGGAGGGTAGGATTGGGAGGGAATGCAGGAGGGGGCTATGGCTGGGAATACAAAGTAACCTGTGATTAATATAAAAAACAAAAATTATTAAAATGAAAAAGAAAAATGCAGGCTTTCTGATTTATTTGATCCTCTCCTTTTACCAACTTTTTTTTGGGGGGGGGGTATTTTCAAGACAGGGTTTTCCTGTGTAACCTTGGCTGTTCTGGACTCATTCTGTAGACCAGACTGGCCTCAAACTCACAGCGCTGGGAATATAGGTGTGTGCCACTACGCCAGGCTATCAACTAGTTTTAAAAAGAGGACTTGCTTACCTACATTCCCTGTGATGGTGCATTTTGCTGAGAAACACAACTGGACTGAGAAAAGCCCTGGACAGTGGTATAGCACAGCTTTGGAAGTGTTAGTGGCTCTTCCAGACAAGATTTAATCGTGAAGGCTTGAACCTAGAATGGGCTAATCACTGGTCGACTCTATTAGTTATTTTTCTCCTTGCTGTGACCAAATAGCTGACAAGAGGCAATTTAAGAGAATAAAGATTCGGGGCTGGAGAAATGTCTCAGCAGTTAGGAGCACTTGCAGCTCTTGTAGAGGACCAGGTTCCGACTGCAGGCACCCGTGTGATAGCTCACAACTGCCTGTAACTCCAGTTTCAAGGTATCCAATGTCCACTTGTGTCCTCTATGGGCACCCAGCATATGAGCTGGTGCACAGACATACAGGACACAACCAAAGCATCCATGTATATAATACAGTATCATAAAATTAATAAAAAATAGAATAAATATGTATTTGAGTTTATGGTTTATGGGTGAAGTCCACTGTAGCAGAAAGCATGGCAGCCAGGGAAGACTTCAGCGGTGGTAGTAGTTGCATGAGGATGATAATCCATATATCTACTGACAGGAAGCTTGCTGAACTGTAAATGTGAACCCCTTCCCGCCTCAGGGATCCATTTCCTCCTGTAGTACTCACATGCCTAAGGCTCAACACCCTTCCATAACAGCACCACCACCTGGGAGACAAGTGTTCAAGAACATTAGCGTATGGGGAGGGCATTTTAGATCCAAAAGAATAGATTCTTAATATAGTGGTATCGTGGTAGGTGATGTGTTAATCCTCAGATTCATGAAAGAAATACCAGTTCCACAATTTTGAAGCAAGACAAATTTGAGCCAAATTTGAAGCAAGCTTTAATTAAATACTGACCAGGATAAACTCTTGTCAGGTCCCTTCTGTAGAATCCCAGTGCGTGGTGATAAGACATGTGTTTTAGAGGCTTTTTAAGGACGAAACCATATGGCCACCACATTTCTCATGTGGCTTTGTTATTTTCTGAGAACTGCAACTACCAAGATGCCAGAAAGTTACCCTGGTTTTTGGACAGGTGGGGCTTACAGGTTGACTCTGGCTCTTCCATATAGAGGGTGGAGGTGGGAATAAATCCATGTTTAGGGGTATGCTGTTGGGATTTATATCATACCTTGGCCTCTTTTATTCCCTTTTTATTCTTCCTGGCCACTATGGTCCTAGTCGTTCAACTATGCCTTCTTAGCCATGCTGGATTGAACTCCCCAAATGGCCAAAATGTTACCTGTGGTCAAGATCTGGGTTGGTGTGTGCAGGTCTCTGCCTCTAATTGAAAGGGCTAAAATCAGGGCTCCTGCCAATTCACAGAAGGAGTAAGACAACTTTACTTAAAAGCAAAGCAATAATACAGAGCTGATAAAATAACGCTGTTAGAATGGACAGCAGGCCACATGAGTGATAGGACTCAAGGGCCCCAAGTTACAGCCGGGGCTCTCTTTATGGGATATAATATGAGGAGGAGCTGGTGGCTATGGGGTGTAGTTAGGGTGGCTCTCTATTTCAATTGATAGGTAATATATACATTTTTCCTACTGTGGGTTTCTCTCAGAATGTATCTGATTTTAATCATATGCACATCCAATTGTGTAATGACATAAGAGGTAAACACAGTCTTTCTAAAAATCCCTTTGAAGACAGTTTGTTTTCCTGCAGTTGCATCCAAAACCAGTGAAGGGCATATCCACTTCATTGGGAATATATTTGAATAGAAATTGTCCAAATTTTATTGTTATTAAATGCAGGGGGACTTATATTATTGTTCAGAGTAGAGTGTATATGTAGCCAGTGTATAGATTTCATATATGTGTAGGTTTATGGTAGAAAATTTGCCTAAGCATGGGGGAGACCCTGCATTAGACTGCCACCAGTAGAAGCACCCGCACTCATACTCAGCCATACACACTTCCCAACACACACAGAAAATACAGGCAGGGAGAGAGAGTCAGACAAAGGGGAGGAGGAAGAGGAAAAGGGAGAGGGAGAGAGAGAGACAACATGCAGAGTCAGGGAACAGACAGGAGAGAAAGAACTACATAAATGTCTTCACTTAATGCAAACTAATTACATATAGAAACTATATATCCCATTTCCAAGTAATGTTACTCTTGCTTTTTAACTTTTCTTTGTGTGGACTCCTGTTCTGATTAGGGTATTTTGTTTCGTTTTGTTTTGTTTTGCTTTCTTCAACTTAACACAAGCTAGAGTTATCTGGGAAAAGGAAACTCAACCAAGTAAAATGCCTTTATCAAACTAGCCTATAGGCAAGTCTATGGGGGCATCTTCTTAATGAATGATGGATGAGGGAGGACCCGGGCACTTTTGGAGGTGCCATCACTGGGCTGGTAGTCCTAGCAGGTATAAAATTAGCTGAATGTGAGTCTGGAGAGGAAGCAATATTCTTCCATGTTCTCTGTTTAAGTTCCTACTTCCAGGTTCCTGCCCTGCTTAAGTTTCTGTCTTGACTTCCCTTATGCTGAACTAAAATTGCAAGCTGAAACAGTTTTCCCCTAAGTTGCTGTAAGTTATGGTGTATATCACAGCAACAGAATCCAAGACAGAGCCAGGTGGTGGTGGCACACACCTTTAATCCCAGCCCTCAGGAGGGAAGGGGATCTCTGTGAGTTCAAAGTCAGCCTTGTCTACAGAGTAATTCCAGGACAGCCAAGACTACACAGAGAAAGTAGAAAAAAAATGAAGAAAGAAAGAGAAAGAACATGTCCCATTCATTTTAACTGAGAAACCTAGGTATACCTTTCTGTATATTTTTAATATGCATTTCATACCCTGGCTTATTACGCAATATGTATAAGATGGGAGGGGAGCTGGGCAGTGGTGGTGTACAACTTTAGTCCCAGCACTTGGGAGGTAGAGGCAGTTAGACTCTATAAGTTTGAAGCCAGCCTGGTCTACAGAGCAAGTTCCAGGACAGCCATACCTAAAGAGAAAAACCCTGTCTCAAAAAGAAAAGAAAGAAAAGATGGGGCTGGAGGGATGGTTTTGAACAGTTAAGTAAACTTCTTGTTTTTGCAGAGGACCTTTCCCAGATTCCACGTGGCACTCATAACCGTCTGTAACTCGAGTTCCTTGGGGATCCAGTGCTGCCTTCTGACCTCTGCAAGCACCAGACAGATACATGGCTCCTGTACATATAGGTAGGCAAAAATCTCATGCATATAAAATAAAAATAAAATCTCTTTGCTTTCATTTATCAAACAATTAGTATATGCTTTTCTGTTATTAAGATTGTAGAAATTCTTATAAGGCTGTTTCTACAACTATAGACTGTTACTTTATTTTTAATAAGGTTTATTAATTTATTTTAATACTTTAGATTGGTATAATTAACATGGACGGATGTTTTGCCTGAAGTTTTTTTAAACATGTAGATTTTGGTGGTGAGTTAGGGTTAGTTCAACAGTAAAGGTACTCAATGCCAAACCTGCCTGATAACTTGGATTTGATCTCTGGGATCTACATAGTAGGATGCGAGAACCAACTCCTCCAAGCTGTCCTCTGACTTCCCTAGACATGCTGTGACATGCTCATATTTGTGCACATGGATACATACATGAATAAAGAGGAATAAATGCAGGTTGTTGTCATATTGCTGAGAAAGGGACTTCTATGTGCTAGGGAAGTGCTTTACACTGAGCTACACCCTACCACCTAAATTTGCTTTAAATATTTCTGGATTGTGTAAGAGAGGTGTGCATATGCTACCACATGTGTGTAAAGATCAGAAGACAGCTTGCAGGAGTCTGTAGTCTCCTACCAGCATGGAGTTCCTTGGAATTGAACTCAAGTCATCAATGTCTTGGGGGGGGGGGAGTGCCTTTACACTCTGCACCATCTCCAGTCCCTTACCCTTTTTGTGAGACAGGCTGGGTGAAAACCTGATCTTCCTGCTTTCATCTCCCTTCTTCTGGGGTTACAGGTATACATTACCACATTTGGAAATATTGTTTCCCTTAACAGTATGTGTGAGTTTGAGGGGGAGACACACCCACCTAGGTGTCGGAGGTGTGTAGGTATGACAAGGCTGTGGTGGTGTTTCTCTCTTTCCATCTTTATGTTGTGTGGTGTTTTGAATGAGAAATGGCCACCATAGGTTCATGTATTTTGACATCTGGTTCCTGATTGGGAATGCTGTGGAACTTTCAAGAGAAAGAGCTTTAGTGGAGGAAATATATCCCTGGGGAAGGCTTTTGATGTCTCATAGCCTGCCCTCCCCACCCCTGCTTTCTGTTTGTCTTGTGTTTGTTTGGTGTTTTTTGTCCTTTATCACAGCTAGAGTCATTTGGGAAGAACTCTCAGTTGAGAAAATGCTTCCATAAGATGGGCCTACAGGCATTTTCTTGAATAATGATTGATGTAGGGGGGCTCAATCCCACATAGGCAGTGCCTCCTCTAGGCAGGTGGTCCTGGGTTGTGTAAGAAAGCAGGCTGAGGAAGCCAGTAAGCAGTGTTCCTCCATGGCCTGAGCTTCAGTTCTTGCTTTCTGTGGTGATGAAATGTGGTATGGAACTGTAAGCTGAGATATACCTTTTCCTCATCACGTTGCTTTTGCTCCTTTTTTTTTTAAATCACAGCAAAAAAAAAAAAAAGTCTAAGACAGGAATTGGTACCAGGAGTGGGGTATTGCTGTAACATACCTGAGCATGTATTTTTGGGAGGAATGTTGGAACTTTGGACTAGAAAAGCCATGGAGTGCTCAGAGCTTAGTGAGCTGTTGTGTGAACATGGGAGATAATGCTGAGAGCAATCTCAATGATGAGGCCTGGCTTGTGAAGCTTAAGAGAGAAGTAAAGCCACTATCGGGGCATTTATGTGGTATTTTGAATTAAGAATATGTAGTTCTGGCCACTGGGAAATGAAAACTACACTGCAATTAACAAGAGACCAAAACTATGAAAGTGAAACTTTGCTTTCCTAGAACAACTGATATTGGTCATCTGGGGCTGAAGAACCAGCTGTGATTAAAGAAACCAGCATCATTGCAGCAAAAACTTCTGAGAAGTGCTTCCTCAGGGCCAGCACACAGAAGCTGTGGTACACAGGGGACCAAAGCTGCATCTCATACTGGCTGCCAAACTTGGTAATATGTAAGAGTCACCCAGATGGTACTGGTTTTGAAGGCATGAAGGGGTCGTGGGAGAAGCTGAAGCTTTGGCACTGTCTGGCAGGTCTGGCATCCCTGAAGAGAGTCCAGGAGAGGCCAGTAGTGAAGGTGCAACCTCAGTTGCAGTTAAAGCCTCTGTATTGAAGGGGTAATCAACAAGAGTGGCACCATGAGGCAGGGTCAGAGTCCCTGAGAGAGCACAGGAAAAGCTATTGGTACATCTGCATCCCAGCTGCAGTGGAGATAGCAGAATTTTGGAGAGATCAATATAATGAGACAACCACCCAGAAGAACAGAGCTGTAGAGTGGAGCAGGCCCGAACCTGTGAGACAAGCCTTTTGTACTACGTGTGGCAGACCTGGAGAAGTGGAACTGCCGAAGCTCTTTGGAGCCCAGAAGGTCCTGAGGGGGGCTTCAGAAGTCTGACACTGAGATTTATACTGTTGGACTTTGGTCTTGCTTAGATTTGGTTATGACTGTGCCATGGTCATTTCCTCTTGGATTGAGAAGGTATTTAACTTAGTTTGATGTTATAGGAATCCAGTTATGAAACTTTGGATTTTGTCAGAAAACTGTGGAGCTGGAGAGATGGCTCAGAGGTTAAGAG
>CM053750.1:25727077-25750216 GCA_028658305.1 Pachyuromys duprasi | reverse complement strand
GACTGATGTGATTAAACAGATCTCTGAGTTCAAGGCCAGCCTGGTGTACAGAAAGTTTCAGGTAAAGAAAAGCTTAAGTCCATGCATGGTACTACATGCCTTGAATCCCAGCACTCAGTAGACAGAGGCATGAAGGTCTCTGAGTTCTAGTCAGCTTTGTTTAGGCAGTTCAGTTGAGACAGTGAGTTGAGAGGCAATGCAGTAGAGTTGAGTTCATGGCAGTCCAGTTTGTGTAATTCAGAGGCAGTTTTTACCAGTAGAGTTTTGCAGAGAGAGGCTGAAGAGAAAGCAAGCTAGACACAAGTGAATGCAGAACATGCCAGAGAATGAGACATAGCCGGAAGATTCGAATAGATTGCTAATGTTAGTAAGAGGCCAAGCAGAGCAATTCAGTCAGAAGCTGAGAGAAGCCACCTTGAATCAGTCAGCTAGGAATGGTATTTGAGCCAGAACAGCTGAGTTGAACCAGCCAGCCAGAGTTCTGAAAGAGCCAGAAAGGGTGAGCTTATTCAACAGTAAGTCTCGAAGCTGAAAACATTGTAAGCCTACATTAAATTGTATGGAGACTAGAAGTTTCCAGGACTAGGGCTAGGTTAGCAGATGGAGGCAGTAGTCCTCAGAGACAACAAACGATTCAGGAGAATAAAAGTTACAATTACAGTGAGTAGACAAATGTGATTTCTTTGCCTCCTGACTGCCAGGCAAGTCCTAGGTGACTGCTGCCATATCTAACCTATCTAGATAGATTGTACCTCTTTTTGACTTAAACTAAAATAAAACCTATTCTTTTCTAAGTTGCTTGTGGTCATAGAGTTTCATCACAGCAACAGAAAAGTAACTAATATGCATTCCAGGGATCAAGTTCAGCAGAGGTTTGCATTATCAGGGGGCAAGTGCCTTTACCTACTGATCCATCTTGCTGGTCTAGTTGTTGCTTCTTTGAGACATTATTTAGCTCAGGCTGGTGTAGAACTCACTAATAGTTAAGAATGTCATTTAACTCTCAATATTTCTGTCTCTGGCCCAGCAAAAGTTATTTTTTATTGTTATTGTTGCTGTTTTTGTTTTTGTTTTTTTTGAGACAGGGCTTCTCTGTATAGACCTGGCTAGCTGTGCTGGAACTTGCTTTGTAGCCCAGACTGTTCACAAACTCATAAGTCAGCTTGTATCTGCCTCCTGGGTACAAAAGCTTTTCGTTTGTTTGTTTGTTTGATTTTTGAGACAGGGTTTCTCTTTGTAGCCTTGGCTACTTTGGATTCACTCTGTAGAACAGGCTGGTCTTGAACTCACAGAGATCTACCTGACTCTGCCTCCAAGAGGGTTGGTATTACAGGTATTTACCACTGCACCCAGCTTGCAAAGTTTTATTTTTTTTTTAAGCAAGTCAATGTCTTTTTTTTTTTTAAGCTTCCCATTTTGTTTAAGCTACTCCAGCCCTGATCTTCATCGCTAGGTTGTATGCTGTAGTCCTTAAGGACCAGGTATGATAAAGCTTGCCTATAATCTCAATACTTGTGAAGCTGTGGCAAAAGTTTGAGGCCATCCTGAGATACTTGATGAAAATAAGATTACATGAAGATTTGAATTTTAATTCACCTGGATTTTTTTTTGGGGGGAAAGGATGTATACATTCAAATTTATTTTCATTTATATGGCCAGCTGGAGCTCCTATTTATCCTTATTTCCCATGATTTAATAATTTATATTTTGTATGCTCTAAACATATATTTTACAATATATAGAACTCATAACTAGAATTTATAAATTTATATAAATACATATTTCAGGGCTTTGTGCTCAAATTTTCCTTGGTTTTTTTTTTCTGTTTTTTTTTTCTTTTCCTTTTTTCATTTTCTTTTTTCAGTGAGGGGGGCTACAGGCTCTCCTGTAGCCAAGGTTGGCTTCAAATTCATCATAAGCCAAGAATGGCTGTGAGCTCCTGATCCTCCTGACTCAACTAGAAAACTCAAAAGTGTTGTTTGACATGCTGCAGAAGAAATCAAGGCACAGTTGCCTAATAAAGCAAGCAAGCAAGCAAGTAAACAAACAAATAAAAAATACTTTGGAATAAATCTCACCATGGAAGCAAAAAACAAACAAAACAAAACACCTGTACAATGAAAATGTGTAAACTTTAAAATACTTTTAAAAAATTGAAGAAGATATTAGAATATAGAAAAGACCCATCCATCACCATGCTCATGGATTGGAAGAATCAACATTGTGAATAGCCATATTGCAAGAAGCAATACACAATTCAATGTAATCCGCATCAATTGTGAAGACTGTACAGCCAACTTGATCCCTGCTACTGATATAAAGGAACAAAGCTAAAACTGACTACAAAATTGTTCTCTGATCTCTGTATGTATACCATGGCATGCACATGCCCATAACACACACACACATACACACACACACACACACACAGAGAGAGAGAGAGAGAGAGAGAGAGAGAGAGAGAGAGAGAGAGAGAGACAAAGAAAGAGAGACAGAGAGAGAGTCAAAGAGACAGACACAGAGCCATTTGTCACAGAAATGAAAAAGTAATTTTAAAATTTACTTGGAAGCACAAAAGACCCCATAGAAGAAAAGCAATCCTGAGCAAAAAGAATATTGTCAGAGGTAACACCTGACCAGATTCTGAGTTATAGTACACAACCACAGTCACAGAAACAGCTTGGTACTGGCAAAACCCAAAACAGACATTCAGATTAGCTGATGATCCAGATATAAACCCACACAGCTACAGTCACTTGATTTTGATACCAAAAATGTACTTTGGAGAAAAGTCAGCCTGCTTAACCAGTAGCACTAAAAAAAATTGGATATCCACATATAAAAGCGTGAAACTGAATACTTACCTTTCACACTGCAGAAAAATCATCTGTGAACAGATCAAAGACGTTAATGTAAGATCCAACACTTTGAAACCGCTAGAGGAAAAGGTAAGGAGAGGACTTCAGGACATAAGCATAGGCAGGGCTTTCTAATAGGAAATAAGTTCAATTACTGACAAATGGAACCTCATGAAACTGAAAGCCTCCTATGCTACAAAGAAAATACTTAAAAAGCCTACAGAATGGGATAACATCTTCGTCAGCTATATATCTGCCAGAGGGTTAATATCCAGACTATACAAAGAACCTAACAACTGAAAATAGCCCATGATTATTAAATCGGCTAATGGAAATGAGCACTCTACAAAATTAAATACAGGTGACCTAAACATGAGAGAAATGCAAATCAAAACAAATTTGAGATTCCATTGTATTACAATCAGATGGTCACAAAAATAATCCTGGCAACGGTGAGGTTGAAAGGGAACTCTTTTCCATGGTGGTTGGCAATGTAAACTAGTCTGGCATCTGTGGAAATCGTATGGAAGTTTCCCAATAATCTATAAATCAATTGAACATATAACTCAAGCTATGCCACTCTTGTGTCTTTATCTGAAGGATACCAAGACAACATATCTAAGAGATATTTGCATATTAATGTTTACTACAGCACTATCTGCAATTGCTGAAGGATGGAACCAAGCCAGCTGGATTTATTGGATGGATTTTCTTTAGAAAATGTGGCATGGAATCTTTTCAGCCCTAAAGAATAAAGTTACATTGTTTGTAGGAAAATACACATAACCGGAGACAATCATATTAAATCTATTAAGCCAGTCTTAATAGATAAGCATCGTATTTTCTCTCATTTGTGTTTCCCAGGTGTGCTGGCTAGTCTCATGTCAACTTGACACATACACTAGAGTTATCTGAAAGGAGGAAACCTTGATTGAGAAAATGCCTCCATAAGATCCGGCTGGAAGGGATTTTCTCAATTAGTGACTGATGGGGGAGGGCCTAGCCTATTGTGGGTGGTTCTAACCCTGGGCTGGTGGTCTTGGGTTCCATAAGAAAGCAGGCTGAGAAAGCCATGGGAAGCAAGCCGGTAAGCAGCTCCCTTACATGGCCTCTGCACCAGCTCCTGCCTCCAGGAATCTCCCTGTATGAGTCCCTATCCTGTCTTCCTCCAATAATGAAAATCTTTTCCACCACAACTTTTTGGTCATGGTGTTTTCTTGCAGCAATAGAAACCCTACCTAAGACACTAGATTTTCTTTAATCACATAAAATCATGAATGTATACATGACATGAAAGTAGAAGTGAAATTGGGGTAACAAAGGAGGATAATGGGAAGGGTAACTAAAAGAAAGATAGGAGAAATGGGTGGGAGGGTAATAGTCCATATACACACACGTAAAAAAATTAAAAACAAGTAAGGTTAAAATTTCAAAAATGAAAAAAGGATTGTCTGATCTCAAAATACCAGAAGCCATTGCTCTTTGAGCTTCCTGAGCTCTTTGAAGGGCTGCTTTTTCTTCACTTTGAACCATAGCTAAGACTGTCTCTGGCACAATGTGTGTATTCAAAAGATGATTGTTAAATAAAACGGCCAGGATCTGAATACTGTCTTAAGCAACACAGCAACTGAGAAACTTTACATTCCAGCCTGTCCTGTGGCAAGATATGTAAGATTCAAGCAATGACAAATAATGGTACGTACAACCTCGCAGGTGTCAAGGTCAAAAACTTTTAATTCAGAAATGTGAATTCATAAAAACATAAAGACTTTCCTGACGCTTGTAATCAATCCACAGGAGCTTAGGAAACATTATTTTTTGTTAAGGAATCCTTTGCTTTTTTTGTTCCAGCCATCTTTTTTTGGTAATGGCAGTTTGCAGAAAGTTTGAACTCCCTCATGGTATAAGGGTGAATACATTCAATTTCAGATGGTGAACTTCTAATAGATAAGGACTTTCAGAAACATTTTCACAGTGTCACTGTGAAATCAGTGTGACAGTGTCAAAAACCTGTCATTGATTACTAATTCTGAGACTACTATATGTCTTTTTCCTAATATGAAAATTAACCTTAGCAAAAATAGTAAATGCATATTTCTGGATTTACTGGGTCATCTTTTTTTTTTTTTTTTTTTAGAATATTGGGCAATTTTTTATTTACTCAACCAGATAGGTTTACTCAACCATAGTTATGTTTGACTGGAAATGCCCTTTGCACTTAGTATATTTTCGCTTTTTTCCTTCTGCTTTCTAGTTTTAATTTAGACTCAATGTTCTCTCTCGCTCTCTCACTTTAAAGATTTATTTATTTATTATGTATACAATGTTCTGTCTACCTGAACACCTGCACAACAGAAGAGGGCACCAGATCTCATTATAGATAGTTGTGAGCCACTATGTGGTTCCTGGGAATTGAACTCAGGACCTTTGGAAGAGCAGCCAGTGCTCTTAATCTCTGAGCCATCTCTCCAGCCCCCGATACGTTCTCTTTCCACCATTCCCTGCCGTGACATAAAGTTCTGAATAAAGCACTTCAGAACTGTTTTTGCCCTTAGGACAGATAGTATTAGAGACTTACTGTTTTCTACAAAGCTTTCCTTTGCTCTTATATTCATATCAGATTTATTATAAGATAACCAAGAACAAGGGAACTCAAGTAGACGGGTTCTTTTGTTGTTTTATTTTTCCTCTGTTTTTGTGTTTTAATTTTTCCAATTCTATCTTCAGATACTGAACTGTTTTGTTGATTTCCTTCATCTGTCTGGCTGTATTTTCCTGCTTTTCCTTCAATTCCTTCACCTATTTGAACATTCCTCTGTTTCTTTTATCTCCTTCAGTGATTTAATGATTTCCTTTCTAAAGGCCATGAACTGTTAGGCTGCATCTTTCTGTATTTCTTTCCGGATGACCATAGTTTGTTTGACTTTATCTTCCTTTATTTCTTCATGCATTTTATTTGTTTCCTCCATTATCCTCTTCATAAGCATAGATGTAAAGTCATCTTGAATTTCACTTATGTTAGGGTATCCAGGGCTACTTGTCCCTGGGTAACTGGGTTCTGGAGATGCCATATTGCTTTGGCCTTTGTTGGTTGTGCTTTTATGCTGGTCTCTATCCATCTGGCTGTCTCCGGTGTTGTTTGTAAGTTTCTGTTGCCTGCTGGAATACTGGAGTGGGGAGAATCCCCTTGGCAGGAAGATGGTTGTTCCTGAAGAAGGTCTCCTCAGCTTTTTGGGTATGGTCACCGAATGTCCAGTGCTCCTCAGGAAATTGCCACAGCTCACCTCAGATGTATGGACCTGTGTGGTAACTGTGGTCATTGGTAGTCAGGAGGGCTCTCCTCTCACCTGAAGAAGTCCTGGAGACAGCCGCCCTGCCACTGGGTTTCCTGCTCTGAACTTAGTGAGCTGCTGCTGCTGCTCTTACACTGTGTTTGTTGGGAACAGCCCTCTTAAGAACCAGGGAGCCCAGCGGTTTCGTCAGTTTAGCTAGGGAGTCAGGTCGCGCCTTGGAACAGTGTCTCGGGGCTGATCTTGTGGATCCCAGGCTTCTGTAGGCCTGAGGTTGGAGCCCTGTGCCCCAGTACCCAAGCAGTAATCAGTGGCAGGTGAGAGAGGCACATAGGGCTAGAGCCTGAAGCCTATGGGAACCCAGGAACTTTTCTGGAGATTAGCTCTGTGTCCTAAGGTCAGACCTGATATTTCCCTCACTGTGGAGTTTCCTCCTGACAAGGAGACCCAGTCTGTGGTGTTTTGGGGTCCACACAGTTCAGTCTGGGATGGTGATCAGAGCACGCAAGCGTGTGGCTCTGGTGCTGACCTAGGAACTCTTCCGGGGTTTAGCTGGGTGACCGGAACATGGTTGCTTCCCACACCATTGGGTTTCCTCTCACCTGGGAAACACAATCGTTGGTGTTTTAGGGCCCAGAGTTCGGTCTGTTGGTTGCTGTGCAGTCACTGCTGTCCTGCTTGTCAGAAATAGCATCCTCTTGGCACCATCATCTTGGATCCCCCCCCCCCCACACACACACATTGAACTGTTGTTTTGTTTTTTAAGTCAAGGTATCTGTGAAGCTCTGTTAGCCTAAACTGGAGAGATACAGTATTGCATTACAGTCTCTTCCACACTTTCCAAATTAAAGCCCATTCAAATTCCTTAACAACAAACAACAAATAATTCCTGTAACTTTAACATATAGCAACACATCAGAATCAGAATGTGAAAGAGAAAATCCAAAATGACTGTGATCATTTTCAGATTAATCTGCGGGATTTGCATTAGAATTCGAGAAACACTTTAGAAAATAAAACATACCTAAAGTAACCCCTCACTGATTACTGTTGATAAAACATGTCTTTGATAAACAGAAAACAGCATTAAAAACACTTCATAATGAACTTGATAAATTTCTCTGAACAGAAGTCCCTTACAAGAAAGACAAGCTGCTCTTGCTGAGGACCTGGGTTCAGTTCCCAGCAACCACATGGTAGCTCATAACCACCTGTAACTCCAGATCCAGGGATCCGATTCCTTAGGGCGCATAGACATACATGCAGGCAACACATATACACAAGCAGAACGTGATCGCGTCTGGGCGTGGTGCACATGCCTATAATCCCAGCACTCCAGGCAGAGGCAGGCAGATCTTTATGCATTGGAGGCCATCCTGGTCTACAAAGCAAGTCTAGGACAGCCAAGGACACATAGAAAAACCCTGTCTTGAAAACACCAAAACAAACAAACAAAAAAACAAGACAACCCTCCCCCCCAAACAAAAAACCCTCCCCAAAGAAAACAACAAAACACAAAACCACCAAACAACAACAGAAACAAGTAATGGTTTGGGGGGAGGAGAGGCAAAATTGTTGGTGATAAGGTTGATATGGAATTTGGTGTCTTCAGATCCTAGTAAGCATTTGTGTGAATATGCTGCGAGGCAGTGTGTCAATTGTCTGTGTCTGTGCGGTGTACGCATGAGTGTATGAATAATTAAAAAAAAAGTCGGGAGGTGGTGTCAAATTCTTTTTATAGCAGCACTTGGCAGGCAGAGGCAGGCGGATCTCTCTGAGTTGGAGGACAACCTGCTCTAACTCACCTAGTATCAGGACAGCCAGGATTACTCAGAGAAACCGTGTCTCGAAAACAAACACACAGACAAAACAACAAGAAAGAAGACAAACTCTCCAACGTCAAATCACTTCAGCCAATCCAATAAAAAAATCACTTTGCGTCCTTAGCTTTACTACAAAGGAACAAAATAATGAACGAAATTCAAGGACCCCCCCAGGGTGCCGACGATAACAGTAAAAATAACATCTGAAGATTCTGGGGAAAGGCTCATTTACGCGGACGAGAGATTGCGAGGTTTTATCAGTTTGAATTTCGGACGCAGAAGCGCTTCCTTCTCGGGGAATCCTGGGAATTGTAGTTGCGAAGCTCCGATGGTCGCAAAATTGTTAACATTTGGTGGATGGCGAGCCCTTGGGTCCAATTCAGTGTTCTGCGTCCTCATAGGTCCGTTCTAGTTCACCAATTATCGAGTCAGTTTTTAACTATCCCTTCGCTGATTGGGTGTCTTGGGCTCACCCTCAGCCAATGGGACAATAAAAGCAGCAGAGGTGACAGAAGCCCACGGATCGTCCGCCGCCGGTGCCTGAGCCTGTGGTTCTCGCAGTCAGGCCGCGGCTCGGGGTCGCCGCGCCGCCGCTCGTCCGCCTTCGTGGGTGCGGCTCTGATGCTGCGGCAGGCTCCGGACGCCCGGAGCTCTGGAAGGTACGGGGCCAGGCCGGGGTCGGCCGCCGCTCCGCGGGCCGCCGCCGCTCCCGCCTCCCGCCAGCATCCCCCGGGTCGTCTCGGCAGGCTCCGGACGCTCGCACTTCTCCCCGCCGCGGACTTTGGCCAGCCCGCCGGCCTTACGGGTAGCGGTGTAGCCTGCCCCCTTTGCTTTAGCTCTGTGTCTTCGC
Organism: Pachyuromys duprasi; assembly: GCA_028658305.1. Taxonomy (NCBI): domain Eukaryota; kingdom Metazoa; phylum Chordata; class Mammalia; order Rodentia; family Muridae; genus Pachyuromys; species Pachyuromys duprasi. The sequence goes on along the minus strand of CM053750.1, from coordinate 25,741,395 downwards.
GCTCATCGTGTAAATCCCGTACCCCTGCGCGCAGGCCTTCACTCAAGGGAAACCCCTGTCCGCAGGTGGTGGGAATTTGTGCAGTTAGCGGCTCCTTTTCTTGATACTGGCTCTCCAGCGCTTGCTGGAAGTCCACACCGGTTCGTTTGTTCTGTGCTTGCTTGATAGTTGCCAGAATTTTTACTGTCTTGCGTTCTTATTTCCTTTCACTCTGATACCTCTCAAGACTGTTATGTGAAGAAACCGAGGCTTGGCGGAGGTAACTCAATTCCCGAAGAGTTAGTGTTAATTGAAAGGAGAAGCCAGGTCGGATCTCATCTCAGTGTTTGGTGGTGGTGGTGCTTGCTTTTCTGCCTCACTTCTTAAGGACTTAGGCTATGTTTGTACCCGCCGCAGCTGTTAGCACGTGAGAGCTAAATACTTCTATGGAGTAAGTGGTGATTCTTGGCCGCAAGAAGAGAAAAACCTTTCCGACTTCTACCCAAACACAAATGTCTCACGTGTCTTGTAATGACGAGCTATGACAGCAGCATAGTCCTCATCTGGAAGCTGGTCGAACTACGCAGGTTCCCAGCCTCCATTGCACCCACTGAGCTTGAGCTTGCTTTTGAACAAAATCCCTTCGGTGATCGCAGTGCCCATTGAACTTTGAGGAGGGTTGTGTTTGCCCAGATAGAATCAAGGTGGAGAAAAAAATATGGCTGGATTGTAATAGTGAATGGCTTTAGTCTCAGCGTTGAGGGGGAGGGTGTTATTGGCAGGCAGAACTCTGTTAAGTTCAGGCCAGTCTCGGCTACATAGCTCAGCCAGAGTTAAGTAAGGAGAAGTAAAGGCACACATTCTATGCACTTGTTTTCTAGTAAGAATTAGATACAGAAAGACGATTTTTTTCCCCCCAGTTTTGTTACTTGCAAGACTGATTATTCATTTTTTTTGAAAAGGAAAAAAAAAATCAACTGCCTCTTGACAGTTTTAACCTAGCAGCCCCAAATCTTAAAATAGACATCAATATTTACTGTTTCAAAATCGTCTTGTAAGACATCAGGCTGTAGAAGTAAAAGAGCAAACTAAGACAAAAGAAATGTTAATTTACTGCTGCTGCGTACGTCAAATTAAAAGAACCTTCCTTTTACTCACACAGTTTGCTGCAGTCTAGTCCCCCTATGTGATCCCCCCCCCCCTTTCTTCCATTTGTTATGAAGACCCTCCAGTTAGTTTCTTCGGAAGGAAGGGGTGGGGCTGCTACCGCTCCCAGCTTTTCCAGTTTACTCATTTGGTTGTTTGATAATAAAGCTGAAACAAGCTGCTGGATTCACATGTTCCAATTCTCAAGAATTAATAACAGTGTTTTACAGAGTTTTAGATTTCAGTGTTTTCTTAAACTTTTTTTTAAAATCATTTTTATTTTCTGTAATTGAGTGTTTTGCCTGCATATATGCCTGTACACTGTGTGCATGCTTGGTGCTGGAAGAGAGCATTAGGTTTCCTGGAACTCCAGTTAGAGTTGTAAGCTGCTTTCTGGGTGCTGGGAATTTAACGTTGGTTTGCTGGAAGAGCAGCTAGTGTTCTTAACTACCCAGCCACCTCTTCAGCCCCACTTTTAGTGCTTTGTTCAGAGGTATTCCTTTATATATCAGTGTAAAGTTTCAGGCTCCTGTTTCCACCAGAAATCATTTGGTGTGCGTAGATCTTGGGTCTTGCCTCCAAAAGTACCTTCTAACGTTTTGGATAGGTCCAAGGAAGTTTCACTGATTGAGGCTGTGCAGGTCCATGCTCTTTATCAGTGCTTTTGATGGAAATACAACCAGCAAACAAATGGACAAACATTTGTGTTTGCTCTAATGTGGTATTCATTATAAAAAGAGAAGGATTTGGTGTTTGTTTTAACCTTCATTGTGGTTCATAAGCTACTGTAAATTTGCTCAGATCAGCATTTCAGGTTATTTAAAAATTATTGTCCCTCCTTATGTGTGCTGTGTGCTTGTTTGGGTATGTGTACACTTGCGTCTGTATCTGAATCCTTGTAGACGTTGGAGGTCAAGTTTGAGTATCTTCTTTCATCTCTTACCATCTTATTTTTTGAGGCAAAGTCTTTGGCTGAACCTGGAGGAGCAAAATTGGCTGATGTGAGTTCCAGGGCTCTCCCTCTCTCTGTAACCCCAGCACTGGATGTGTGCCACTGTGCTTGGTTTTGTTGTTGTTTTCTTTGTTTTACACTGGTACTTGGGATTCAAATTCAGGTCCCTGTGCTTGTTGAGTCAGCACTTTACCCCAACTCTGTGTGTGTGAGGGTGTGTTCATGTGTGCGTTGGGGTACATATGCATACCCATGCACATATGTGGAGGTCAAAGGTTGACATCAAGAGTCTTCCTTGGTCTGCTTCCACTTTAGTTTTTGAGACAGGGTCTGTCAGTGAGCCTCCAGGGACCCACCTGTATATCTTCCTAGCTAGGATCGCAGTCATGGACCACTGCATCCAATGTCTTCATTGGTGTTGGGAATGCAAACTCAGTTTTTGTGCTTGCACAGCAGAGATTTTATCAACTGACCTATCTCTCCAGCCCCAAAATTAATTTTTTGTGTGTGACACAATGAATTACATTCTTTTTTACTTTAGCATACAAAGTAATGGATTTCATGATGGTACCTTCATACATATGTGTCATTATGTATTGCTCTCATTCATTCCCATTCCTCTGTTTATTTTTCAGTCTGCTAAATTCAGAATAAAGTGTCAACTACACTTTAATCCTACAATAATCACTTATAACTATTTTTTCAGCCTGTGTAGGCAAATATTTGCATCCAAAAATTTAAGTTAACTTGATAATTAACTCAAAACTATAAAGTATATTCAGTACATAAATTGGGCTTCAAGTCCTAATTTTAAAAAGATTCATTTTTAATTACGTGTGTGGGTATGTGCACATGAGTGCAAGTGCCTGTGGGAGCCAGAAGAGGGTATCTGATACCCTGGAACTGGAGTTACAAGTGGTAGTGAATTATCAAACATGTATGTTTAGAGCCGAACTTGGGTCCTCTGCAAGAGCAGCTAGTGCTCGTAACCACTCAGCCATCTCTTCATCCCTATGTTGTACCTTTTGAGGCAGCGGCAGACCCTGTCATCGTATCACTCAGAAATAGAGAAGCATGTGTGTCCATGTTGACCCCCACCCCTCTGACTGTTTGCACTTTAGTGTGTGTATATGTGGTACTAGAGAGTGAACCTAGGGCCTTGCAGATGCTGGGCAAGAACTCTTTCATCCCCAGGCCTGTCTGCATCTTCCTAACCCAGCATAACTCAATAAAGTCATTTATTTTGACAGGCAAGGTCGTGTACTCATGTAATCTCAGCACTTGGGGAGCATTAGCAAGAGGGTTCCTACAAGTCTGAGACTGTACAGTGAGACATTGTCTCTAAGATAAAATAAAAATTGGTTATGTGAACTCATTAGTCTGCTGAGAAACATTTTAAAAGATTCAGGCCACATAGATAGGAAGAGGTGTCTGTAACTTAATACCTTCAAGGTATTAAAATGAAATGAACTTTTGCATTGAATATCTCTGCCCTGAAGTTTTACATAAAACCTGTAATTTGGAGGGCACATCCGAGCCCCTGCCTGCTTTTCTTGCCTCGTGTAAAGTTGTGGTTGCTGTGTCACGAGAGCACAGCTCTGCTTGTTTTCAGTTTTGAGTTTTTGTCAGTCTATATTCCCGATTATTCCCTAGTTTGAGCCCGTATCGGTAGAGTTTGAGGATTGGAAGTTTGAAGATATTTGGACTGAAGGCCATCCCAGAGGGACAGCAAGATTATATATAACATTTAAGGGAGAGTCTCCATTGAGTAGTTATCCAAGGATGACAGAAAAACAATTCTACAGTCTCAAGGCCTGGGTTCTGTGAAAAAGCCCCTGTTTGTAGTGTCTGTTTTTGTTGTGGCACGTGTGTATATGCGCATGTGTGTGTGCCCACGCGTGGGCACATGCATGTAAGGGTGTGTGTTTGAGTTAACATGCATTTATTTTACTGTATGCATGTTTATATGTTGGTGCACACATGCCACAGGGTGCCAACCCTTGAATTCAAAGGACAACTTAGGGAGTAGGTTCTCTTGTTCCACTGTTTGGGTTCCAGAAATAGAACTTAGTTATCAGGTTTGGCTGCAAGTGCTTTTTACCTACTGAGCCATCTTGTGCATGTTTTTGTGTTCTGATGCAGGAACTCAAAGGCTGACATGAAACTTGCAGTGTGTTAGGGTGACTTTGAACTGCTCCATACTGCCTCTCATCTCTAAAGTGCAGGGATTACAGGCATTTGCCACCATGCATAGCTGAGTATTTGGTTCTTCCTATAGGTTTGTTGAGACCTGTACCATTGACAGCATAAAAACTGTGGGTAAGCTGCTGTTTCTAAGCAGGGTTATTCAGATGCTGATAGAGGGACCTAAGTGACCACAAAATCCTAAACTTGGTAGTCTCATCCATGTGTTCAGTCCAGTCTTTTCTTCTATTCTGACTTTTAGAATGGCAAAAGTAGCCATAACACTTTGATTTTAAGGCAATTACTTGATAAATGCTATATTGTTATAAATCTTCTCTTCTTTGAGTTCTTTGAATTTGCTTGGAGATTAATGTATTTTAGCTGAGTGGAGGTGTCACATGCCTTTAATTCCAGCACTCAGGAGGCAGACATAGGCAGATCTTTTGAGTTTGAGGCCAGCCTGGTCTACAGAGCAAGTTTCAGAACAGCCAGGGTTATACAGAGAAACCTTATACTGAAAAAAGCAAACAAAATATTAATGCATTTTTATTTTTTTATTCTCAGTATGGTATGAGGTAAAGACCATTACTGGTTTTAAAAGTGCTAAGTAGTTACTCTAACACTATTTATTGGATAATCTTACCATTTTCCTTTTATCCTGTAACTGAAACCTCCTTTTATTGAATATGTATTATGTAGTAGGCATCGACTAACTTCTTTGTATGTATTGTCATTTCATTGATTCATTGTGCTGTTTTGTAGCTTGTATTGTCAACTTTACTTTACAGATGTGGACACTCTACACAGTGTAAGGGATTTCCTTGAAAACATAGCCTTTTAGAAAAAGATTTATTGATGTGTATGTATGTGTGTGTCTGTGTGAGTGTATGCCACTGGAGTGTGGGTACCTTTATAGGCCAGATGAGGCCTTGGATGCTGTGGAGCTGAGGTTGCATACTGTTGTGAGCTCCCTGATGTGGGTGCTGGGAACTCAGGTCCTCTTCAAGAGCAGGAAGCACACTTAACTGCTGGGCCATCTTTCAGTCCCTTAAGGCACAGTTTCTAAATGGCCAAACCTAGGTCTGACGTAACTGGGAGGTTTCTTGCGTTGAATGCTTAAAGAACTTGGGAGATGTATCTTTTGCAGTACTTAGGCTAGAACCCAGGCCAGTGTTCTAATGATGACCCACATACCTAGTGCTAGTGTTAGGAGCACCTGTGAGTCAGGGTCGTGCTGTGCGCCAGGCTGGCTGAGCTTTCTGTCTCAGCCTGTAGAGGCCCATGATTCCAGGCTCCTGCGTAGGAAATACTCTCTTTTGCTCCACAAGTACCACGGCTCTGATCTTTATCTTTTCCATATCTCTACTTGTCTAGTTCTACTTTGTTGCGTATTTCCACAAAATAACTTTAGTAGTCTTTCTGGTCTTTTAAGAATAGTTTTATACGGTTTATGCATATTAACATCTATGTTCTTCAGAATAAGGAATATAATACAGAGTGTGATAATTTGAAGTTACTGATTTTAAATTTCTGCATTTACAAAATGTATTTTTTAATGTTTGCTTTTTTGGCTTTTATATGTCCTGTACACCAAGTTTTCTCAAAAGATCAGTTTCTTTAAGGCAGAGACTTACTATGTAACCTAGGCCTTGAACTCATGAACTCATGATTCTCCTGCCTCACTTGTAGCTTGTTACATTGAAGTTATAGGTGCGACTTGCCAAACCCAGATATGCCGGTTACTCCTATGGAGAAAAGATATGCTGAATTTAAAAGGAGGGTTTGGAAAGTAGAAAGACTGCTGAGAAACAGAAAATACCAGCAAATAACATTTCATCCCAATTCTGTATTTGGTACCCTGATGACTTGGAACAAATATTTTATTTAATTTCTCTGTGATTGTTTTACTGCCTGTATCACCTCGAATTCTGTTCCTTCTTTCTCTTGTTTTTCTGTTAGGCATTAGGAGATTGCACATACAGAGATGGGTTTGTGGATTTATATTCAAGTTCAGTTTCATCATGGTCTCCCAGAATGCTTGGTTGAGGCACAGATAGGACACCCAGGCAAGACCCTTGGCTTCTTGTAGAGAAGCCTTTTTTCCCCGCCCTCTTTCCTTTGCTTTCTTCCCTGTCATTGGGATTGAACCCAGGAACTAAGTAAGGTGTGCAGGGCAGTGCTGTCCCATTTAGCTATACCCTCAGGTCACTGAACAAAATTTTCATTGTAGACAGGATCTTAGTCACCCAGGTGGCCCCACCTCGAGATGGTCCTTCCTTATTCTTCAAGGAACCTTGAAGAATGCGCCACAGTGCTTGGCAAGGGCTTCTTTTGGTGCTGTCCTTTTCTCTAGGAGACTTTATCTTTTGTAGATACAGTTTACTATGCCACTCCTCTCCCTCTCCCCATGGATGAGTAAGAAAAACTCAAGCTGTCAGCTCACTACTTTTCCTTGAGGCACTTGTTTTAGGCCTAGAAATGTTCTAGGAAGAAATCCTCCAGTGCTAAGTTTGGAAAAGAGAGTGAAGGTTACAGGGTTGTACATAAGGACTTTGTTTATTAGAACCTTAGTGTTAAAAATACCTATTTCTATCCTGCACAGATGTAGCCCATGGCAGCTCAGTCTCCAAGTGGATGCCCTAATAAGGGGAACAGGGACTATCTCTGACATGAACTCAGCGGCTGGCTCTTTGACCACCTCCCCCTGAGGGAGGAGTGGCCTTACCAGGCCACAGAGGAAGACAATGCAGCCAGTCCTGATGAGACCTGATAGGCTAGGGGCAGATGGAAGGGGAGGAAGACCTCCCTATCAGTGGATTTGGAAAGGGGCATGGGAGGAGATGAGGGAGGGAGGGTGGGATTGGGGAGAATGAGGGAGAGGGCTACAGCTGGGATACAAAATGAATAAACTGTAATTAATACAATAATAAAAATTAAAAATAAAACAAAAAATACCTATTTCTAAATGGGATTTATTGCAATACTGTTGATGACATATGCTCTTTTCTATATATAAATAACTTGATTTCTTCCTTCAGCTTATGTTCATTTCATTTTTCACAAGCTCTGAAATTGCCAGTTCTTATTTTTGTGTGTGTGAGTTGGATTCAGCTGCTTTTTTCCCAAAGATATTATAATGCAGTTACTTTAAAAGCACCATAGCTGGGCATAGTTGGTGCATGCTTGTAATCCTAGTTTTTGAGAAGTAGAGGCAGGAAGATCAGGAATACAAGGACAACATCAGCAATATAATGAGTGAGGCCAGAATGGGCTCTGTGAGACCTTGTCTCAGTAAGTAAATAAATAAATCCTTATCTACCTTGGCAGACTAGAAATAATTTTGTCAACCTTACTCCCCCCCCCCTTTTTTATTTTTTGCAGAATTTAAGAGGACTTTATTCATGTGTATGTTGTAAAAGATGAATTCATCCTCTACTACTGTGAATGAAGAGCCTGATGCTCTGTCAGTAGTTAACCAGCTACGGGATTTAGCAGCAGATCCATTAAACAGAAGAGCCATCGTCCAGGATCAGGGATGCTTGCCTGGACTTATTTTATTTATGGATCATCGCAATCCCCCTGTTGTTCACTCAGCTTTGCTTGTAAGTTGCTTTTAATAGTTTCATTTTTGGTGTTTTAATTTTCAGTGAGCTTGATTACATGGTAAAAGACATTAGATTATGCACTCTGTATTTTGGCATATAAACTATGGAAACATGGAAAAGCATATGTGTAGTTCTTTAACACAAATAGCAACATGTTGTTCTTTAATGTAAATGGTAAGTATAATACATATATAAAATGTTCTGGTGCTTGGTGTTTTCAGTAAACATGATGAATGATCTATTGTTTTTGTTGTTTTAAAGATTTATTTATTATTTATACAGTATTTAGCCTGCATGTGTGCCTGCATGCCAGAAGAGGGCACCAGAGCTAATTACAGATGGCTGTGAGCCACCATGTAGTTGCTGGGAATTGAACTCAGGACCTTTGGAAGAACCTTACCCTCTGAGCCATCTTCTCCATCCCCATGATGATCTATTGTTTGTTTTCTTTCCTTTTTGACATAGGATGTTGCTGTGTTGGTCAGGCTGGTCTTCCAGCTCTTGGGCTGAAGTCAACTTTTGATTGCAGGTGTACTATCACACCCAGTTCCTTACTATTCTTATTTCCCTCACCCCCAACCCTATGTGTGTACTGTGTGTAGCATGTGTTTATCCATTCATTAGTTGATGGACATGAAGCTTATAACGTAAGGAGGACAGATAAGGAAAGGGGAAATAATACAGGATCAAAGCTAACAATTCAAAAGGAGTTATGGGAAACATGGAGACTAGAGAAACGTTAAAGAGCAACAAGACCATCAGACAGATCCCAAATGGATTTCTGAGTGACATAAAATACAGTCCCTTCAATAGTAATTGAATATGAAAAGAAAAGGAGCTATGGAGGGGAGTTAAGTAATGGTAGTAATCTTATAAATTTTGAGTGATATATCAGTCAAATGTTATTTGTGGACCTGACTTACATCCTGATTTAAACATTCATCCTAAAGCAATTCTTAAGTGTATGGAAGTGAATGTGCAGTGTACAACATGATATTAAAAAGTCATTATGGAGGCTAGTAAGATGACTCAGCAGTTGGGAGCTCAGGGTGTTCTTACAGAGTACCTTACGTTGTAGCACACAGGCATACATATAAGCAGAATGCCCACTTGTAGAATAACACAATTTTAAAAATATAAAGTCATTACAGCCAATAAGATGCCTCAGTGGTGGGTAAAAGTGCTTGCCACCAAGCCTGCATTGATGTCTAGAACCCACATGTTGGAAGGAGAGAAACCGCTTCTGCGAGTTGTCTTGTACCATCCAGGCATTGTGTTCTGTGGCAGAGGCATGCACACAAAATAATGTAAAAATTAAATTAGAAACTTAATGTTTTCGCGTATGATGGTTAATGTTCTTATGTGTGGTGGCACAGACCTTTAGTCCTGGCACCTAAAGGGCAGAGGCTACATAATGAGTTGTAGGCCAGTTAGTGCTGTGTAGTGAGACTATCAAAGCAAAACAAAAATGCCCTGCTGGTGTGGCATTAGCTCGACAGTAAAAGTGTGTTAAGACTTGAAGAAAATGTTACTTAAGCATGTGTGTAGAATTTTATTAAGGTAATTAAAAACTAATTTCTTCCCCGGGGATGGTGTTATACACCTTTAATCCCCGCACTTGACAGCAGAGGCAGGTGGCTCTCAAGGCCAGTCTGCCTAGTGAGCTCCAAGCCGGCCAGGTGTACAGAGAGACCATTTCTCAAACCCAAACAAATAAACAACAAGAAAACAAACCAGTTACATAGAGATACAGTGAAATATTTACAGATGAAATGTTCTCTTATGGTCAGTTATGATTATGGACAGGAGAGATTGTCAAGTGACTGGTACTTATTGAAGCTTATGGTCACATGGGGTCACATGGGGGAGGGTGTCACCACACAGTTTCCTTGCTTTTCATGCTTCGTATTTCTATAAAAGCTTAAAAGAGATGGGCCTGTGTTGGTAATCTTAGCATGAAAAAGGATGTGCTAAGGAAGATCAGGAATTCAAGGCCAAAAAGGGGCAGAAACAACATAAGGTAGGAAAGGTTTCTTTTGACTTACGTTTTCAGAGGGATTTAGTTCATGGTGCGGAAGGCATGACTGGAGCAGCTAAGTTCATGAAGTCATGGTGGTAGACTACGTCACAGTGAATGTGAAACAGCTAAGTTGTGCTGGACTGTGTAAGCCACCCCTCCCAGTTAATTTAGCCAGGCCATCCACAGCCTTCAGAATAGTCCTACAAACAGGATCAACTCTTCAAAACACGGGCCTTTGGGGGACATTCCAGATCCAAGCCACAGTAGTATTTTTGTTTTATTTTGCTTTGTTTTGGAAGTAGAATCTTGTACTCTATGCAGCCTGACCTGTCTCCCCTTCCCTAGTCTGGGATTACAGGTGTGGCACCTTCACAGCTAGCTGGAGTAGGCCATTGTTTTGAGGAGGATTTCTTAAGTCTAGAAACTAGGAAAGGCTGTTTATTGTGGGGGAGGGTAAAATTGCTCAGCAGCATTGACCAGATGACTAAATGGCTTTTCTTCCCACTTGAGGCCTGCTCTAGGGCCTACTAGCTGGATTTGTCTAGGGTTGATACTTTGGGTAGAATGACTGCAAGGCATTTAAGAATAGGATCATGGCAAGAGTGGTTAAATGGTGGGATTATAGGTGCCAGCCTAAAATAGGGAGCTGAAATAGAAGGCTGGACTTAATGAAAAACTAGAGGCCAGTGGGTTAAAGTTCTAATAAAGCTGACAAGCAGGCGTGCATTTTAATAGTTCCCCTTTTATAGTATAACTTTGAAACTTTATTTTAGTTCAGTGGTCACTCCCAGCTTAATAATATATATTTTTAACTTACTTGTCCATTTTTAACCTAATCATATGTTTTATTTATTGTGAGAATCATAAAACAGTATGTTTCCTTTTCTCTCATTTTTGTTTTATTTTCATCATATATTATACTTCTGTATGTTTCTACTGTCTGTATACATGCACGCAAATTGCTTTTAACAGTGTTCTTTCAGTCTCTGTATGTGTGATACTTAGGATTGAATTAGAACCTCATACACCGCACCCAGGTCACACACTCAGTTAGCTTTAAAATGTATTGTAAAAAGCCATACCTGTGATCCCAGAGTCTCATTTGAACTCACAAGAGACCTCCTGCCCCTGCCTCTAAATGCTGGGATTACAGGCAAGTGCTACCACACCCAGTTTCAAATATTATGTCTCTTGAAAGTTTGGAGGAGTTATGAGGGGAGGGAGGTATAGGAATTGGAGTGCTGTTGCCCTGTAGTCCAGGCTTGTTTCGGTTTTGTTTTGAGACAGGGTCTCATTTAGCCCTGACTTTGAACTCACAGAGATCTGCCTTCAGAGTGCTGGGATTAAAGGCACGTGGTGCCATGCTTGGCATTGCCTTTAACTAGTAATCCACCTTGTTCTCCTTTCTCAGAGCTAGAGTTGAAGAATGTGCCACCACATTCAATTTCAAATGTCTTTTATATTTATTCTCATCTTTGCCATTTCTGGTGTTCTTCATTCCTAAATGTAGACTGGGATTTGTATCAGCATCCCCTTTTTTTTTTTTCTTTCCTGCCTGAGGAGCGTTTATTTATTTTTTTAAACATTTTCAGTACAGGTTTGTTTTTGCTTTCCTATACTTAAAATTTATTGCTGCTCTTTGTCTCCTGGCTTATATGTTCTCTCTCTTCTTCTTCTTTTTGTTTGTTTGTTTTTGTTTTTTCAGCTAAGGTCGCTCTCTTGTAGTCCAGGCTGCCTTGGAATTTGCTATGTAAATCAGGCTTGCCTGGACCTCTGAGCAGTCTGCCTGCCTTAGCCTCGAGGGCTGGAGTGCAGGAGTGAGCCACCAGATCAGGCTGCCAGTGTGTAAGATTTCTAATAAGAAAAGTGCTATACTTTTTTTTAAAACATATTTTATACTTCTTGTATGTACGTATGTTCATGCTGGTGTGTGTGGTGTGTCTGAGTCTGTGTGAGTCTGTGTGATGGCTCTCTTACGGATGTCAGAGGATAGCTTTCAGTAGTGGGTTTTTTCCTACCATACACTCTGGGGATTGACTTCAGGCCGACAGGCTTCCAATGCAAGTCTTTTTACTTGCTGAGCCATCTTACCACCCTGATAATGGTTTTTGTAATTTCATCTATGATGATATTACTGTTTTTAATGAAATGATTGATATGCGTATTATAGAGTTTTTGATTTTTATTGTTTTACTTGGGATTTGTTGAATTTCTTGGGTCTGTGGGTTTAAATCTTTATGAGATTTAGGAAATTGTCATCCATTATTTTCTTGGAAAGCTTTTATTTTTACTGAAAGTCTTCTCCCTTCTCCCACTCTCTAGGTCCACATATGTTAGCATATGTTATCATATATGCCCTGATCCTCTATGCCCCTGTATTTAATCCCTTTTCTCCCTCTATGTATTTTATTTTGGCTGGTTTCTGCTGTTACACTGCACGTTATTCTGTAATCTCTAAACTGCTTTCATTTCAAATATGCGTGTCCTATAGAAGTTGCTTGCCTTCTTAATGGCTTCCATTTTTCTCCCTCTGGTGTTTTCATTCTCATTTCCAACCATTGAGCACGTTATCAATAGCTTTTTGATGTTTTTCTAATCCAGCTCTATTTTGCCTTTTGATTACTTTTACTTCCCTATTCTAGATAACGGTTATATTTACCTGTATTTTTTCTAATCTGGTGATTTTTAAATTATGCCAAGCATTAAAATCTTTTAATGTGTTGGGTTTTTTAAATTGTTTTAAATATTCCTGTAAATACTGTTAAACTTTGTTCAGGGTTTTACTTTTAGGTAACTTGGGGCCAGATTGATTTTTTTTTTTTTTTTGAGGTTGCTTTGGGTTCTGTTAGAATGTATGCAATCTGTGATACCTCCATTGCCACAGTGAAACATGTCCAAGCATTCACCCGATGCCTCATGTGTGGTGAGCTCTTGGTTCCTCTGGCAGATGTCATACCAAATTATTCCTACCCCATCCTGAACTTGGGACGTGTTTGATTTATTTTCTGGTGGTATTATTCCCTCACTCTGTGGCCTTTTATGCTTCACATGTAAAAAATTAGTACTCAAACTTAGACTCTCTGGCCCTTCTCTGGAATTCTGGCTCTTCTGGGTGGGTCCTTACTATGTTCCTCTGCTCTGCGGATACGACTGCTGTGAACGCTTCAGTCTGATGTCTACCTCACAAACCACCAAGCCCATTTGAGTTCCTCTCTAGAGCTACCACTTACACTGCTTCCATGTGTGCAGCGAAGGAAGGGGGCAGTTTCTACAAAGGGAAAGCCCTACACTGTTGTAAGATCCACCTCACTCCTCTCCTCTTAAGGATGCAGCTATTTGCTGCCCCTTGACCAACATCTGAAACAGTATGAGTTTTTCTAGGCAGTTTGCATGTCAGGTAAACCTTTAGGTGAAACAGAAGTCATAGCTGTAATAATTGGAGAAAGAAAAAGAGGTGGTTGAGTTTGCGGTTTTTATAGCTGACAGGTTTTTGTTGTTTTGAGAAAGGATTTTTCTGTGTAATCCTGGCTGCCCCGTAACTCACTCTGTAGACCAGGCTGGCTTTACACCCAGAGATTCGCCTGCCTCTGCCTCCCAAGTGCTGGGATTAAGGGCATGTGCCACCACAGCCTGGTTGATTTTATATATATATATATATGTATATATATATTTTTAAACAAATTTATTGACTCTTGTGAATTTCACATCATACTCCCTAATCCCACTCATCTCCCTGTCCCTTCATATGTGCCCTCTGAGCTTACAACTTCCTCCCCAGAAAAGAGAACAAAAATAAAAACAAACAAGCTATCTCGCCATGGAAGTTGTGTCCGTACTCTTTTGCTGAAACACTTTTTTTTTTCAGGCAGTGCCACCAAGTGGTAGTGGCGCATGCCATACCTTTCCTCTTTTTTTTTCTTTTTTTTTTTTTAAGATTTATTTATTTATTATACAGCTTCTGCCTGCATGTGTGCCTGTGCACCAGAAGAGAGCACCAGATCTTACTATAGATGGTCATGAGTCACCATGTGGTTCCTGGGAATTGAACTCAGGACCTTTGGAAGAACAACCAGTGCTCTTATCCTCTGAGCCATCTCTCCAGCCCTTGCCCATACATTTTTTAAAATTTATTTATTTTTATATCAATCACAGGTTAGGTATTTTGCATCCCAGGCGTAGCCCCCTCCCTCATGCCCTCCCACTCTTCCCATCCCTCCCTCATCTCCCTCCTCCCCGCCCCCTCCAAGTCCACCAACAGGGGAGGACCTCCTCCCCTTCCATCCAACCCCAGCTCATCCTGTCTCCTCAGGGCTGGCTGCAATGTCCTCCACTGGGATCTAGCCATTCTGTCACTCCCCGGCTTGTATGGGGGAGGGTCAAAGAGTCAGTCATCAAGTTCATGACTGAAACAGTCCCTGTTTCCCTCACTAGG
>CM053750.1:25690903-25726577 GCA_028658305.1 Pachyuromys duprasi | reverse complement strand
TGGATCTTTGTGTGGTTTAGGTATCAAGGTGACTGTGGCTTCATAGAAAGAGTACTTTTCCTTCTATTTCTATTATGTGGAACACTTTATAGAGAATTGGTGTTAGGACTTCTTTGTAGGTCTGGTAGAATTCTGCACTAAAACCATCTTTGCCCATACACTTTTACTTGGTACCATGCTGCCCTGGAGAGGTGCAGGGCCAGCTCTCCAAAGTGCTACAGCTAGTGAGGGGCGGGGCCGTTTCTGCTCAGCAGCCCTTAGACATCAACATGATCCCAGGCAGCAGCCTACACCAGGGACATCTACAAGGCCTTTCATGGTAACATGGGCTGTGGACATCCACAGAGACCCGCTACTACAGGGCCGCTGATCCAGACATAACCCTCAGTGGTAGCACAGACCATGACCTCACCATGGCCTCGGGTGATAGTGTAGGTGATCCACATCAGGCTGTTCCTCACTCAAGTCTCCATCTCTCTTCATAGTGCTCAAACCGGTCCACTTTCTTTATCTCTCTTCATATTTATACATCATAGTGGCATCTGCGGGTGGGCCATGTGGTAGCAGGCAGGCGTCTGGGGCTGTCACATTTTTATAAAGATCTGGTACTTTTTACTTGAAAGGCAAAAGGCCCAATGGAAATATGAACTATTAGTAGGCTTGAAATGGCTAGTGAATGATGATGAGGAAGTCTGTGGATGACAGCAATACCTACAGGTAAAGGGAAATAGCCAAACAACCCCAAAGGGACAGAGTGGAAATGCTTATTGTGAGAGAAAAAGTTAATTAACTCATAGAGAACTGTGACCAAATTTTAAATAATTTATTTTATTTATGTTGATGTTTTGAGACAGGGTCTCCTGTAGCACAGTTTGTACTGAAACTTACTGGGCAGTTAAGGTGAGCCTCTGACTCACAGCAAATCCTGCTGCCTCAGCCTCCTTCCTTCATGGTGAGACTGCAAGCCACTATGCCTGGCTTGGTGGTTGTTTTGTTTTGTTTTATTTCTATTTAAAATCGAGTTGAAAGTTGTAATATAGTAAAACTGGAGTTGCATCATTTTACAAGGTTCACTGTATGCTTTGTTCCCAGCAATTTATTTTAATTACTGTGTAAAACAGCATCTAGAGAAATGATGGCTATTGAAACTATTTTTTGAGATTAATAGATGGAATATAGCCTTTTGTGGCCCTGTCAAGATGAAATCATAACTAAATGGAACAATCTTAATTTTGACCTTGCAGATAAGGTCAGAATGTTCAATTCATATGGTATATTAGTTACCGCAGCCCCATGGAGGGGATTATGAACATCACATTTAAAGAATTAAAAAGCAGTTGATGCTGAAAATAAAAACACTTCTTCTTCCTCTTGCAGTAAGTCATAGGTAACCTTAAATTTTGAGCAGTCTGGATGTGTGCATTGACTGTTGTTTCTGCTGCAGGCACTGCGATACTTGGCTGATTGTCGTGCAAACAGAGAAAAGATGAAAGGAGAGCTCGGGATGATGCTGAGCTTACAGAAAGTCATTCAGAAGTGAGTATGGCAGGCAGTGTCCTCTGAGGCACAGGAAAGATGGGTCTGTATAAGCTGATTGTTGAGTCATTTTATTTTCTTTTTTAAGTTTCAAGTATTATTTGGAAATTTTAACTAACAAAACATAGACGTCTGTAGGTTTTATATTTTGTTAGTGAACATTAGTTTTCTGTGTAGTCCTAGCTGTCCTAGAACTAGCTCTGTAGTTGACCTTGAACTCAGACGTCTGCCTACCCCTGCCTTCTGAGAGCTAGGATTAAAAATGTATGCTACTGTGCCTGGTTAACTTTGTTTTTATTGATAAACCTGGGTAATAACAGTCCTCATAAATATGTTTATATTATATAACATATATATATATGTTGACATCCATTCTGTCATTTTGGAATAATATTTCAAAGTTCATTTCTTTCACTGTCCTGTATTATAGAGATAATCCTAGGACATTTGCAGCTGATGTGGCAGAAACAGGGCAACAGAGTTTTTTGTTCAGATTTGAAGACGGCTGAGTATCCATGGCTTTTAGTATCTGTCAGACATTTTCTTTCCACTGTGTTTTTTAATTCTTTAACTGTTCCTTGTGAACTTATGATTTAAAGAATTAAATTTCTGTTGGGTGAAAAGGATATCAAGAATGGGCTCATTATCTAAAAATAAGTAATAAAAACACTCTGTGTTTTTATTTTATTTTATTTTTAATAGAGACTCACATAACTCAGGCTGGCCTCAAACTTGTTCTCCGGTCAGTGATGACCTTGAACTACTCATCTTTCTGCCTTTACTTCTAGAGTGCTGGTATTGCAGGCGTGCCACCATATGTGGATTTTATGTACAGGAGATAGAACTCATGGCTTTTTGCAAGCTAGTCAAGCACTCTATTGATGGATGGCGTGATATGATAAAAATTCTACAGTGAATGAAGCTTTCTAAAGTACTGAGTTGATTTGGCAGCAGAGCATCCCGATAGCTAATCACAGTGGATGATGTATAGTGGGATAGTGTGGTGTCCTGTCCTGTTACTTTATCCTGGCTTTATTCAAAGGACCATCAGGGATCAGGGCCATGGAAATTCAATCTTTCTTTTGGTGAGGTTATCATGAATCTGATTGAAAGCTCATGGAAACCTAGAACCATTTAACTTGATATATATACATATCAAGTGAAATTTATATATATCATATATATATATATATCAAGTTAAATTTATATATATGCCATATGTCTAATATATTAGCTACAGATAGCTATATTTTATAGATATATATGTATATATTTATAATTAGAGTTACAAACTAGTGGCATGTGTATTACTTAAACAGGCATAGTTATTGAAGTTGAAAGTAGTACAAAAAAGTTGTGGAAAATTAGATTTAAAACTAGTATTGACACCAGGTGCTGGTGGCACGTGCCTTTACTCCCAGCGCTTCAGAGGCAGAGAGGCAGGTGGATCTCTGAATTTGAGGCCAGCATGGTCTACAAGTGAGTTCTAGGAATGCCAGGGCTATGCAGAGAATCCCTATCTCGAAAACAAAGTGTTGAGTGCACGGAGTGATTACTCAAACTGGAAATTCCAGCACTCGAGTCTCAGGCAGAAGGATTGCCAGGAGTTAGAGGTTAGCTTGGAATATAGAGACTGTTTCTGAAAACAAGAGACAGCTTAGTACAGTATAGACCTGACAGCCATAGGAATGGGCAGCTGCAAGCAAAAATGCCTTTTAGAGCAGGTCTGCATGGAACAGAAATGATAGGTCCTACCAGGGGCTGCTTGGGAAGAACATCCTCTGCCCTTGGATTTGTGATGGCCCCCAAGCTACAATTCTTGCTGCTATGACGGTAGCAGAAGAACAAGCTCTTTGTTTAATTCATTTATCTAACTCTCCATCTATCTTCCATCTATTCATCTAGTCAGTATGTCTGTGTCTGTCTCTCTCTGTCTATCTTGCATGGGTCTATGCCTGGCTGTAGAGGTTAGAGGACAGCTTGAGTAAGCACCTTTAACTGCCGAATCACCTCACTAGCCTGTAAGGTGCCGTTTTTTTTTTTTTTTTTTTTTTTTTTTTTTTTTTTTTTTGGTCTTTGCTCCCCTTTAAAGCTTGGGAAAAATCACCTCTATTCACCAAAATAAACATCAGAAGCATCTGGTTTGTCTAGTTAGTCTGCCTGCTTAGTGTTAGAATTACAGGCAGATCATCATGCTACCTGGCATTTTCGTGGGTGCTTGGGGATCCAAACTCCATGTCTTACTCTTGCATGGCACATACTTTCTCTGAGCTGTCTTCCCGGCCCTGTTAGTATTTCCTTAAATGGCACTGTTAATATGCTTACCAGCAGTTTCCATCTGATTGGGTTATTTTTCAAACATTGAAAAAAAAAAAACCCCATTGCAGCTCTCTGCCTCTGCCATTGAACTTTAAAAGTAACTTAAGCTACCTCAATCTACAGAAGAGAAATGATTTTGAGCAAAACTAATGGTAGTAGTGGTCCATAGAATTTGGTAACCTGATCTTGTTACTTGGTTTCATATTTATTGATTTTAATTAAGTGTGCTTTTTTGCCATACTAGGCTAGATGATGAATCTCAGTGTATCTTATTTTAAATGAAATAGGAGAGTGTTACAACCTAGCCAGGTATGGTGGCTCTTTATGAGTATCTTAGTTAGGGTTTCTTTTCTTTCTTTCTTTTTTTTTCTTTTAAAGATTTATTTATTTATTTACGTATACAATGTTGTCTGCATATATACCTGCATGTCAGAAGAGGGCACCACATCTCATTATAGATGTTTTGAGCCACCATGTGGTTACTGGGAATTGAACTCATGACCTCTGGAGAGCAGCCAGTATTCTTAATCTCAGAGCTACCACTCCAGATCCCCTAGGGTTTCTATTGCTGTGAAGAGACGCCCTGACCACAGAAAGTCTTATAAAGGAAAGCATTTAGTTGGGACTGGCTTACAGTTCAGAGGTTTAGTCCATTGACACCATTGTGGGAAGCATGGTGGTACACAGGCACAAATGGTGCTAGAGAAGTAGCTGAGAGTTGTACATCAGGACTAACAGACAGCAGGAGGAGAGAGTGACACTGGCCTGGCTTGAGCGCTTGATTCCTCAAAGCCCACCCCCCATTGACACACTTTCTTGAATAAGGCCACATCTCATACTTGTGTCGCTCCCTATGAGTCCATGGGGACCATGTTTATTCAGATCACCAAGTTAGCCTGGACTGTATAAAAAGTTGAGGGGATATGGTACATACTAAATGCTTTCCCTACATTATTGATGATTCTTATACTTTTCTTTTCATTCTTTAAAGTAGAACTTGTATTGTTGGCTATTCTCAAACTTGTGTAGCCAAGGAGCACCTTGAACTTCTGATCCTCCTGCTTCTGCCTCCTGAGTGTGGTTATGACAGGAGGGTGTCACTACACCCTGTTTATGTGATGGTGGAAATTGAACTTAGACTTTCTTCATACATGTTAGGCAAGCACTCTGCCATCTGAACTACACCCCTAATTTCCATTATTGGTTGTTCTAAGACTCATTGGTGTTTCTTTTTAATTGACCAGGGCATTAGGATGAAGGAAACAAAACTCACCAAAGTTGAGAAGTAAAATTATAGAACCAGTAAAAGTAACTTTATGTCTTTCTTTTCAAGGACTACAACCCCAGGAGAAACAAAACTTCTGGCCTCAGAAATCTATGACATTCTTCAATCCTCCAATATGGCTGACGGTGATAGTTTTAGTGAAATGAATTCACGTCGAAGGAAAGCTCAGTTTTTTCTGGGAACTACAAACAAACATGCCAAAACAGTAGTTTTGCACATAGATGGTCTTGATGATACGGTAAGATTTATAGATGTGGTTCATAAGAAGGCAACAGGAAATTGTATCACCAAAAACTTTCTTTGCAGTCTCTTGCTAACATTCTCTAATAAAGTTGCAATACTAATGTTTTATACTCTTGATAGAAGAGTTATTTTGTGCTAAAAATATTGGCCAATCAGCATACATAGCAGTTTTAAATGTACATGCTCCTAATAGTAGGACTTAGGAATATGCAGTGAAATACCTGAACTGACAGATATGCAAGAAGCAGATAGGTCTAGTTAGAGCTAAGCATGATTATATAGATGAGTTATAACGTATTAATGTCAAACGAGCCAGGACAAACACCATTAGGCCCTAGGCATTCAAAGGACCTCTGGTTGGTACAGCTTTTGAGGGTTCTTCTGTACAGTATCATGCATGCGCCTCACTTTGTATGTACTCCACCGCTTTGCTTATTCATTTGTCAAGTGATTGTTTCTACATCTTGGTTCTTAGAAAGCTGCTAGGAGCCTATGTTTTGTAAGTTATGTTTTTTGCTTTTTGTTCCTTTTTTAGCACATTAATATCTTCTTGGGTATATACCTAGTGGCATTGCTCAGCCATATAGTAATATAAATTTAGGTTTTTGATGAAGTATCAGATAGTTAGCAGTGGCTGCACAGTATTATATTTCAACCAGCATTGTATGAGGGATCTAGTTTCTCCACATCCTCCTCAGCTGTTGCCATTTTCCCACTGTCCTAGTAGACTTGAAGTGTTTCTTATGGTTTGATGTACAGTTTCCTGATAACAAACAATGTAGAGCAACATTTTAGAAAATGTATTGGCAATTGTTTCAGTGGTTGAATGGGGTTTATTGTATATGTCTTTTAACTTAGTGTATTTATATTTGAGGGAAATCTCATTTCCTTCTTGTTTTTGACCAGTTTTAAATGTTTTTTTTTTAATTGCTTAGTTCTCTGAATAACATGGGTGCTCAGAATTGAATGTGTGTCTTCTGTAAGAGCAGTATGCACTGTTAACTTCTGAGTCATCTCTCTAGCCCCTCTCCCCCCCCTTTTTTTTTTACATTTTGTTGAAATGGTCAATGAAGCCATTTGATCCTGGGCTTTACTTTGTGGGTATTTTTTTGAACATTAATTGAATCTCTGTATCTGTTTTATGAGATCTAGTAATCTTTTTTCCTTCCCTTTCCTTTCCTTCTTTTTCTTTCTTTTTTTTTTTTAAGTTTTGGTTGTTTGTGTCTTTATAGTAATGTGTACTTTTCTTTCAGGTCATATAATGTTGGCATTCAGTTATTTATATTGCTTCTATGTACAGGCTGAGGGTGTCCTTGAACCAAAAATCCAAATTTTGAAATGCTTCAAGATCAAAAACTTCTGTTTTTTAAATTTTTTTCAGATTTATTTATGTATTCTTTTTAAAAATTATTCATTTTGTTATTAATTATAGTTTATTCACTTTGTATCCTAGCTGTAGCCCCCACCCTCATTCCCTCCCAAATCCTCCCTCCCACCCATATCTCCTCCCATGCCCCTCCCCAAGTCCACTGATAGGGATGGTCCTCCTCCCCAGCCCATCAGGTCTTATCAGGACTATCTTCATTGTCTTCCTCTGTGGCCTGGTAAGGCTGCTTCTCCCTCATGAGGAGGTGATCAAAGAGCCAGCCACTGAGTTCATGTCAGAGACAGTCCCTGTTCCCCTTACTAGGGAACCCACTTGGAGACTGAGCTGCCATGGGCTACATCTTTGCAGGGGTTCTAGGTTATCTCTGTGCATTGTCCTTGGTTGGAATATCAGTCTCAGATATTGGGCCCAGATTTTTTGGTTCTGTTGCTCTCCTTGTGGAGCTCCTGTCCTCTCCAGGTCTTCTATTTCTCCCTTCTTTCATAGATTCCCTGCACTCTGCCCAAAGTTTGGCTATGAGTCTCAGCATCTGCTTCAATACCCTGCTGGGTAAATTGATCATCTTACTCAGGGTCATCCTTCTTGCTTAGCTTCTTTAGGTATACAGATTTTAGTATGTTTATCTTAAATTATATGTCTAATATCCACTTATAAGTGAGTATATACCATTTGTGTCTTTTCTGCTTCTGGGATACCTCACTCAGGATGATCTTTTCTAGCTCTCACCATTTGCCTGCAAATTTCATAATTTCCTTGTTTTTAATTGCTGAGTAGTATTCCATGGTATAAATGTACCACACGTTCTCTATCCATTCTTCAGTTGAGGGACATCTGGGTTGTTTCCAGATTCTCCCTATTACGAATAAAGTTACTATGAACATGGTTGAGCAAATGTCCTTGTTGTGTACTTGAGCATATTTTGGATATATGCCTAGGAGTGGTATAGCTGGATCTTGAGGAATCACTATTCCTTATTTTCTGAGAAAGCGCCAGATTGATTTCCAAAGTGGTTGTACAAGTTTACATTCCCACCGGCAATGGAGGAGGATTCCCTTTTCTCTACATCCTCTCCAGCATGTGTTGTTACTTGAGTATTTGATCTTATCCATTCTGATTGGCATAAGGTGAAATCTCAGAGTTGTTTTGATTTGCATTTTACTGATGACTAAGGATCTTGAGCATTTCTTTTAAGTGTTTCTCTGCCATTTGATATTCCTTTATTGAGAATTCTCTGTTTAGGTCTGTACCCCATTTTTTAATTGGATTCCTTGAATTGTTGCTATTTTGTTCTTTCTGTTCCGCCACAGAAGATTTTTGCTTAGCCTCAGATTGCTTCCTAACAGAAATCAATCAATCAGCTCAAAAAGAGGACCACTTTACACATGATTTTGGAGAGATTAGCTTTCTCTGTGTGACGCCCTTCTCTTTGTCTGTTTTTGTTTTTCATTTGCTTTGCCCTGAGAACTATAGTTGCTTTAGACTCCCTTAGTTGTTTACTCTGTCTTCAACTCAGGGAGGTTGGTGAGTTCTGGTTGGTTTCTAATAGACTTTTTGTTGCTGTGTCAAAATGTTTAACAGAAATAACTCAGGGAAGGAGTTGCTTATTTTGGTAAAATTCATGGTTCCTGAGCCCTGAGGTTTTGGGCCTGAAACACGTGGTGTGTCATTGTAGACGGATAGAGTGGTAGAGGAGGCTGGCTACCTCAGAAGCAGGGGATGTCTGCTGGGGCTTTCTTTTCCGTTTGTGTTCTCTCTGGGACTGCGGCATATGGGAGGCACTCACAGACAACATGCTAGAGGTTTGCCTTACTGTGAATGGTTTGCCTACATGTGTGTCTGTGCAGAGGCCAGAAGAGAATGTTGGGTCCTCTGGAACTGGAGTCACAGATGGTTGTGAGCTGCCATGTGGATTCTGGGACTTGAGCCCAGGTCCTCTGAAAGAGCAGCTGTGTTCTTACTTAACCTTTGAGCTATTTCTCTCGCCACAAGGCTCTTCTATTCTCCTGCTTACTTCTCAGTCCACTCCAGTTGACAACAAAGGTTAACATCAGTATCACCTTGCTCACCTCATTTTTTCTTCAGCGATTGTTACTTTTCCAATATCTAAACATCCAAGCATAAATAGTTTTTTCAATAATATTTTACCTATGTTTTTAATTGTTTAATCCTAATTGTTTGATTTAGTATGTGTGTCTCTAGCTTGACTGGAATTGAAAGTTCTCCTGAAGTTATCTTAACCAAGGATAGAAATACAGTACATATTTCGGTGTAATAGACACTTAAACTGTAATTCACTATTTACCTCTTTACTTATGCCATGGAGGTTTTATAAGGATAACTACAACCTTTTCTGCTTGCTTTATTTAGGGGCTTAAACTTAAGGATTAAGGTTTAGTTAAGTAAGTATGTATGTGTTCAAGGGAGCACTTCTGCATCCTTATTGTCTGTGACAGAACCAACTAACTTACTGAAACTAAGCTACAAAACCCAAAACATTTCTAGAATATTTCTGATATATGAAAATTGATTAAATGGGATACATTAATATACATAAAAGATCTCCAGTATATCTTGTACATTTTGTTGTTACTTTTTTAAGCTAACACATAATTCAAAAGGGGCTAAAGTGATGGTTCATCAGATAAGAACGCATGGACCATCTTCTATGCATGGGTGCACATAAAAAAGTACATGCATACCAATACATCCTTCTCTCCATATACGTCACACACTCAAACCTAACTAGTCACAAAAATATAAGCCAGTATGTGATAAGATTAAGAGTAAGCTTGCCATAATCTGAAATATGGGCTGAAATATAGCTAAAGTGATGAAGTCTTCTGAGGGTCAAAGCAAAAAGAGATTCTTAATTACAGGCACTGGACAGTGGGATAAGAAGAAGACAGATAGAGTAAGATGTGGTGAAATAGGAAATGGGATAACTGACAACCCTGCCTTAAAGTATCATGTGTTCTGTAGTAAATGCCAGCAGAGGAAAATAAAGACTGAAAAGAGGACACTGATAATGCTTGACAACGCGGTAGAAGGCATTGGGAATGCCATGAATGAAGAGGGACAGTGAATCAGACACTGAATGCTTTTCATTCTAACTTAAGCTTAGAGATTTTTCCAACATAATATTTTTATTGATAATTTGGGAATTTTACATTATGTACTCCAATTTCATTCCTTAGTCCTCCCAGGTCCATCTCTCCCTTGTGATATCTCCCGCCCCCACGGAAAAGAAGAAGAAAAACAAAATAAATCGAACTAGAGATTTTTAAACCAGAACAGAGGACTAGGGAGTGAATGTTTTAAGCATACCATATGGTCTCTGTTGTAATTGCCAACTCTGTCTTACCATGAAACTGGAGTGAGATGATCTAAGTAAATGAATGTGGCTATCTTAGCAGAACTGCACAAAAGGGGCTGATGTACTGCACTTTGCTTACCCTTAAGCTCAAGGAACCTCTGCTTCTGTTTTTGAGCACTTTGTTGTGTTGTTCATTGTTCTTTTTATGATATAAATTAACATTGGGTGGCTTCTTCCTGATAAAAATTATTAAAACTACATATTAATATTCAAGTTTGAGCCAGATGGTGGCGGTGCACACCTGTGATCCAGCACTTGGGAGGCAGAGGCAAGGGGTTCCCTTGAGTTCGAGGCTAGCTTGGTCTGTAGAATAAGTTCTGGGACAGCTAGGGCTACATGGAGAAACCGTGTCTTAGAAAAAAAAAAAAACCAAACAGACAAACAAACAAAACCACAAACAACAAAAATGTTTGGAATATGCCAGGAATTACTGTCGTGTTGGAACTTTGCCTCCCTCCCCCCCCATGTAAACCTAGCCCTCACCAAATAACACATAGCCATAGTTCATGCTCTGTCAATGGTGGGCCACCTATTTCACTGGGCACCATAAGATAATGCTGCCAGTGTTACTGTGTTAGACATGTATCTTTAATGTTCAGTTTCCTGTAATGTCCACGATAGGAATAGGTTGTTGTGGAGGCTTACTGTAGTAGGGCATGCCTCATGTCCTATGTGTTGTAGTAGGCTTTGCCATGTGGTTTGTGTAATTTGTTCTTTGCTGGTTACACAGTGACAGAATCAGCCCTAATGCGTGGTTCAGTGTGGCTTACTTTGATTTATTTCCTACCTGTTTTAATAACTGTTTGCTTTCACTTTTTCAGTCTCGGAGAAATCTATGTGAAGAGGCTTTGTTAAAAATTAAAGGTGTTATTAGCTTTACTTTTCAAATGGCTGTTCAAAGATGTGTGGTGCGAATTCGTTCAGATTTGAAAGCAGAGGTTAGTACTTTCAACAACTGAATATGCTTGAAGTTATAAATAAGCAAATCATCATTGAGAATTTTTTTTTATCTTGGCCCAGGCTTTGGCATCAGCAATAGCATCAACCAAGGTCATGAAAGCTCAGCAAGTTGTGAAAAGCGAAAGTGGGGAAGAGGTAAAACTTGTCCTTTCCTTTACCCCTATCAAACTGGAGCTCCTGATTATTTTTAATGACTAGTGGATTATAACAGTTCTAGAGGAATGGTTAAGAAATACAGAAGATTGTAGTATATCTTGACTAATAGTTAATTACTGTCTTAGTATAGAGAGAGATTTTCTGAAGTTCAGAGAATTGTAAAGAAAACCTAGAGTGGAGATGTGATGCAGATGTTATATGTAAGTAAAGGATGCAGTTTCCTTACATTCTTTCAGTATTTTCTAACTTGACCTAGTTTTGTTAATCCAAGGATATAAAAATACAACTTTGAACAAGTAAATGCTGTGAGGACTAGTTCTGTTATGAGGAGGATCTGGAAGCTGTGAGCTCCTTTGGCTTCCACAGATGAGAGGTTTCGTGGTACTCAGTGGGGTCAAAGTGGCCCTGTACCTGTTTAACTCATTTCTAGGGAGACAGGTTACTCCTGTCCTAGAACCCACGCACTGCTTGCAAGAAGAAAGCAAATGTTAGAAGATGTAGAGCCTTTGAGAATCTTGTGAATGAGGGTGATGCTTAGGACAAGGATGTGCCTTAGGACATATATGTGTCATGTTAGGTTGGGGTTGTAATGGCACTTCCTGCTTCTCTTTGTCAGATGCTGGTCCCATTCCAAGATGCCCCTGTGGAAGTGGAAGAGAACACAGAGCTGCCTGACTACCTGCCTGAGGATGAGAGTCCCTCAAAGGAACAGGACAAAGCAGTGTCCCGGGTTGGCTCGCACCCTGAGGGTGGAGCCAGCTGGTTGAGCACAGCTGCAAACTTTTTATCCAGATCATTTTACTGGTGACTTCAGCTTCAGTTTGGGGCTCGAGAACTGTGCAAACCAACAGGGGGCCAGCTTTCCATTGTTGTGGTGAACTGTCAAGTGCAATTTGCAATAGATTATCATGGAACGTTTCTAGATTACATGACTATGTATGCTGCATTTTACATTTGATTGGACATTTTCCCCACAGGATAATGGCTGCAGGTAAACAGGACCGAGGCTGCAGGTGGAATTTGTTTATGAAGGTATTTTGGTATTGTTTTTCTTTGTTTAATTGCCTCACATTTTATTTTTAAACATGGGTCCACTGTTAAAACCAAATGTATGTGCAGCTTTACATTCTGTTTTGCAGAAGCATGTGATTAGGAAAACTCATTTTCTCTGAAGAAAAGTTTTGCATAGCTCAAGTTGTGCATGAAGTACTGAATATTTGAGCTTTTCTTCATGAACAGTACATGACATGTGCTTTGGTACCCTTCTCTGAAAGTTGAAAACATACCTAGTTAGCCTCTTTCTGTGCCTTTTTTATTTCGCCAACCATGTTTATAGAAAGGACATTATTAATGGCATTTTGCAAATGGAATTATACTTAATTGAACATAGCAGTACCTTAAAAAAAACCTCTATAAAAAGCTCTATAGTCTTACTTGCTGTAATTTTAATAAGGTTACTGTAAGCCAGTCAAGACACAGGGACATAAACAGCAGAAAAGTGCTTCTGGGAGAATTTGAATGTGACCAAACATGGCTCTGTTGACTCCTGCTCACTTAGGTCATAGCGGCTCTTGAGAATTAAGTCCACTGTGACCTTTCGAGCAACAGATGGTCTCTTGGCCTTACTCTGTGGTGACACTGTGTCCTGCTAGAGAAAAGTGATAGTTTTAAAAACTGACAAACTTGAAAAAGAAAACAAAGTTGGATGCCTCGAGTGCCTCCGTGCCACTTTGCTCAGTGTGACTGCAGGCACAAACTGCTTGGCACATGCCCACTCCAGAGACACTTCTTCTTATTGCCTCTTTGTTGCTGTTAAGAAAATACTGCAGTTAAATTGAATAAAACAAGCCAAATTATTGCTTAGAGAGAAAGAAAGCCAGCATTGGACACTTATTCTTATTTTTCATGTCTAGCCAGAAAACTGATTTCATTGAAGGTAAGAGACATGACTAAAGATGTACACATTTTTTTTTTAAAGTAAGACTGAATTACATGTAGGTGATGCTTTCTTAAGATTCTAAAATACTTGGCAACTAATATTTTCTTTTTAGAAATCCATCTAAATGTACTTTAATGTCAACATTGTTAAAAACTAACAAGAAGAAACTGAAATGTGTCCTCATCACTATGTAGAGCTGCTGCTTTGCTACTTGGAGAATGTGAAGTTGGACCCTGGAGGGTTTCTTGCATCTTTGTTGTTTCTGTTTTAAAGATAATTGAAACCATCCAGTGTTACGGGGGAAAAATAATTGTAAAATACTATGGTCCATGAGACCATTCAAGTTCGTTAACTTTGTGGCTTTTTGGAAGGAGGGCATTGAAATAGAGCATTTTTCCACACGTCTGGTTTCTGATTCAAGTGATACGCACAAACAGAAAGCAGATATTTTCAGGGCATATTGATAATACATAATAATACTTGCTGCCAGAA
The DNA here is from genome assembly GCA_028658305.1 of Pachyuromys duprasi. Classification (NCBI taxonomy): domain Eukaryota; kingdom Metazoa; phylum Chordata; class Mammalia; order Rodentia; family Muridae; genus Pachyuromys; species Pachyuromys duprasi. The sequence continues at coordinate 25,712,887 of CM053750.1, read as the reverse complement.
CCAGATGTGTTAAAAACAAAACAACAAAATCACCTCCTTTCTATAACCATTAGAGCAAAGTTTACTTTCTATTTCAACATGTTTTTATTTTATTTTGTGTTGTGACACATTTATTTAAAAACTATAGCCCTTTTGGTGGTGATGGTTCAAGACAGTTGGTATTTTGGACTGATGTTTGTGTGTATCTAGATGTTTCTTTATTCTAGGACTCTGAGAGGAGTCGAGGCAACTCTAATGGCAATCTTTGAAATATATTGTAAAATAATAAAAGATAGCAATGAAAATCAGGTGGATATTGTATTTTTAAATATGTGTGTGTCCATATGTGTGTGTCTGTGTACACATGGCTGAGGCAGTCAGAAGAGTATCAGGTTTCTGGAGCTGGAGTTACATGCAGTTGGGAGCTGATCTGGGTGCTGGGGGTCGTGTTCAGTCTTCTGCAAGAACAATACATGTTCTTAACCACTGAGCTATTTCTGTAGCCTTGGAAGATTGTAGTATAAAGATTATTGGCTCGGAATTTTGCTTTTCTTGTGATTCTGGGCATCCAACCAGCAACACAAGATTCTATTTAAGCCTGTTTGAAGCTGTCTATTTATTTATTTAGAGACAGGGTCATAGTCCAAGCCGGCTTGAACCTTGTAAGTGGCTTACCTTAACCTTAAACTCTAGATTCTCCTGCTTACATCCTGAATGCCAGGATTGTAGGCATGTACCGTCATACCTAGCTCTTTAGCAGTTTACATACATACTGCACGGCACATAATCTCAGTTCTACAGCTGCATTGCGTGGCTGTGTAACTATGTATGGACCCTGAGCATGAGAAGCTAGACCTGCAGTCAGTTCCCTTGCACTCTTGTCATGCTTTTGAATTTGGTTCTTCAGAGCTTCTTGTAGAAGCTTGTGTTCCAGATTCAGATCTACCCTTATTCTGATTTAAAAGAATTGTTACAGGAGAGTAAAACTTGCTTCTGATTTTATAACTTCTAGCTGTGTAAGACTGGACAGTAATTTAATCTCTTAACTGTATTGCAAACTGAAGGTAAATTCCTTCATAGGATTTAGTGAGAGCATGTTGTTTTACAAAAAATAGTTACTGGGATCCAATGGAATTGTTACTGGCCATGTGGCACAGTTGTCTCCTTGACATTGATTCATACCTCTCCCCCGCCCCCTGTCCATGCGCATATGCCAAGGCACACATGTAGAGTCAGGATAGCTTCTGGGAGTTGGCTCTCTCCTTCTGTCATGTAAGTTCCCAGTATTGAACTGAGGTTGTCCAATGTGGCTTGGCAAACAGTGCCTTTCCCTGAGGAGCCATCTTACCAGCCCCTTGAATCACAGGGGTAACACAGTGCTAGCTTTGACTCATCTACATCCACTTGAGCTTTGTTTGTTTCTGAGGCTTGATCATCTGTGGTTTTTATCCAAAATTTCCCTTCAAATTCATTTACCTGTTGTCAGTTTCTTTTTTAGATGCTGAAATTTCTATTTAGAAAGTAGAGAAGGGAAAGAAATAAGGCAAATGAAAAAAAGTTAGCATTTAAAGACTAGTATACAAGAGTGTTTTACTATTCATATAAGGTTTCTGAAAGACTCAATCTGGCAAAACTACTTCTAAAAGCAAATTTATAATGCACTGATAAATTATAACCACTGATTATAAGAAGTTGAAATACACACAGAATAAGTGCAGGTTTTATGAATTACAGTGAAAGGATGACAGAGAAGAGTCATACAATCACTTTTGTAATGTTGGTTGTTTCTGGAAGGCAAAGTTTCATGTAGCTCAGGTTGACTTCAAACTTCCTATGTAGCCAGAGATAACTATGAACTCCTTCCTGGCCCTAATGTTACTACCTCCAGGACACTACAGTGCCTGAACTGATGTCCATCATTGTCCTCAGCACTTCTGTGATACTGTTGCCAGAAGCATATTGTCTGAATCTAATTATAGCTGTAGGTCCATTGGGGACTTATATAGTAGAGTGTGTGTGTACCTTCACGCCCAGGTTCCATTTGATGTCAGAATAGATAACTTCTAAAACTCCACTATCATTGCCTGCAGTTCTCTTTTCCTCTATCATAGCCACCAACTGTAAAGTCTGAGTTTTTATGTATTGTAGAACCATGCATAAGAGATGCATGCAACAAATTGTGTTCCAGGCACTGTAGTAACTGCTTTACAAATATTTTCTCATCTAGTCCTTAAAAACTGAGGTTAGGTACTAAATTAGCTTTTTATAGGCAGGGAAATTTAGTGATTGAGTTCCAGGTGGCGGTGTGTGGTGACGCCAGGACTCAAACCTAGGCAGATTAGCATGGGTCTCTTGTCAGGGGCAGCCTGCACCTTAGGTCTTCTGTGCTCTCCAGTGTAGCGCTACCACTGCACACATGTGTTGAGGCCTTTAACTTAGGCATCTGCTAGCAACCACACTCAGTATCCAGAGGCCAGAAATAATAGGTTCAGGGGAAAAAAGTGAGTAAACAGTGTAGTCACTGTGGAGAGCATCTGGCTTTTCCAAGAAAGGGACCACATGTTCCCTGTGGATAACTGGTTTTTAACACTTCGAGCTTCAGACGACTTAAATACTGCATGAGTCTTATTAGCTAGAGTTGACTCCTCCTATTTTTATAACTGCCTCCATCCTATCCAATCAGACTAATCTTTTTGATTTTTGTTTTGTCTTTGAGACAGGATCTCTCTATGTAGCCCTGGCTTTCTTGGAACTCTGTAGATTAGTCTGGCCTCGAACTCACAGGAGATCTACCTGCATCTGCCTCCTGAGTGCTGGGATTAAAGATGTGCGTCAACAGCATGCCAGGTCTGTCAGAGTAATCTTAGTATTAGTTTTGTTCCTCCCGTTGGGTTTTTCTATGTAGCCTTGGCTGTCATGGTCTCGCTTTGCAGACCAGGCTGGCCTTAAACTCACAGAGAGCTGCCTGCCTCTACCTCCCTGAGTGTTAGGATTAAAGGTGTGTGCCACCACTGCCCAACTTAGTATTATGTTTTAAAAGTAGTCTTCTTCTTTAATGCCAAGAATGGTTCTGGGTTTGATGGGATGCCTGTCTTGCTGAACTGGCCTTGGGGTTTAGCCTTTAACCAGGTGTTCCACAGATTGAACAAGCATTAGTCTACACTTTCGGCAAGGCCTTACATCAGTGTTTCAGTGTATTTCAGTGTTACAGAAACAGTTTGTTTGGGCTTGCCTGTTATTTCATCTTTATCTTTTATTGGCAGTCTTTCTTATGTGGAATTTCCTCTTTAAAATAGTATGGAAGTGAACTCATCACAGAATGCTTAAAGAAAGCATAGGCCACCTTTGGCAGTGTAGGCTATGCTAGTAAAAGGTCTATACACTTTGGTCTGTTCTTATTTGTTTTAATGTGTGTATATGCTTGGGTAAGAAGCATGCACTGCATTTCTAACATGAATACCTGTTTTACCCAGAATAAAGTCATTGTACTCTTGTTTGCACTTAGTCACTGGTTCTCACCAGTGAGAGCCAGTAATTTTTGAATGTTTACCAAAAAAGCATAAACTTAGCAATGTTTTCATAATCCCCCTTCACAAATTGCTGTATCATATCCCATAGCACTGTCACTCAAATTGAATTTTATAAGTCACTCTGTACTCTCTACTTTGTCTTTTTATCTGAATTGTGACTTCTGGTTCCGTTCAACTTCCCTGAAAATTCTTTTATTTACATTCATGAGGCCACAAGAGCGCACCGAATTCCCCAGAACTGGAGTTGGAGATGATTATGAGTTATGTGGATGCTGGGAAATAAAACTTGGGACCTCTGCAAGAGTAGTAAGCACTGGTCACCACTGAGAATGTCTCTAGGCCCATAGTTTCATTCTTTATGAACGACTAGTGTGCCATTGTGTGTGTGACATGCTGCACTCAGATTGATTACATATATTGACGTTTGTTAAGGATACAGAAAAAAAGTAGTGCACAGGTAGCTAGTGTTAATTGTCAACTTGACAAAAATCTAGAATCAGGCTTATGGGCATGCCTATGGGGGTTATCCTGATTGTAGTCATTGAAATGGAAGGCCCTCCCTTTATAGTGAACACCGTTCCCTGAATGAAAGCCTAGTCTGTAGGCAGAGAAAGGTAGCTGAACAATAACAAACATTCCTCAGTCCTAGGTCCTGATTGAGAATGGATGTGACTATTGCCTTCCTGCTTGGATAGGAAGGTGTCTGGAAATCCACAACTCTGAAGCCTGGGAACCACACAGCTCTGGAGTGGGGCAGTGTCCCAAGGGAAGGGAAGCCTGAGACACAGGATGTCCAGGAACGACACAGCTCTGAGAGGAGGCCTTCTCTGCAGAGAGATTCCAGCTACCATGGTAGGGTCTCTCCAGCTGAGCTGAGGAGCACCTTCTCAAGCCATTGCAGCTTCCAAGGGAGGGTGTCCCCAGTACCAGCTGAGCGGAACAGCTCAGAAGGCTCATCTCCATTCCTTCATCTCTTCTGGGCTTCTTGACTTCTTCCAATGGCAGAGTCACACCAGGCAGCAAATCTCTTAAAAGAGATTTATTAGAGGGACAAATGCAGGAGAGGGGGGATGAATCCAGGACCAGCTGCCTCTGCTTCCAGGAGAAGACAGCCGGGAACTGAGTAGACACTGGCCTTTATATAAGTTTTTTTAGGGGTTGGAGATTTATAGGGCAGAGATTTTCAGAGTGAGTATTGGTAGAATTTCAAGTTCTGAGGTTGGGGCGGCTTGGGGATTGGTACGTTTTCCTGCTCAGGGATTGGTGAGTTTCTGTTCAGACTTTTCACCTAAAATTAGCTAAATTGGGAAGGTTCCCACTGAGGGGCTGGAGATGGCAGTTGTCATTTGGAGGCTGGAAATACCATTATGACGGAGGTGTTGGGGAATAGGCTTGTTAACTCATATCTCAAGGGGTTTACACAGACTTGAACTCTAAGCTAAACAAAACAACTTAACTATGAATTTACACTAAGCTGTCAGATTCCTGGTCCAGGTCCCTGTCTGGCAGTAGACCAAGTAAAGCTTCCTTGCTTTGGAGGAATGGCTAGTTTATACATTGTTGCCAGAGATGGTGCTGACGCCCACAGACTGGCTCCAGTTGGACATGCCTCACTCCCTCAGTTCCCTGTCAGCACCAACCATAACTGAGACCTCAGGTATTGCTGCTTTTTCCATGGCTTCAGTTTATCCTGGCATCTGATCTTAGGTCTCCCGGCTGTGAGATTTAGCCTCAGCTACCCTGGAGTCCTGAGGTGTTGCTGTCCGGAGGTGTAGAGAGGCCAGGAGCACAGCCTGAAGATCTCAGCACCCCTTTTGGGGATCACAGGGTTTGGCACCCAGGGGGGGCTGAAGATCTGAAGAGGGGACACCCAGGGAAAGGTGTAGGGGGAGCCCAGAGGAAAAACTCAAAGCTGCCAGCCTGGCTGCTGAAGCTCCTCAGGCAGGGGACTGGACACTTCCTACAAAGTATACAAATGAGTCCATGACAGAGAAGGCTTTCCCTGCTGCTTGAGTTGACATAGCCAACAATGGCTAGCTGCTTCAAGTTCCTCTCCCCTGACCCCCTGACTCAATAGGGTGGACTGTACCCTTGAACTGTGATCTAGAATAAAACTTTTCTCCGTCAAGTTCCTGTTGTCAGATTTTTTCCCCCACAGTAATAGAAACTAAGTCAGCAGATGTCTATTGGGTGCTGACTTGGTTTTTATGGGATATATGTAGGTGTGTGTGTGTGTATATGTATATGATTGAGATGAATGAGTGGTATAGCTGGGTCATATGGTAGTAATATCGTTTGGTTTTGAGGAACGCCCCTATTAATCTCAGTAGTGGTTGCACTAATTATCTTCAAAAGATTGTGTTCTTTTCTGTCTATGTGCTTACCAGCATTTGATGTTCATTTTCTCAGTGATAGGGATCTTGACAGGGAGATGGTGGAGTCTTAATGTGGTTTTTGTTTTCATTGCTCTAATAACTAAATGTGTGGAACATTTTTTTTCCGTAAACTTATTGGGTATTTGTATTACTTTGGAAGTTGTTCAATTCATCTTTTCCCCCTACTCATTGGTTAATGACATTCAAGGCAAAAGAAATCTAGAGTGAAGTGGAAGGACTGGCCTATGGTAGATGAATTCTGTGGGTCCTTCCCTAGAGCTCACATCTCCCTATAATTCTGGCTCCAGGGAGATCTGATTCTCTCTGTTGGCTTCTGGGGCACCTACATATAACACACGCGCACACTTTAAACAGATTCTCGAAGAACCAAGGAAACGTTTTAAAAATGCAAATAAGATAGAGCTTTAAAAGAATTCCATGAAAAATCTGCAAACTCCTAGCTTGCCATCTGCTTTCTGGAATCTTCTTATTTGCTCTCGTTTGATTTTTTGAGATAATATTACAATTACGTCACTTTCCCTCTTCCCCTTCCTCCCTCCACCCTGTCCCATTTGTCCCTTTGCTCTCATTTCAAATTCATAGTCTCCTTTAATTATTGATGTGTGTGTTCCTAAATAATAAGTACAACCTGCTCAGTTTAGACGTATAATGCCACTTGTATGTCTGTTTTCAGGGCTATTTGGTATTGGATAAACTGGGAAAGACAATTTCTCCTGCTCTCAGCATTCCTTAGTTGCCCTTAGTCCTCTGCCAAGGGTTGAGACCTCCTGAGTTTTCCCTTTCCCTGTTAGTGTGCTTGTTGGTGTCCTTGTTCAGGTCATGTTTACAGAGCCGTGTTGCTGCCCGATCTTCATATTAGAATGATCTGTATGTTTTTAACAGTCTGTGTCCTACCCCAGGTAGTTGAACAAGAGTATGTGGCTGTGGACCAGTCCCACTGAAGTGGTGCAGATAGGCAGTGAGGCTAAGATCTGGGATCTGACGGCTCACGCGTTCACTTCTCCAGTTATTTTGGAAGCTGCACAAATCTTAACTTAGAACAGAAGCTTGTACTTAGGATCACTAGTCAGCTATTCTAGCTTCATTGAAAGACCTTGTTTATAAAAGAAAAAAGGTAGAGAGCAATCCAGGAATACAACTTATTGACCTAATACGCGTTCACACACACACACACACACACACACACACACACAGAGCAAGATTTTTCAAGGTTTTGTGTTTCGTTTTGTTTCTACAAAATACCCAAATCTACATAACTGAACACTAAACAAAATGGAAATAAACACTTATTACCAGCAAACAATCAAGAAGCAAGAGATCAGTGCAAGGGCCACTGGTAAAGCACTGACCACCCAAGACTGATGCTCTGAGTTGATGCTGAAAACCCACACTGAGGTGGAAGAAGAGAACTAACTATGTAAAGTTTTCTTCCAACCTTTACTTGAGTTGTGGCATGCATACTCAACCCCAATACACACAATAACAAATAAGAATCAAAAGAAAAATGTTTTAGGATAAAAAGAGAAAAAACAGTTTTAACAAGGGGTGTGGAGATGGCTCAGTTGGAAGAGTAGCTACCATGTGTCTAAATACGAAGTTCCCAAGCACCCATGTAAAAGCCAAGCATGGCAGCTAGTGCTGTGTGTGTAACCCCGGCTTTGAGGGGATAGGGTAGAGACAGGTGTATTCTAGAACTTACTGGTCACCTGGCCAATTGTGAGCCCTAAGTTAAGCAAGAGACCCTGTCTCAAAAACTAAGATTGATAGCAATAGAGAGGATACTCAGTATCAATTGCTGACCTACACACACACACACACACACACACACACACACACACACACACACGATGTTCACAGGAACCTCCCCCTAAAAACATACTCGGTCTGTAGGAACCACCACACACAAACATACGTAATTATGATAAGTTTCAGTTATTATTTAGCATCATAAATTACTTCCGTTATGTAAACATAATTATGTTGGACTACAGATATTGGCTGGTGATTATCACACGTTTGCTCCAGATGAAAAGTATTAATCTGGAGTGCTAGGAGCAAAAATGTTGACAATAGAACAAATATTTTACACAGCTGTTTAGCAGGTTATGGCTGCCATTTTATTTCGAAGGATTGCATATGAGTGCTTACACGTGCTTTTGCTCAGGTGTAACAATTATTCGTGCTTACTATAGATTTGTTGGCTAGAGATGCCCACATTGGCAAAACAATGAAGACATGGAACCGACCATAAAATAGCCTGTCAGTGTTGTATTACCGTGCAGAGACACCCTGACAAAGGCAGCCCTTATAGAGGAAAGCATTTAATTAGGGCTGGCTTACAGTTCAGAGGTTAGTCCATTGTTATTGTGGTGGGGAGCAAGGCAGCATTCAGGGGGACATAGTGCTAGACAAGTTGAGAGTTCTACATCCAGATCTGCAGGTAGCAGTAAGGGAGAAGGCCATGGGACCCAGCTTGGGCTCTTGAAAAAAGCCCACCTCCAGTGACACACTTTCTCCAACAAAGACACAGCTCCTAATCCCTCAGGAGTAGTGCTATTCCCTGATGATTTAAGTGCTCAAACATAGTAGCCTATTGTATATATTCAAACCACCACACAACCATTCAGAGTATTTACTCCACAGAGGCCTCATCCTTAAAGTAAGTGCAGTCAGGTTGAGTGTGCGGAGATGCAAATGTCGATGGAGTGTGTTACCACTAATTCATGTGTGCTGTCAGTACAAGTATTTATGAAAGATACAATATAATAGGAGGCCAATGGAGGACCTGGGGTAAGAGGATTAATCCTCATTTAGAAAGATAAATGGGATGGATATTGGATGTAGGAGAAAACAAGTAGCAGGACAAGAGCCTACCACAGAGGGCCTCGGAAAGACTCTACCTAGCAGTGTATCAAAGCAAATGTTAAGACATAACCAACCCTTTGGCAGAGTGCAGAGAATCATATGAAAGAAGGGGGAGTTAGTATGACCTGGAGAGGACAGGAGCTCTGCAAGGACCAAATATATCAGGGCACAAGGGTCTTTTCTGAGACAGTTTCTCTAACCAAGGACCATGTATGGATATAACCTAGAACCCCTGCTTGAATGTAGCAAATGGTAGCTCAGTATCCAAGTAGGTACCCTAGTAAGGGGAACAGGGACTATTTCGGACATGAACTCAATGGCTGGCTCTTCAACATCCTCCCCCTCCCCCGAGGGAGGAGCAGCCTTGCTAGGCCACAGAAGAGGACATTGCAGCCAGTCCTGAAGAGACCTGATAAGCTAGAGTTAGATGGAAGGGGAGGAGGTCCTCCCTTATCAGTGGACTTGGAAAGGGGCAGGGAGGAGATGAGGGAGGGATGGCGGGGATAGGGAGGGAATGCAGGAGGGGGCTATGGCTGGGATACAAAGTACATAACCTATGATTAATATAAAATAAAAATGTTAAAAAAATGAAAAGTAAAAAAAATCCCCAAACAATATAATAGGATGTGTTTTCCGAGAAATTGTTTCAATTTCAAATAGGAGTTTTAAAGTTATTTATGAAGTTTTACCTTTAAAAAATGTACCAGTTAAACTATTTGAAGAAAAATGAGTAAACATTGATTTTACACCCACTTTTACATTTTATTTATTTATTTTTTCATCAGGATCTTATTATGTAGCCCTAGATGCCCTGGAACTCACAGAGATCTACCTGCCTCTGCCTCTGCCTCCTGGTGCTGAGATTAAAGGGAAGGAGTGTGTCAGCCCAGCTGGCTACACTCACATTTTAGAAATCAGATTTACATGCACTTTAGACATTTTTTTCTTCCTTTTCTTTTTAAAATTTTAAACTGTGTATGCGTGTTATTTAGGCTGCATGTGTGTTTTGTCTCTGCATCCCATACCTGCTATACCTACAGAAGCCAGAAGAGGGCATCGGATCTCCCGGAACATTAATTTTTGAAAAATTCAAGCATCTAGCTTTCTATCGAATCTTGGTTTCATTAAAACTATTATTTCTAGGTTCTGTTATTGTTTGTGACAAGGTCTTACAACTGTCCCACACTGTCCTTCGATTAGACCTTCTTGTCATTGTCTCCTCGGTGCTGGAATTATAGGTGTGTGTGACTCCCAAGTCCAGAAAAACTATTTTTTTAATAGTAAAAAAAGTAAAATTGAGATAGTTTGTTTACATGATTTAGATATAACCTATAGGAAAGAACCTACGGGAAAGGCAGTCTTATAGGAAAGTAATGTTAACAGTTTCATTGTCCTACTTTTGTGAACTAAGTGTAGGTGACATTATTTTTCACTGTGTTTTTCCAGTTTATATTTCCCAAGATGCAATTTTTTTTATAGGTTGACTTCCTCCTACTTGGGATTTAATAAACTGAGCAAAGTAGTTGCATAGTAACTGTGTAGTTTTCATGTTCCCATGATGTTCACACCAAAGTTAGCTCTTGATTTAGTTATTAGCAAGATGGTGATTAGAGAGGTGGCTAAGCTTGCTACTGTTGCAGGGGATCAGAGTTTGGCTTCCAGCCTCCCCGAGAGACAGTTACAACCTCCTGTGACTTTAGCTCCTGGAGGTCCAATGCATTCTCTGTCCTTGTGGACAACTGCATTCACATGTACAAACTCTTACACACAGGCATACTCATAATTAAAAATATAAATAAATCTTTTTATGAGACAGTCTCAGTATGTAGCCCTGGTTGGTCTGGAAGTCACTATGTAGACCAGGCTGGCCTTGAACTCACAGAACCTTACCTGCCTCCTCCTCCCCAGTGCTAGGATTAATGGTGTTGGCTTGCTTTGTTTTCCTTCCTTCCTTCCTTTCTTCCTTCCTTCCTTCCTTCTTTTCTTTCTTTTTCTTTCTTTCTTTCTTTGAGCAAAACTTATTAATTTGGCTTTTTAGAGTCCAGATTCCTGGCTTGTACTCATCAATTTTTCATATGCAAAATACAGTTAATAGCTATCTCTCTGATTTGTATATTGTTCACTTAGACAAAAATCAAGATAAACTTTGACTTAAAATATTTTGATGTTTTTGTTTTTTTGAAACAGTCTTGTGAAAACTAGCCTGGCCTCAAACTTACTACACACTATATACTTTATATAGCTGAGAGGCGACCTTGAACTGCTGGTTCTCCTGCTTTTACCTTCTGAGCTCTGGGGTTACAGGCATGCACTACATTCCTGGTTTGTATGGTGTTGAAGACTAAGTCCAGAGCTTCACTCAGGCTAGACAAGAGCTCTAGCAACTAAGCTAGATTACCGGTGCTACTGAAAAATACTTTCAATACTTTAGCTATATATTACCTTCTTATGAACATAATTTCATTCTGTTCTTACTGTGAAGGATAAATATAATTCAAAACAATACTTACAATTTGAAAGGGCTGACTATAATTTACATAAATGAAGATGAAATAGAGCATGTTTATTAATTTGCCTTTGTCAGAGTAAGGTTAACCAAAGGCAGCTTTTTCTGTTTTTAAAAATTTGTTTGTTTTTGTCGATGTTGCGGATTATACTGAGGACCACAAACCCTCAGAGATGAGAGATGGTAGCTGGTGCTTATGCCCTGGGAGAAACCTCAGCATGGATTGTGTAGAGCTAAACATTTCCAATGTAGATGTGCAATGCTAACCTATTAGTATTGGTAATGATGCTGATATTTCTTTTAAAATATCTTTTTGTTTATAAATTTACCCAGGATTTTCACTTGTAATCTGAGTATTACACTAATAGAAACCTGTACCAGAAGTAGGCTCTGAGCTATTTGAAGATCTTTATTTGGTTATTGGCATTTTTGTACTAGGAGCAGAGTCCTATCAGAGGTAACTTAAGTTTTTGTATTTTTTTTAAAGATGTATTTATTTATGGTTGTGATCCTAGCCTGTAACAGCTGAGCCATCTAAAGTGAATAAATAAATGAGAAAAAAAGTGACCACTCAAAATTTCTTTATTTTATGTATATGAGTGCTCTATCTTCATGTGCACTTGCTCGCCAGAAGACGGTATCAGATCACATTATAGATGGTTGTGAGCCACCATGTGTTTGCTGAGAATTGAACTCAGGCGCTCTGGAAGGGTAGTTAGTGCTCTTAACCTCTGAGCCATCTCTCCAGCCCAAGTTTTTAAATTCTAACTACCTATACTGGGCTAGAGAAAATTAGGTTGAGAAGGTAAGTGATGTGACATCTGCCTGCCAGGTTATTTTCCAGAGTAATTGCTAAGAAAAAGGCATTGATCTGCCATTGCCTTGATTGGTTATTATTTCTGTGTGCTATGCACTGTGAGCTTCTCAGAGCAGAGTGGAACTCCAGTGTTTAAAGATAAGTATTTTTTGGTACAAGATGGCCTCAAATGCAAGCCAACTACTTCATCTGGTGCTCAACCAAAGGATGGCTGTCTGTTTGAATAGTGGAAAAAAAAACTGGCTGTGTTGGACATATTGAGGCTCTGCCACTAACATAGTCAGCAAACATTATAGACTTTATTTTAAAGGTGATTTACATTTCCAAGCATGGTTTGGATTTCATAAAAATTTTTCCTAAGTATGTAACTATGAAGTACAACTCCAATATAAGAAATGCTTTAGGTTCATCATTTTCCATTGTTACTAGACAGCATATATAACTGTAGAAATCTTTTTTCTTCTAAGGTTAAAGATGATTTTTTAAAAATTAATCCTTTTACTAAGGAAATTTTAAAAAGTCATGAGTAAAAAACTGGTATTTTGTGCAAATATTTTTTACAGTTTACGTAAAGCTGGAAATGATTCAGACAGTCAAGTTTATTGTAAAATCAATAAAACAAGCCATACTTGCATCTGCAGCCTTGCAATGCCACACTTCCTAACCACCCCCTAAGTCAAGCATGCTCTTACCATGTGGGCCAAGGGACAGAGGTGCTATACGATTGGGATCGACAAATGCTTCTGTGAATGACCCCCAAAGATTTGTAAACTGTAAAGTATTCGATTCTTCCTGGCATTGTGAAAACAGCCGTGGACACTGAACAAATGACAGTGGCTGTGTGCATAAAGTAGAACTACAAGACCTAGAAAGGGCATGAAATATATTTCATGGGAATGAGCAGAGAGTGACACCAGCAGGAGTTTCAGAATGAGAGGTGGCTAAGTGGAGCCTGGATCCAGAGAGCGTGAAGGGACTGTGTTATGTCTATCATGAATGTGGCACCTGGTATCCTGTTCAAAGTTTCTACTGCCCTCATGGACCCCTGGGAGGGGGGAGCATGGAGGTGGAACCGAGAGGGTGTTTGGGCTCCTTGAGAAGGAACTTTGTGGTTAAAAGAGGAACAGGAATTGTACAATCAGGTCAAGATGGAGTTGAGAACACTTATTACTGTTCGTGGCCAAAGAAATCCAGGCTGCTCCTCCGCAAGGCACTTCTCAGCAACCAAAGGAACTGGGCCGAGGTGACAATAACCCAAGAATGACCAGCACCCTGGAAACTATCAAACACCTTAATCATGTCAGTAGAAATGGAATACCCTTCAATTACCCCACCCCGGCCACTACCTCTACCATCTCCTCATCCTCCACCACTCCTTCCACCTCCATAACCTCCAGTTGCACCCCCACATGAATGTTAGATTTAAATAGAAGAACTGGAGCAGGAGACGAGACATGCAAAGTGTCCTGGCCATGGTATTATCATGTCTCTCAGTTTGGGTTCTGTAAATAGACTTAAGAAGTCATTGCTTACCAGGTAGAGGTGCACACCTTTAATCTCAGCACTCGGGGAGGCAGAGGCAGGCGGATCGCTGTGAGATTGAGGCCAGCCTGCTTTACAACGTGAGTCCAGGAGAGCCAAGGCTACATAGAGAAACCCTGTCTCAGAAATTACAACAAAGCCCCAAAACAGAAGTCATTGCTTGGGTACGTCGGGGGGGGGGGGGTGAGTGGATGTGTAATGTGGCTCTCAGGAGATGATGACTTGAGCTTGAGGGTTCAGCCTTACTCTCAAGGATACTGCTCTTATCTGGTGATCTGTCCTGTGATGTTCTGTTTCTGGCGTCCAAGGCAACCTCAGGTTTAAAACAACCTGTGTGTGTCTTTTTGAGTACTCAACAAAATGGCAGAGACAGTGTCAAAGTGTCTGTTTCTGCCTGTGCTGCCCACATCATCTAGTCTGTTTTCCTGTCTTATTCCAGGGTTTGGATATTGTTGCTGGGGGTGGGGGGATGTTTCTGGACCAGAAACTCAGATATTCTGTGTAGCAGTTTTCAACATTATTGGCTTTAGATCCTTTTTGCACCATTGTGAGGCTTCTACCAAAGAATACCACTCGGGCCTGGATTCAAGCCAAAAGAAAGTGTTCATCAGCTAATTGGCAATTATTCTGGGTGTCCTCAGGATGAGCTTTGAAGCACAAAACTACTTCCTGGGTTACCACACATCAGTTACCAGGAAGAGTTAGCCAGAAGCAGAACTACAGAAGCCAAAAGGCAAGCAAGGTTAGTGTATTTAGGGTATTTGTCAGAACTATAGACTTCGTTGGATTAGGTCTTTGTTCTTGTTTTTTTGATAGGTGTTGGTGCCTCTGTGCTGACTTCCAAGGCCTGAATGGTACTTCCATCATGCCATCATTTATGCTAAGATCTGGGGACCCTATTACAATACTCAATCATATGTCTGGATTAATAGATGGATTCTCTCAGCTCCTTTTGCATTCTTTGCATTGCCTTGGTTGAAGGGTATAGAAAGAGTAGCCAAAGATCCTACAAAGATCCGGTTTGGAGAATCTGTACTCTTAGTCTCAATGCCATAGACTTTTCTGGAAGAAAGAATTCCTAACTTAGTCTCAGATGGAGCTGTGTTTTGTGACTATTTTAACTCTTCTCATTTCCTGCTTCTTAGTCATATACTCAGATTGATCAGTGCCCATTTCTGGTGGCTGTGATAAGGTGCAAGTGTAAATTTCTATAACATGGCTATTGAACATCCATGGCTGGCAGAACCTTGGGCAAGTCCAGTTGTGGGTTACTTGGTCTAGCTTCTACCTCTGAGTGAGTGGCTTTTCTCAGTTGTTAGAGAGAGGGTCAGTAGAATATGCTATAAAGTATTCTTGTCTGCTCAAAACACAGCTGTGACCTGACAGTCACAAGCATGTAAGTTTCGACACAGAGTTCAGCAATGAATGGCTATTAAGGAGCTAACAATAACCTAATGTAATTTGGGTTGGGCCTGCAATAATTTAGCACCACCACTAGGATGTTTGAGGTAGCTGTGCAGACTCCTTAGCACAGACATGACTTCTTTCCTGGGATCTTCAGGTCACAGTTCTTCCATTTGACCAAGGAGGGCATTCTGTGCACAGCAGAGTCATTCTTTATCAGATGCAGTTGAGTGAGCAGGAGGGAAATCTTATAGACTCTTCCATCCAGGCTGAAGGTGTGTGTGTCTGTCTCTGTCTGACTGTGTGTCCATTCATGTGTATTCATGTGTGTCTGTGTGTGTCCATGTCTAGATGTTTGTGTCTGTCTGTGTAGTCTATATCTCTCTGTGTGTATATGGAACTTTTGGACCTGCCAGCAGTATAAATAAAATAATGACCCAAAGGCTTTTTTTGGTGGGGTGCCAGGAGGGGGTTTTTCTGTGTAGCCTTGGCCATCCTGGACTTGCTTTGTAGACCATGCTGGCTTCAAATTCAGAGAGATCTGCCTGCCTTTGCCACCCGAGTGCTGGGATTAAAGGTGTGACCTAGAGGCTTTGTAATATTTTAAAGCTTAGGCATTTTATTTGGGCAGTCTTCCAGACACCTATCTTGTTTAGGCAACTAATCTTGGATCTGTGTCCTGCCACATGGCAAAGCTCTATCTATCTGTTCCATTCACTCTATGTCTGTGTGTGAACCTTCCACCTCTGATTTCTTCTCCTAGACGTCTCTCCTAGAAGTTCTGCCCTCAACTTTTTGTACTGATATTGGCTGTCAGTTCTTTATTTCAACCAATAGGCAAGTGACAAGGGACAGATATCTACAAAATATAAGACTGGTGGTGGCTCATAGAAATAACAATACCAAGTAGCATGCATGGAGAAAACCTAGAGCCCCTGCACAGATGTAGCCCATGGCAGTTCAGCCTCCAAGTGGGTTCCATAGTAATGGGAACAGGGACTGCCTCTGACATGAACTGATTGGCCTGCTCTTTGATCACCTTCCCCTGAGGGGGGATCAGCTTTACCAGGCCACAGAGGAAGACAATGCAGCCACTCCTGATGAGAGCTGATAGACTAGGATCAGAAGAAAGGAAAAGAAGACCTCCTCTACTCAGTGGACTTGGGGAGGGGCATGTGTAAAGAAGGGAAAGGAAGGGAGGGGAGGAGGGAGGGAGCTACAGGAGAGATACAAAGTGAATAAAGTGCAATTAATAAAAAAATTTAAAAAAGAAATAACAATACCAACATCCAGCTAGTACTTGGCTCTTTGCCAGTTTAACATTCAACAGTTGAATATACAGAGACACACCTTCATACAATGTACCTTAACATGTATGTCTGAGTGTGTGTGTGTATATGTACATATGTGGATAAATATTTTCCACTATCAGGCTGCTGCCCAGCGCCACACTGCAAGTTCATGCTTCTTTCTTTGGATGGTCCTAGCATTGCTGGCTTATGAGGTGGAAATGGATGAACTTCAGAGTCCCAGGTTCTGCTTCCCTCAGGAACAACTGGATTGAGGATTGAAGGTCTGTGTGACAAGACACCTGATCTCACGGGGGATGTAGGAAAGAGTGTTTTTTTAAAAAAAATATTCTTATTTCTTTTTTCATTATTGTCATTTATTACAATTTGTTCAATTTGTATCCTGGCTGTGCCCCACCTTCCTCGTCTCCTCCCAATCCTACCCTTCCTCCCTCTTCCCCTATGCCCCTCTCCTAGTCAACTGAGAAGGGACTAGGGTCTATCTGGCCCTAGCCTATCAGGACTCATCAGGAGTGGCTGCATTGTCTTTCTCTGTGACCTGGCAAGGCTGCTCCCCCTTCAGGGGGAGGTGATCAAAGAGCCTGTCACTGAGTTCATGTCAGAGAATGCCTCCGCTCCTCTTACTAGGGACCCCACTTAGAGACTGAGCTGCTTATGGGCTACATCTGAGCCGGAGTTTTAGGTCCTCTCCATGCATTGTCCTTGGTTGGGTTATCAATCTCTGCAGGGCTCCCACAATTAGCTCTTTTAAATGAGATTGCCAGAACCAGATGGAAACAGTGGAAACCCGGACTGGCAGAGGGTGCAGGTGAATGCCTGTATCTGGTCTGGTGACTGCTGGAGTAGATGGCTTGCCAAAACCTGGTGAGCTTCAGTAGCGACTGAAGTGCTTTCGCTCTGGCTGCCTGGCAAGCAGTAAAGCCCAGGGTTCAGTGGTGAATTCAGGGTTCAGTGGTGAATTCTTTTGACTCACCCTAGAATAAAGGGTGAGTCTCAGGTGGTCATTGATGAAGCAGATGATGCTGACCTGTTTATTTCATGTGAAGCAGGGACTTAGAAACTTTAGGCAGTGGGAGGGGTTTTGAGGATGAATTTGTGTCATTGGCTGGGACTAGGATGCAGCAATGCTGTGTTTACAAGGGGAAAGAGAACAGGAGACAAGCTCATGTGACTGACCACCTGTAACCTTGGGGTGGGAGGATGATAGCACATGCTCCTGAGGCAGGCATAGAAAACATTTAGAGAGCTTTTGTTCCACACCTACCATTCTCAGGATTAGATTTTAAGTCTCAAATGTGAGATTTCTCAGGTTTGAATGTGCTCCATCTTAACAGTTCTGTGCCAGTTCCCCTGGAGGCACACACGAGTGTATGCTTGTGTCTGTGTCTATCTGTATCTTTTTGTGTGCCTCTCTGTATTCATACATGTAGGCACACATGTTGGATGCCTTCTTCAGTCACTTGACAACTTGTTTTTGGGACAGTCACTAAGCCCAGAACTCAACGATTGGCTGTTCTGGCTGACCAGCAAGCTCTGCAGAGCTGCTTGTCTCTGCCCACCCTTCTTCCTCAGCACTAGGGTTACAGACACATGGTACCACATTTGGCTTTGATGTGGGTCCTGTTCTGAACTCAGGTGGTTGTGCTTGCACAGTAGACATATTACCCAGTGAGCCATGTTTTTTGACTGTCCCCCCCCCCTTTTATTTAATTTTTGGCTTTTTGAGACAGGGTTTCTCTGTGTTGCCTTGGCAGTCCTGGACTTGCTTTGTAGATCAGGCTGGCCTCAAACTCACAGCTCTGCCTGCCTCTGTCTCCCTGAGTGCTGAGATTAAACGTGCGCCACCCAACCCTGCTCTGATGTATCTTTTAAATTGTTGGAATCACCTAGTCTTAATTTTTATTGATTCACTTCATCTCCTGGGAATTCACTCGAAGGGAATAAGATGTGTTCTTGAGTCAAATACAAGTGACTATATCCTGGGAACACATTCAGATTGCCCAAAGACTATATTCCAAATAACACATCTGTGCTATAAGTCTAGGATGCTGCCTAGATATAGGTGTAGGAATCATTATGGTGTGGGTTGTTCCAGATATGTGGATCAAGGAGTGCAAAGGGTCTTGTTTCACCCTGCTTGCATTCTGACAAGCCTGTCATTATTTTATGTCAGCTGACAGAAGACGTCAGACTTGAGTTAGGGACAAATGGCATTTATTATTTATGGGGCAATAAAACTGAGCCTCAGCACGTTGTGTTGGTTCTCTAGTCCTACACTCCATGGGGGGTGATTTCATGGGCTGAGATAACATGAGGACGAGAAGCCAGGGCCAGAGCCCAGTGCTTCCTGAGCAAGCAGCAAACATGGCAAAGAGCAAGCAGGCCAGTTCCCTTTCCCCTGAGAGGAAAACAGTGGTGTAGTGGGCTGTGGTGAGGTGAGGGTTGGTGCTGTGCTGAGAAACACAGAATATAGAGATACTTAGGTTTAGGTTTGTGGAAATACAGTTTTGGTACCTGGGTTGAGTCTCTGATGGTCACCTTGACTCCGGAGTTGACTCTGTAACTAGCTACAGAACTTGCTAAGTATCAGAAGACATGGCAACCTGGCAGTCTTGATTGAGCAACCAGCAGGATATCAAAACCCAAACAACTGTTGTAACTCATTGGCAAGATCCAGCGCCAGCTCATAGTGTTGATATTGTTAAGGATTATAAATAAAATGAGAATATGCCACTGATATCATATGTAGCACACAAAGATTGAAATAACTACCATGTAGAAGCTTACAGAAAAAGTTTGCTCTTCTCTGTAATAACTAAAAAGCATTTAATTTGGTTATCTTTCTTTAAACAAGAAAGGAAATGTATCCATCTCTAGCAGTATTTAAGGAAATAAAAGAAAGGTTATTTACATGTATTGTCCTAAAGAGGTGCTTACTAACTTTGTTATATGCATAATATGACATTAGGCCTCTTTCACCTAACTTTCTAGGCAGGAATAATGTAGTGATTCATGTAGGTCCTGCAGAACCTGCTCAGGGTAGGCTGGGCCTGAGAGCTTAATGGCATTGGAATTTAGGGACATTCTGGCTTCATTTATGCCTCTGAATACTTGTGTGATCTAAGTGGTTTCTCAAAAAGTGAGGACGAGGCTGGTGAGATGGCTCAGTAGGTAAGGGTACTTACTGTATAAGCCTCAGGACCTTAATTTGATTCCCCAAACATAGAAGTGGATGGGGAGAATTGACCACAGAGTTGTCCTCTGACCTCCAAATGTGTGCTCTGACCTTCCCTTCTCTCACATCTTACATGTATACATAAAACACATACACACAAGTGGTAAATTAAAAAAAAATGAAGTCTGAAGCCCAAGGCTCAGGCCCTACCTCTGATGAAACAAGGAGTCAATTTGCTAGATACAGGTATGGTTAACCCTCAATTCTCACCCATGCTCTGAGTTTCTGTTTTGTCTAGCAGTATGTGGAAGCTATCTGTGATGGCTCAAGTATTGCATCAGAAATATTTCCCAAGGATCTAGTTTCTCTGCAGCAGCCTATGTATAAAAATTTCGGAGTCATTCAGTTTTATTTTGACAACCCTTTCTAGGCAACGCTTTGATTGGCAGATCTCTAACCATTAGGTTTTCTTATTGAGCTGGTGTCTTTCCCATATCTTTGTAGGCTCTTCTCTTCTAGAACAAGAAGAACAGTTTTTTTTTCCCCCACTTGACTTCCACTCAAAGTCATCTTAAAATTTTAGTTACATTCCCAAAATCACACTTAGAAAGGGAATGTCAGTTTGAGGCTATATTTTTACTGATTTTGTGCAACAAATTTGTTTGTTTTTCTTTTTTCTTTAGAGCTCTGAAATGGTCAATGTCTTTGAACAATACAAATTAAAGAATTTAAATTTTTTCCTAAAATTTGTACATTTTCAATCATATTTTATGCTTTCATGAGATATTAATAAGAAAAATATTTTCTTTTAATAATTTTTTATTTTTATTAAAATATAATTACATTGTATATTTTTTCTATTCTCTTCCAACCCTTATTATGCATCCTCTTATTTACTCTCAAATTCATGGTCTTTTTTTATTATTATCTCCCATACATATAAGTATGTAAACACAACCTGTGAGATCATTTAGTGTTTATATGTATATGACTTCAAGGGGCCGAGGTCATCTCTGGGGAAGACTAATTTTCCCTCTCAACAGTCCTTAGTTACCTGTGGTTCTTTGGGGTGGAGCTCTTTGATATTTCCCTGGTCCACATTAACATGTCTTTTGGTATTGTCATTGGTCCGTTCTGTTTAGGCAGCCACATTGGTTAAGTATCATGAGTGTAGCTTTCCTGTATATTCTAGAAAATGCAATCTTATATCAGACATTCCTGTAGTCTTACAATCTTTCTGCCCCTGCTTTCAGAATGTTCCCTAAGGTGCAGGAATTGTATTGTAGATGTGTCCATGGGGGGATGGACACCACCTCTTACCTCTCAGTCATTTCCCCCTGTATTTTCATCAGTTGTTTGTGTTTTCTTTTGGGGTGTGTGTGTGTGTGTGTGTGTGTGTGTGTGTGTGTGTGTGTGTGTGATGATCTCTGTCTGTTGCAAAGAAAAGCTTCTTTGATGAGGAGTTAAAGTTACACCTATTCGTGGGTGCAAGGATAAGTAACTAGAATACACGTAGGAGTTATATTCATTTTATAAATTGGCAGTAGTAATTCTCCTTTAGGATATATGACCTCACTAGCCCTGGATAATGTTGGCTGTGTTTTCAGTACCTGGCATGATTTCTTTTGGTTGACCAGAAGTGCAATCACAGAACTGCTGGTTGCTATCAAGATCGGCCAAGATGCCTTAGGAGTGTCTTGCCACAGTGGTCTTTGTTGTGGCTCACAGGCTTTACAGCTAGGCAGGACTGTGGATTGACCACTGCCTTGATACTCTGAAAGCTGGTCTTCAGGGAAGAGGCTTTCAGGGCAGATCCAGCTTGATATTTCTACGTCCTGTGTCCTAAGTACATGGCAACTTCAGCAATAGGGACTCAATTTCAAACTCTGGGAGGCAACCAAGGGCAACAGAAATACCCTGTATTGTTTTGGGAGTCTGTTGGACTTCCCTGACAAGCAAAGAGAGGTTTCTCATGCCTGATGCTGGGATTACTGTTAGGTGGCATATAGCCCATTGGAGGAACATTGTCAGCCCAAATACTTTATTTTCATTTAAACTCTTCTACACAGAAAGCACTACATTGAAAAGGAGTAGAGATAGAGGACAGCCTAGTTTCATTTCTGATTTTAATGTGATCATTTCAGGTTTGTTATATATAGCCTTTATTATGATGAGGTATATTCTCTCCAGTTCTTCTCCTTTTAGGATTTTTCTCAAAATGGCAGGTTGGATTTTATCAATGGCTTTTCTTCATCTACTAAAATTATCCAGTGATTTTTGTCTTTAAGTGCACTTATGTGGCTTTTAACACTTATTGACTTGCCTATTTTGAACCATCCCTGCATCTCTGGGATAAAGTCAACTTGATCATGGTTGAAAATCTTTTTTGTGTAGGTCTCAATCACTTTTTTCTGACATTTTATTGAAGATTTTTGGATCTATGTTTATCAGGATATTGGC
>CM053750.1:25640636-25674884 GCA_028658305.1 Pachyuromys duprasi | reverse complement strand
CGGCTGCTCATTTAGATCAGAGCTGTTCGTCGCTGGTCACCGGGAGATTTTTCCAGGTAATAACTGGGTGTCCCTAGGGTTTTCCCACTTGAGTTTCTCACCGTAGGAGTTCTGCTCACCTGGCAATCACAGATGCTGGCGTTTTAGGTCCCAGAGTTCAGTCTCCTGGTTGCTGCGTTGTTTCTGCTGTCCTACTCCTCCTATTATTATATTATTAATTATTGTGAGGAACTGATATGGGTGCTTGGATCTGAACTCTGATTCTCTGATGAAGCAGTAAGCACTCTTAACTACTGAGCCATATCTCCAGTCCCAAGACAGATTATTTTTTAACATTAGACCCCTTAGGCATTTCCTTAATGCAAACCCAAATGACCCCAGTGTGTAGTCTGTTTATTGCTTTCCAAATAACAGTGGAGAGAGGTGACACTCATTCAGCGGGCACTCAGCAGAGGACAGTAGTTCTGACAGCAGATGTGAATTCTCACAGTGCTGTGAGTGAGCAAAGCAGCTTTCCTCCTCTGGATCATTTCGGATTTTGATTTGTAAATGAGGCCACCATACTAACTGAACTCCCAGAGCAGTTCTGAGAGGAATGAATAAAGACAACACCATCACTTAGTCTTTATGTGAAACGACCACATCATAGGTCCTAGGGAGATTTATTATTATTGTTAGAAACAATTGTACATTAACATATTGGCAGACAGCTTCCAATAAAAGTTAGTAGGGGAATGAAAAAAAATTGTGTTTCAACAATGGTGCCAGAGTCATTGGACACCACATACAAAATAAATCTAGGCACAGAATTTATATCCACCATGAAAATTAACTCAAATGGTTCATAGGCTTAGATGTAAAACACAAAATTACTGAACTCCTAGAAAACAAGAGATGAGAGACTCCTTGCTGAACTTGAGCTTGGGATGACTCCTTGGACAACTCCCCAAAGGCACAAGCCCGTGAAGAGTCAGGCTTCATTAAAATACAAAGCTCTGTCCTGTGAGAGGCAAAGTCAGGAAAGTGAGAAGACAAGCTTTGGACAAAGAGAAAATATTTGCTACAGACAGATGCAGCAATGAACAGTTATCTAAAATATGTGAAGATCTAACAAAACGTGGTAGCCTATTAAGAACCCAGGCAATAAGTCGGCAAATGATTTAAACATAAGCTCAGTAGTTCCCACAGATGGCCCATAAGTATATGAGCCAGTGCCTCATTCTGTCTCCATCAGAGTAGAAGTAACAGTGACCATGGGATGCTACTAGACTCCTATTAGAATGATACAACCAACACCAAGCACTGGTGCAGGCATTGTATAACAGGAATGTTTATGTTGGCGGAATGAAAACTGTCACAACCATTTTTTTGTTTGTTTGTTTTTCTTTATTTGGAGACAGGGTCTCACTATATAGCTCTGGCTGCCCTGGAACTCACTCTGTAGATCAGGTTGGCCTCAAACTCAGAAATCTACCTTCCTCTGCTTCCCAAGTGCTGGGATTAAAAGAGCACATCACCACCATCCAGCTATGAAACAACCTTTTCTTAACTGCTCAGTCTTGAAAGCAAGCAAAATGTCTTTCCATAAGCACAACTAGATGATGAAGCATTATTCATCTTTCAACCCCAAGAAGATACAGGGGAGCATTTACTGCTGATTACAAAGTGAAAAATCAATTTGAAAGGGCCGCCACATCCTATGTGGTTCCAAGAAGTTGACATTTTGGAAAAGACAAAATTATGGAGACTTAAAAAAAAAGGGAAAGAAAATAAAAACAACAGCAACAGCCTGTGTTTTCTAGGGACAGATGAGTAGGTAGAACACAGCACATATTTAGAACAGTGCACCTATTCTGGATGAATCATGGCAGATACACAGCATCTGTGTAAACCCATATCATGCACAGTGTCAATCTGACCCTTAACTTAAACTGTAGACTTTAGGAAAAAAGATGTGCCAACATACCATGCTGGGCACTGGGATGTGGCTATGTATGTGGGGTAGGCATTTTAGGGCACATCTGTGTATTTGTCATTCGGTTTTGATATGACCATAAAACTACTAGAAAAATAACATATTTCCAGGTGTGGTGGTACATGTCTGTTATCCTAACAGGTCTGACATGTGCATTGTATATTTCTTGGAAACTGATTACTATGAAGTTAGAAGCTTGCAAGAGTAGGAATGGATTAGTCCCATTTTTTTTTTTTTTAGATGTCCCTAGTCCAGCAGATCAGAAGGAGGTGAGAAGTTTCCCAGCTCAGCTAAGCCCATAGTGAAATCAAGGGTTAGCTACTGGAGCGCTTATCTGGAGACTTGTGGGAAAATCAGCTTCCTAAGTTCATTTTGGTTGTCAGTAGATTTAAGTGTCCATAGTTAAAGCCAAAGACTTCATGCCCATGCTTGTCAAGCGGGGCCTGTTTTATCTACCCTCAGGCCTGCAGTGGTGAACAGAGTCTTTCATGTTCCACATTTTATATTTCTTCTTCTGCCACCAGACAAGAACTTCCAGCTTCAGAGCTCCCTGGTCATTAGAGTATGTCTTCCTTTCTTAGAGTGAGCTACCTAACACAATTGAATTATGGTAGAAAAAGCGATTCAGTTGATAATACTGAGGATTATATTGGGTGTGTGTAGCAGTGGAGGGAGCCATCTTAGAATGTTACCCACCACCTCAGCCCTCCTTTTCCCTCAAGCCCTGTGATGAATTGAGAAGTCTTCCTCAGAGCACCATGGACAGCCTTGATCCCTTTTTGCCCTAAGCTGCCTTCCTTACTTGCTGCCATTTTAGTCACACCTCCCTCAAGGCAGCGTCTTATGGCACAATTCCCTGGTGCTCCCTGAACAACTCACAACAGTTCCTAGGAGCTACAGCTGTTCCAAGAGAGGCCCTTGGAGATTCTTGGCCAGGAGCCACATCTATGCTGTCACAGCCAGGGAGCACCTGTAGACGTCCTCTGAGGACAGCCTATGAACATTAAGACATCTTACAGTTATTAAAACAACACAACAAAACCAAAGACAGCACAATTCCCAAGCCAACTGCGCCTGCAGTCACTTGAATGAAATGCTCAAAATCTTGAGAGCTGACAGCCCTCAACTTTTTATCAAGAGGGTCCTTGCTGTCTATTATCTGGGCTCTGAATTGGAGAGAAATTATACCTAGTTCTCAGTTCTGCTTCTGTTCAGAGACAGAAAATAACATTAAATAATCAAAGGTCTTATAGGCAGAACCTGGGGGTGGTATAGTCTCCTGCTCTAAGCTGCAGATATGTTCATTTGTCATTGAACCTGGGTGGCCTGGTTATAGATATTATATAAAACTATAGCCACATGCACAGATGCTTTTGTTTGAGTTCTGACAATATATTCATTTATTTTTATTTTACTTTTTTAGAGTATCTTTTTACCTATTTTTTGACAGCTTCATACATACATATATACACTATACGTGATTATTAAATACCCCTAGCTCTCCATTGCCACTCCTCCTAAGTGCCTTCCAATAAGCCCTCTTCCTCCTTCATGGTTTCCCCCACTTTTTCTGTAACCCACTGAGACTTACTAGTGCTGCCTGCAGTGATGTTGGCTATTCTTGTTGGCTTGATCTTGTGTAGGTCATGTGTGGGTAACCACAGCTGCTGTGGTTCATGAGTGAAACAGCCATGTTACAGCAAGAGAACAGTATTCTATAGCATTCCTCTCCATCCTCACATTCATTTTATCTTCTCTCCTGGCTTACAAACCAGTAGGGTTCTATAGAGCTTCTTCATTAATCCTTAGTTTTGGTTGCCCTACTTCTGACAGTAATTTCTTGTTTGTGTTTGTATACAGTGAGGTTTTTGTATTTTCTGCATCTGTGTAGCTGACAGTACATTTTGTTGTTGCAGACATTTGAAAACCTGCCTTATTCCATCTAATGAAACAGGCTGATCATTTTACGTTACTAAGAAACAAATCTTAGTCAGGCTTAGGGCTTGGTTTAGAGGTTTAATGGTAACAAAAGCTGAGTATGGTAGTTTATACTTTTAATTCCACTACTGGAAAGGCAGAGGCAGGAGGATTATAATGGATTATAGGCCCAGCCTGGGCTATATCATGAGTTTCAGGACAATTAGAGTGAGACTCTGTCTGAAAATAAACCCAGAACAATAGTATTGGTGATAGTAGATGATCACGGTGGTGTTGGCAAAGATGAGAATATTATTGGGACCAGGTTTCTTTTTTCTTTTTCTACTTCTCTCTAAGAAGACTACTACTATGACTAAGACTACTACTAAGACTATGACTACTACGTCTTCTTTTTTTAACATGTGTGACTGCTTTGCTTGTAAGCAGGCCAGTGAACCACATACCTGCCAGAGCTTTCTGGAACTGGAGTTACAGGTAGCTATGAACCTGGTGGTAGGTGTGCTTTGTGAATGGAGCTCAGGCCACTGGTTCACCTGTAGAGTGACACAGGCAGAGAAATGGACTACGGGTTGTTTAAAGTCAGCATAGAAAGTCAACCTGGAGAGGTTAGATAACTGAGAAAAAGCAGGTTTTTATATACAAGATACTAAATATGTAGCAATTTCTATGCTTTAGGGACATCTGTAAAATGCATCTCTTTATATTTTCAAAGTTTATTTATTTGTTTGCATGCATGTGGAGTCCAAAACAACTGCTTTTGGAAGTCAGTTTTATCCTTCCAGCACATGAGTTCTGAAGTTATCAAACTTGGTGGCCAGCACTCACTCACTTAGCTATTTATTGGCCCTGTTTTAATTTTTGAAAGGATTTTGACATGTCATCATGTCAGCAGTCACCATGTGAACTCTCCAGCATTTGTGTACTTTTTAGTTTACAGCTAGTTTGCACATAGACTAAAGTTTAACAAGTGTTTTGATTAGCATGCACTTTTCACTGCTTCCCCAAATGCTGGGAGATACCAAAATGTTTGCTGAAACCATTTCTAATTTCCTTAATAAATAACATAGAGAGTTAATTGTCAACTTGACAGGATCTAGACTCACTTGGGAGATAGGCTCTGGTAATGTCTGTACTGAGGGACTACGTCAATGCTTGTTGGGGGGTCAGCCCATCATGAGTGACACCATGGTGAGTTTCTTGATTGGGATTCCGTAAAAATAGAAAACTGAGGAGTCAAAGTTCATTTTTCCCTCTCTGCCTCCAGATAGTGGATATGATATGGTGAGCTGCTTTAGGCTCCTGTCGTGTAGATTTACATGAATTATACCTTGAACTGTGAGCTTAAACAGCCCTCCCTTCCTTAAGTTGCCATTTTGTTCTTTAACAGTTTGTTTTATCATAGCAATGGAAAATAAACTAAGAGATGCTGTCCACAAAAGAGCCTGGGGTATTCTGCTGCCAGGCTGTCAGGCTACCATTGCTTTGGCTACTGGAGACAAAGAGAAGACAACAGAATGCTCCAAGATGGAACAGTAGTTACTATCAAACTGTATCAGATCATCGGAGTACAGCTGCTATAATAGATAACAGTATTTTCAAAACATCTCCATGGGATAGCCCTTCTAATAAGCGGAAGAAAAGCAATGTGTCTTGATTAAGTTCGTCCCAAAAGGGCAGCATATACCTTCCATGCTCTGGAAACAGAAGACAAGATCCATCTCTACTCCCTGGGTTCTCCTAACCCAGAACCGGCAATGCTGCAGCTGCTTGGAGTGGGTTAGTCCATAAAGAAGTTTGGGTCAGAGCCGGAGATGGAGTGGGAATATTTGTGACAGCAGGTCTTTCTGTCTCTCCCTTCCGTCCTTCATCCCTCTTTCGCTAGCTTCTTCTTTCTTCCCCTCTCTGTCTCTTCCACTTCTTATTAGCACACACCCAGAAACCTTTAACTGCTGTTGAAAGCAAAAAAGCCCCTTTATTGTTTAAAATATGTCTGTCAGTTCAAATATTAAAAAAATGTAGTTTCATGTATACTTTGCAAAAGCTGCAAAAGCCAGGACATTTTCTCACCAAATATGTGGGCTTTACTCTGGTTATGTTTTTCTAAATATGGCATTAGCTTTTATTCTTCTTCATTATGCCCATTGTCCTCATTAGGCTACAGGGATCATATGGGGCTTGATAAGTTCTCTTGGCAAACACATAGTGGCCAAGAAAAGACTATGATCCTATATCAAGGGTCAAGGGCACATGTTAGATATGAGAAGACAGTTTCTCAACACTTTGTCATTAGTTCTTTGGGATTCCTATCCAATACTTCTTATCAGTCTTCTCAAAATGTATCTTATCTTTTTCCTCCAGTAGGGTGGTTCATCAGGGTTACTATCACAACTATTTTGCTCTGTGCAATGAAATTATCAAAGATTCCATTTGCTGCGATCATATGTAGACAGCAGTGCTCTCTGCCTTATTACCAAATGATTGCAGAATGCCCTTCAATAATTCTTTAAACTCTCAAATGCCTTGGAAATAATATGCTGGAATATTACTGAGCTGTGACTGAAGCACCATTTGTGCTCAATATGACAGCACACAAATGATATTCCTCTATAAAAGTTCAAACTACATTAATCTTTTAGGGAGGCTCATTGACTGGGAAGATAGCTTAGATATAAAGTAAAGACACTGAGGGCTCATTGAGGAGAGCTTTTCTGGCTAGAATTTCTAAGAACAAGCATAAGATAAGGTCCATAAGTTAACCCTTTATGATGAAGATATGAGTAAGTGAACCCAATCCCAGAGAAGAGGTGGAAATGATGAAACATGTCATTAATAGAGGGAAAGGTGAGCTTTGAGGCCTGAAATATTCAAATTATAAGTATTCAATAGCTGACACAAATAAACAATGTCATGGCAGTTGAGAATCTTAATAAAAAATTGGGGGCATTCCCAAGTGGTTAGGGTTCTGGCCCCTACTTACTTTGCTGTTTGTAAGCATGGCAAAGTTGATATATAGCCTTTTCTAATGTCACCCCTCCCCCATTTTCCCTTATTTCAGGAACAAATGAAGAGCAGTTGCATGGTGGTTGCTTTCTTCTCTCCCTAGGGCCTATAGATGCAGCAGAAGTAGGTCAGCAGTGTACAAGAGATGAGAGTCCTGACTGTCAATATGGATCGACAGGTAAAGGTATTTGCTGCCAAACCTGATGACCTTTACAACTGTGCTCCCCAGATAAAGAAACAAATAAATAAATTTTACAAAAAGAGGTAAGAATGGGTAGCTTTACTCAGCTGTAGAAATCTAGCTTCAATCTAAATATCTGATACTATTTCGCTTATTTAGACTAGTTTATAATAAATCTGTGAAATATGGACAGCATTGCTTATTTTAAAACAGATTATAGAAACAGCGATATTGGAAGTATGAAATATGTAACAAGATAGAGGAACACAAGGAGCGAGGGAGGTGGCTTAGTAGGTAAAATACTTGCTGTGCAAGCGCAAGGACCCCAGTTCTGATCCCCAGCATTCATGTTAATATCTGGGTATGGTAGTGTGCATCTATAACCCCAGTGCAGGTGGATCCCAGGGAGCCTGCAGGCCAGCTAGTTTAGCAATCACTGAGCCAGGGGCAGTGAAAAACTTGCCTCAGAGAATAAGGTAGAGATAGACTGAGGAAGATACCGCATATCCTAATGCTTACTTAATGGCCTCTACGATACATGCATAGACGTGTGCATCCATGTAATATATGTGTGCATGCATGAAAATAAACACACATGCACACAGGCACACCAGTAAGTTACTTGCCATCATATTGTCAGAGAAAGTCATCACCAGCATGATGATATATATCTTAGGGTTTTTCCTCTCTAAAGAAAGACAGTATCATTTTATAGGTCACTTTTTTTCTCTTTCAACAATGTGGTGTATGTCCCTGTCTTAGTCACTGCTCTATTGCTGTGAGGAGATACCATGACCAAGGCAACTTAAATAAGACATTTAACTGGGGGTATGTCCCCAGCTTCAGAGGGTTAGTCCATTATCATCATGGTAGGTAGCATGATGGCAAGAAAGGAGCTGGAGAAGTAGCTGAGAGCTTTACATGATCTGCAGGGAGGGAGGAGGGGAGGGATGGGGAGGTGGGCTGGTGTGGACTTTTGAAACCTCAAAGGATTCAAACTTACTGGTCTACGAGGACCATTCTATTCAAATCACCATAGCCCCCATGACAGCAAATAAGTGTTCAAGGCCCCCATAAAAGAGATTATTTATTAACAGTTAAATTATAGACATTGATTTTATTCATTACATATATAATATGGGTTTTAAGAAAAATAAGCAGTGTAAAAAGATATTTAAGAAATGAAAAGCCATCTGAAATCATTCACCCAGAAATAAAACCCATCAATAATATATTTAATTGATACAATTATAGACCTTTAGCACCAGGGTGATCAGTGGTTTTTCCCCAACCCTATAGCAGGGACAGCTCTTGAGTCCCTGCTGAGACAGATCTGGAATCACAGAGACCCATTTAGAAGCCGGTGAAATTGGATACCTCAGCAATTTTTCTAGAATTACAGGTGGAAGGTAAGCCCGACGGGGTTAGGGGGACTAGTGAAGTACTACTGTGCAAAGAAGATAGGGGGTCGGGGAAGGTCTGACAAACCTACACTCTGAGGCCTGCTGTGTGGTACAGTTGTACTTGACAGTCCTCCTCTTTGGGATATAGATGTGCTGTCATCTGTCCCACTTCCCCTGAAATGTCACTGTAAGCTGGCCTCCATGATAACAGCGTTTGGAGAAGCCTCGAGAGCTATTTAGCCCACAGAGAGGGATGCATAAGTTTCTCACATGTGCTTATTTCCAAGGGAGCTGTTTGCTGTTCACAAGGTCACCCCTGTGTTTTGTCTCCTCCACAGATGATACAACCAAAGACAACTACCAAAAGCCTTGCTTCATGCTTTTGTCTTTCCCCAGTCCTAGAATAACTTCATTTCTTTATAACTCACCCAACTGAAGATAGTTTGTTATAGTAACAACAGCAATAACCGCAACTTGATGAAAGCACAAGCATTCTCCTGACTCTGGGCTTCCCCTCTGCTTATTGCTTCTTCCCGGAATGTTTTCCCCAAGGGGAATCTAACTGGCCAGCTTGTTTCCCTTTTCCACGTCTGCTTTGATTTGATCTCTCTGAAGACTTCTTAGTCAGATTTTCTTTAAAAAGAATTATGTCATATTTCTTGGGGTTTATAATTATTTTTCTAATAGTTTTCAAAGTGTGTGTGTGTGTGTGTACTTGTTCACATGAATGCATATGCTTAAAAAGGTCAAAAGATGGCCGTGGATCTCCTGAAGCTGAAGGTGCAGGTGTCCTGAGCCTCCTGATGTGGGGGATGTGAACTGACCTCTGGTCCTCAGCAAGTTAAGTAGGTGCTTTAAAACACTAACATCTTCAAGCAGGCCCAGAGACCTAACACGGCAGCCCTGTAAACTTCTCATACAGCACTAGCAGTCTTCCTTATCTTATTTGCTTTTACTTTCCACTGTCTGTTGCATTTACTGCTGTTTCTTGCTGTTATGTCTCCCTCAGAAGAACGTAAACTCTTGAGGGCAGGAACTTTTCTTTCTTCTTCCTGAATATTTACGATAGTGCCTGCTGCACAAATTGCTGCTCAGTTGACGTGTGTTTAGTTAATTATTTGAATAGATTTGGAGAATTTGGACACTATGTTGGCATGTGAAAGGCACACTGGACATAGAATAGAGAAAATATTCAAGAGCTACAGCAGCATATGAGAGAATTGGAAACAAACAGAAAAGAAATATTTATATGATAATATGTGGAGATGATCCTGTCTTTTCAGTATTGAATTATTCTTCAAAATTTTTTGATTTTTTTTTGTCTCCAATAGCACATAGACATAGTTTACTTATTTGAAATGTATCATACAACTAGGCCTAAACAGTCTATTATTTTTAAGACTAATATATATTGAATACTAGGAGTCAGAACCAATTGACCTATTGATTTGGAGGACAAGACAGAAAATCCATTTATTTGCCAAGTTCTTATTTTTTTGTGTGTTAGAAGAATCTGCACAGTATTGATTAGCTGCTTCCGCCTACCACCACTGTGCTTCAGGATGCAATGTTTTTAAGTAAAGATTAATGTCAAGATGTGACTTTTAGGTTCTAATTAATGCAATGATCACTGAAACCAATATCGTAAATAAAGATCACACACCCGCATGGGAAAAGATGTTGCCTTTACCAGTTAGCCTTACATCTGGTGATGAAGCCGTTTCCTTCCTCCCTAATCATTGCTGTTTGCCTTTGAGTCTTGCTGTGGCACTGAGATGGATAAAGACCATCCCTGTCTAGATGCTTCATTCTAAGTGATAGTAAGCTGGTTTGTGATAGGGAAATATTTTGTAGCTTATTTTCTGACTTTCATTTGAAAAGAATCTTCCAGCTTCCATCAGCATACTCCCCATCTTGCTCTCTCTCTCTCTCTCTGAGACAGGGTTTCTCTGTTTAGCATTGGCTGTCCTGAACTCCTTTTGTAGACAAGGCTGGCCTTGAACTCACAGAGATCTGCCTGCTTCTGCCTCCCTGAGTGATGGGATTACAGGAATGTACCTCAGCAGCTTTTTAAAAAAACATTATCAATTTATTTATTCATTTTACATCTGGATTGTAGCCTGCTCTTTTCTCTCCTCCCTGTCTCACCCTCCCTCCTTGTTCTTCTCTCCTCGCTCCCTTATTCTTCAGTTAAGGGGAAGCCTCTGCCCCCACCCCAACTCATTAAGTTTCATCAAGACTTAATTCATCCTCTTCCCCTGTGGCCTGGAGAGGTACCCCCACTGGGGGGGGGCGGTGATCAGAAAGCAGGAAACAGAGTCCACTTCAGAGACCCCCCCCATTCCCTTTCCTAGGGTACCCACAGGAAGCCTGAGCTGCCTATCTGCTACATCTGTGTAGGGGCCTAGGTCCAGTCCATGCTTGGTTGGTGCTTCAGTCTCAGCAAGCCCCTTGGGCTCTGATTAGTTGGCTCTGTTGGTCTTCTTGTGGAGCTCCTGGCACCTCCAGTTTCTTCTAGCTTTCCATCCACTTTTCCACAAGATTCCCTATGCTTTGTCCAATGTTTGCCTGTGAGTCTCAGCATCTGTTTTGATCTTTGTGGCTGGGTAGAACAGCTCAAAGGACAGCTATACTAGGCTCCTGTCTTGTTCTGTCTCCTCAGCCAATTCCACTGTATATTCTATTTCCCCTTCTGAGTGACTTAAGCAACCTCTCTTGGTTCCTCCTTGTTACTTATCTTGTTGGGGTCTGTGACTTGTGGTATGTCTGTGCTGTACTATATGAATAAAGTCTGCTTGTAAGTGAGTATGTACCATGTATGTCTTTCTGAGCCTGGGTTACCTCACTCAGGATATTTTCTAGTTCCATTCATTTGCCTGCAAATTTCATGATTTCCTTGTTTTTAATGGCTGAGTACTATTCCACTGTGTAAATGTACCACATTTTCTTTATTCATTCTTTGGTTGAGGGACATCTAGGTTGTTTCCAGATTCTGCCTATTACAAATAAAGCTGCTATGAACATAGTTGAGCAAATGTCCTTGTTGTATGGTGGGACATCTTTTGGGTATATTCCCAGGAGTAGTATAGCTGGGTCTTGAGGTAAAGTTATTCCCAATTTTCTGAGAAAGTGCCAAATTGATTTCCAAAGTGGTTGTACAAGTTTGCACTCCCACTAGCAATGAAGGTGTGTTCCCCCTTCTCAATGTCCTTGCCAGCATGTGCTGTCACTTGAGTTTTTGAACTTTGTCATTCTGATGGGTGTAAGATGGAATCCCAGGGTTATTTTGATTTGCATTTTCCTGATGACTTAGGATATTTGGCATTTACTTAAGTACTTCTCAGACATTTGAGATTCCTATGTTGAAAATTCTCTGTTTAGCTCTGTACCCCATTTTCTAATTGGATTATTTTGTTTGTTGGTATTTAATTTCTTGATATTTTTATAGATTTTGACAGATGCAGGATTGGTAGACTTTTCCCAATTTGTAGACTGTCATTTCATTCTATTGACAGTGTCCTGAAGTGGAAGTTTTGGGTTTCTTTGAAGACTTGGTTGAGTCATGTGATGTTTTGCTGGAGGCTGGCTTGTGAGAGGGCACACAGTGTTTTGCTGTGAGCTTTCTCATTGTGAGGGGCATGAGTTGGCCAGCTGAGAACTTCCGTGGGTAGACTCTGAGGAGAGGAAATATATAGAAGCCCATGCACAGGGAGACACTGCTTTTTGAATCAACATTGCTGCGCTGACCTTTGTGCTTCAGCAGTTGATTTTGCAGAGAGAAACCTTATAGAAAACTATTTAGGGCAATCCAATTGAGTCTTTTTTTCACTTTTTCTGATCCTTTGAATCTTGCTGATTCGTGTTGGCCTTTGGACTGGACTGTTGGTATCTTGATGACTGAGTTTGGTAATCCCCTAAAGACCCTAACCAGCAGGAAATAGAAACAGGTCTATAGCCCCCTTCCCCATTAATCTCAGGGTGTTAGAAGGGAGACAAAGGTGTTTAAGAACCCTAAATAAAATTGGTTTGGGGAAAAATCTAAGCCAACAGTGTCCCTTGCCTTACAGAAGCTTTTAAGTTTTAAGATGTCCCATTTATTAATTGTAGATATTAGAGTCTGAGCTGTTGTTGTTCTGTTCAGGATGTTATCTCCTGTGTCAATGAGTTCAAGGCTCGTTACCACCTTCTCTTCTAGTAGATTTAGTGTATCTGGCATTATATTGAGGCCTTTGATGCACTTGGACTTGAGTTTTGTGCAGGATGATAAATATGAATCTATTTTCAGTTAGACTAGCACAGTTTGTTGAAGATGCTGTCTTTTTTCAATTGTATGGGTTTGGCATCTCTGTAAAAAAAATCAGGGTTCATAGGTGTATGCTTTGTTTCTGGGTCTTTTATTTGATTCCATTGATCAACCTATTTGTTTCTATGCCATTTTATTCCTATTGCTCTGTAGTATAGCTTGAGGTCAGTGATGGAGATACCTTCAGAAGTTCTTTTATTGCAGAGGATGGCTTTTGTTATTCTTGGTTTCTTGTTTTTCCATATGAAGTTTGTGTGTACCCAAAGCCCAAATGTTGTTCATAACTCTCCTAGGGGATGATACTTATATAACTCGAGCCCCATGTGGCTCAGCAGCCATTTACCCTTCACATGCTTTTCTATTTTGCCTTCAGTTTTTACATACATTTAATGATTTTGAACTTTTTTGAGGGTCTTGTTATACACTGAAGCTCATGGTTGCCCTGCCTCAGCTCACCTCATCTTTTTCTACTATGCACTACAGCAGCAGGTCTTTAGAGCCTTTTCATCTTGCTCGGCTGCAACATTTCCTCATTTGTATCAGCCTATATTAACCCTATGAAATAAAGGGTTCGTTATGGTAGCGTCAGATGTGTGAATCTCAGTTGCCCCACATTCTCTCTCTGACCTTCATTTCCCCCTTCCTCTGCTCTACTTTTCTCTCCCAATAGCATGACGGGACAAAAACTTAACTTCCTGCTTTAGTTAACTTACCTCTTACTTTGGCCCCTTATCACTTTGACCACTTACGAATGTTTTCAATTTTATGTGTGTAGGTGTTTTGCCTGTGCACCACATATGTCCAGTGCCTGTGGAAGCTAGAACAACATTGGATCCCCTGGAGTTGGAGTTATAGACAGTTGATAGCTACCACGGGAACCACATACGGGTCGTATGGAAAAGCAACCAGTGCTCCAAAACCCTGAATGATGTCTACAGGCCCTAGTCTGACCGCTTCAGATACCCCATGTAAGGAGAGCCTCACAGCACCGATCCTTTAATGACATGTCATTTCGTATGCTCTCAGCTCTGTTTACTCATAATGTGAAAGTGGCAGGTTTCCTTCCTTCATTTGGTTTTGGTATATGCTGTATGCATATGCCAATGTTAGCAGGAAAATTCAAGTATGAACCACCATTATTACCTCTGGGTTCTTACCCTAACTAATTCCAATTAGAACACGGTACAATAGTCAATATATGGAAATGGCTACATGTCCATGAAGAAGTAATTTGACATGCCTTTTTTTTTTTTGCTTGTCTTTTTTTTCCAAAATTTATTTATTTTTATTTTACATGCATTTGTGTTTTGCCTACATGTATGTCTTTGTTAGGATGTTGGATCCCCTGGAACTGGAGTTACAAATGGTTGTGAGCTGCCATGTGGGTGCTGGGAATTGAGCCTAGATCCTCAACTGATGAGCCATCTCTCCATTTCTCTCTCTCCAGTATCTAATTTTTTAAAAATGTATTTATTTATTTTTATAAATTACAGTTTATTCATTTTGTATCCCAGCTGTAGCTTCCTCCCTTATCCCCTCCCAGTCCCATCCTCCCTCCCTCATCTCCCCTATGCCTCTCCCCAAGTCCACTGGTAGGGGAAGTCCTTATCCCCCTCCATCTGACCCTAGCTTATCAGATCTCATCAGGAGTGGCTGCATTGTTTTCCTCTGTGGCCTGGTAAGGCTGCTCCCCCATTAGGGGGAGGTGATCAAGGAGCCAGCCACTGAGTTCATGTCAGAGACAGTCCCTGTTCCCTTTACTAGGAAATCCACTTAGAGACTGAGCTGCCATGGGCTACATCTTGTAGGGTTCTAGGTTATCTCCATGCACGGTCTTTTGAGTATCAGTCTCAGAAAAGACCCCTGGGCCCAGATTTTTGGTTCTGTTGCTCTCCTTATGGAGCACCTGTCCCTTCCAGGTCTTTCTATCTCCCCCTTCTTTTATAAGATTCCCTGCACTCTGCCCAAAGTTTGGCTATGAGTCTTACCATCTACTTTGATACCTTGCTGGGTAGAGTCTTTCAAGGGCCCTTCATGGTAGGCTCCTATCCTGTTCCCTGTTTTTATTTCCTCTTTCGATGTCTGTCCCATTTGCCTTTCTGAGTGAAAATTGATCATCTTACCCAGGGTCCTCTTTCTTGCTTAGCTTCCTTTAGGTGTACAGATTTTAGTATGTTTATCCTATATTATATGGCTAATATCCACTTATGAGTGAGTATATCCTATGTGTGTTTTTCTGCTTCTGTAATGCCTCACTCAGGATGATCTTTTCTAGTTCCCACCATTTGCCTGCAAATTTCATGATTTCCTTCTTTTTTAATTGCTGAGTAGTATTCCATTGTGTAAATATACCAGTTTCTGTATCCATTCCTCATTTGAGGGGCATCTGGGTTGTTTTCCAGATTCTGGCTATTA
The DNA here is from genome assembly GCA_028658305.1 of Pachyuromys duprasi. Lineage (NCBI taxonomy): Eukaryota > Metazoa > Chordata > Mammalia > Rodentia > Muridae > Pachyuromys > Pachyuromys duprasi. Next base: position 25,659,669 of record CM053750.1, on the reverse strand, counting down.
CAAATAAAGCTGCTACAAGTGTGTTGAGCAAATGTCCTTGTGGTATACTTGAGCATCTTTTGGATATATGCCTAAGAGTGGTATAGCTGGATCTTGAAGAAGTACTATTCCTAATTGTCTGAGAAAGTGCCAAATTGATTTCTAAGATGGCTGTACAAGTTTACATTCCCAGCAGCAATGGAGGAGGGTTCCCCTTTCTCCACATTCTCTCCAGCATGTGTTGTCACTTGAGTGTTTGATTTTAGCCATTCTGATAGGTGTAAGATGAAATCTCAGGGTCATTTTGATTTGCATTTCTGTGATGACTAAGGACGCTGAATATTTCTTTATGTGTTTCTCTGCCATTCCATTACTTCTCTATTGAGAATTCTCTGTTTAGATCTATACCCCATTTCTTTAATTGGATTACTTGATTTGTTGTTGTTTAACTTCTTTAGTTCTTTATATATTCTGGATATTAGCTCTCTGTCAGGGTTGCTGAAGATTCTTTACCATATGTAGGCTGTCGTTTTGTTTTGATGACAGTGTCCTTCGTTTTACAGAAGCTTTTCAGTTTCCTGAGGTCCCATTTATTTATTGTTGATCTTAGAGCCTGTGCTATTGGTGTTCTGTTCAGGAAGTTGTCTCCTGTACCAATGAGTTCAAGACTCTTCCCCACGTTTTCTTCTAACCGATTTAGTGTGTCTGGTTTTATATTGAGGTTTTTGATCCACTTGGACTTTAGTTTTGTGCAGGGTGTAAAGTATGGATCTATTTGCATTTTTCTGCATATAGATGTCCAGTTGGTCCAGCACCATTTGTTGAAGATGCTATCTTTTTTCCATTGTATGGTTTTGTTATCTTTGTCAAAAATCAGGTGTCCATAAGTGTGTGGGTTTATTTCTGGGTCTTCTATCCAATTCCATTGATCCACCATTCTGTTTCTATGCCAGTACCATGCAGTTTTATTACTGTTGCTCTATAGTACAGCTTGAGATCAGGGATGGAGATACCTTCAGAAGATCTTTCATCATAGAGGATTTTTTTTGTAGCAATTCTGGGTTTCTTGTTATTCCATATGAAGTTGAAAATTTTTCTTTCAAGGTCTGTAAAAAATTTAGTGCTTTCTCAGACAATTCGGAATAGTGCTTCCTCAAGATCCAGCTATACCACTCCTAGGCATATATCTAAAAGATGCTCAAGTATGTAACAAGGACATCTGCTCAACCATGTTTGTAGCAGCTTTATTTATAATAGCCAGAAGCTGTAAACAACCCAGATGCCCCTCAGTTGAGCAATGGATACAGAAATTGTGGTATATCTACACAATGGAATATTACTCAGCAATAAAAAACAAGGAAATCATGAAATTTGTAGGTAAATGGTGGGAATTGGAAAAGATAATCCTGAATGAGGTATCCCAGAGGCAGAAAGACACACAGGTTATATAATCACTCATAAGTGGATATTAGACATATAATATAGGATAAACATACTAAAATCTGTACACCTAAGGAAGCTAATCAAGAAGGAGGACTCTAGCTAAGATGCTCAATCCACATTCAGAAAGGCAAAGAGAATGGACATCGGAGGAGGGAGAAAACAGGGAACAGAACAGGAGCCTACCATAGAGGGTCTCTGAAAGGCTCTACCCTGTAGGGTATCGAGGCAGATGCTGAGACTCATAGCCAAATTTTGGGCAAAATGCAGGGAATCTTATGAAAGAAGTGGGAGATAGTAAGACCTGGAGAGGACAGGAGCTCCATAAGTAGAGCAACAGGACCAAAAAGTCTGGACAAGGGTATTTTCTGAGACTGATACTCCAGCCAAGGACCACTCATGAAGAAGGTGTGGAACCCCTGCACAGAGGTAGCCCATGGCAGGTCAGTATCCAAGTGGCCTCCATAGTAATGGAGACAGGGACAGTCTCTGACATGAACTGATTAGCCTGCTCTTTGATCACATCCCCCTGAGGGGAGTAGCCTTACTAGTCACAGAAGAAGACAATGCAGCCTCTCCTGATGAGACCTGATAGACTAGGATCAGAGGGAAGGGGAGGAGGACCTCCCTTATCAGTGGACTGGGAGAAGGACAGGGGTGGGGAAGAGGAAGGGTAGGGTTGGGAGGGGAGAAGGAAGGGAGGTACCTGGAGGATACAAAGTGAATAAACTGTAATTAATAAAAATAAAAATAATTAAAAATAGAAAAAGGAATAAAACAATTGGAAATTACACAGATGAATCCTTTTGGGAGGCTGTCAGTGTGGATAGTAGACCTTGTCATGTAGTGTCTGGTGAGCACACTTAGTTGTATATAGATGTTGACTTCTGGGCTGTGGACTTTCTTTTCACAGAAACATTTAGAAGCCCAATACCATTGAAGGCAATGATACATCTGTAAATATGACAAAACCATCAGTGTTCTTATTCTCTCTCTCTCAAGACAAATAAGTATCAGTATCATCCTTTGTAATCAAATGGTTTAAGAGTCAGTTGGGCTTTGGGAAGGTTATGATCATGTCACATAAGCAGCAGTGCATTGCTTTGAGTAGCAAGTTGAAATTATAACTTGTCTCTTAAAGCTTCAAAATACCCTTCTGTTTTATAACTGGTAAGTTTCTAAACAGCACGCTTTCATCTGCAGTATTTCACAGAAATGTAATGTAAAATGTGAACATGTCAGCACATTAAAGTAGATCTTCCTATTGACAGGACAAAGCAATCACTTCTTGATCTTTAAAGAGGCTGTTCCCAGACATTAATTGCCCAGTCAGTTACCTTCCTTGGAACAGTATCATTGGACAAAGACACACATTTTAATTTGTTTGTTGTGTCTGGTCCTATTATACTTGATAGCCAGCCATTGTCTTCAGAAGAGTCTCAGCAGCAGTGGGTGGCTGGCATTGTGCAAAATGTGGTGACTTCAAATTATTTTGAGAATAATTACATTTGTGCATTACTAGTTTGAAATAGAGGGCTTTTTCAGTTGAAATAGTCAGCTTTTAATGGGAACATAGAACTCAGCATGCACTTTTTTCCTGTGAATGGATGTATTTGTTTCTGAAGTCAGCTGATTGTCTGGAGAGCTTTGTGCCATTAGCTGATTGGCCTTTATGGTCCACCCAACAACTTTTAAGAAAATAACTGGTAACATATAATGTTTTGTCAGCACATTTCCTTCCCATTTTTCTTCATTACAGTTTTAAAAACCATCCAAAAAGGTAAAAATGTTGATTCTCAAGAAATTGCTGTTCCAATTTTTTTTATATAAAAGAGGGATAAAGTCATACCTACTTCAACTCTAAGAAAACTTTACAGAATTTAGTAATTGCTGAATTGATGCGTACTTCATACTTTTTTATTATATAATTGCAGAGCAATTGTTCTACTTCAGTCTGTGGGCTAGGCTCTAGGGACATAAACTAAGCAAAGCCTCTTTCTTCCCTACCTCAAAAGCTGGGAAGACAGAGGTTTTTGTGATGTCGAGTTGAGATACACCTGCAGTCAATTAGTAATATATATTAGAATGTTGCTTAAACCTGCATTAGCTACTTATCAGCCGTCCTTGGAAAGTGGATTGTCTTAGTGACAACTTCACTCAGTCATAGTTCAAACTTTGTAAATATTTCCTGTTCTTCTTGACCCTAAGGATCACAGACACTTATCAGCAGAAGTCCAGGGACTTGGCATGAGAAGTGGAGATTTGTGACTCCTACTCTCTGTTCCCTTCAGTAATTTTAGCAAAAGTAGCTCTTTCTGCTCTTAGAGTGCATTGGCTTCTGAATTTCTGATTGCTTTTAATTAGTACCTCAATTTTGCATAGAAGGACTTCCTTAGCTGAACTCTTGTTTCGCGCCAGCCTTTGTCTTACTCTGTCAACCTAAACTAGCCACTATTGCTCAGCCTTCGAGAATAACAGATATGCCTAAATGCGATAACAGAAGTATGACTGTGAGTTTTATGGATTAGCTTTCTCTCCCTTTTTCTTTTTTGTTTCTCTACCCATCTCACCCAGTCTACGGCTATAGCAGACACAACTTATGATGAGCATTCTTTTAAAAATATTGATTTTATTTGTTTGTTTATGTGTCTGGGTGTATGTTTGTGCATGGTGTGTATGTGTTTGCAGCTCTCAGAAGTCAGAAAAGCATGGGATCCCCTGAAACTGAAGTGATCAGTATGTGGGAACCAAACCCCTGGCCCCTGCAACAGCAACCAGTGCTCTTAACCCACATGTGATGGGGACAGATCTACTTCTGCTGCCTCTGCCTTCAGTTTTAGTTCAGTTTTAGTTCTCGGTTCTCATTTCACAAATCCCTCAGACTCTTCAAATGCATTTAAAATGACTCTGTTCCCTTCCTCACTAGCTCATCTTTCAACCCTTCTCCTGTTTTGGGCTACTCCCCCCAAATTTCCCTTTCCTCTTAAACACTTTACCATTCTCCCATGGATTCTCACCATAATATAAAATCTCTTCCCCATTTCAATTGATTGCTTGGTCTAATTGGTTTTACATGTAACTCTACAACAGGCTAATTGAGCTTGGATGTTACCAAATGCTGAGACCTACTATGCCATTTCTGTGTAAGTCAATGAAAGCTCTTGGTGCAGCTGCTGTTGAGATGTACCACACTATCCACCTTCAGGTCTCATGAGTCTTTGTGACTTATAAGATAAACATAAAAGAAAAGCAAAATATTTGGATCCTTTAAGAAGGGTAGGTTGGATGCCCAGCCTTCTGGGACCTTAAGGAGTCATTTGGTGTAGGTACTCTCTGAGAAGCATGTTCTTAAAAGGAAGCCTTAATGTGCTCAAGAGAAATAGTTGGGATAAATAGAAGTGTAGAGGATTGACCTGAATGTGCCAGCAAGGTTTAGCAGAAGCACAACTCTGATGCTCTTCACCTCCAAAGTTAATGGAGTGTTAACTGAGGGGCAGGTGTGTGTATGTATTCTTGATCATGGGTTCTGGAAACCAAGTCACCAAAGAATCAGAGAAAAAGTAAGAGAGAGAGTCCTTGACACGGACCCTGAAGAAAAACTCAGAGCGAGGACGGGTCTGGCCTAGAGGTTGATCTTAACAGAGTAAGAATTATTCTAGTCTGGTTAAGTTAATATGACTTTATGTAGGCTGGTAAGAAGTGAGTGTTGCTGACAGAACTGATGTTCTGGAAGCTGTCGCAGTCCTGTCCAGAGATGACAGGGAGCGTTTGTGATGGAGCTAACAAATGACTGTAGCTGACGGACGGGACGGGGTTTGGATACAAAATACAGCTTTAAAGAAACCTAAAGTGTCTAAAAATAAACTCTGAATAATGTGCTTGCAATTTCACTGGTCGTGTTGACTGATTCTTAGCCCAGCAGTGAAATCAATATGAGATTTCTTGTTTGTTTGAAGAATAATGGTTGAACTTTTCAAAAAAACATTTTAGCTTAATCATGTATGACAAAAAAGGTTTGGCTTCACTGTGATATTTTTATACAAGTGTATAATGTCTTTTGGTCATATCCACCCCCATTACTCTCTCTTGTCCCCTTCCATTTCTACTGGTTTTTCCTTTCCCCAACTATTCCATTTTTCCATCGTCTATCTTTATGTCCATTTTGGGGGGGGCATTACCCAAGCTGTTTAATTAGGATTACTTACAGAAGCACAGGGGAGGGTTTATTTATAGAAGCATAGGCAAAGTATTAGTGAAGAAAAAAATCTCTTTCGACCCCCAGCTACAGTTAACTGCTAATAGCTACCCAGGAGGGTTGGGCCTCATGAACCCCTCCCATCTTGTGCAAGTCTTATACAGCTTGTAATCACAGCTGCTGTGGATTCAAGAGTACAGTGGTCAAGTCAGACCTAAGATGAGATTCCCCAACAGTGTACAGCTCTTATGTTCTGTCTGACCTGTCTTCCACAATATTTTCTGAGCTTTGAGAAGGATTACAGAGGTTTCCTGTTATGGCTGAGCATTCAATAGTCACTGATTTTCAGCACTTTGACAATGGCAGAGCTTTTAATCTCAAATAAAATTCTGTTTTTCAACCGGGTTATCAAGGTGCATCAACTTTATACTCACCCGTGGCTGCTGAGATAATCTGTAACAGTTGCCAAAGTAGCCCGGGAACCACAGTTGATCTTATGCCATAAGCTAAGGTACTAAGATCTTAGCTGAGTGGGTTCTTATTTTATAAGAGATAAGATCTAGAATGGAGAGATTTAATTCATGTAAAATCACTCAGGCCTTGTTCTCTGACTACTAACAGACAATTACTTCCTAAGGCCTTACTTTTGAAGAGAACATTTGTAGTCATTTCATTAGGTTATCATGGGAACTGCTACAGTTTGTGTCTAGACTGTCCTCTAAAAGCCCCTGTGGGAAAGGCTTAGTGAGTACCTTGGTGTTATCAGAAACATCTGGAAACATTAAGAAGCTGCATGTAGCGGGACCACTATCTGTCCCTTCTCTGTCATTTGCAACCTGGCTGCAAGGTAAGCAGCTTTGCTCTCCTTCATGTTCCTACCACAGTGTTCTGCCTTCCCACAGCCCCAAATCAACAGGGCCAAGCTCTAATGTTACAAGCTAGAAAAGGCTTTCTCTTTACAACTCATCTCAAGCACTTGCAACACTGATGGAAAGTTACTGACCCTGGAACCTAGCAGTTAGTACTGTTAAAATCTTTTCTGCTTCCCAAAGGCTGGGCGCAGAGGCACAAGGTTGTGTAACTGCAGTTGGACAGATAGAAGAGTATCTGGATCAGAACATCTACATCCTAGGCTCTGGGGAGGGGCAAAGGGAAGGAGCACTCAGGATTCATGAATGAGCCAAGTGCAAACTGCTAACTGATGGCAAGTTCACAGAGATGTTCATGAGTCCTGAGACTCCTAAGGACAGAGGTGCAGCGGGATCAGGTGTGGAAGATCCCACTTCTGAGTGGGTAGAGCTTCTGAGGACTGTTCAAGTTAGTAGACAAGAGACTTCTGGGTGTCACGGGCATTGAGACTTGTAACATTTTTAATCCTCACAACAGTGAGTAAAATTGAAGTTTTCCTTGGCTCTGAAAGATCCTGCTGCTTTCAGTGTTAGATGACCTTTTGAGATACAGAACTCATGTATGAAACTAGTTCTCAGTGTACAATTTTGCAACTATTTAAGTTATTTGAGAACATAATTACTATTTTGCATCTTTTTAGTAAAATATGCTTATAAACTTGACTTGTGAGCCTGTTGCAATTGGAACTGAACAAATATAAAAGTTTTAAGTTAATAATGTGTCACAGTGTAGCCCTGGCTGTCTTGGAACTCACTAGGCATAGATCAGGTTACCCTGGAGCTCAGAGATCCACCTACCACCTCTCTGCCCACTGAGTGCTTGCATTAAAGGCATTCACCACTATCCTCGGCATAACATCTATCTTTTCACAGAACAGCTGGGGCTTTTATAAATCTTAAGTTGCATTTAGAGAACAGATGTAGAAATCTGAGGGCAGGTTGGGAAGGTTGAGGGTACATGCATGGACATGAATACGTGATTTTAGCAGTTTGTACACATTTATTTCAATAAGCTTGAAATGTAAATTTCTTGACATTCAACATTTTCTTGGGGCCAGTGAATAGCTTGGCAAGGAAAGGTGCTTTCTTCAGCAGCTTGGGCGCTTAAGTTTGATCCCCAGAACCCATGTAAGAGCAGAAGTGGAGAACTAAGTCCACGGAGCTGTTGACTGACCTCCTGTGTGACGCACACACACATTGAAATAAATGAATGAATAAATGAGTAAATAAATAAACCCATTTACAAATACAGTTAAAATAAAATTCCTTGTGAACTTTCTGAAGACAGTGTTGCTGTGTCTTTGATTGTTGTCCATATTTTATTGGCAATAGCCACTTACTCAGAAAATGTTCCTTCCGAATGTGTGCATGTTGGCTAGAGATCAACCTCTGGTGTTGTTCCACTTCCATAAGGTCCCAGGGACAAACCAAATTCTGAGTCCACTAAAAATCACAGTGGGAGAGCTCATGGGTACATTGGTTTGCTTATGGAGCATGCTTGAGGGTTATGGGTTGGAGCATGGGTGACCCTGAAGCATCAGCATTGTCTGCATCCAGTATGGACGATGACTTCCCCATAACCACATTGGCGGAGGCCCCCTTATCCAGTCTTCTCCAGCTGTATTTTGGAGCCCCTGCCATAGTCCCCCATGGTCATGTGTATTTAGGGCAGAATTGCACATGGATGGCTGAGAGGATTGGCTGGATACTCATTGGAGGGTCTGGTGACCCTCCCCAAACCTGTTCCCTTAGGATGTCAACAGTCAGCCATAACTGTTTGGTAAAGATCATGGCTCTTTGCTCTGAGAGCTGAAGTCTCTAAGGTCACCTAAAAAAGAAACACTATAGGTATGATGTTTTAAGATTGGTCCACCAGAGACCACCACACTGACACTCCCAAAGCTGAAAGTCTTTAATGCCAGCTGTCAGCTGTATGGAGAACTTGCCCAAATCATGCAGCCCCTGAATTTTACAGCCCCCCCTTTTTATGCACAAAACCTACATACTGGTTGTCACACTACAGTTATATAGTTAGCAAGATTCAGAACTACAGAAGCCAAAGAGCAAGGTCAGAACACTTACGGGCTTTCCTGGAACTATATCTAGGTCTTGACAGCTTAGGTCTTACTTCCTGTCTTGACAGTTGTTGGGACCTATGTGCTAGATTTTAAGGTCATAATATTTCTGTTCAAAAAGAGAGGGGATGGAAGGAAATAAAAGTGGCCACTGGTCCCAAGGAATTAAGAGTTAAGCCAGCAAACTCCACCAGGGCCCAAGGCTCAGGAATAATTTCTTATAATTCTCAGCTCTACTCTCCAGGGATAGTTCTGCTCTGGGTTCCCTGTTCTTTTACACCGCAGTAGCTTTCCCAGCCCATTTACTGCCTGCAACTTCTTACTTTGTTGTCCTCTGGGTAGCCTTGGCTGTCCTGGACTCTCTTTGTAGATCAGGCTGGCATTGAACTCACAGAGATCCACCTGCTTCTTCCTCCCCGAGTGCTGGGGTTACAGCCCTGTGCCACCACACCTGGCTGCCTTCTTACATTTTCACTGTCATCCCTTTGGGTCTAAGATGGCAATTAAAATTTTTTTAAGAACGTTGTGGGCCTTTGCATGTCACATCCATCGAGAAGTCACTCTTTCTGGGGCCGTCCTCCAACATTTTCCTCGTTTGTTTCCTCTCTCTTTGGTTTCTGCCAAGAAGGCAGAGGGAGCTGTACAGTCACTCAGCCTCCTTCTAGAGTCTTTTCTGCCAAGTGTGACTAAGGACTCTGACCTCCTGCTGTTCTGAGTCTTTAGTGAGTGTTTGTACATCCAGACATGCAGGCTTTTCTCCCTCAACAGTGAATAAATTAAATTTTAGCATATTTTGCAATCTGGAAAGGCTGAAAGTTTCCCCAAGCCATCAAATCCTGGTTTCTTTTTTGTTTAATAGCTTTCTCCTTCAATCTGCCAGCAACCTACTAATGACGATGTTGGCTTTCTCCTAGGTGAAATACGATCTCCACCATGCTGTCCATCCCTTCTGAGGCTTCACCAGCGAACACTGAGACTCACGCTTTTAAAGCTACTAATTGTTATTTTTGCATGGGTGTGTGATGTGCACGTGTTTGTTTGTGAGCATCTGCATGTATAAGGGGACATGAGTATGTGTGAGTACGTGTGTGTGTGTGTGTGTGTGTGTGTGTGTGTGTGTGTTTGTGTGTGTGTGAAGGCCTGAGTGGCCACAGGTGACTTTCTCCATCCCTCTCTGTTATGTTAGCCTGGCTAGCCAGCATGCTCCTGAGTTCATCTTCCTGCTAGCTGGAGCGCAGGAGGGTCACCACATCCACCCAGCTGTCACATGCTTGCTTACATGGGAGCCATGTTATGTGCTAAGCCATGGTCCCAGTTCGATATCCAGTTTTATTAATAGCCTGTTATAGATTGTCCAGGGCTTCCTAGTATGTTCTTCAAAATTTCCCTAGCTTCTGCCTGTTGCCCAGTTCAGGAGTGGCATCTGTTCCTTCAGGTGAGCACCTTGCCCCTTTGGCTTGATGGTCAGTGTATTAGTTTTCTGTTGTAGCAGCAGTAACAAATGAACACAACTGAATTTTTCACAGTGCCAATATATTATTTTGTTGATCTGAAGGTTGGAAGTGTGACACAGGTCTCACAAGACTAAAAATCAAGTACTAGCAATGTCGACAGTGTGTGTGGAGAAATGTCCTCTTGCCCTCTCACGGTTTTGAAAGCAGCTTCCCTTCCATAGCTTTTGGCCTCCTTCTCTATCTTCAGAGCCAAAGTCAGGCCTGAGTCCTCAGTCATCACTTTGACCCCCGACCACTCCTCTGACCCATGATCACCCCTCTGACCAACCACCTAAGGATTCTTCTCACCACCTGATCACTGCTTTGGTCACCTCTGTGACGAGTAGATCAGCCCTCTGACCATTTGATCACCTCTTTGATCACTCCTCTCATCTTTTCTCTGGATATCCTCAGAAAATCTTGAATTTTAAGGTCAGTTTAATCAGAAAGCTTAATTCCAGGTGCTGTTTTAGTTCTCCTTTGCTGTGCCAACAAATACATTTCCAGGTTCATGGTAACAGGGCCATGGCTCTTCCTGGATTTCACTCCTTTGAAAACCCACACTAATTCATTCTTTTCTCTTCCTGTGCACTTGCTCAGATTTTCTACTTTCTTTTGAGTCAGTTTTGGCACTTTGATTCTTGGTAGGAGCTTGTTATTTTTTATTTGCTCCATTGGCTGTACCACAGTCTCCGTTGTATTCTTCCTCTTATCAGTCATGGTTTTATAGCTTTTCTTTCATTTTCTATTTTTGAGGTAAGGTTCCGTGTAATATTGGCAGACTTCAAAATTGCTATGCAGTCAAGAATTACCTTGAACGTCTGGTCCTTCTGCTGATAGTTTCCAAGTGCTAAGATTACAGGTGTATGTTACAATGTCCAGTTTCCTAGTTTCTCCTTAAAACAATTTTTTGTGTGTGTATGGTTGTGGTATGTGAGCACTTGTGAGAGGGTGAGAATTCAGGTATGCCTACCAGGATACACGTGTGGCTGTCGGAACACTAAATGTAATATGGTTCCTCACCTTTTCACCTTGTTCCAGACTAGTCTCTTCACCACAGCTGACTGGCCAGGATGGCACCTTTTGGAGACTGTCAGCTCAATGCCTCCCATTCCCTGCATATGTTCTGGGATGCCACTGTGCTTGCTTTGGAGACTTTCGCCTTAGGTCTGGGGATCTGAGCTCAGGCAGTTAGTCTTGAAGAGCAGGTGATTTACCCACTGACCCATCTTCCCAGCCCACAATTTCCTAGTTTTTCAGTATGAAAAGTTAGGTTTTTAATTTGAGACCATTTCAAACAATGTAGGTATTTATAGTTGTAAGTTGCCCTCTGGGCATTGCTTCCAAGGCAGCCATATGCTTTGCTATGTTGGGATTTTATTCTCATTAACTTTAGGGAATTTTCCATAATTTCCTGCGTGAGTTATTCTTTGCTTATTTATGAGTGTGCTGTGCCACTTTCGTGTCTTTGTAAATATCTTATAAAGTTTCTTCTGTTAGTGATTTCAGATTTTATTCCTTTGTAAACAGGGAGCATACTTTGCATGACTTCATCCTATTCAGTGCATTGAGAATTGTTTTGTTGTCTGACACATGGACTCTCCTCTAGAATGTGTATTCTGCTATTGCTGCATGGAGTGCTCTGCAGCTGGGCTTATGATATTGTTCCAGCCTTTGAGTTCCTTGTTGATCTTCTATCACGTTCATCTGTTATTTGAGTCTCGGTTATTATTTTTTGTTTTTCTTCCTTAATTAAGTTTTTATTTTCTAAGGTTCTGATAGGTATACGTGTATAGGTGTGTGTGTGCGTGTGTGTTGTGTTTATAAGTGGTTTGTTGGATGGTTTGATTTAGTTTTTACTATTTGCTTTTGAGTTATTTTATAATTAGTTATTTTAGGGAAACTCAATTAGCATCTTAAAATAGTCTAGTTCATGTTAGTATGAACTAATTTTAATCTTAAACCAAAATTTACTCTAATATAACTTGTCCTCGCTTTCTGTCTTGTATAATTATTATAAACACAACTCTATGAATTATAATTATAATTTATAATTATTCTTTGTTTAGTTGTCTCTTAAATCAGGTAGAAGAAAATAATGAATAAAAATCCATGCATATCGTTTTTTCTGTAATTTTGTATGCATTTACCTTTGATAATGTTCTTTATTTCTTCATGTGAATATAAATTACTATCTGGTTTTTTAAAATTTCAGTACAAAATGTTGCTAGTGACAAATTATATGCTTTTGTTTATGTGATATTAAATAAAAGAGATTCTAGCACTTGTTAAAATGAAAAAGAATTCTTTATTCATGACTGTTCCAATAGAGGCCAATATTGCTGCAATGGGGACTCAGCATCCTGATTTATTTATTTTTGTAAAACTGATTCAATGTTCATGTACAAAAAGACAAAATTTACATAGTTGTTACTTTAAAATATGTTTGTATATGTTGATAAATAGTAAAAGAATAGAGAAATGCATGTGCAATTTTTCATTTGGTTGCATTCGTTTATTTTTTATGTAAAAATTCCTTGATCATTTTGTGGAGGAAAGGGTTTATTTGTTTACAGGTTTTTGTCCATCATCAAGTGAGGCTAAGGCAGGAACTCAAGGTAGGAACAGAAAACAGGAACTGAAGCACTGGCCATGAGGGTGTGGCTTCCTGACTTGCTCCCTATGGCTTTCTCATCCTGCTTCTTACTCTACCCAGGTCTACCTGCCCAGGGGTAACTCCACCCACACTGGGGTTGGCATCCCGCTTTAATTATCACTCAAGAAAATGTCCCAGAGATTTGTCTAAATTTATGGACACATTTTCTCAGTTACAGATTCTCTTTCCAGATAACTCTGGGTTTGTGTCAAATTGACAAAAGACACCTAGCACAACTGTGTTTTGGGTAGTTTAACCTTCATGACTTCTGTTATCTCCCTCTCAGTTTCTCTGAAACCTTCTTTGCAACAAGACTTCTCCAACTTTGATGCCTAGTTTTTTTCTTCCACTGAGTTTATTGTACCTGTTTGCATAGCATGGGCTGGGAGGTTATTTATTGCAACCCAGGCAACTTACCAGTGACTACGCTACTGAAGAAAATGACTCTCCTTCCCTCAGAACCTATTAACTGTCCATAGTCTATTAGTGAGGAAAAGGGCCTCATGAGCCCTCCTCCATATACAATGAAACGGTGACAGGTCCAGACTTTTGGAGGTAACCACAGCTGCAGTGAATTCAGGAGTGTACTGGCCATGCCATGTTCAGAAGACAGTATTTCATGGCATGACTCCCTAACTTCTGGCTCTAAAATTCTTTCTTCTTTCGCTTCTATTAAGTTCCCTGAGATGTTGATAGAGATTTCACATCTAACACTGAGCATTCCTCAGTCATTTACTTGACGGACTTTTACCAGTTGCGGTCTTAAGAAGGTTCTCTGATAGTGGCTAAGGGCAGCACTGATCTATAAATATAAATATAAATATTTAGAAGGTGGTTTGATGCTGGAGAGATGGCTCAGAGGTAAAGAGCACTGTCTGCTGTTCCAAAGGTCCTGAGTTCAATTCCCAGCAACCACATGGTGACTCATAGAAGGTAGTTTGACACCATGTCTATATAGCAAAATGACAGTGTTAGGTTCTTTCTTTTGGCCTATGACTTCCCTATATATGGGGATTTTAGTAGGTTTGCAGAACCACACATGGATTTCTTCTCCATCTATGTTGGAATTTTGATCATCTTGATCTTGTGCAAGTTTTATTTGGTAATCACAGCTTCTATGATTGATGTGTGCAGTAGCCATGTCCTGACTAGAAGTCAGTATTTTATAGTGCTTACCTTACCTCAGCTGCTGGCTCTCACCTCCCCATTTTCTATGAAGTTCCCTGAGCCTTGGATGGCAGGAGGGTGATATACAGAACCCATGTACAACAATGAGCACTCATTGTTGTCTACACTCATACTTCAGTCAGTTATGAGTTTCTGTAGTAGCTACTGCCTGATGCAAAAAGAAGCTTCTCCAACCAAAGTTGAGAGTATCACAAATCTCTTGGTATAACCATAAATTTTTATTGAACAGTTTGACAGTGTGATCATTTAGTAGAACAACTGTATGTTCCTCCCAGGGCCTGTAATCTTGCCACACATGGGCTTTTTGATCAGGTTTATAGTACCAGGAATAAAATTCCTCCTGTTGAACAAGCCTCATATCCAATTAGAAAGCAGCTGGTTACATCACGAACTGTCATGAAGCAAGTACATCTTGCCAGTATTTGTAGTATGCAGGGTCTAGTGCCGGGTAAGACTATAGACCATTTTCTCTCCAAGAAGCCTACTTAGTACCTTCTGGCACTATATAAGCAGGGAGAGAGTTACCTGGTCAGTTTGAGGTTGATTTATTTATGTGTTGCATACAGTGTGACTGCTCTTCAGCAATAAGAATTTACCGCTTAGCTGTGGGGGGCAACCAAGAACAATAGAAATTCTCCTTATTTTTATAATTTCTATGTCTTATCAATAATCTTGCTTCGGTGAGTCACTGTTGTCATGTTTTCCTTTGATGATGTATGAGTTCTTTTAGTTCTTTGAGAATATTTATGATCGTGATTTAGCCTGTATTAATCCCAACATCTGGTCTTCCTTAGGGACAGATTTCTACTATGGATGAGTTGTTCTTTTGTATGTTTTGATTCTATTTTCTCTTTCTTCGTATATATATTTTGTTGTTGTTATTATTGTTGAAATATGGAGTGCTCAGTGCTCTAATATGGAAACTGTACACATTGCATTCTTCCCTAATATTCCTTCTCCCTTGGAGTTTCTGTTTGTGCTATTTCTTTGCTTATTTAGTGACATTTCTAGATCAATTCTGCAAAGTCTTTATAAAAATTGTAGAGTTTATGTAAGCACTGATGTGTCTGTTTGGTTAGCTTATTGATTGGATGTAAATATCAGTAAATTCCTTAACCAGTATAGCTGCATGTCTTTACAAAGTCAGTCTCCCCCAGCACCCCCACCTCTGTGTGTGTGTGTTGTGGGTCTGTGTGTGTGCAGTGCAGTGTAGTGTGTGTTGTGATATGTGTGTGAGAGAGTGTGTGTGTATGTGTGAGGGGGCATTTTTTGACTGTTATAACAGAGAATTTACAAGTTTACTTTAGCTTTCATTTTGTACTTGAGTGAACTTTAAGATCCCCCAGGGTGAAGGTTATAGACTGATGATTTTTCCGGGGGTATGACACAGCACTGCTTGCAGACATATTCAAGTCATAACATTTTTGTTGTTGCAAGGCTATTTAAGAACATGCCAAAGCTGACAGAGACACCTTACTGCCCATTGTTTCCTTTTAAGCCTCTGTCAGCTCCACTTGAATGCTGCCTCAGGCAGCAGAAACATTAGGTAATCATTTGCCCCTCACTCTTTGCTTTTGATTTAGGGTCTCTTCGTGAAGTCCAGGTTGGCCTCCAGTTTGTAATACTCCCAATGCAACCTCTGAAGTTCTCAGATTACACATATGTATCACATGTTCACTACCCCTACTTTTGCCAAATGCCTCATTGAACATACAAGATGAGTGTAACAAGGATACCAAATAAACCTCAAGAATGAAGCTTTTGAGAATTCTGGGATGGGCCAAGTTGTGATAATTCTCCTGGGAGGAGCTTCCAATATTCCCCTCTACCTCCCAGCTCCTGTGGCTGCCAGACTGCTGATTTTCACTGCTATTGTAAAGTCTTTATTCTCATGGCTTCCATTTTGAAAGGGAAATTGTTATTTGTGACAGTAAAAAAAGAAAAACAGTGAGAATGAAGAATTATGGCTTATTTGAAATACCGTCTGTGTTTGTTCACAAAGCATTTTACTATAAAAAGGAAAGTGGGCCAGTGAAATGGATTCTCAGCTGAAGGGGATTGCAGCCAAATATGAAGACTTGGGTTCAATAGCCAGTATCCACATGGGGCCAGGAGGGAATCAGCTCCTGCAAGATGCTTTTTTGACCTCTACAACATACACACAGACACACAGACATACAGACACACAGACACACACAGACACACAGACACACAGACACACAGACACACACACACACATACACGTGCCATTTGTAATGTCTAAACACCACTGTAAGCAATAGTAATTTCTCCACAGTGCTGGGTAAACTTCAGAGGCTCCTAGTATGACTATAATCCCATTTCCCTCCATGTTGATTCATTCCAGCAAGTCTAGACGCATACATAATATTTCATAGGTACAATCAGGCTCAACATTGGAGGAGCTGAATGCTTTCATCAGAAATCAACTTCTTATTCCCGAATTGCAAATTACTGCCTGCCTGTGGAGGGCTCACTATAAACACATTTGTTTGGCTCATTCGAGGTTCTTGGCTAGGGTGGAATTTATAACCATTACCATCCTTGAATTTTCCTAAACTTAGCAGACAATGATATATCTCATGGAATAAAAGATAAGCAAATATATAAATGGAAAAGCTACTGAACATAGAAATCTGAACATCATTAAGAAGAAGGTAGGATTACTGATAATATTTTATATTCTTGTGCAAATTTCATGAGGTTGGGAATTAAATCAAAGTATGATTTGTATTTTTGTATTTTTTCTGTAACTATGACTGCCCCCCACCCCCAATTGGATTGAAGATGGTATTGCTCTACATGGAGTTAAATCTGATATCTCGACATTTTAGTCAGCCAAGTGAAAAGTTTTCGAAAATTCCAACATTCTTTTAGCATCTTTGGAAGTAAATGCATTTTCCCTGCTTATTCCTTTGGTGCTAAATTAAATGTTCTAAGACAAAGCCTGAGTATTAATTAAAAATTGCTTGATAAAGGTACAGACAAGTAGTTAAATGGTCAGATCTTGGCATTGAGGAAGGAAGAGGCCACAGATGCCATGATCCCTATTTATCCATGAACTTTAGCTCATCTAAGGCTAAAACAGGTTTTCTCACATTTACTGCTCTACAGAATTCTTTCCCCTTTTGGGGTTTTTTTCATTCTTGAAGCTTTCTGCTAAATTCAATACCAGATCAGGCAAACATTTGTCCAAATGTTTAGGTAACGAGCATTTTAGAAAGGTTCTGGCTGCCCTGATTGCATGGTGAATGATGGTTTTGGTGATGTGGAAAGCCATACACGTGTTTCCACACCAACCTTGCCATAGGAACACATGACGGTGGCTGCTGGTTTATGGGGTGGGGAATATCCATTAGTCTCTTGTGGCTTGAGCCAACATAAATGATTCCTTAGGGCAGTGAGATGGAAAACTAGAACTCTAACTAGCTTGTATGCCAGACAAGGACTAGACTTTCTCGCATAATTAACGTGTGAAGTGGGAACATTGCTCTGATGGCCTCTCCGCCTCGCTAGCTTGCATGATGGTGAATGATAGCCGCTTGTTTATCAGGGAGTCTGGCAGTGGCCTTTGTCTTATTTTTACACCCCATTGCCTTTCCATCTCTTTTTTCAAATCTCATTTAAGAGGTATTTAGATATTTTCCCTCTGCCCATCTTTCTTAATTTTACTATGTGTCTGTTGATGACTGTGTGATTCTATGGCTTCAACAGTATGTTTCCCAAGGTGGGTTTTTTTTCCCCAATCCTCTTTAACTCAAACTCTGCTATAAAATACCTACTAATTTGTCATTGTGACCCAGTCTAGTTCATGAGAATGTAGTTTTCTAGATTAGTCTGGGGCAGAAGATACGTTCTAGAATATAAATTGGTGAGTTGGAGAACCAAGATGGCTGCCACGAGAGGACATGGTGTCTGAGGAGTAGGACAGCAGTAACAACACAGCAACCAGGAGACTGAACTCTGGGACCTAAAACACCAGCATTTGTGATTGCCAGGTGAGCAGAATTCCTACGGTGAGGAATCAAGTGGGAAAATCCTAGGGACATCCAGTTATACCCCGGAAAAACTCTGGGTGACCAGCTGCACACAGCCCTGATCTGAAATAGCAGCCGCCCTGGGCGCCAACAGCTGCCATACCAGTCTGGGTCACACAGTCTCTGGGCCAGACTAAGGAGGCCCCAGGTACCATTTCAGACCTGCCTGCATACAGCAGGTGCACACCCGGCAACGCCTGCAACCACTCCAGACTGTGTGTGTGTCCACGGGCCAGTCTGAGAAGGCCCCAGAATCCATTCCCCAGACAGGGCTGCATCGGGCGGACACATTCCCCGTGGAGGCGCTAGCCACCACCCCGGACCAGGACACACAATATCAGGTCCAGACTGAGGTGCCCCCAAATACCATCTCAGACCCTGGTGCACAGCCCCTGGGCCAGAAGGAGGCGCCAAGTCTCCAGCCCAGAGGAGAGCCCTTAGCAGCAAGCCCAGGTCAGAGCATGGAACCTCCAGAGCAGAGTGGCATCCCCAGCTGACATCTCAAACCCGGACACTCAGCCTCTGGCACAGAGTGAGGAGCCAAGCCTCCAGACCAGAGAGGTGACCAGCCTGCAGTGCTCACAGCTTCTAGCACAGAGCACGAAGCCGGGCACACAGATCCCACAACAGAGTTCAACTGAGGCAACAACACACACTCTCAAACCACTGGAACTCCCTGATCTTCTTGAAGAATACTTCTGACACAAGAGATTGACAGTTCCAGTCTGAAGTTCAGCCTTAAAGCACAAACAGCTCCTTGATTATATATAAACAAATGGCCAAAGGTAGACATAAGAACTCACCCAACAAAAATCAGGACACTATGGCCCCACCAGAAACACCCAAAAGCAATGGAGATTTTAATTCAGTGGAGACACAGGAAAATTATGTTAAAGCTATGATTATGCAGATATTAGAGGAACAAAAAGAGGGACAAAAAGAGGAAATGAACAAGGCCCTCAAAGAAATTCAGAAGAATATAACTGCCCACACAGAGGAACAATTAAAGATATACAGAGAGGAAACAAACAAAAAAAATAGGAG
>CM053750.1:25618039-25640136 GCA_028658305.1 Pachyuromys duprasi | reverse complement strand
ACCCCCCCCCCCCAGAGGTCCTACTTGGCATGCTCCTGTCTGTACATTTCTTGAAGACCAAATACTTTGTTCAGAAACCTGACTTCCAAGATCTGAACCCTTCTGGGAATGAAAACAAATGCCACATTTGAAAATGAACATCAAATTCACGTCAGCCCCATGATAACTTTTGAACAGTTCCCTAGACCAAGGTGAAAGTCTGTCATTTTTGGAAATTGATCTGACCCTTGAAGTTTGGCGGAGTGGGGGTGGGGTAATTGCTCCTGTAAGAGTATTCACCTCCATGTCACTTTGAGAAAGTCGTGATCTTGGGTAAGTCTTTTTATGATTACTTCTTTGTTTAATGGTTAGGTAGTGCCAAGTGGATGCAACTGGTTTCCAGAAGTTAAGATTTGTCTTTTCCATTTGAAGTTTTTGTCTTCTGGAGAGGAATTAATTTGTATTGTACCCATAAGCTCTGGAGCGAAATTTTAGAATCCTGCAAACAAGTGGAATGAACTCACTTCTGTGTGTCAGCGTATGGCTTTATGGATGGAATGAATGGGCATGTGCCCACTGTAGCCCATCCATTGCTCTCCTGTCTGAACACTCCCTCTGCCTTTAATGGAAGATGCTCGTGTAATCTGGAGGTGACTGTTCACTGTACCAGCACTGATGTGATGCGTTTTGACCAAATGACTAAGTTTGCAAATAGACTATTTATGTCGAGTACGAGCAGTGCTTCTCCACCAAAGTGCATTGTTAATGATCTACTTTAAGAGAAAGTGGGTTTAGAAGTAGCTGCCCAGGAATTTGATTGGCTGGCACCAGTGCCTCGTCCTATAATTACCCAATAAACCATAAGGGCTTTGTTGGCACATTTGTTCAAGCCTGTCATGTCAGACCAGCTGCCACCCAGCATTCTAAGTCCACTTCTAATATCCTCTTTAAATTCTTTGCGGACAAATTTAGTGCCTGTACACCTTTGAAAAATCTGCGTGAAGAAATTTGTTATTCATGCACTGAAAATTTCATGATAAAATGTTAACTTAAAAAACTGATAGCTTTCCCCCTAAATAGCTAAATTATACAAATCATGATCTGGACTAAGCTTTTTTGTTAGTTTTTAAAACATGTTTTATTTCTTAGTACATTTAGGACTCACACTATAAAAAGCAGATGTAATGTAACCTAAAAGTTGCAAACTGTGAATCTTTTCTTGAAACCAACACTGGAAACTGGTAGGAATAATATACTTAAAGAACAGAAAAAGAATAAAGGCAAAATAATAAATGGATTGTTGGTGTTAGGAATTAATTTGTTTATTTTCTATGATAAATAAATAAATGTCAGATTAAAAGGAAGTATATACTAGATATGGTATTTTAAAATTACTTTATAATTCTAAACCTATTTTCTGGGGAGGAACAGGAAAAATTTGAAGCTGGATAGGGAATTTATGGCCATCCCTTGAAATCCATTGATTTTTAGGACCACTGTGGATATACAAGTCTGTAGGTACTTAACTACCCTTCGCAAAATGGTGTAAGGTCTGTATTTGTTCACGTACCTAGTCATCTCTGAATGACTTATAATACTCAGTTCACTGTGTGTGCCATATAGAGAGTAGTTCTAATGTACTATGTAGGAGCTAATGATGAGAAAACAAGTTTGCTCATTCTGATCCACAGTTGGCTGGATTCCTGGAAGTACAACTGACATATGAAGTGTTGACTGTGGAACAGTCAATGGAAAGGTGTTTTATTTCTCAGTGCCATAAACATTTTGGGTCTTTAACTTATGCCTTCAGCTCCCCTATTAAGATCTCAGTTACATTTTTTATTAGCTAGAGGATGAGTAGATGGCATTCTACCATTAGTTGTGTAACATCCAGAATGTGTGTCCTGTTTTGTTGGAGTATGCTGGCACTTTATGAACTGTCATATGATTAAGTATACATGGAGATAAGGGCATACTAAATAAAAGATGAGGACAAACAGTGACTAAAAGAAGTTAGCTCTCTTAGTGCCTGGCTGGACCTTCCATAAAAGAAAAGACATGGCTATAGCATGAGTCTCTGCATCAGGGGAAAGTGAAACTCTGGTGTGTCTCTGGCAGAACATTGGCTCTATGGGGAGGGGAATGTTGGCAAAGGGCTAACATGAAATAGAAGAAATTAAATGCACTTGACAATAATTGGCTGAAGAAAATTCAGGAGATGAGATCACAACTGAGCACAGCAAAATAACACAATTAAGGACACATTAACCATATGTCTCCCTCACATGGGGAGCACAGCAATATGAATGGCCAGGTGATGGCCTTCACTGCAACTGGAAGGTGGATGACAAGCCTAGGGGGGATTGCAAACTAAAAGTAGAAAATGTGTTAAACCTAGAACCCTTGCACAGATGTAGCCCATGGCAGCTCAGGGTCCAAGTTGGTTTCCTAGTAATGGGAACAGGGACTGTCTCTGACATGAACTCAGGGGCCAGCTCTTTGATCACCTCCCCCTGAGAGGGGAGCAGCCTTACCAGGCCACAGAGGAAGAAAATGCAGCCACTCCTGATGAGACCTCATAGGCTAGGGTCATATGAAAGGGGAAGAGGATCTCCCTTATCAGTGGACCGGGGGAAGGGCATGGGAGGAGATGAGAGAGGGAGGATGGATTGGGAGGGGATGAGGGAGGGGGCTACAGTTGGGATACAAAGTGAAACAACTAATTAATAAAAATATAAACTAAAAAAATTAAAGGTCAAAGAGTAATTGTAAGTTCACCTAGATGCTGGTGAGGACTTGATTGACAAGGGCTGTTCACAATATCAGATCCATATTGGTGAATCCTACAGATCCAGCAAAATTAATAGTTATTAGATCTCAGTATGACTCTTTGCCATGTGCATTTTGTGTCAGCAAATATTTGTGTGGGAAACAGTCAAATGCACTGTCCTTCCTGGGAAGGGCAAGCACATTTCTATGACCACTGAGTCTGGCACATAGTCTAAGCATAGTTTGGGTTAGTGCTTCTCTGAGTATTGGTTTGCACATCTCTCTTCTGTCCAGCCTTACACCTTTTAGAAAGGCACGGTCCTCAGAATCTAGCCTAGAGCCAAGTTTACAGTGACCACTCAATAGTCAGGGAATAAGTAGTTGCTTCTGAGGTTGTGTGTCTTTGACTAGACCTGCCGTTGAGTCAAAGAGTCAAAGCCTTTGTGGTTTATTTTTATGCCCACTGGATTCATACTTGGTCTATAGTTGTTTCCAAACTGCCTGTATAAGTAAAGTACATGTGTGATAAACAGGCAAAGAAAGGCTGTGGCCTAGCAAGGCTGTTCCTCTGTTTGGTGGGGGAGGTAAAGGAGCCAGTCATTGAGTTCATGTCAAAAATAGTTCCTGTTCCCCTTACTAAGGAAACCCACTTGGATACTGACCAACCATGGGCTACATCTGAGCAACGGTTCTCGGTTATATCCATACATGGTCCTTGGTTGGAGAAACAGTCTCACAGAGGACCCCCATGCTCTGATGTATTTCATCGTTGTGGAGCTCCTGTCCTCTCCCGGTCATATTAACTCCCCCTTTTATTGTATGATTCCCTGCACTCTGCCGAAGGTTTGGTTATGAGTATCCGCATCTGTTTTGATACACTGCTAGGCAGAGTCTTTCACAGGTCCTCTGCAGTAACCTGCACAAAACAAAAGTCCAAGTGGATCAAAGATCTCAACATAAAACCAGATACACTAAATCGGTTAGAAGAAAAAGTGGGGAAGAGCCCGGAACTCATTGGCACAGGAGACAACTTCCTGAATAGAACACCAACAGCACAGGCTCTAAGATCAACATTCAATAATTGGGACCTCATGAAACTGAAAAGCTTCTGTAAAGCAAAAGACATTGTCGTCAGCACAAAAGGACAGCCTACAGACTGGGAAAGGATCTTCACCAACCCTATATCTAACAGAGAGCTGATATCCAGAATATATAAAGAACTAAAGAAATTAAAAAGCAATAAATCAAGCAATCCAATTAAAAAATGGGGCATGGAGCTAAACAGAGAATTCTCTGCAGAGGAATGTAGAATGGCAGAGAAACACCTAAAGAGATGCTCAATGTCATTAGCCATCAGGGAGATGCAAATCAAAACGACCCTGAGATTTCACCTTGCATCTAGCAGAATGGCAAAGGTTAAAAACTCAAGTGACAACACATGCTGGAGAGATTGTGGAGAGTTGGGAACCCTCCTCCATTGCTGGTGGGAATGTAAACTTGTACAACCACTTTGTAAATCAATCTGGCACTTTCTCAGACAATTAGGAATAGTGCTTCCAGCAGCTTTATTTGTAATAGCCAGAGCCTGGAAACAACCCAGATGTCCATCAACGGAGGAATGGATACAGAAATTGTGGTACTTTTACACAATGGAATATTACTCAGCAATTAAAAACAAAGAAATCATGAAAATTTCAGGCAAATGGTGGGATCTTGAGAGGATCATCCTGAGTGAGGTATCCCAGGAGCAGAAAGACACACATGGTATATACTCACTTATATAGACCTATAAGATAGGATAAACATACTAAAATATGTGCACCTAAAGAAGATAAACAAGAAAGAGGACCCTGAGTAAGATGATCAATCCTCACTTAGAAAGACAAATGGGATGGACATGAGAAATAGGAGAAAACAAGTAACAGGACAATGTACTATTCTTAAGCCTGTTAAGAGTATGCAGAGACTTCTGAGGTTAGCTTACTGTTTTCCTAGACATCACCCGCTTTTTAGCCTAACTGATAGCACAAATACTTAATTAACTGAGGTGTCCTGACTTTTCTCTGGCTGCACATCTTTGAGGCTTACCCTTCAGATATTCCTCCTTAGCTTTTTTTGACTTCCTCAGCCCTCTCTTCTCAGTATTGTTGGCTTGGAAATCTTTGCTTGTCATCATTGTCCTCTGCTGTGTTGTTAGCCCAGTCTTCTACAGTCTTTCTCCAGCCTTTTACCATCCAAGTGTGATTTTGTATCTTTCTGAACGAATCCCATTAGTCTCCCATTTGTTAGCTCAAAAAGTTCTTGTTCCTTGCTTCATGTTATGACAATCAATGGCTCTATATTTAGCTTCCAAGCCAAGGCCCTGGGCCTGGAGAAATAAGATGATGATGGTGATGATGATGCCGACTTTCTCTCCTTTCCTCTTAAGATAAAGGCACTCCTTAAGTTTTATTGAAGATAAAAAATGCAGAAGTCCCCTGCCAGTATCTCTCTGTATGAAACTTCATCAGAGGAGGATGTGAGAAGCACCTCCGTGGCCTTTATATCAGGGGAAGAAGAAGCTTGACTGCTCTCCTGGTTCTCGGGGTTGATGAGGAAGGATCTTCCCATGGTCCTCAGTCCTGTCCAGTAAGTATGCTCCAAAGCACAGGTCAGCTTCCACCTCATAGACTGGATCTAAGGCTTTCTAGGTCATCACATTCTTTCACATTTTAACCAGAAAAGTCAGGTTAACACAAACATTGGAGAATTAAAAAAGTTCTGGGATTGTTTATTTTATATATATATGTGTCCTTTTCCCTCCATGAATGTATGTGCACCGTGAGCATGCCTGGGGCTTGCAGAGGTCAGAAGACAGTACTGGATCCTCTGGAGCATATAGTTAGTTGTGTGTCACTAGGCAGAGTTAGCACCCAAACTTAGGTCCTCTGCCTAAGGAGCAGCAAGTGCCCTTAACCTCTGAGCCAACTCCAACTCTCCAGCTCCTGGAGAATTCTTTTTTATTGATAACAAAGCAGACATTTATTTTAATTTGTTAATTTATATAGTCTGGTTATTTATTGCAGATGGAAGCAAATATTGCATACTAGTGGATTGTGGCTTGTTTATTTCTACATAAAGAAGTAAATATTGCCTGAATTTGCTAATGTAGCATATAGCATCATGTCTTTAACTTTTTTTTAGAGTTGACCAGTTATTTGACTTTATGATTAGAAATGCTGAGAATGCTATTTTATATAAATATGTAGAAGTATACTTAGGGAAATTTCAGAAATAGAAAATTTCATCCAAACCCTAAGGCAAAATTAATAATATTTTTTTCATAAAAGAAGTCAGCATCTCAAAGAGCAGCTTTCAAAATCATACATTTGAACAGAAAACAATCCAAGGATAGACTAATTTGATGCCCACAAGCTGAAGAATGATGATAGGAAAATATGAAAAGTCTTTGTTTTCTGTAATCAAGCCATCATGTTTCTGCAGGAGCAGAAAACTTTGCATATACTATAAAAACATTGCAGTTCATTACAGAGTGGTTTCAGAGCCGAGCTGGTGTTTCAGCAGACAGTGCTCACAGTGCTGTGTGGCATGGTGGCCTGTACCGTGCACACGTGTGTTGTGTGTGCACGCTCTAGACTGCAGTGCGGTTGTACTGCTGGAAGCACTTCACATTCATTCTGCATTTATTTTGAGTTAAAGTTTTGGTTGCACATTCTGAAACCTTTTACACCTGCTGATTTTTTCAACCCCATTCAGTTATGTGGCCCCATGGAAAAATTTTTCATAGACAAAAGTTTAGTTTTCCTTGCGTATAGCTCAAAGAAGCAAGCAAGCAAACAAATTAAAAAAAAACCCTACACAAACAAAAATCCCAGTTCAAATCCTAAAGACAGAATGTGATGTGAGAGAAAGGTGTGCTAAGAATTGCATGCTTTATTAGGAAGGTATGGCTGGAGGCCGGGTCCCTAACTGAACCCTTCAGCTAGGTAATCCCTTGCACCAAGCTGCAGACCAGAGATCTGTAGGTCTGGAATACAGTTCTTCCATCATGGGAGGCTGGAAAACACATAAGCCATTTGTCTCAGCTCTTACCTATCTTCACAAAACCTTCTTTTCATTTCTAATCAGCAGGAATTTTAGCTTTGTAGCAGGGGTTAGAGATTTGAAGGAAGGATTTTTATATGTGCACAAGTTTTATTTTTGTGCTTTCTCCAGATAACAATATATAGTTTTGCATCTCTAAAAGAAATGAAAATCATTCTGGGGCATTCTCAGGTTTAGGATTTAGCCTTGAAATTAGGGTGGGGTCATAAGGCATTCTATGGGTTCTGGGCTGATAGATCACTCTAGAAAGGTGTTAATTTTCTTCTCCAGCTCTAATTTGTTTTATAGAGCATATTAATTGCTTGGTTGATAGCATTAGAATATTTTATGCTTCAAAAATTGTAAAGTCTGATAAACAAATAGCTTGATCACTACAGAATGTTCATTGTAATTACAGCAGCCTGGGTGATCAAAGAAAGGCATGGCTTTACTCTCTAAATTCTTAGCAGTGGCTTTCAAAATAAGCAGCTCAAATGAAACATGCTTTCTTTCAACAGCTAAATCAAAGTTGTGGGGGTACAAATATTACTTCTTGACCTTTGTAGGCCATACCACAGGAAAGTGCAGCATCCCAAGCCAGGAAGATGCTTTGGTCCAAGCTGTATCTACTGACTGTTATAATGTTTTACTTTTTAAGGGACCTTTATTAGAGGCCATTGCTATGGCCTGGAAAAATACTCTGCCCTTGGCTTCGCTTGACCTTCTTGAGCTGTTGGTGTGGCTACACCTCTTATGCCAGATGAGGGGAAAGGGTGCAGGGCAGCCCAGTGCTTGGGGGAGATCATCTTGCTGGAGCTGGACTCCCGAGTGTGCTGACACAGGGGGAGCTCCTTGACAGTGATGCTGCTAAGGTGCAGGGTGGACTATCTATGTGTCCACCTGCCAGCTGTCAGCATTGTTCTGGTTGATGCTTTCCCTGTCTTGATTCTATGATGTCACTAGGCTTGGCCTCAAAGGTGATATGTCTTGTCCACAGTGGTCTTTATAGAGATGAAGGGTTGACAGCTTTATTGAACACAAGTGTTTTTTGGGTTGTGACATAGGGTTTTCATGTATCCTAGAGTGGCTTTCTGCTTCCTATACAGCCAAAGATGACTTTAAACTCTTAAAAAATTTTTTCCCATTTATTTATTTTATTCACTTTGCATCCTTATAGCCCGTTTCCCTTCCCTAACGCTAACCCTTTTCCAAGGAAAAGGGAGCTTCCTTTCCCATCCACCCCAGCTCATCAAGTTGCATCAGGGCTGAACATGTCCTCTTCCCCTATGGCCTATCAAGGCAGTCCTGCCAGGGGGAAGTGATGTAAAAGCTAGCTCTTGAGCTTCCTCTTCTAACTCCTAAGCGATAGGATTATACACATGCATGCCTTGTCTGTAAATGATAAGCATCCACTTTCTGATTAGATTTAAGGCCTGCTCCATAGGCCTGGTACCTTTATGTAGATCAAGAAACTAGCTTAGAGAGGTCACTGGCCCCATGGGGAGATGCTAAATGAATCCAGTGTTAAACTGATTACTAATGACTTGTCATAAATTCATGCATCTCTCCATCCTCATCAGGGCAGCCTCTTTTTGTAGTAGACTAAAGACCCACAACCAGACACAGTTAAAAGAGTGAGACTGTGGAGTGCTTAGGTCAAAATGGGATGTCGATACCACACTACTTCCTGCAAAGATCAGGAATCATGTGTATGATTGGGATGGAGGATTATTAGTCGGAGGCAGTGGATAACTACAAATGAAATAGTGTTTTCCAGATACAACAGGGCTGTTGCTCATCTGACCTCACAATGACTGTGATATTGTGTGAGATTCCAACCTGGATGTGAGATATGGTCATGAAGCTCCACACCTAACTGAAGAGCCACCAGAAATTGATTCTGTCAGTTTTCTTCAGGGATGTGTGATATGAAGTTACGCATGCTCCAACAGATGGTCATAAGCCCATGCACATAGACTGATGGGTTTGAAAAACAAAAACAAAAAGCACTGAAGTTGGTTGGGAAGGATGGAGAAAACTTAGAGGGGAGAAAATGGGGGTGTACTACATCAAAACACATTATGTGTATGTATAAAATTTTCAACAACAAAAAATTAGTAATTATTTTTTTCCATTGTGTACCCTTCAGGTGCTTTGAGATCACAAATATGTATCAATTCACTTAATCACTGAGATTCATGCATAGATATGATATTATTCTAATTTAAGATAAGAAACCCTGGACTAGGGAAGTAGGTGTCCTTTGTAACATGACAAGTGTAGCGTGGCAGGCCTTTCTGCCTCCCACACTCTGAACCTGTGTATCTTACTGTGTTTATTCACTTACTCTTCTAATAGTCTCCTGTCAAAAGTGAGAATGTTACATCTGCCATCTTTCTTTTATGAAAGATTTGTTACTGTTATTAATATAAATATTAGTCACCTGCATGTGGGAGCCTACAGAGGCTGGAAGATGGTGTGCGATCCCCTGAAGCTGGAGGTGTAGATAGTTATTAAGCACCTGACATTGATGCTGGGAACTGAACTTAGGTTCTCTGGAAGAGGAAGACATGCTCTTAACCTGCTGAGCCATCTCTCCAGCTCTAACTAGTTAACGTTCTTGGTACATTTGTGCTGCCTCAACAGAATTCCTGAAATGTGGTAATAAATAAAAATTAGACATTTCTCTTCTTATGGTTTTGGAGGCCAAGAAGTTCAAGGTCAAGGTGCCAACGTCTGGTGTTTGCTGGGAGCCTTTTTGGCAACCCCATATGGCTGAATCCAGGTGCTCTGTATGCACACACTGGGAGCATAAGTACCACATGAGCCCCCACTCTAAGCCCTGTGTTAGGGCTCCATTTCCACCTAAGCCTGTTCTTCTGATGTCCCATTTCTTACTCTCTTAATATAGTCCCTTTGGCTATTCAACTACAACATTCAAATTTTGGGAGATATACTCAGATAATAGCATTTTGTTAGATAACATTTTATTTTATATTACTTTTAATTTTTTTGAGATATGTTTTTATATAGCTCAGTTTGCCTTACACTCAGGATTCTCCTTTCTCTGTCTCCTGATTGTTGAGATTATAGGTGTGTGGCATGATGTTTAGCCTAGAGACAATTTTGAAATAAAGGCCACCATGGGGCATGGGAAATATCCTATATTTTGCTGTGGGTGGGTTCCACAGGTATAGAATTGTATGAAAATGTGTTAGGTTGCACCTGTTAGCATTATTGGCTTTACTGTATGTAGAGTGAAAGCCCCCAAACTACAAAAGGTAGGTTGCTGTTCTTAGTACCCGTTGATTAGGGTACCAAGCTTTGCTCATGGTTGACTACAGAGAGGCACTTCTTGAAACCTTAGCTTGAGTGGAGGATCTGGGAAACAGAGAGGACAATGAGATCAGGGTGCTCTAAGCTGGGTGTTCTGGCTCATTAAAATGGCCTCTACTATATATTTTTTTGAGGAACTAGGAAAACACAGGAGCCTTGTTCTGACTGAGTCTGTCTTTCTGTGTCTCCAAGAAACAAGATAAAGTCTTTGTTAATACAGAGGTCCAAGTCAGTGCAGTTCTCCCCGTTGGCTGAGCTCTGCTTGCACAAGCTTGCAGACCTGCCTTCTGAACTCAGCAAGAAAAGAACCAGAGCAGAATATCATACTCCTACTTTGCTTTTACAAGAATATTGAGATACACACAAAGTTTAGAAAGATTTTAGATTTAAATTGGCACAACTATCCACTTTACAAAGAATGTCCTTCAGAACTGTTGGGATGGCTGGATCAATTGTACATAGGCCCTTTGGCAGGCATGGCTTGCAGAAGCACAGCACTGATGCGTTCCCAACCATGGCTGGTTGGAGTCCATAAATCATCTCTGAGTGCAGTGGGAAACTGAGTTTTTAACCAATGATAAAAATTTCAGTGCACAGGAAGTCCTTAGAAATTTATTGTTTTAAATTAAGGAGATATAATTATAATGTGTGGCATTATTGAAAGAATAAAGAATCCATTCTTCTGGCAGCAATTTCTGTGATTATACATCATTTTTGGAAATATCCATGAATACAAAGTATTCTTGCAGATGTTAAAATCATGTGATAATGATTTCCATTTATTGAACACTACTGAGTACTATTACTGAATAGTGTTGGTTAGACTTTGCTGAAATATTTGTCTAAGTTTTGTTGCTCTGCTTTAAAGTCTCTTAATATTTCCACATATGAACTAAAAGACATAGGGTAAAAACTGGCCAGTCATGTTAGTTATTCTACAAAGATAACTGATTGGCCAGGACTCCAAGATTGTGAAGAGTTGCAGTTTCAGGACCAAATTACCTTAGGTTATCTTCAGTCTCCTTAATAGTTATTCATAGTCCATCTTTGTGTCTGACCTAACATCCTTTTGTTAAGTCTGAGAGTCTCTGAAGGAAGGCATCAGACTCAGGTAGTATGCAAAAGCAAAGAATGTTTATTTTGCAGAAATTTCCAGCATTCAGGGGCCACCATTCCACAGAATGGCAACACTGAAGTGAGTACTCAATTTAAAGAGTTAGGGGTTCATGTCAGAGACAACCCCTGTTCTCCTTACTAGGGAACCCACTTAGAGACTGAGCTGCCATGGGCTACATCTGTGCAGGGGTTCTAGGTTATCTCCATGAATGCTCCTTGGTTGTAGTATCAATCTCAGAAAAGACCCATGTGTCCAGAGTTTTTGGTTCTGTTGCTCTCCTTGTGGAGCTCCTATCCCTTCCAAGTCTTTAATCTCCTCCTTCTTTCATAAAATACTCAGCACTCTGCCCAAAGTTTGGCTATGAGTCTCACATCCGCTTTAATACTCTGCTGGGTAGAATCTTTCAGAGGCCCTCTGTGGTAGGCTCCTGTCCTGTTCCCTGTTTTCTCTCTCTTCTGATGTCTATCCTGTTTGCCTTTCTGAATGAGGATTGAGCATCTTACTCAGGGGCTGTCTCTGACATGAACTCAGTGGCTGGCTCTTTGATCACCTCGGGCCACAGAGGAAGACAATGCAGCCAGTCCTGATGAGACTGATAGGCTAGGATCAGATGGAAGGGGAGGAGGACCTCCCCTTTCAGTGGACTAGGGAAAGGGCATGTGAGAAGAAGAGGGAGGGCAGGATTGAGAAGGGAGAAGGGAAGGGGCTCCCGTTGGGATACAAAGTGAATAAATTATAATTAAAAATAAAAGACAGTTAGTTAGAACATTTCCCAGTATGGTTACATAACCTTTAGGTTGCTTGATTGGTTGGTGTTGATCTAGGGGATATGTATGTCTGGGGGCGCCAGGGTGGGAGGACAACTCATGATTAGTTCTGCAGTTGGGGGACTTCATGAGTGTCCAGGTAACAAAGTGTGCCCGAGTAACAAAGTACCATTTTGACTAGCTAGACAAAATGTTTCTAACTGACTTTTAATTTGATTGGGGACTTTACTAAGTTATTGATTCTGGTTATCAGGGAGGTTATTGAGTTATTGTATTTGGTTTTTATGGACTGTGGTTAGGTGTTCCGAGAAATAGAAACTCAGGCCTGTTCAGTCTGAAGCCAGTTTTGAAGCCTGTCATGGAGTTGTAGGGGGTGTGGAGAGAGTGGGAAGAAACTAAAGGATTGAACACTGTGGGTAAAACACTCAATTTTATAAAGTGACAAGATTGGAAACCAGAGTAGGCTTGAGTAAAGCAACCTTGATATTCAGAAATTTGTTTCTCTGAGCTTTATTTGTAAATTACAGGAATAATAAAATTAGAGTCATTCAGGATTCCATGAAGGTACTGAATTGCTCAAAGTATCAGCAATGCTTCAAAAGTATACTTCATAAAAAAGTGGATGTGGAAAATCCCAGAAAGACTGAACATCTTGTTTATTTACTAACCACTCACTTTTAATCCCTGTTGTCCTCTAAGGAACAGAAGAGTAATATTTTCTCTCTTAGTTTGGCATAACAGAAGAATGTGGTATTCAAATCCTGGTTCTGTAAGTCAGGAGAAAAAGTGACATTTATCATTTAATTAGTTCTTTTGACTCAGCATCCAAAATCACAGTCCAAATTTCTTAATAAGCAAAAGAATGTGAACAAATCATAAAAAACCTGAGGGAGACCAGCAGCCTGCATTTTAATTATTGGAAGGATGTTTCCTGCTAAGCTTATATGAATAGAAAGCTCTACCCGCAATGCTTTATCATTTTCCTCACTTTACAGAAGTAACTGGTACAAAAGTCCAAATGTCCAATTTTTTCCTTGTGTATATTAGTTCTGAAAGTGTTTTGAGATTTAAACATATCACAGTGCCCTGCCTCTGCTGCTACCGTAATGTATCTGGTCCCAGTAGGAGTGATGAAGACTAGTTTGGGCTGGAGATTGGCATTTGGCTCTACTATTGCTGTTTTGAGAAGGAGATTAAGGGTAAAGGTTGCTTGGGCTAAGGATTCTCATGGCTATCTGGATGACACTTTAAAGACAAATGAAATTAAATTAATAAATATCACTGAGTAGGATCAACTGAATCCCAAGAGATTGTGATGAAGAAGACTGAAGGGATTCTCTTTGTTGTCATAGCTGGTGGAGTATTTCACAGAGTGGTGTGAAGTGGAATGCCCTGTGTGTGTCATTTGCTGCCAGTCAGAGCCCTCAGAAACAGCAGGAGGGTTAATGCTCTACAAAACCACGTAGTGCCCAAGCTTAAGGCTCAGCATGTCTCCCCCAGGCCTGGAGTTGCCTGGGAGTTCAGTATCTGCCCCTCAGGCTGATGTGCAACCCAACTCCACCTGCCTCAGCTCTCCAGAGACTTCCCACAGGAGAAGGATGCACGCCCCACTCCTTGCTCACTCTCGCGTTCTTGGACATATATCTCTGACCTCTTTGGGATCTGGTAGCTCTATACTCTATTAAGTCATACCATACTAAAGAATGAGGCTTGAGCTTGATATCTACATACCATACATTACAGATCAAGTTTCTACTGCAGGCATTGGTAGCAGCAGCACACTATCCCAGACCTCAGTAGCAGTGCTAGGATTAACAGGATAGCAGACTCTACAATTGTGGCTGGATCGCGCTGATCCAATTATATTGCCTAAAGCTGCAGTTTTCACATCACCTTGACCATGGGTGAATCTGGGAGGGCAGTACTATCAGTTGGGAAATTTTCTCTTTACTGAAGCAAGGAAGTGGCCTTGGTGAGCAGAACCGTTCTCTAGACTTTCCAGGTAATGAGACTCTTGTGGGCCAGTGCCTAGAAAATGACATTGGGCAGCCTAGAGAATGATGGAAACTGTTCCCTCCTGTGTCTGCATTCACAATATGAAATTTGCAAATTGGAGAGACTCTTGGCAAGCGGAAGTTTTGCACTTCTAATTTTTTTATAACTTTTGGGGTATAATAAAGGTCATCCAATTTTTCAGATTCATCCATCTAAACTTTTTTGGTCCATCTGTTTTTGTCCTGGCAGGCACAGTAGTAAATGCCTCATTTCAGAGCTGCTTCACTGCTCTTCCAGAACACAGAGAAGAGAGCACTTGAATTATTATTAATTTCTAAATTAAATGGGCCGGGTCTTATGCTGTCCTAAAAATGGAAACATTCCCCTCCCCAAACTATACCGGGGCGGGGGTAAGATTTGAGTGAGGCTTGTGGGAGAGGAGCTGTCAAAATCTTTGCATGAAAAGACAATTAGCTGTTGGTGAAGCTGGCAGTGGGGCCCTGGAGAAGGGGGACGAGCAGGAGATGAGAGGGTCAGGTTGTGATTCCCTTCGGCAGTCCATGTGGCTCTTCGCTGGCAGAGTGCCCCTCGATGTCAAAGCGAGCTGAGTGCGCCAGAAATGGTGCAGTGTGAGACACTGCGATACTGGGCTCAGTGCTTTGCAATTTTCTTTCTTTGCCTCTTTTCTTGTTTTTAAACGAAGACAGTTTTGGAGGTAACTTAGCACAGGATATGCTCCATCAAATTATTTTCCGGAGGCTGTCAAGCCCTGGGGCAATATATTTGGATCTGGGGTTAAGTACAAAGTTGGAGTTGGAAAGGGACAAAGCTAGCTGAGGTTAACTATTATTATCAAAACTTGGCTGAGTTGGAGCTTTGTCCTCAGATGTGCTAAGTAGAGCTGGTCATTTGGAACCAGCCAGAGAAACAAGGACAATGAGTCTCAAGGTACTTGTTCTTGGCTCTGTCATCAGCTTGTTCCATGCCCTTGGGAGAGATACTTCAAACCAGCTTCTTCCCAAAGCGGAAAAGGGAAGGGATGTGCTCAGAAGGAACCCAGAAATGTGCGACCTTTAATCAAGCTCTGTAAAGCTTTGCTGGTGCTGTTTCGATCACCCTTTGCCTAACAAATGATCTTAATCAGGAGGCTGCCTGGGAAAGGGCTAAAGAAACATGGCAATTAGCACGAGGCAACTCTGCATAATTAAGTACAAATGGGGCCTCAAGGTCATCTGGTCCTGACATTTGCTTCTTGGAGTAACAATTCTACAATATGATTGAATCCTTTCATTTGACTTTGCAGACTATGTTGCCAATAGTTCAGAACTCATGTGTCTATAACGCTCTTTACTGTGCTCAGCTGCAGTTTAAAGGTTTTAGCTTGCCCAAGGCATTGTGGTAAATGTGTTGTAGATATTAACTCATTTTCTTGTTACAATAGACTTAGGAATAGATGGTGTAAAAATAGTGTTTACGGTTCTCAAAGTAAATGATTGCTTTTTTCTTGTTAATTGGAATAACTTCAAAGCTACAGAAAAGTTTCAAAAAGAGAAACAGTTTTTTTTTTTTTTCTTGACCCATCTGAGAGAAAGCTGCAGTGTGATGCTCCAGAACCTCCTATGAAGTATATTCACTTCAGTAGCCCGGGCTCTCAGAGCGATGGCATGTCAACTGTGGACCCCACAGGCCTGGGCTGTGAGCTGCACTAAGGTGCCTTGCCTTTGGAAACCTACCCAGTCTGGAAGAGTTAAACTTTATCTTACTCTTTATTTTGTGGCCTTGATTTCTCTAAAGAAAACAAGTCAGTTTTGTGGTTTTTGTTTTATTTTGTTTTGAGATCCTGGCCTTATGTAGCCCAACCTGGTCTCGGACTCCCAATCCTCATCCTTCAGTCTCCTGAGAGCTAGAATTATAGCCTGTTCCATAGATTAGTTCTGAGTGATCACTCCTCATGGTGGGTTCCAGTCTCTACATATTTTTAAAGGATCATCTAAGAACTGATTGTGTCCTATCAAATGGCACATAGTTTTGTTTGTCTCTTTGCTGTGTGGCTGATATCCACTGTGTACATTTCTGTGTCTGTATATGCAAATGCACAAGACCACCATACACATGGTATGTCGGAGGCTGATGGTGGTATCTGGCTGTCACTTCCCACTTCATTTTCTGAGACAGGAATTTTTCCTGAGTGTGGAGCTTATCAGTTTACTGGACTGGCAAGCCCCTGGGACCCTTGTGTTTTCACCACCTCATGCTAGTATTACAGTCTTGAGCTGCCACTTGGTTGCTGAGGTTTGAACTCAGCTCCTCGTGATGTGCAGCAAGCACACGACTCAGTCGGTCAGTTTCCTGGGCCTCTGGAAGCACTCATCTGGATCTCTCAATATCCCGCTGGATCTATCGTTAAAGCTATTATACCCGTTTGAAGTTAATAAATGTAAGGTAGAGAAGACTATTGCTATTGTGGAAAAAAATCCCCACGAGATAATGGAAATAATCGCCCACTATGCTTTCACCAATAGTTGTGGGACCACTCATGTTTTTCACTGAAATAGTGCTGATTTTCTGATTCCATATTGCTTTTACAATAATCAGATGGCATTTTGTTGCACAGAAAATCTTCTCCTCTCTTGATCCATCCATCCATATCAGTACTGGATAGACGGTAAGATTCTTTTACTTCTCAATGGCTTATAGTCTATTATTATTGCCATTATCCATTGGACACTCATGGCACAAGGTTTATCCAGTGAGAATCTCTTTTGCACACTTCTGACATGGTATTCTTTAAACAAAGGATACTACAGACTTGCTTGTTTTTCCCAGCCCCAGCCAGGCAATCAGATATTTCTGTACCAACTCCCAAATCCTTTTAGTGGACCACAGTATTTAGATATTAGCATCTGGGTGTTGCATGCGAACATTTTCACATATATCTAAACACAGATATAGGTTCACACTATTTTTTCTTCTCTCATTATCCATATATTTTCTCCTTTATACATATTGAATTGTGCCAATCACTCCTTTGTACCACTGAAATATACTGATGTTCCCAGCACACACCATCTCTGCATCCATCCACAGGAAGGGCTCCTATACACTGTGCATATGCTACACCACTCAGATGTCTCCTTTACAGAGCCAATGTTTCTCAGATTGAATTATTCAGAGAGAGGAGAGAGAGAGAGAGAGAGAGAGAGAGAGAGAGAGAGAGAGAGAGAGAGAGAGAGAGAGAGAGAGACTGACAGAGAACAGAAAAATGGAAATTTGCTAGAAATTTAAAAACATTTTAAAAAGCTGATACTGTTTGATTGAGTTATACAATTATTCTTTGCTTTCCATTGAAAAATAATACCTCTTTAATATATGAGAAGGAAGTAATATGCCTTTCTCAGGAGTCAATGAAAGCAGCATCTTTTACTTCGGATTCATTTGTCTGTGAATAACAGTGACCCTCAATATTTGTGGTTTACACAGGATAGAAGTTTTTTGGGTAACTATGTATTTAGTTTTGAATTGTGTGTGTGTGTGTGTGTGTGTGTGTATCTGTGAGTGTGTGAGTGTAGATGCCCCTGGAGTCCAGGAAAGGCTGTTGGGTTCTCTAATGCTGGAGTATGGGTTGCTGTGAATCACTCCATGTGGGTACTGGGAACCTAACTCAGGTCCTCTGCTAGAATAAGCTTTTAACTTCAGAGCCATCTCCCCTGACTCCTGCTTATTAAACTAACACATTCTAAACATTATTCCAAGTGAATCACATACTATATCTCACTCTGTCTTTAATAAGTATGTCCATGGCATGTTTGCATGTATAAAGTTATATAAGTACGTGTGTGCATATGTAGGCCAGAGAACAGCCTTGGGTAGTGTTCCTCAGGTGTTGTATGCCTTTGTTTTTATTTAAAAATTTGTGAGTGTGGCCAAATGCATCATGGCATGTGTATTTCAGAGGTCAGAGG
Source organism: Pachyuromys duprasi (assembly GCA_028658305.1). NCBI lineage: Eukaryota > Metazoa > Chordata > Mammalia > Rodentia > Muridae > Pachyuromys > Pachyuromys duprasi. The sequence goes on along the minus strand of CM053750.1, from coordinate 25,622,128 downwards.
ACAACTCTGTGGAGTCAGGTCTCTACTTTGACCTCTGGGTGGGTCTCGAAAAGCAAACTCAGGCCTGGCCAGGTTTGTGCAGCAAGCATCTCTGTTTCCTGAGCCATCCTGCTGGTCCCACTGGGTTTTGAGACAGGGTTTCTTATTGCCTGCGATTCACCAAGTAGGCTTCACTGGCTGCCCAGGGGAGCTCTTGGGATCTTCCTGTCTCCATATTCTTAGTGCGGGGTATGGGTACCTATGACCATCTGGCTTACCTCATCTTTATTAGGTTCTTGAGGACTGAACTCATGTCCTGATGTTTTCAAGATGTTTTACCAACTGTGCTATCAGCCCGTGTCTGGTAGTCTAGTTTTAAAGTTCTAGTAATAGCTACCTATACCTTCACAGTCTGGCTAGCTCTAGCTGTTCAAACAAATGCAGACATAAGTACAGTAAGCCTTAATGGTCACGAGTCTTCTTCATGGTTTCTGCATATTGCTTTATATGGATTATACTTCATTTTTAACTCAGCAGCGCTATCCCCACTTAAATTAAACTGATCCCTAAAAAAGAATAAAAGACAAGCGTCCATCAGATGTTAATTTAACCAACAGTTACACTTTCCATATTTACTCTAACAAAACCATGGACTTAGAGTTTGTGTGTCAAGCAGCCTTTCTTTCTTTTTTTTTTTTTTTTAAATTTTGATTTGTCACACTGTAGAATCATATATTACCAAGTGCCCCAACTGAGAAGGGGTGGAGTAGTTCAGAGCAGGCCAGTATCTGGGAGAAGGAACCTACATTTAGGAGTGCAACCAGAATGCTTTTGGAGTCATTTTAATTACAGCTGTCCATGGACTCCAAACATATTGCCTGAAATGTTTATGCATGCTTTTTATGTAAAATAATTTCATAAATTGAGACCACATCATGTGCCCGTGTGCATATTGCCTTGTGGTATAAGCAAATCACCCAGCAGAATTCTTTTCTAAAATAAAGTGCCCTGAAAAATTTGAAAGGGACTCTGGCTTGGTGGCCTACTTAGATGGTTAGTGCTGCCATCAGTGAGAATTTTCTACTCTCTCCCGTGCTTTCTTCCCACCTGGAAGGTGATGGTAGTACCCATTTACATACACTTCTTACTCAAGGGCCTTACTAACTGGAGTGGTGCTTACCAGAGATCAGAAGGATGGGTCCCTTCTAGTAGTGAGCAGGTTCTAGAGAGTGGCCACGTCTTTGTCCTCCAACAAGCACAACAGCCTTTTATGAAAATTATGACAAAGGTTCAAATGGATCCATCGTGTTCATGGTTGGCAGTGGCCTGGGGCTGGAGCTGGTTTGCAGGCCTCTGTGATGGCTGACAGTAACTGGCAGCTTCAGAGAGTCTAGAAGGCTGTGAGGTTTTATGTAGATTAGGCTGATTGTGATGGACTGACTCAGTCTAAATGTGCAGTACCATTCTGACAGTGAATGCATCTTCTCCAGCTGCCTCATTGTCCTGCTCCCTTGCCTTTTCCTACTTAGGTGGGCTGTAGCTTCAGACTGTGAGCCACAGTGAATCCTCCCTTAGGTTGCTTTGATCAAGTATTGTGTTGTCGAGGAGGTCCAATTTCCTCTTCAGAATCCAATGGCATTTGTGAAGCTGTTTGAAAGCAACCCACCTCACCCTTCTACCTCATTTAGACTTAGGGAAAGCAAACACAGAGGGAAGGACACAGCTGCAGCTGGAGGGAGAAATACTGATACAGGTGAGTGAGATCTAAAGCCCAGTTTTTGACTCCTAGTTAAAACTCAGCTTTGTCATTCTTGTATTCACTTCTGCTCTCTTCTTTACATAGAGTTTTAAAAAGTCTCTGAAAATTTTTTAAAAGATTTATTTATTTATTATTGATACAATATTCTGCCTGCACAACAGAAAGGGGTACCAGATCTCATTATAGATGGTTGTGAGCCACCATGTGGTTGCTGGGAATTGAATTTAGGACCTTTGAAGAACAGACAGTGCTCTTAACCTCTGAGTCATCTCTCCAGCCCCTCTGAAAAATTTTAATTAATTTACATTACATACCAGGCTTAACCTGTTTCCTCCTCTCCTCCTGGTCACACCCTCCCCACTCTATCCATCATCCCTTACTCCTCAGAAAAAGGGAACTCTTCTACCCTACCTCATCAAATCGAATCAAGACTGAGCACATCCTCTTCTCCTGTGGCCTGGTAAGTCAGCTCTGACAGGGGGAAGTGATCAAAAAGCAGGCAATAAAGTCGATGTCAGAGACAGCCCCTGCTCCCCATACTCAGGAAACCCACCTGAAGCCCAAGCTGCCCATTGGCTACATCTGTGCAGGGAGCTTAGGTCCAGTCCATGCCCTGGTGGGGTGATTCAGACTCTGAAGCCACTCTGGGCCCTGGTTAGTTGGCTCTGTTTGTCTTCATTTAGAGCTCCTGCCTTTCTGAGTTCTATCCTTCCCTGTACTCTCCCGCAAGACCCCCTGCACTCTACCCAAGGTTTGGTTGTGGGTCTCAGCATCTGTTTCCATCTGATGCTGGGTGGAGCCTCTCAGAGGACAGCTTGGCTAGGCTCCTGTCTGTAAGCACAGCAGAGTATTGTTAATAGTGTCAGGGGTTGGCTCTCCCCATGGGGTGGATCTCCGGTGGGGCCAGGCCTTGGTTGGACATTCCCTCATTCTTTGCTCTGCTTTTATCCCTGAACATCTTGTAGGCAGAGTAAATTTTGGGTCAAAGTTTTTGTGGATGGGTTGGTGTTTCCCTCCCTCCACTAGGAGTCCTGTCTAGTTAGAGGGTGTCCTCTTCAGTCTCCATGACCCCTGTTACTAGCAGTCTCAGGTGGAGTCACCTCCATATGCTCCCAGGAGCCTACCTTGCTTCCAGTTTGTCACAGAGATGCCCCCACCCACGGTTTCTCTTCTCTCTGCAAGCCCTCTATCCTCCCTGACCCGCTCTTCCCAGGTCTGATCTCCACCTCATTTCTCTCCACTCTCTCTCTCCTACCCTGTCTCCTCTATTCAACCACTTGAAATGAGACTCTTCTGTTTCCCCTTCTGAGTGAGATTTAAGACTCCTGTTTTGGGCCCTCCTTGTTACTTATCTTCTTTGGGTCTGTGAATTGTAGTATGTTTATCCTGTACTATATGGATAATGTCCACTTATAAGTGAGTACACACCACCTGTGTCTTTCTGGGTCTGGCTTACCTCACTCAGAATGATCTATTCTAGTTCTATACATTTACCTACAAATTTCATGATTTTCTTGTTTTTAATAGCTGAGTGGTATTCCATTGTATAAATGTACTATATTTTCATTCATTCTTTTTTTTTTAAAGATTTATTCTCAACTTCATATGGAATAACAAGAAACCCAGAATTGCTAAAACAATCCTCTACAATAAAAGATCTTCTGGAGGTATCTCCATCCCTGATCTCAAGCTATACTACAGAGTAACAGTAATAAAAACTGCATGGTACTGGCATAGAAACAGAATAGTGGATCAATAGAACCGAATAGAAGACCCAGAAATAAACCCACACACTTATGGACACCTGATTTTTGACAAAGATAACAAAACCACACAATGGAAAAAAGATACCATCTTTAACAAATGGTGCTGTTCTAACTGGATGTCTACATGCAGAAAAATGCAAATAGATCCATACTTATCACCCTGCACAAAACTAAAGTCCAAGTGGATCAAAGACCTCAATATAAAACCAGACACACTAAATCGGTTAGAAGAAAACGTGGGGAAGAGTCTTGAACTCATTGGTACAGCAGACAACTTCCTGAACAGAAGACCAATAGCACAGGCTCTAAGATCAACAATAAATAAATGGGACCTCAGGAAACTGAAAAGCTTCTGTAAAGCGAAGGACACTGTCATCAAAACAAAACGACAGCTTACAGACTGGAAAGAATCTTCAGCAACCCTTTATCTGACAGAGGGCTAATATCCAGTATATATAAAGAACTACAGAAGTTGAAAAGCAACAAGTCAAGTAATCCAATTAAAAAATGGGGAACAGAGCTAAACAGAATTCTCGATAGAGGAATATCGAATGGCAGAGAAACACTTAAAGAAATGCTCAACGT
>CM053750.1:25569086-25617539 GCA_028658305.1 Pachyuromys duprasi | reverse complement strand
ACTGAGCCCTCTCTCCAGCCACCATATTTTCTTTATCCATTCTTTAGTTGAGGGATATCTGAATTGTTTCCACTTTCTGGCTATTATGAATATAGCTGCTATAAACATAACTGAACAAATGTCCTTGTTTTATGGTGGAGCATCTTTTGGGTATATGCCCAGGAGTGGTATAGCTGGGTTTTGAGGTAGAGCTATTTCCAATTTTCTGAGAAAGCACCAAATTGATTTCCAGAGCAGCTGTACAAGTTTGCACTCCCACCAGCAATGGAGGAGGATTCCCCTTTCTCCAAGTCCTCATTAGTATGTGCTGTCACTTGAGTTTTTGATCTTAGCTGTAAAATTAGGTGTAAAATTGAATCTCAGAGTAATTTTGATTTGCATTTCCCCAATGACTAAGGAATAGGAACATTTCTTTAAATGCTTCTTGGCCATCTGAGATTCCTCTATTGAGAATTCTCTGTTTAGATTTGTACACCATTTTTAAATTGGGTTATTTAATTTGCTGGTGTTTAATTTTTTGAGTTCTTTATATATTTTAGATACTAGCCCTCTGTTGGGTGTAGGGTGGGTGAAGATCTTTTCTCATCCTGTAGGCTGCCATTTTGTCCTACTGACAGTGTTTTTTTTGTTTGTTTGTTTGCCTTGCAGAAGCTTTTCAGTTTCATGGGGTCCCATTTATTAAATGTTGCTCTGTTGGTGTTCTACAGCACCATTTGTTGAAGATGCTTTCTTTTTTCCATTGTATGGTTTTGCCTTCTTTTTAAAAAAAATCAAGTGTTCATAGGTGTGTGGGTTTATTTTTGGATATCCAATTCAAGTCCATTTATTGACCTATATGTTTTTATGCTAATATCATGCAGTTTTTATTATTATTGCTCTGTAGTATAACTTGAAATCAGGCATGGTGATGCCTTCAGAAGAACTTTTATTGTATACAAGTGTTTTAGCTATTCTTGTTTTTTAATTTTTCTATAGGAAATTAAGAATGCTCCTCCACGTTCTGTAAAGAATTGTATTGGTGTTTTGATGGGAATTGCATTGAATCTGTAGATTGCTTTGGAAATATGACCATTTTTTACTGTGTTAATCCTACACATCCATGAGCATGGATCTTTCAATTTCTGATATCTTCTTCAATTTCTCTCTTAAGGTACTTGAAGTTCTTGTCATACAGGTCTTTTACTTGCTTGTTTAGAGTCACACCAAGATACTTTATATTATTGTGGCTATTGTGAAGAGAGTTGCTTCCCTAATTTCTTTCTCAGACCATTTGTCTTTTGTACACAGGAGGGCTACTGATTTTTTTGAGTTAATTTTGTATCCAGCCACTTTGCTGAAGGTTTTTATCAGCTGTAAGTGTTCTCTGACAGTGTCTTTGGGTCACTTAAGTATACTGTTATATCAACCGTGAGTAGAAGCAATACTTTGACTTCATCCTTTCTAATTTGTATCCCCTTGATTCCCTTTAGTTGTCTTATTGCTCTAGCTAGGACTTCAAGTACTATGTTGAATAATTATGGAGAGAGTAGACATCATTGTCTTATCCCTGATTTTAGTGGAATTGCTCTAAGTTCTAACCATTTATTTTGTTAGCTATAGGCTTACTGTATATTTCTTTCATTATATTTAGGAATGGGCCTTGTAGCCCTGATCTCTCCAATACTTTTGTCATGAAGTGGTGTTGGATTTTGTCAAAGGCTTTTCCAGCATCTAATGAGATGATCATGTGGTTTCTTTTTTTCTTTTCAGTTTGTTCATGTGGTGGATTACATTGATGGATTTTTATTTGTTGACCCATCCTTGAATTCCTGGGATGAAACCTTCTTGGTCATGGTATATGATACTTTTTATGTGTTCTTGCTTTAGGTTTGTGAATATTTTTTGGTTATTTATTTTTATTTTTTATATATTAATTACAGTTTATTCACTTTGTATCCCAGCTGTAGCCTCTTCCCTTATTCCCTCTCAATACTGCCCCTCTCCCATGCCCCTCTCCAAGTCTCCATGTACACTGATAGGGGAGGTCCTCCTCCCCTTTCACTTATTTTGCATTTAAAAATAATTTTATTTTTTATATTTATTAATTATAGTTTATTCACTTTGTATCCCAGCTGTAGCTCCCTCCCACCTTCCCTCCCAGTCCACCCTCCTTTCCTCTTCTCCACCCATACCCCTCCCCCCATCCACTGATAGGGGAGGTCCTCCTCCCCTTCCTTCTGATCCTAGTCTATCAGGTCTCATCAGAAGTGGCTGCATTGTCTTCCTCTGTGGCCTGGTAAGGCTGCACTTCCCTGAGGGGAAGGTGATCAAAGAGCAGGCCAATCAGTTCATGTCAGAGACAGTCTCTGTTCCCATTAGTATGGAACCCACTTGGACACCTAACTGCTATGGGTTACATCTGTGCAGGGGTTCTAGTTTACCTCTGTGAATGGTCCTTGGTTGGAGTATCAGTCTCAGAAAAGACCCCTGTACCCAGATATTTTGGTTCTGTTGCTCTCCTTGTGGAGCTACTGTCTGCTCTAGGTCTTCTATTTCCCACTTCTTTCATAAGATTCCCTGCATTCTGCCCAAAGTTTGGCTATAAGTCTCAGCATTTGCTTTGATACCCTGTAGGGTAGAGTTTTTCAGAGACCCTCAGTGGTAGACTCCTGTCTGGTTCCCTGTTTTCTCCCTCTTCTGATGTCCATCCTCTTTGTGTTTCTGAATGAGAATTGAGCATTTTACCCAGCGTCCTCCATCTTGCTTAGCTTCTTTAGGTATATAGATTTTAGTATGTTTATCCTATATGTCTAATACACAGTTATAAGTGAGCATATTCTATGTGTGTCTTTCTGCTTCTGGTATACCTCACTCAGGGTGATCTTTCCAGTTCCCACCATTTGCCTGCAAATTTCATGATTTCCTTGTTTTTAATTGCTGAGTAGTATTCCATTGTGTAAATGTTCCACAATTTCTGTCTCCATTCCTCAACTGAGGGGCATCTAGGTTGTTTCTAGCTTCTGGCTATTACTTTTGCATTAATGTTCATGAAGGAAACTGGTATGAAATTTTCTTTTTTAGTTGATTTTTTGTGTGGTTTAGGTATCTGTAGCTTCATAGAAGGAGTTTGGCATTATTCTTCAGTTTCTATTTTGTAGAAAATTTGAGGAATATTGATATTAGCTCTTCTTTGAAAGTCTGGTATAATTCTGCACTGAAACCATCTGGGCTTTTTGTTGTTGTTGTTGTTGAGATACTTTTAATGACTATGTCTTTTTCCTTAGTGATTATAGGTCGATTTAAATTGTTTGCCTAATCTTGAATTAATGTTGGCAAATGGTATCAAGAAAATTTTTCATTTTGTTTAGATTTTTAATTTTGTGGAATACAGGTTTTTGAAGTGAGCTGTAATGATTCTTTAAATTTCCTCAGCGTCTGTTGTTAGGTCCCCCTTTTCATTTCTGATTTTGCAATGTGGATCCTGTCTCTCTGCTGTTTGGTTGGTTTGGCTAAAGTCTTGTCTATCTTGTTGATTTCATAAAGATCTAGATCTTGGTTTCATTGATTCTTTGTATTGTTCTCTCTTTTTTTTCATGTATTGATTTTAGTCCCGAGTTTGATTACTTCTGCTGTCTATCCCTCTTGGGTGTGTTTGCTTCTTTCTGTTCTCAGCCTTCAGGTGTGCATTTACATTTACATCTCTCCACTTTCTTTATGAAGGCACTTAGTACTATGAACTTTCCTTTTAGCACTGCTTTCATTGCATTCCAGAAATTTTGGTATACAGTGCCTTCATTTTCATTGAATTCTAGGAAAATCTTTAATTTCTTTATTTTCTCCCTGACCCAGTAGTCATTAAGTGGAGAGTTGTTCAGTTTCAATGAGTTTGTAGGCTTTTTGTTATTTCTGTCTGTTATTTCTATTTTGTTATATTCTGTTGTCCAGCTTTAATCCATAGTGGTCTGACAAAATACAAGGAGTTACACCAATTTTCTTGTATCTGTTGAGGCTTACTTTGTGATAAACTTGGTGAGCAGTTTTGGAGAATGCTCCATGAGGTACGAAGAAGAAGAAGAAGGAGGAGGAGGAGGAGGAGGAGGAGGAGAAGAAGAAGAAATATTTCTTTATCTTTGGTTGGGATATTTTTGTAAATATTTGTTAGGTCCATTTGTTTCATAGTGGTTAGTTTCATTAATTCTCTGTTTAGTTTATGTCTGAATGTCCTGTCCAATGACGGGAGTAGGATGTTGAAGTCTCCTACTATTAGTGTGTGGGGTTTGATATGTGATTGAAGTTTTATTAATGTTTCTTTTACAAATGTTGGTGCGCCTACAAGAAAACCAACAGAATCAACTAATCTGGGTCCATGAAGGCTCACAGACTGAACCACCAACCAAAGAGCATGAGCAGGCTGGACCTACATCCCCTAAACATAGGTAGCAAATGTGTAGTTTGGTCATTATGTGGATTCCCTAACAATGGAGTGGAAGTTCTCTGTTTTCTGTCCTTGGATCCTTTTCTCCAAGTGTATCTGCCTTGTCTGGCCTCAATGGAAGGGATGTGCTCAGTCCTGATGTGATTTGAGATGCTAGGGTGAGTTGGTACCCTTCAGGAGGCCCCCCTTCTCTGAGAAGAAGGAGAGGAGGAAATGGGAGAGGGAGGAGATGTGAGGGTGGGACTAGGAGGAGAGGATAGACGAGGGTAGGATTGGGCTCTAAAGTGATTAAAGAAGTAAATAAATTTTTAAAAGAAGAAAAACAAAGAAAAACATACAAACAAATAAGCAAATGTGGGTCTATTTATTAGATATTAGCATGGCTACTCCAGCTTGTATCTTTTTATTGGGGAATTGGGTCCACTGATGTTGAGAGACATTAATGACTAACGATTGTTAATTTCTGTTATTTTGATGTTGGTGGTGTTAGTGTGTGTGTGTGTGTGTGTGTGTGTTTGTGTGTGTCCGTTCTTTTGCTTTTGCTGGTGTTGAATTTTTATTTCTTGTGTTTTCTTGGATGTAGTTTTCCTTCTAGTATTTTTTTGTAGGGCTGGGTTTATTGATAGATATTGTTTAAATTTGATTTTGTCTTGGAATATCTTGTTTTCTCCATCTGTTGTGATTGAGAGTTTTGTTGAGTATAATAGTCGAGGTTAGTCTTGTGGTCTCTGAGAGGATGCAAGTCATCTGTTCAGACCCTTCTGGCTTTTAGAGTCTCTGCTGAGAAGTCTGGTATGATTCTGATAGGTTTGCTTTTGTAAGTTACTTGGCCTTTTCCCTTCCAGCTTTTAATGTTCTTTCTTTGTTCTGTAGATTTAGTGTTTTGATTATTATGTGGCAGAATTATTTTCTTTTCTGGCCTAACCAAATTGGTGTTCGGGATGCTTCTCATATGTTTATAGGCACCACTTTCTTTAGGTTGGGGGAATTTTCTTCTATGATTTTGTTAAAAATATTTTCTGATCCTTGGATCTGGGACTCTTTACTTTCTTCTATCCTATTACTCTTAGGTTAAGCCTTTTCCTAGTATTCCAGATTTCCTGGATGTTTTGTGTCAGGAATTTTTTAGACTTCACATTTTCTTAGACTGATATATCAATTTCTTCTATCATATATTCTACCTCTGAGATTATCTTTTCCATCTCTTGAATTATGTTGGTGGTGCTTGCATCTGTAGTTCTGTTTTCTTCCCTAGGTTTTTAATCTCCAGGATTCCATCAGTTTGTTTTCTTTATTGCTTCTACTTCTACTTCAAGTCCTGATATTTTATTTATTTCCTTCACCTGTTTAATTGTATTTCCTTTTAAAGTGATTTATTCATTTTCTCTTTAAAGACCTCTATTATCTTTCTAAGATTGTATTTAAGGTAATTTTGTTGTGTTAGATTTAACATTTTCTTTGACCAGTCTATTAGTTTCTTCTACCGTATCTTCTATGCCTGAGATTTCATCTTCCTTCTCTTGAATGCTATTGGTTATGTTTGCATCTGTAATTACTGTTAACCTACTTAAACTCTCTATGTCCAGGATCCACCCAGTTCATGTTTTTATTATTGCCTCTATTTTTGTTTTCAGGTCTTAAATGGCTTTATTTGTTTTCTTCATTTGTTTGTTTTTTCTTGGCTTTCTTTAGGGGATTTATTCATTTCTTCCAATTGTTTTGTGTGTGTATTTTAAGGGGTTTGCTAATTTCCTCTTTAAGGACTTCTATCATCTTCATAACATTGGTTTTTAAGTCTTTTTCTTGCGCTTCAGCTCTGTTAGGATATCCAGGGCTTGCTGTAGTAGGGTAGCTGGGTTCTGTTGGTGCCCTGTCGTCCTGGCTAGTGCCGATTGTGTTCTTGCACTGGCATCATGGCCTCTGACTCTGGGATGACTATGAGTCTAGGAGCTGATATCTGAGTTTGTTGGATAGGTGTTTTGCTCCTTGGTTTCTGTTTTCTCTTTGGTCTTCTGGCCTTTGTGTGCTGTATTTCTAGGAACCATCATGACCTCTGGTTCAGCAGTGAGTATCCATCAGGGTTGGGGGCTGGACTTCTGGTAGTTAGTATGGTCTTTTGTTCTGCAGGGCATTTCTGTTCTTCTGACTGGTGTGCTTGCTCTTGAGCAGCAGTTATGTGCTCACGTAGACGTGGGGACATGGCACTTGGGGGCAGGTTGTGGTGGCTCTGTCAGCAGCTTGGGTCTTTAGGTTCCAAACAGGGAGCAGGAGTGTTCAGATGGCAGGTGGGGCTCCTACCTTTTCTGACCACCTTGGCCTGCACCTAAGCAGAGGATGTCTACCTGAGTAGGGGCTAGTTTGGGGAAACAAGGGGCAGATAGGCAGTAGGTGCCAGTGGAAGATGGGGATAGTGTCAGCAGCTTTGGTCTTTGTGCCCTGAACCAAGGTGTATTAATATATTCTTAAACAATTATGCTCTTATTCATTTTTCACATAATACATTGTTATAGCACATCATATATTTTATATATAAACAAATATTTAAAAATAAATATGTATATAAGAACTATTGAATCAGTTTTAGGGATGGAGTGGTGTTTTCATGCCTAGTTACAGAGAGGTTAATCTGCTGGTTAATCCAGCTTTGGAAAGGTATAGAGCCTTTCTTGCCTTGGTCTTTGTCCTTTCTCTTTGTCATCTTCCCTCAAAACCTCCCTCCAACAATGCCTCCACCAGGAGCTGAGGCATTTGTACCAAGGAGCTGAAGTCCCAACCCGTCCTTCTTCCCTTCTTGATTGGATCTCATATTTGTTATTAACCTATATGAATTTTCAGCAATTAACAAAATATTATTTATAAACATAATGATATAATATTTATTTTTTTTTAGGATTTTAGCAACATTTCACAAATATCCAACATCTCAGATGTCCTTTATTTTAGAAACTATGTTTTAATGGTCAGGAATGGTGGTGCATGCCTGTTAGCCCATCATTTTGAAGGTGAAAGCAGATTAATAATTTAAAGCCATTCTCTACTACATAGCAAATTGAGGCCATCCTGGGCTACATGAGTCCTTTATTTACTTATATATATATATTTATTTATTTTTATATTAATCACAGGTTATTTACTTTGTATCCCAGGCGTAGCCCCCTCCCTCATTCCCTCCCACTCTCTCCATCCCTCCCTCATCTCCTCCCTGCCCCTTTCCAAGGCCACTGAAGGGGATAGGGCCCCCTTCCATCTGACTCTAGCTTATCAGGTCTCTTCAGGTCTGGCTGTAATGTCTTCTTCTGGGGTCTAGCAAGGTTGCTCCTCCCTCGGGGGTGGGGTCGAAGAGCCAACCATTGAGTTCTTGTCCTACCCTGACTCCTAATATAAAAGAAGCCACATTTTAATATTTTTCTGGATTATTAAATCAAACTAAATTATAAATTATAGCTATTGTAATTACAACTAAAAGATTAGTACAACTTACTGTAATTTTGGCCATTATCACCAGAATGAGTGGTAATTTTGTTAACTGGAGTTCTGAATTGACCATATTCGTCTCTAACCACTTTACGTCCAGTCTGTACCACCCATACAACAGCAGCATTATTACAGTCAGAGTCTCAACCTCAGGATAAGGACTGCATGAGGTTCAGGAGAAGAAACTTGAATGTATCTACAGAACATGAGACTCAGGTGGACACTCAACTTACAGTTAGGAATAACAGAAATGTGTAAAATATGTTTTGTGTTTACTGAGTACCTCTTATATGTGCCAGCTGATATAAAAGCCAAGGGGAAGGGAAGTCATGAAAATACACGTTTAGCTCTTAAGGAGCTTGTATTGTAATTGGGGATGATAAACTGCGTACAAATGTACAAAAGCTCAGTATATGAGTTCCAAATGTGTATTATAAATAACATGCCTTGAATTGGCCATAAGTGTGTATGCTTCTCCTTTTATTTTTTCCTGTGTTTTAATATCTCTAAATTTTTGAAATATGTGCAAAAATTTTTAGCTCATTTGCAGGGGATGATAATACGTATCATTAAGAAGGTTTACTTATGTATTTTGTGTGTATGTGTTTGTTCCTGAGCTTATGTTTGAATACCACAGGCATGCAGTGCCTATGGGGGTCAGAGAAGGGCACCAGATTCTCCTAGACCTGTAGTTACAGCATCTGTGAACCAGCTGGTGAAGATGCTGGTCCCCTGGAAGAGCATTAAAAGCTCTTCACCACTGAGTCATCTCTTTTGCCCCTGATATATGCCTGTAAAAGGACAAATATATCTGGGTGAAAAACAAAATATTAGATGTATTTTATCCATTATCCATCCATTATTAACCCATCAGTTTCAAACCCCTATTATGTGTAAGGTGCTGCATTGAACAACAAGATTATGAAGATATCATCCGTTTGCACTTGAAAGGTCTACTTGACTATCAAGCTATGGTCAATTAGGTGAGTGAGTCCGAACTTAGTAAATGACAGAGCAAGCTGGGGGAATGTTCATAGGAAGCCCTTCAATTGATTCTTCACTAAGAAAGGTAATTGATCTATGGACTCATTTATTTGCTTACTCAGCTATCCATGCATTATTTATTGTTATCTGCTGCATACAGAAGATATGTGGCTATACAGAAGGACAAAGTGTGGAACCCATACATATAGCAAAACTGGTCATGTGTTTTCCTTCAAGTTCACTGCTACGGTAGGTAGCATGGCCCCTTCCGTGTAAGAGGTGCTCAGAAAATATGGAATATACTATGACACAGTGCTTCTGTACACAATGAGACAGCTTACGGATGCATTTATGCTTCCATAAGACTTAAAGTTTAGTAGTAGAAGTGGACCTTCAACAAATACTTATTCACAAACAGAATTTTGAAGGACTAAGGCCAGGAGTATGAGAACATATGAAAGAGGGATTTCTAGGGGATAGATAAGTATCCTTTAAGGTTCATGTGGTAAAGGCTTGGTCTTCAGCTCATGATACAGTTGGAAGGTAGACACTCAAACTTTGTAATTCTGTGACCCTTTAATACAGTTCCTCATGCTCTGGTGACTCCTAACCTTAAAATTGTTTTGTTGCTACTTCATAACTATAATTTGATGCTGTTATGAATCATAATGTAAATATCTGATATGCAGAATATTTGCATTTCAAAGAAGTCCTGACTCACAGTTTGAGAAGTGCTGCTTTAAAGGGTAGCACCTATGGCTAGTCATCTGGTCACTGTGGGGGTGAACTGGAGACCTTGGACCTTTCTCAGACCATGGACCTTTCTCATTTCTGTATTTTTCTATGTAGCAAAGGATGACACTGAATTCCTTTATCTCCCAAGTAAGGAATTACAGGTGTGTGCTACCATGTCAAGTCATGAAGCCAGGGTTTCCTACAGAATAATTTTCTATTGTGATGTGCTGTTGTTTTGCTATGGATCCCAAACAAACCAACTGTGGACCATTGATTTCCAAACTGAACCAAAATACATGTTTCCTCCCTTACAGTTAATTATTACAAAGATTTTGTTACTGTGATAGAAAGCTGAGTAATATAGGGATCTAGTCCAGGGTGCGGCTGGAAGACATCTCTCGGTAATCAACATGGATTGAGATATGTATGGTGAACACATCATTGGCTAAGCATAGGGTCAGGGGAGGAGTATTTCAGAGAAAGCAGGGGGATAGCATGTGTATATGTCCCAAGGGGAAGACAAATGCCTAAGGAGAGGACCTGACTGTGAAGGTGCTTGGCTTTCTGTGGTGCTCCTGGATCAGCAAGAGGGTCTTCATTTGATATTGGGAGCATAAAGTAAAGTCCTGAAGAGATTTTACATGTCTTAATGAGTTAGGAATATAGCAGGATGGTGCTTGCACCCACAAATCTCAGAGGAACCAGAAATGTTAGGCACACAAGATTGCCTTTCCAAGGGGGAAGATGAAAACCTGTTCTTCCACCCTGAAAGCTGAGAACTGAAAATGATAAATGGCCTGATCATCTGCATTATCTGTTGAGCCAAGCCATATCAAGCTCGTACAACCAGGACTGGAGGTGGCTAGTACTCTAAATGACCTCAATGCTATCTGTGTGACTGAGACCAAGCCAGACCCTTAGGTCCTTGAGCTAGTACATCTAAGGTATCTCTAGAACCCATTTTCTTGGAAGACCCTGAGCTAAGTAATTACACTTCATTGTGCAGTGGGACTGTATTACACCAGGAAACTTTTTTCCAAATTATGCTGGGCTTAAATATGTTGGGAATAAACCTCCTGCTATTAGACTCCCTGAAGTGTAATCTAGGTTGACAAAGTCAATCTGCACTCGGTTTTCATTCTTATTTCTTTGCTGTAGCTTGCTTCCTTGTATGATACTTTCAAGGACCCCCTTCTCTCACTGGTATAATAGATCCAAGTGATGTCATTAAATGTTGCCTCTGACTGCTGGGGGTAATCAGATCTGAGCCAGTCAAGAAAAGAGCTCACAACTTGATGGGAAGCTCTCACCAGTATCTCCTTTTGCTGCTTTTAATTTGTCTCTTAGGTGGCATTCTGTCACATTGTTTGCTGCAGTTAGGATTTATCATCCTCGTCTCTAGATGAAGTAAATATCGTTTTGCCTTGAGCTCTAACCTCTTTATACTCCATACTGTGTCCTCCTCAGCCTTATACTCTTTATCCTTTGGCTAACAATTTTAATTTCTGTGAAACTGAAACTCAATTTACCCATAGTCAACTATACCCTGAAAACATTGAGTAGAAAATTCTAGAAATAAACTATTCATAAATTTTAAATAGCTTTCATTATAGTGGGTTATTATAGTCATTCTATTTCATCACTAGCCATTGTTCCTCATCTCTTACTATGCCTGATAGGTAAAGTAAACTTAATCACAATGATTCTTTATGTGGGTTGGTACCATCTGTGAGCTCAGGCATCCATTAAGGGTCTTGAAATGCATTCACTTTCGGTTAATAGAAGTACTGTGCCTGGGATAAGGACTTGAAGTGTGGGTGCACATTTGGGAGGGCCTCAGTTTATACAGAGATTCATGTGACTCACCTTGAAGTTTCCCCTGTGTGTTTGGAATGCATGCTAACATTTTCTCTGCATTTTTTCTTTGTGAGGTAAAAACAATGGACAAAACACTTCTCATTTTTTAAAATCCAGATTTACACACTCCCCACCTTCACTGGCTTTCACTAATAGGCAAGATATTTACATCAACAAACCTTTGTTTTGTCCTTAGAATTTTGTTGAGCACTTTGTGGGTGTTTAGTAAATATCAGGCAAGCCAATAATAAAATTTTAGAGTAGCAACCAACCTTATTGTAGCTATTGGAAAAATACTTTCTGAATTCAATGGGATCTTTTAGGAACTAGAGAACAATATTAGACTGATTATAAATGTGTAAATATTATACATATTTAACACTTAATACTGAATGTTTCCATACAGCTGAATTATATGTAAAACTCTTGACATGTTTTTATCTGTTTCTCTTAGTTTTTCTACACCTCAAAAATATTTTGTTTGTTTGTTTGAAACTAAACCCAGTGGATTAAGCCATCTGCCTACTATTTTCAAAATGAGACAATTATTTTCTCCCAAATGAATAAAATCTCTTTGAATATAAACTCTTAGGGGGCAAGAATTAATATTTTCAAGTTATTTAATATTCTACAAAGAATATGCAAAGTCCCATAGTCATGAGGCACCAACATCCCAAGGAAGCTCTCTACATTAGGCTGAAAATGGTTATTTGTTTCTGTGTTTATCAGAATCTATATTTAGCAACCATAAAGTTTCATAAAACAGTTCTCCATTTCCCAGACTGTCAAAATATTATCTATATTTAACAGCACAAAATCAGAGCAGAAGAATCCAAACATTTTTAAAATAGCTTTAACAGAAGTAGATAGCTTTCAGACAATGTCCCTGCCATGATTGGTTCAGGCAGGTTTTTATTCCTTCACTTGTTTTCTCTCAAGAGTTTTCTGCCAAACATGGAGTTGCTGATAATGTAAGGTGGTTGTATACAGCCATTTTAAGTGCTATGCACAGGAAGTGGGTTTTGGAGATACAAAATAGTCATGGCAATAAGCCCAGGTGTTTACTCTTTAAATTATCTTTCTTATTAACCTCTGATGCTTAGATATTTGGTATAGTGGAGTGAAGGACTGGTTTGTTACTGTAGACAATGCCTGGAGAATTGCCATTTTGGATGCATCTTCAATGTGCCCAGTGCTTAATACAGTGCCTCTTTTCATACTCAGAGCAGCTTTAAGATGTGTCCCAAGACCACACAGATATTTGTGGTAGGATGTGACTTCCACCCTCTGGCATTCCTTCCCCATCATGTCAATTTTCATAGGAAGATTTTGGTTTTAGTTACACTAGTATTCAGAGACACAGATGATTAGTTCATCTTGAGGATACAGCAGGCATGTTAGTCACACTTACAGCAACACTGCTTGTGTAAGGAGTTTAAGGCAGGAAAGATTTATTTTGGTTTATGGCTTCAGTTCATGGTTTCTTGGTCTTATGCAACTGGTAGAATATCAAGGCAGCTGAAATATAGGAAATATGCTGAAGGAGGATCTTCACATTGTAGAAGCTCACAAATAGGGTAGAGGTTGAAGATTGAAATCCAGCTGCCAAGGGTATGTCTCCAGTGGCCTTCTTTTTCCAGATAGACACTGCCTTGTACCTGATACACATTACAAAAATGGCAAGATACTATGAATCCATTGAGGGATTGATAACGGGAATACAAGTACTCCCCCCAAGCCAAAAGCTCAGTAAGTCATCTGTGGAGGCATTTCATATTCAGACTGTGAATATAGTCTATGAAAGAAAATTTTCTAGCTCTCAACACTGGGACTGTCCTTACTCTGGGTCTGAGGAATCTGGTTTGACTTTAGCTAGGGGATGTGTTGAGGCCATCTGTCATTATTAGCCCCTTTGTGGTATCTTTATCAACAGCTTGATGGAGGAATGCCAGTCATTTTTCATGTCCAAGCTCATCCCTTTGCTCTCTTTAATCTGACTGCTGCATAGTTGCCTCTAAATTCTTTTGCAATTGTGCTC
Source organism: Pachyuromys duprasi (assembly GCA_028658305.1). Classification (NCBI taxonomy): domain Eukaryota; kingdom Metazoa; phylum Chordata; class Mammalia; order Rodentia; family Muridae; genus Pachyuromys; species Pachyuromys duprasi. The sequence goes on along the minus strand of CM053750.1, from coordinate 25,604,037 downwards.
AACTGCACGGTGTTTGAAGCCGAGGATGTAAGAGGAACATCAAGGGTGTGGCCTGCAGTGGCTCATCCTAGGTGACACCTATGACACCCTGCCTTCTACGTAGTTTTACGTGGCCAAAGCTGGGAAAGCAGAGTATTTCTGACAAAACTTAGGTCAAGAGATTCACACAAAGCTACACTGTGGTTAAGATATAAATGCTCCAACTGCAGAGAATGAAGCCAATGTACGTTACTAAATAACCAGGCTTGGATGATGGCTGCCTGTGATAGTAGGTATTTTGATGGAGTAGTCTTAATTTAAGATGGATTACATACAGAGGAAATATATATTGTATTATTTATTATTATATTAATATATTAATTGTATATAATATATATTCTTTACAAATGGTTTAGAGAATGTGTGTGTGCATTCTCCAGCCCCTGCAGAGCAGGGGCTCTTACAGGCTCAGAGACTACTACTCAACAGAAAGTTCTGGTTTCCATTACATTGCATTTCTTTATATCTTCCCATACTTGCATGATTTAGTAAGATATTGCTTAATTTTGTGTGTTTTTTAATTTCATGGAAACACAACCACCTGGTTTATAGCTGCTTTGAGTTTCATCTTTTCACTTGGCACTGGGTTAGTAGAGTAATCTTCATTATTGCATATACCTTTGTTCATTAATGTGCCAGATAAGTGCTTATGTAGACACATATCCCAGTTGATGCATTTGGCCTACATTTGACATTTACTTCTGCTTTATTTTTTCAGTTCTCATCATCATAGCTAGATGAACACCACAATAAGTTTTCAAGCTACATAAATCTGAGGCAATTATTTTGTGATTTAGTAATTCTATTGCCAGATATGTATATACTCAGGAGGACAGAAAAAAGTGACTGAACAAAACTTATATTTGAATATTCACATCACATTGTACATTGCAGAAAATAGAACAACTCGCATACTCAGTAATAGATGAATGCACAAATGTGGTCTATCCAGCCACTGGAATAGTATTTGCTCATTAAAATAAACAAAGCACTAGTACATATCTTAACATATATAACCTCAAAAATATCATAAGTGAAAAAAAACCAACCCATATATTATATTAAATATATATGTAATTATGTGAAGTGTTTGAAATAGACCTATCTGGAAAGACAGAAAATAGATTAGTGGTTGTTAGGGCATAAGGGAGAGAAAAAAGGCGATTATAACAGGCATGGGGGGCTCTTTTTGAGAGAATGAAACTGTCTGAAATTAGTGATGATATTTACAAAACTTTGTGAATATGCTGTAAGTCTTTGAATTACATGCTTTAATTTTTATTTATTTAATTTACTCTGTGTCTGTTTGACAGAGAGAGAGAAAGAGAGGGATAGAGAGAGGGAGGGACAGGAAAGGAAGAGGAAAGGGAGAGGGAGAGAATGTGAAGTTTTATGGGTAGGGAGGTAGGGGAGGGGAAACAATATGATCAAAATATATTGTATGAAAGATGCTTTTATATAATAAAATTTTTAAAAAAGAAAATGAAAGAGTAAAAGAAAGGGCAGACTGTAGCAGAGGCTGCCTTAATATTAGCAAGCCTGTGTCCTGCTCTGCACCATTCATTTCAGGCTCCCTTGCAGATAGCTATGACCTCATACTGAGGCCAAATCCAGTGGACCACCATTGCAGGTGTGGCCTGGCATCTTCATGCTTTTGTTTCTCTAACAAGCTGGGTGGCCTTAGTCAGATGATTGATATTTATTTACCAGAGTGCAGAGAGCAGTGTTGCTGATGCTTAGACAATGCTTACTTAGAGTACACCATGTCTGTTCATCTTCTGTGTTCTTACAACCAAACCCTTGCTTTCTCAAATGTATCTTTTAGGGAGTTCATTAATCTAGGATTGCTCATGCAAAGTCATTAAGTATGCTGAGATGGCTTTGCTATCATTTCGTTTTTCTGTGGTATCAATTATTGCTGCTGAGAAATTAGTTTCCTGCCATGTGCCCTCTCATGTGCCATTTTTGTATGAAATCTGCCTCTAGTCTCTGATTGCTCTTGAGATCTGGCTGTAAACTCACTTTGCCCTCTCCTGTGTATAGCTTTGTGACACGTAGTGTTTTCACAGAGTTGTGCAACTTTCCTACTATCTGGGATAAGTTCATGTTGTTTTCTTTTGTGCTCCTGAGTATAAAAATGAGCATCTTGCAAGAGTTTTAGGAAAGCCTAAGTTGCTTCTGTCTTTCCTCACTCTCTGTTTTCTTTGCTTTTGCCAATTGAAATAGAAACTTTAGACTTAAAAGTTGCATCTTATCATTATCCTTTCATATTTTCTAACCTATTTTTCATATTTTCTACTTCATTTCCATCTAAACTCCATTTCTTTTTCATTTTCTTCTAGATACCTAATTTTTCTTTTCTTTTTGAAAATTTCATAGCTACATACAGTACATCTTAATCATATTTACCCAGACCATCTTTTCTTCTCACTTCCCCTTCCATTTTCATGTCCTTTGAAAACTACCTACTGAATCCATTTTTTTTCCTGCCTATATGTGCAAGAGTGTGGGGCCACCCACTGGGGCATGGAGTGTGACTCAGTGTGTAGTCTGCTCACATCCAGCCAAGGTCCCCTCCCTTTACATTTATACTTTAGATTATCCTGTATACTTTGCTTGTATCACTGTATTTAAAGTACCTGTAACTCTTCAGTTTCTTTTGTGCTTATTCAAATTATCAACAAGCTGCTCATTCATTGCATTTCTGGCACTGTGTTCTGTGCATACAGAACCTGGAGTTGATGGTTTGATAATCTGGGAATACATGTGCCTCTGTTTGTTTATCTCTGAAACATTTTGTCTATTTCTAACACGGGCCAAGTGAGTCTGTCTTCTCTGTCCAACATCCTCTGCCTTGTCAGTAGGAAGGGTGCTCGTTTCTGACAGGTGGGGCAAGTGCTTGACAGATCCGACCTGAAAGTATGTTCGTTCTCTGTTGAGTAGAATGCAGGATGCCAAGGCTTGTCTGATGCAGAAAAAAATTAACATTCTACTTATTTGCAGAAGAAGCTCAGGGAAGTTTCAGGTTGGCATTTTCCTCTTCTAACTGCAGGTGCAGCATAAGCTCTTAGAATTTAGGTTCTGATGGCCCATTCATGCCACAGGAGCCCAGACATTCACATGGGAGAGCATTCCATAGCTTAAAAACCTCCCTTTCAAAGCACAGCAGGACTGAGCCTCTTTGCTTCCAGTTTTACCATGTGCAGTTATTTATTAATCTAAGAATAACCTTTACTTTAATGTCTCCTCTACTACAGAAGGAGGATGGGAGAGGAGTTTGCATTTCAACCCAAAGCAAAAAGAGCAATGTTCAGTCTCAGCTGACAGACATTCCCGACGCCCTATTGTAACTTAAGCACGCTCATGGCAGCTTTTTACTGATTAAAAAAAAAGATACTTGTTATAGAACACATACCATAGACTGAACCAAATGTACAAAGTGGGGCTTTCTGTTTAAATAAATAAAGCACTACTTGACATCTGGTGAAAAGATCTCCAAAGCACCCTTTGTTCTCTTTTGCTACATCCACAAGTTTCTCAAGTTGAAAAACTGCCCTGTTAGGAAAGGAAACACATGAAGAAACAAGACTATTAGTTTTCCTTTGCTACAAGTGTCTGAAAAATCTTACATGTAGAGTCTGTAGTTATTATAGGGTTTGGCGTGTGGGTGGCTGAAAATATGGGACGTGGCCTTTTGGTGCCAAACTTTGCTGCAGCTTCAGCTGTCTGTATACAAAAGATATGGCAGGGCATAGTGTATTGCTTTGCTTTAATATTCAAGTCGTTGGCTGTGCCAGTGGAATAGTGAGTACGTGCATGGTTGCTGTTGATCTTGGAGCCTGCTAGTCTCAGAGAATCTTAATTGATGAAGACGCTGTTAGGAACAGAGTGTGCATGTGGGTGGGGGGTGGCTCAGTGAGAGTTGCAAAGGAAGGGATGCTACTCTGGGCCCTCCTGGATCCCCTTCTGGACCCACACCCCACTCCCCACTCCTTTCCCCTTCCTTTTCTCAAATTAACGTCTTTGCTTTACTAGTTCTCTGACGCCCATGAAAATAGAAATTAAATGACAACTTTACTGCCATGTGGCCTATTCTTTGGTTGAAATTTCTTGACATTTTGTTAGGTTTGGAGAAACAGGAAAATGGAAGATGTCAGCTTTTAGAAAGATTCTGCTATAAGCCTGATTGCATGCAAGGCTTAAATGTGAAGTGAGCTGAGCTGTCAAGCTCTGGTGATGGCTGCACTTCTGCTCTCTTTCCTAGCCTTCCCTTCTCATGTTGCTCTTTGAGATCTCCTCATTTTCTGCACCTCTAGAGTTAAGGTGAGAAGCCACTTAGGATCTTACTTCCCTTGGAACTGAGGAAGAGTGCATGTCATTCAGAGAGGCTTTGAAACTCATATCTTTGAAGAGTTCTGTTGTTGACTTTTCCTCAAATTATATTTTTAGGTTACCTTGGTACTGTCATATTACTCCGGGGAGTTTAAAGTGATGCCAATAATGACTTTCTATTAATGTTAATACTTTTTATGTGGTTCTCCCTTGTAAATGTGTCCAGGCCAATGATGATTTGGGCTGTAGGTGTTAGACACCTTATTTTCTCATAGTCAAAGTGATTTCCACATGTAGACTCCAGCCTAGAAAGTCCTAGAAGGTCCTCTCAGTTCATGGCTGCACTCATAAGCCTCCGTCCTATGCTTAGCCTGACCTTTCTGCTTTGTGAGTACTATCTGAAATGGGTTTGATTCAGTGATTGTGAAGGAGGAAGCTTTTCTGTTTTGAGATAGAGACTTGATTTTATTTCAGTCTAAGCAACTGACCTGTGGTATCCATGGGGATTTGTTCCAAGATACCAAGGGTATGAAACTCCATGGATGCTCAAGTCTCAGGCACACTCAAGGCACAGTATTTACATATAATCTAAGGACATCTCCTATGCATTTAAAATAATTCCTAGATTATATCGCTAAACACACTATAAGTGCCATGGGAATGACTATTAAACTGCTATGTTTATAGACTAGTGACAAGAAGGAAAGTCTGTACAACCTTGCTATGATTGTGGCTTTTTCTTATGAAATGTTTTCTGTCTGTGGTTGTATGAACTCACAAACTCAAAAGCCATGGGTATGGAGGGCTGACTATATAACAGTCAGTCCTATGGCACAGCCTATGGAACACTGGATCAGGCAGGGATTTAACAGACATAAATCAGGCTCATTTGCCCTCAGATGCTTCCAATTTACAAGGAGCAAAATAAGCAACATGATTTATGAGGCACTGTGGAGCAACTGAGTGTGGTGGTGCTTTTAATCCCAGTACGCAGGGAAGCAGAGGCAGGCATATTGCTGTGAGGCCAGCCTGGTCTACAAAGTGACAGCCAAGGCCACACAGAGAAAACCTGTCTCAAAGCAAGCAAACAAACAAACAAACAAACAAAAGTTGTTAAGAACTTTTAGTATTTGATAGCAGAAAAGACCAAGGACATGCAGTCAATTAGGGGGCCTTCCAGCCACAGGCTACAGGAAGCTGGGAAAGATGCATGCCCCTAAGATCTGCCAAGGGATGCAGAAGAGAAGTTAGGTATAAAGGGATCCAAGGCTGGGAAAAGTCTCAGAAAAGCAATGTGTAGTGCATCCCAAGGAGAAGTGAGGAATATCCATTTCTGGCAGGTTCACAGCAGTGCCACCAGTAGATTACAGAACCTCCCACCCTTTTTTCTGTACTATAGAATCCAACGGCTTTACCATGCCAGTCTGAGGACATTCTACTGGTCAAATCCTTCCTGTTATGCAAAAAATAAATCATAGTTCATAAATGCACATATGATAATAGAGGACATAAAAATGCCAGGGAGGAAAATATAAGTACAGTAGAATTTTTTAAAAGCCCATAATGATGTAATTATATATCATAATATACTTTCTGTAAGATTTTATATTTGTAAGCATTCAGTCACAATTCTAAAAGATTTTGTTAATATAAACTAAGTATAAAATGAAATAGATCATTTTGGTGTTAAAAGTACAGAGCACTTTTTGGTGTTGTACGACCATCACTTCTCTGTTGACCATCAGTGTCCCCTCTACTTTTCTCCCAGCTTCGGGCAGCCACCATTTTACTTTCTTCTGTGAATCATGCCAGCAGTATTACACAGTGTCTATCTTATTTTGGTTCTCCTGTTTTCTCTTGGCATAAAGTCTTCAAAGTTCATCCATATTGTATCACATATTAGAATGCCATTTCTTTTCAGTGCTCACTAATATTCCATCGTGGGTATGTACCAAATGTTATTCATTCCTCCACTGATGGACACTTGGCTAGTTCTACCTTTTGGATATTGTGTTCAGTGCAACAGTGACTGTACAAATATCAGCTTGAGTCCCTGCTTTCAGTACTTTGAGGATGCTCACAGAAGTGAAACTTTGTGCCACCTGATGATTCTAATTAAAATATTTATTTTAAATTATGTGTGTGTCAGTGTGAGTATATGCATAGAAGTGACAGTGTTCTGGGAAGTTGGAAGAGGGCTTAAGATCCTCTGGAGATGTAGTTACAGATGGTTGGAAGCAGCCTCATATTGGTGCTGAGAACCGAATTCCTGTCTTCTGCAGGAGCAGCAAGTGCTCTTCGTGGCTGAGCCATCTCTCTAGCCTCTTTGTGCTTAATGTTTAAGGAAAAGCAAATTTATTTTTGAGTTTTCTAGCAAAGAATGAAATAGTAACTCAGATGGCCTTAAGAAAATCAGACAAGCTTCTCGGAGAGCAGAGAAGCAGCTCCTCCTGGTAGGTAAGGAAAGCGCTGTGGACTGTATTGTTTAACAGGATGCACAGCAGCCTTTGAAGTCAACAGAGCCTCACTTCCTGAGTACCTAGTGAAGCCTGGCTGTTGTGCCAGAGCACAAGCCACAACAACAGGGGCCCGGCTGCAGTGGTGCTAGATCCTCACAGAATGAAAACTCAGAAGGAAAGCATTAGCTAGCAAGAGAGGGTGGATATGAAGCCAGAGAAAGGAAGGGCGTTTGCTCAAGAATCATCTTCCAAACTCTACAGTTTAAAAGGGCATGTTCCATCTTCCCCGGAGGTCAGCTGTTTTTTTTTTTTTTCTGCAGCAGATTCATTGTTGATTAACCTTAGCTTCCATAAACTTCAAGATGCCCATTCAGCCATCTAGTGCTGCTTAAACCTCTCTGTGGAGCTCACTCTTTCTGTAGTGACTACCTAGTATGTTGTTTTTATTGGAAATGTACCTTACCATGTCTTTTGAGAGAAAAGTGAAATGGTACCCCAGAGTTCCTCAAGGCCATAAATCATCAGAGATACCCAGAGAAGCCACCCCAGGGCCTTCGAGGTGATGAGAGCGTGATCACTGCAAATGATAAAAGCCATGGCAAAGGCTCTGTGCAGCTTCCTGGTGATTTGCTGCAGGAGCACTGTCCACTGACATCCCAAGAGGTGAACAGCATCAGTGACTGCGAGCCCTGATTGGGGCAGTGAAATATTGCTGGCAAAAATTAAAAGGTCCTTGTGTCAAAATAATTCATGCTATGCATATCTTCCATTCTGATGAGACCGCTGATATCTGGATTAGCAAGATAATAAAACTGATCAGGCTACAGTTAAACAATTTAAGCAGGAGAGCTGTTCATTTTGTGGGTGTCACTGTCAGATCAGGGGGGTCAGAGTCTAATGAAAGGCTCTCTCCGGTAACCTTCCAGAGATGGGGATCTGGACGGCTCCTTTGCAGCCATCCAGAGTTCTCATCATCGCCTGCCGACTAGCATTACCACGGCAGGCTGTATTCTGACATTCAAATCCCAGGAATGACAGGCTATTAGGAGAAAGAAGAGTCACTCGTACATTAAGCTTCGTATCTCTGACCTGTAATATGAACTGATAGTGATATTGTAATTGAGCTCGTCTGAAAGGGAAAAAAATGTGGGGGAGTCTTTATTAAAATCCCTGGCTGGAAAGAGTGTATTTGTACTTGTGATGATTTGTGGGTTTGTTGACATGTTTTCTGTTGGTGCGAGCGAAGGGTGCGTCCTGTTTATTTGGTATGTGGTAATTTGAGATAACACCGCTCCCTAGCCTCTTGTTCAGGTGCTGAGCAGGCACAGATCGGAAGATTTGTTCCATAAAGGGCATAGCTCTTAAATGAGAGGAACACACTCAAGCTAAGGCCAGGGCTGCCACACAGGATATCTGCCTTTCACCTCCTATATTAAACTGTGTGTCCCAACCCCAGGGCCCTCTTTTCCTATGTCAAGTCAGAGGCCTGGGTAGAGATAGAAGCTTCATGGGGGGGGGGGAAGGTGGCACCAGGCATTGAGTGACCCATTTGATACACATGAATCTGGGGCTTAGATGAGTGTTAAATCTCTCAAGAAAACGCTTCAGTGTGAAGGAACAACTCAGACAGATTGCGGTGTACAAGGCTGTGGGACCTCAGCAACTGCCAGGTTGTCTGGTGACTGAAAGGAGATCAATCTTGCAAGTTTATATATGTGGTCAGGGAGTATGCATGTATGTATGTATGTATGTATGTATGTATGTATGTATGTACATAGTATCAGGCATTTGAAACCTGAAGTAGTGGGGTGACTTTTAGCACTGATACACTAAGCCATTTGGGCATGTTAACTAGCCCCTCAGTCTGTGAGATGGTGAACGTAGTGTCTCAGCATAGACCAAAGCAGGAATGATGTGGTGAGACAGTGGGGGCACTGTAGACCATGCCAGCAACAGAATACGCTGGCGTTAACAGGAGTGGCCCTGACAGAAGTGCAGCCTCGCGCAGGTACCAGTTCGTCTACAGTCACTAAGTAAAGATGCCTTCATGCCCTTCAAACTCTGAGATACCCCGAATGGAAGGCGGTACCTTGATGGAATGCTTTTCTGTCCTTGAAGCCATACTCATCCATTTTTCATTTTATGAATGTTGTTTCAGGTAAAAGCTCAGAGTGTAGAAGGGAAACAGTCTTTGCCAAAACCAAAGCTAGAAAATAGTGTTCTCTTTATTTTACCGGGGGACGTAGAGCAAGGGGGTTTATACATGCCCAAAGCAAGCCAGCAGTGAGGGAGAGTAGAGACAGAAGGACAAGAAAAACCTGAGATTTTTTGACTTAAGAGACTGGGTGATTGAGTGATGGTGACTTTTTTAGTGATAATGGCCTCCAGGAGAAAGATAGTTTATGGATATTAAAAATTAAGAGTTCTGCTTAGAACAAACTAAGTTTGAAATGTTTATTATTTTACATACTCTTAACTGCTGGACATTCGAATGACTTACTCTTATAGTCACATTTATATCCAAAGCAATGATGTGAAATGATGTGTTTATCATGCACATGTATTCACTCACATGTACTAGATATTTTTAAATGATATCTGTGAAGCCTATGACTCAAGACTAAGATAAGTAGATTAGGAACACAAATGTTGATTAGGTAGGTAAATTACAAACAATGATCAAGGATTTGCTTAAACTTAACAAACATGTATAAACATTTAAGTCTAAATAGTTCTTTAAGATCCAATCTGTGAAGGAAGAAAACCTGATGTACCCAGCAGGGCATCATAAACATCACAGACTGCAGTCATCAAAGGATGCAGCCAGGCAGAACTTACCTGAGAAAGCAAGGGTTGCCAAATGGGAAATGCTTGCGCATTCCAGAAAGGAAGATGTCTTTGGTAACTGCTTTGAATTTGAAGTTGGAAGAAGCCTTACCCAAACATGGACTTCTGACATCAAGAGTGAAATCTGGTTCTCAAGAGAGACAGAAGTGAGTAAAGCAAGGGCGGGATAGTGAAGCAGTAGGAAGTAGCTGTGCGGCCACTGACTCCATCTTATGCATGATTGTGTTCTGAGTGGCCTTTGAGGCAAGGACAGGTCCAGCTGTGGCTTAAGGAGCAGAGTTACTCTTACACAAAGAAATAAACCAATGAAACTCGCAGTTCTAAAACTAATGTGTTCTTGTATGGAGATCAGTCCCAGGCCACTCTCTGTGTCCTGTTCATAAGATATATTATATGGCTTATGTCTGGCTGCTGGGCTCTTCCTAGTCTGGTGACGTTAAAGAAACAGGAGAATATGGGGAAGATGTTTGAGAAAATATGACAGGTGACTACTTTGTGTGTCTACCCCATTTTTTTTTTTTTTTGCAAATCACATGAGGATCTTTTTATTACAAATCATTACAAGCTGCAGCTTGGGCTCACAGCCTCCACCGCCAAAGCGGTGAAGAGCTGAGAGCCCCATGCTCAGGTTAGCTGGGTAATTTAAGGATTCTGTTCCCTCCCAGCATGCCCAAGGCAGGGTGATTCCTACCTGGCAAGCATCTATTTGTCGAATCTACCCCATTTATATATTTGTTGGAGGGCAGTATAATAGCTGCATGGTTTACTGACCCCTGAACTTAAGTCTACTGGAAGGCTCTGGGCCAATCTGAGCTGGTTACAGCACTTTGAATTGTCAGTACAAAAAAAAAAATCTGTTAGCACCAGGTCTAAGGGGTTAGCCTATGACCTGGTTCCCAGCTTGGACATCATTTTAGATAGAAGTTACTTAGGGTTAAGGACTGGGCTATATTAGATGACCAATGCATTTGTAAATTAAAAAATAATATGTAAAATATAAAACTTTCAAAAATTCCGATGGGAACTATTGCTTGGTAGATTAGAGCTGTGGATTCAGCAGCCTGGTTTCTAATCCTCACCGTTCATTTACTAGTTTTGTGAGTGTAGATGGATTAGATGTTTCTCTACATATCAGACTCTAGGAGGGAAGAGTACAGTGGAAAGGAATTAGAGGATTATATTTTAGGGGTAGGGGCATCTGCTGAGTGTGGGCCACTAGAAGGATATTTCAAATGGAGCTACTCCCTTATTATTCTGGGCTAGAACTCTGGCCTAGATGTTCCCAGATTCTTCAGGAACATGAGAAATGTAGGTACCTGTGGCTCTGTGTTGCCTGGAGGGGGCGACATCTGCAGCTCTGGTCATTTGCATCCCCAAGCAGTTCTCTGTGCCTTCCTCTTTTCTTTCTGAAACACATTGTTTTTACAGCCGGTCTAATTTGGGTGTAAGCTTGGCCAGCCTCATTGTCATTTTAATATATATTATTTTGGGTTTTCACACAATCTGCAATTTATTTTATTGACTTTCTAATAAATGGGTGGGAGAAGAGCTCTTATTTCCATATGGACTGTGCATTTTGGAGATGTGTGTCACGGCTTGGTACTACAGCAAATACAGGCTGGTTTGTGTTCATTCCTCCCATTTGGGGTTTATATGCCGCTCCTCACCTAATTTTTCATTAGGATGTAATAATAGTCGGAGGAAAGGGTGATTTGGTATGTGATGTATTTCATTGTGCTCTTATGGTAAGGGAAGCATCTAAAGTGGGAGAGCATCGCTAATTTTTTCGGCACAGTAATTTATTCTTCAGTATTTAAATGCTGTAATTTTCACACAGAGGCACATGCTGCCACATCTATCTTCCCCTGGCCCAGTCTGTCTTGCTCTTTCCTTTTCATCTGTTTTGTTTTTGCATAGTTTTTTTCATAAATTCGACAGATGGCCTCTTGATGAATCCTTGATAATACTGTCATGTAAAGCAGCTAAGACTAGAAATCATCTCACAACAATTTTTCATTGCAAAGGGAAAATTGAGCAGAGACAAACATCACCAAGTCCATAACAACAGCCACAAAATATCTACTTCATGTAAATAAAGAGGACAAGCTTGCCTCCTCCTGCTGCTGTGCAAGTGCCAGTGTCCTTTTAAAGGCCTCTGAATTTTTTATGTTGTGTTTAGATCTCCCTTCAAGCTGGGGTTGGTTGAGATTTGTGGGCTTTCATATTCTGAGCATTTGTACAGATTTTGTGATGCATCCTCTCCCTCCTCCCCGAGCCCCTCCCCTTTTGGTCTTCATAATTGTGGATCAGGTGAAGTTTGCGTCCCCTCATTTCAAGGTCATGCACCAGTAGGACCATTTTCCTGACTCAGAGGGCACGTAATTTCACAGCCATGTACTCCTCATTAATCCCCCCGAGTGGGGGCTCAGGAAGTTCCAGATCACAGGTTTGTTTTTGTCTTGTTCTCTGAATGAGTGCTTCACAAAAGGATTAGATTAACCCCCTTGATTATATTTATATTTCACTGCAGTGCATGTTGAAAATCAGAGATTTCGTTTACCCTCTTTCCTCTCTCCCCACTCCGCCTCTTCCCGTGTACTATTTTCATATTGTTCCTTCCTGAAGGAACAGGGTGTGGTTTGTGGCAGAGGTTTGTGGCATATACAGTGAATTGCTCACTTTCTGTCAGCAACTGTGTCACTTCCCTTTCCTATATATATTTACTGTATGTCCATATAAATGTACATAGATCTATGTATATATACACACATTATATATTTATGTGTATATACACACATTGTATATCCATATATACACACAGGCATATATTTCCTGTTTCAGAAGTCCGTGAAGCCTCTGGAATTACCAAGAAGATGAAGTTTGTTGTTCTTTGGGCCTGTGAACTGACAGTCACATGTAGTCCAATTCTATAATGAGTATGTCCTTGCTCCAGAGAACTATGGGCTTTTTTGTTTGGCACTGGATCTCCAATGAGATTTTCCCAATTTTTAAATAGCCCTCTTTGTTTGCCTTTTGTTCCTCACCTGGACTCCCAACTCTGATGGATTTGGTGATTCTTAGCCAGCATTGAAGGGGCTTTTGGAATTTCCTCTAGTATAAGAGCTTCCCTGAGACTCCTCTCTGGGGTTTCAGAGAGCCCATCCTCTTTATAGTGGTAGTAACCAATAGCTTCCGTATTTAAGGTATAAGGCTTGTTACCATCATCCCATTTTACAGACTAGACACTGGTCTGAAGCTGATCATGCTGGAATGCTGCAGGACTGATGCAGGTTGCATGGACTTGCCAGCCACTCTCTTCCCTCATCTGAGAAACTCTGCCTAGCTCCATCATCAATCACCTTCTCAAGCGATTGTGGCTACTAAATGAAAGCTGTGTTTCATGTGAGCTGAAGACTCATTTTTCTCTTTCTTGTCCCTCAGTGACAAATGTGCACTGGTAAATGAACAGACTTGGGGTAAGCACTGTTCAAGTCCAGCTTAAGAGACAGAGGGTATTACTTCTGTTCTCTAATCAGGAAGCCACAGAACCTATTGATTCAGAAGCACTAGTTCTGTGTCTCATGGAGCAGAAGTTGATGTCTAAAGACTGAAAATAGGCACACAGACAGCTCATAGAAGCTCTCTGACTCAGATAGCACTCTTGGGTCTTGATGATAGAGGCAGTATGTTACAGCCCAGAAAACAGGCAGAGTCATAGCAAGGTCAGTTTACACAGCCTACTGGTAACCAAAGCACATGCTGAGATGGCAGGTGATTGTAGGAGCTGCTTTGGCTGAGGGACTGACAAAGACTGGCTACAATCTGATGACCAACTGTCCTGGTCCAGGAGGTAGAAGAATTTCCAGGAGATAGAGTCCCCACTGGTAAACAATAGTGACTCTCTTAGTTAAGGTCAGAAGTGGGGGTAGAGGTGGCTGTTTAGCATTTTGTCTCTGTCTCACTTCAAATTTGGCTTCAGAGAAGACTTGTCTCTACCTTGTTCCCCGGAGCCACATACTGACCGTCTTTGTGGCTTGCAAACAGAAATTTATCTCTCACGCTTCTGGAGGCTGGCAAGCCCAAGGTCAAGATGCTGGCAGGGTAATGTGTGCTGATGTCCCGGTTTCTCAATTGTCGTCTTCTTAAAGCCCGAGGGCCTCCCTCCAGCTCCTTTGATATGAGCACTAGTTTCACTCATGAGGTATAAGGTCTCCACTCTCATGGCCCAATTAGTTTCCACAGGCCTCACCTCCTAATTTTATCTCAGTGTTGAGAATGTCAATGTAGAAATTTTGAAACATTTCACACAAGCAGTGTTGATGGCTTACATTTATTTTCTGTGGAAACATTCATTTATGTGCAATTGAGAATATAGTGCCTTGTGAACCAATTGCAAAAGTCACCTACTCCAACATTTAGAAAAAGCATATTTCATAGTATGTAGCAAAAACCTTGTTTCAAGCATTTAGAAGTATAAACTTCTTAGTCATGCATAGTAGAACACACCTGTAATCCTAGCACTTGGGTTGGAAGGACACAAGGAAATATGAGTTCAAGGCCAGCCTGGGCTACATAACAGACCCTTTCTCAAGCAGTCAAAGGCTTGAGATAGGTCAGTGGTAGATTGGTACAAGCCCCTGGGTTCAATATCTCGCACTTCAAAAATAAATAAAACAAATTTGTGTGTGAGTCTGTGTGTGTGTTGTAATTTGGGGGTGGTACCTACAACTTTATGAATGCTACATAAACTTTCCTCCACTGAGCCACATCTGCAGCCAAGATAAAATAACTTTTCTCTCCATTATTTGCCTTTGAGCAAATGAAGAGTATTTGTGTGTTGTGTATATGTATGTGTGTGTGTGTGAGAGAGAGTATTTTGAGATAAATGATTGCTATTCAAGGCTACTCTTCAAACTGCCTTTTTTTTTTTTTTAAACTATCAGGGTTAACATTCAACTCACATTTATTGAGCCTAGTAACATGCTAAGGACTGTTGCCATCAAATGTTTCTGTTCCATCAAGAATATGCAATGAGTATTTTTCACTCCATCTGACCAATGAGCATGCCATGAACTGGGTCATTGAGTTGCCAGGCTCCACACAGTGAGAGATGAGGGAGATAAGGTTTAAACCCAAGTCACCTTGATTCAAAGGCAGGTTTTTTTTTTTTTCCTTCACAGAAAGAAGAGCTTTGACAAAATTCCAGTTGTTGTTTTTTTTTTTTTTAAAAAAAGCATTCCTGTTTTTTTTTTATTTGCTTCATCTGTCAAATGAATTTCTCACCCACTCATACAGTCATAAACTCCATGTAGCTAAACCTTTAAAAGACAATCAAAGCTTCCTTTGTATATTATATAGGCAATATTTGTATATACCAAGCGGCTTTGTCTCTGGTTATGAGACTGCAGAGGGAAGGGAGGTGTGAGGGAGGCATGGCTTTACGGTACCATGTTTGAGATTCAGTTAGGATATATATATTAATTAATATATATAGTTAATATTATATTAATATATATGTAAGTAAATCAGTGAACTTGAGTTTGAAAAGGTAACTTCAGCATTCCATTTCTCCCTAATATTTTTGCTATTGAACCGAAGATATGTTTCATTTGTGTTCTTTGGCCTCAATTTAAAAATTTGATAAATTCTATTGTGATTTTTTTAAAGGCAAACCAGTGATTTTTGCTATACAAGTTTTATGTATTTTTTCCTTACACAACAAAATATTAAATATTTCATCAACAGTATTGTTATGAGAAGAAACTAGTAAGCATTGCTGACAAAGAGCCCCTACCCATTGAACAAATGGCTGCCGTTTGCTCTGCCACCCATGTGGGGACTTAGGCAGAGGCCACAGGCCCTATTCAGCCTGCTTCATTTGTAAGTGTATATGCTGGAAATTTATATTTAAAAAGAGCTATCTTCATAATACAGCCATTGCATTTTTATTTCTTCTGTAGCTCAGGGTAAGGCAGGAGTCAGAGTGCATGCTACTGTGGTCCATCCATGTGGCCAGTATTGTCTTGGTATGGTGTGCATTAAAATTCACGTCTTGCCATTAACAGGAACCTATTCTGCATTATCTCAATTCCTTAGGGGCTGGGCTGTTCCAGTCATAATTAATTTTTAAACTACATATTCATCACATGCAATTTTCCTGGTAGAAAAGCATCCCACTAACCGTTCATTCTTCTCATCCAATCTCATTTAAAATAATATGTAAGATGCCCCCACTTCTTAGTGCAATGCCTGGTGTCCCCACTAATATCAAACCAGAAAAGTTCCCACATTCTGTAGCAATTTCAGTATAAGCAGAGGCATCAGCTGTTTGCAGCTGTCCCTTTGGGATCACAAAATCAAACAGCAATATCCCTGATATGGACAAAGCCCCGGCTTCAATTATTCAGTTATGCAGGGAAAACAGCATGCCAAAGTAGACCCAACACAGGCCTGCGAGCAAGAAACAGTGCATTTGAATTTAGATTCTGCCCCTGCTGTATTGCATCACCTACCATGAACCTTCCTGTCTCTGTTTTCAGGTTTATGGCCCAGTGCCCAGAGCTCTAGGTCACAATGTGAAGAGCACATGAAGATGGCTTCTCCTGTGTGCCAGGCAGATAGTCGCATATCTGTTTTCTATCAGACAATTTGTCACTAGCCTTGGAATACTCATCACCTTCCATGAAGGGTCACCAGAATATTGGTTAGAAGCTTCTCTTTCCTTATAAAGCCTCCTAGCTAAGACATGAGTGTGCCATATAAAACTTTGGTACAGTTGAAATGGAGTTTGCTCTAAGCAGGACTATGAACAGATTTGAATCTACCTCTATAACTCAGCTCATTTATCCTTTTGAAGATACACTTTCACTTGTAGAGAATTAAGAAGTGTTTTGTGATCAGTGATAGTTTTGCATGTGTAGTGTCGCTGACATGACCATTGCCATAATTGAAGCACAGCAGCTTTCATTTGTGACTTTCAAGAAACATTGATTTAGAGACATTGGCGGCAATATAAATGGCGGTATGTCTGATAGCTGTCTGTAGTAAAGAGATTGTTAACAATCCCTCATGGAAGAGGCAGAAAAGATAACAAGACCTGCTCTGAGATCCAGAGCTTCCTGCACCAGCTGCAGATGGTTTTGAATGTGCTAGGATCTATGGGCGATAGAAAAGGTAGACCTCAGTGGAACTTTTCCCATTGTGAGCTTGAGAATTGCCCATGCTCCTGTAAGTAACCTCAATAACCCCATTTATTAGCCAAGCTGGTTTACACAGAGGGCTTCCTTGATATGCCAGCTCCTTCCCTGGTCGGGGTGACTAGATAAACATTCCCTCAGGAAGTCACAGCAGCAGTGTGTTGTCATAGTTGAAGGTGAGCAATTTTTTCTTTCCTAGTGGAACAAAAAGTAGTGGCAAGTCTTACAGTTGTGGATGACTCAGATTCAACAAGAGGCCTCACTAGGTACTTTAAAAAGGGTGAATAATATACCATGTGTGTCTCTCTGCTTCTGGGATCATCCTCACTCAGGATGATCTTTTCTAGAGCCCACCATTAGCTTGTAAATTTCATGATTTCCTTGTTTTTAATTGCTGAGTAGTGTTCTATTGTGTAAAGGTACCACACTTTCTGTATCCATTCCTCAGTTGAGGGACATCTGGGTTGTTTCCAGGTCCTGGCTATTACGAACAAAGCTACTACAAACATGGTTGAGCAATTGTTCTTGTTGTATACTTGAGCATATTTTGGGTCTATACCTAGGAGCGGTATAGCTGGATCTTGAGGAAGCACTATTCCTAATTGTCTGAGAAAGCACCAGATTGATTTCCAAAGTGGTTGTACAAATTTACATTTTCACCAGCAATGGAATAAGGTTCCTCTTTCTCCACATCCTCTCCAGCATGTGTTGTCACTTGAGTTTTTGATCTTAGCCATTCTGATGGGTATAAGATGAAATTTCAGGGTTGTTTTGATTTGCATTTCTCTGATACTAAGGACACTGAACATTTCTTTAAATGTTTCTCTGTAGAGAATTCTCTGTTTAGCTCTGTAACCCATTTTTTAATTGGATTACTTGTTTTGTTGCTTTTTAACTTTTTTAGCTCTTTATATATTCTGGATATTAGCCCTCTGTCAGATATAGGGTTGGTGAAGAGACCTGTTAGGCTAGGGTCAGATGGAGGGGGAGGAGGACCTCCCCTATCAGTGCCCTTGAGAGGGGCATGGGAGGAGATGAGGGAGGGTAGGATTTGGAGGGAATGAGGGAGGGGGCTATGGCTGGGATACAAAGTGAACAAACTGTAATTAATATAAAAAAGTAAAATTGAAAAGGATGAATTAATGATGGCGGTAATGGTGCGGGCTGTGATGAAATCTGCTAGGTAACTGGATGAACCCCTCCTTTCAGTGGACATGTATGAATATTTGTAGTCAGAAGACTGTAGGATGGAAGCCGCAGTCTACTGTTACTTCCTGCTCTGCTCTACAGTCAGGACCTGCACTCCTCCAGTGGATGCCTGGGTTGACACCGAGCCACGTCTAATCTGTAGTAACCTTTTCTTTTCTTTTCCCTTTAGTTCCAACCCTCAGTCTCTTTTCTGTTTGTGGGATAAGGCTAGAGAGGGAAAAATCATTTAAAATTTGGAAGCCTAGAAAATACTAATTTTGGTTCCTACTTTTTAAAAACTTGTTATTGATTCTGTGCGATTCTTGATCCCATTAAGGCTGCTAGAACTCCAGGTAAGCTGCGTACCTGGGGACTTCCTTTCACGCTTTGGTTCCTCCCATTCTACCCCAAATATTCCCACTCTTGCCATGTCCCAGTCCTTAACTCTAGCAGAGACCCCGCTCTACCACGATGTACCCCAGCCATGGGAACTTAAGCCCCCAAATTGGTTGGACACTGTCTACTCAACTACAGGCCACTCTGGCCAGAAGACCAGAAAGGAAACAGAAACCAGGAGACAAAACACCCAATGAACAAAGAAAAACTCAGAAACTGGCAGCTAGACCTGGAATCAGCCCAAATCCAGATATCTGGATGCAAATGTAAAAACAAAATCAGTGACAGCCAGGGCAATACATCACCAACAGAGCACATTTATGTTTCCATAAGAAGCCCAGAATATTCTACCACAGTAAAGCAAAAGAAATAGATCTTAAAACCAAATTTAAGAAGATTACAGAGGTTCTTAAAGAATTCAAGAAAGCTGGGCAGGGTGGTACATGCCAGTAATTCCAGGAGGAAGAGGCAGGTAGATGCTGTGAGTTCAAGGCTAGTTTGATCTACAAAGTGAGTCCAGGGCAGCCGCTGCTACACAGAGAAACTCTGTCTCAAGAGCCAAACCAAACCAAAACAACAACAACAACATCGGAAATTCAAGAAAACACAAATAATTAGAGGAAATGAATAAATCCCTTAAATAAAGCCAAGAAAGCCACAAAAAAACAAAGGTGAAGGAAATGAATAAAACTGTTCAAGACCTGAAAATAAAAATAGAAGCATCAAAGAAAACACAAAATAAGGGAATTCAGGAAATGTAAAATCTAGGTCAGCAAACAGAAACTACAGACTCAAGCATCACCAATAGAATAGAAGAGAGAATCTCGGGCATTGAAGATACTAGAAGTTGATACCTTGGTCAAAAAAAATGTAAAATATAAAAAATTCCTGACACAAGCATCCAGGAAATCTGGGACAGCATAAAAAGACCAAACCTAAAAATAATAGGAATAGAAGAAAAATCTCAGCTCAAAGGCCCAGAAGACATTTTAAACTAAATTGTAGAAGAAAATTTTCCTAACCTAAAGGAGATGGTATAAAAGTACAAGAAACTTATAGAACACCAGAATAGAAAAGAAAATACCCATACCATGTAATAATTAAAACACTAAACATGAAATTAGACAAAGAATATTAAAAGTTGTGAAAGAAAAATATCAAGTAACATACAAAGGTAGATGTGTTGGAATTATACCCGACTTACCAATGGAGACTCTAAAAGCCAGAAGGTCCTGGACAGATGTCCTACAGACTCAAGAGACCACAGATGCCAGCCCAGACTACTATAACCAGCAAAACTTTCAGTCACCATAGGGGAAGAAAAAATATATTCCACAATAAAGGCAAATTTGAACAATATTTAACCAAGAATCCAGATCCAAAGAAGGTACTAGGAGGAAAATGCCAACATAAGGAAGTTAACTACACCCATGAAAACACAAGAAATAAATAATCTCTCACAAGCAAAACCAAAAGAAGGCACATACACACATTGCCACCACCACCAACAAAATAGGAATTAACAATTATTGGTCTTTAATATCTCTCAATATCAATGGACTCGATTTCCTAATAAAAAGACACAGGCTTAAAGAATGAATGTGAAAACAGGATCCATCCTGCTACATACAGGAAACACACCGCAAAGAGCTTTCAAGCAAATGGACATAAGAAACAAGCTGGTGTAACCATTCTAATATCTAACAAAATAGACTTCCAACCAAAATTATTAAAAAAAATATGGGGAAGGAACCATCATACTCATCAAAGAAAAAAAATCCACCAAGATGATGTCTCAAATTTGAACAAGTGTACAGAATACAATACCCGAATACAAGGGTACCCACTTTTGTAAAAGAATGATCAACAAAGCTTAAATCACACATTGACCCTTATATATTGATAGTGGGAGACTTCAACACAGCATTCCCACCAAAGGATGGGCCATCCAGACAAAAATTAAACAGTTGTTAAATTGAGCTAACAGGTATTGTAAACCAACTGAACCTAACAAATATCTATAGTACATTTCACCACAACCTTAAAGAATATGCATTCTTCTCAGCATGTCAGATAACTTTCTCCAAAGTTTTTGACCACATACTTGGTCACAAAGCAAGTCTCAACAGATACAAGAAATTGAGATAATCTCCTGCATCCTATCAGTTTGCCATGGAGTAAATGGATTTCAACAACAGAAACACCAGAAAGCCTACAAACTCATGAGAACTGAACAACTCTGTTGAATGACTACTGAGTCAGGATAGGACAGGAGCCTACTATAGAGGGCCTCTGAAAGACTCTACCTAGCATCAAAGCAGATGCCAAACCTTGAAGAGAGTGCAGGGAATCATATGAAAGAAGGGGGAGTTAGTAAGACCTGGAGAGGACAGGAGCTCCACAAGGACCAAATATATCTGGGCACAGGGATCTTTTCTGAGACTGATTTTTGAACCAAGGACCATGCATGGATATAACCCCTGCTCAGGCACAGCCCATGGCAGCTCAGCATCCAAGTGGGTTTGTTTCCCTAGTAATGGGAATAGGGACTGTCTCTGATATGAACTCAGTGGCTGGCTCTTTGGCCCCCCCCCTTTCCCCGAGGGAGGAACAGTATTGATAGGCCACAGAGGAGGACATTGCAGCCAGTCCTGATGAGACCTGATAAACTAGGGTCAGATGGAAGGGAGGAGGACCTCCCTTATCAGTGGACTTAGAGAGGGGCAGGGAGGAGATGAGAGAGGGAGGGCAGGGTTGGGAGGGAATGAGGGAGGGGGCTACAGGTGGGATACAAAGTAAATAAGCTGTAATTAATATAAAAAATAAAAATTAAAAAAAGAAATCAAAGACCTAGAATTCAATGAAAATGAATGTACAACATATTCTAACTTATGGGAAATAATGAAAGCTGTGTTAAAAGGAAAATTTATAGCACTGAGTACCTACAGAAAAAGTGAAAGTATCTCATATTAACAACTTAAGAGCACATTTGAAAGCTCTAGAACAAAAAGAAGCAAATGCACCCTAGAGCTGTAGATACAGGAAATAATCAAACTGGGGACTGACATCAATAAAATAGAAACAAAGAGAACAATACAAGGAGTCAATGAAACAGAGTTGGTTCTTTGAGAAAATAAAAAAGCTAGACAAACCCTTTGCAAACTTATTAAAAGATGGAAAAAGAATAGCCAAAGTATCAAAATCAGAAATGAAAAGTGGGACATAACAACAGATACTGAAGAAAGCATGTCATAATGACCAGAATCTGGAAACAACCCAGTTGTCCCTCAGCTGAAGAATGGACATAGACATTGTGGTACATTTACACAATGGGATACTACTCAGCAATTAAAAACAAAGAAATCATGAAATTTGCAGGCAAATGGTGGGATCTAGAAATGATCATCCTGAGTGAAGTATCCCAGAAGCAGAAAGACATGCATGGTATATACTTATATGTGGTTATTAGACATATAATATAGGACAATCATACTAAATCTGTACACCTAAGGAAGCTAATCAAGAAGGACCCTGGTAAGATGCTCAATCTTCATTCAGAAAGGCAAATGAGATGGACATCAGAAGAGGGAGAAAACATGGAACAGGACAGGAGGCCATCAGAGAGGGCCTCTGAAAGACTCTACCCAGCAGGGTATCAAAACATGCTGAGATTCATAGTTAAATTTTTTGCAGAGTGCAGGGAATCTTATGAAAGAAAGGGGAAATAGAAAGACCTGGAGGGAACAGGAGCTTCACAAGAGGAACAACAGAACCAAAATATCTGGGCACAGGGGTCTTTTCTGAGACTGATACTCCATACAAGGACCATGCATGGAGGTAACAGAAGTAGTTCATGGCAGCTCAGTGTCCAAGAAGGTTCCCCAAAAAGAGGAACAGGGAAAAACTGACATGAACTCATAGGCTGGCTCTTTGATCACCTCTACCTGAGAGGGAGCAGCCTTACCAGTCTACAGAGGAAGACAAAGAAGCCAGTCCTGATGAGACCTGATAGGCTAGGGTCAGTTGGAAGGGGAGCAGGACCTATCCTATCATTGGACTGGGGGAGGGGCATAGAAAAAGAAGCGGGAGGGAGGGTGGCATTGGAAGGGAGTGGGAGAGGGGGCTACAGGTGGGATACAAAGTGAATAAACTGTAACTAATAAAATAAAATAAATATAAATTAATTAAAAACCCACAGAGGTAAGCCTCACCAATATATTAAAAAATATGGGAGAGAAGATCTCAAGTCTCAAACAAATGGACACACCAGTAAAATATAATGCTAAACCTAAAAATATCTGGGCATAAAACATCTTGGAATCTGGAACACTATCAATAGACAAATCTATGCATTATAGATATATAATGAGATATATAATGAGAAAAACCCAGGTCAAAGCACAAAGTATTTTAAAACTAAATTATAGTAGATTTCCCCCATATAAAGAAGGAGATGCTTAACAAAACACAAGAGGTAAACAGAACACCAGTCAGAGAGGAAAAGAGCAGAAACTCTCCACCACACATAATGATCAAAAGGCTAAATATTCAGAACAAACAAGGGATATTAAAAGCTGAATGGGACAAAGACAAAGTCACATATAAAGGCAAGCCTCTTAGAATAACACCTGTTTTTTTCTTTTTTTTTAAATTACTTATTTATTTAGTCATTTTACATCATCGCCCCCTCCATTCTCTTCCCTCTAACCCCTCTCCCCTAATCCTCAGAAAAGGGGAGTACCCCCCCCCCAATCTATCTCAGGACATTAAGTTACATCAGGACTGAGCACATCCTATTTCTATTCCCCTGTGGTCTGATGAGGCACAGCAGGCAGCAGAGTCCATCACAGAGACAGCCCCTACTCCCCTTACTAGGGAACCCATAGGAAGCCCAAACTGCCCATTGGTTACATCTGCTTAGGGAGACCTAGGTCCAGTCCATACATAGTTCTTGGTTTTAGCTTCATTCTTCTCAAGCCTCTCTGGGCCCTGGTCACTTGGTTCTCTTGGTATTCTTGTGTAGTTCCTGTCCTCTTCAGGTCCTTCTATCCTTTTCCCCACTTTTTTTTTTTTTTACTAGATTCCCTATGCTTTATCCAATATTTGTCTATGAGTCTCAGAATCTATTTTGATCTGCTACTGGGTGGAGCCTCTCAGAGGACAGCTATGCTAGGCTCTCATTTCAAGCATAGCAAAATATCATTAATAGTGTCAGGGGGTGTCTTTTTTCTATCGCGTGGGTCTCAGGTTGTGCCAGGCATTGGTTGAATAGTACCTCAATCTCTACTCTATCCTTGTCACTTACATCTTATAGGTGGAGTAAATTTTGGGTCTAAGTTTTTGTGGGTGGGTTGGTGTTTCCCTTCCTCCACTCACTATTTAGACAGTGTCCTCTTCAGTCTTCATGACCAAAAGTTCCAACTAGAGTCACCCCCATATTCTCCCAGAAGCCTACCCGGTCTTAGGTCTCCAGCTTGTCACAGGTGCTCCCACCCATGGGTTCTCCTTTCTCTGCAGATCCTCTGTCCTCTCACCCCTGCTCCCTCCAGGCCTGATCTCCACCCCCATTTCTCTCTGCTCCTCCTCTCCTACCTTGTTTCATCTCTACAACCTCTTCTGCTGTCTATTCTATTTTCCCTTCTGACTGGATTTAAGCATCCTCCCTTGTGTTCTTCTTGTTACCCAACTTCTTTGGGTCTGTGAATTCTAGTGTGTTTATTCTGTAGTATGTTGCTAAAATCCACTTATAAGTGAGTATATATCATGTGTGTCTTTCTGGGCCTGGGTTACCTCACTCAGGATGGTCAGTACTCCTCCTATATACAAATGATAAACAGGGTGAGAAAGAAATCAAGGAAAATACACCCTTCATAACAAAGAAAGCACAAACTGAGGAAATCCTGGAGAGAGGGAGAGAAATTAGAGAAGAAAAGAGGAACTACAGAGGTAAACATCACAAACAAAATATAAGATATGGAGGAAAGAATCTCGGGTATAGAAGATTCTAAGAGATCCATCAAAGAAAATGTTAAATCTAAAAAATTCCTGCCACAAAACCTCCAAGAAATCAAGAATACCATGAAAAGATGAAACCCAAGAACAATAGGAATAGAAGAAAGAAAAGATTCTGGGCTCCAAGTCCCAGAAAATACTTTTAACAAAATCATAGAAGAAAATTTTCCCAGCCTAAAAGCATACAAGCCTAAAAGCATACAAGAGGTCTATAGAACACCAAATAGATTAGACTGCCACATAATAATCAAAACACTAGATGTACAGAACAAAGAAAATACTAAAAGCAGCAAGGGAAATAGGCCAAGATAATGTATAATGGCAAACCAATCAGAATCACACCTGACTTTTCAGCAGAGATCATAAAATTCAGAAGGATCAGCAGATGTCTTGCAAACCCTAAGAGAAACAGATGCTAGTTCAGACTACTATACCCAGCAACACTTTCAATCTCCATAGATGGAAAAGCACGATATTCCATGACAGAACCAAATTTAAATAATATCTATGCACAAACCAAGCCCTAAAAAGATACTAGAAGGAAAACTCCTACCCAAAGGGGATAACTATACACCAAAACACACAGGATACAAATAACTTCACTACAGCAAAACCAGCCCACAAGCACACTACTGCAACCAACATCTAAATAAAAGAAACTAACAGTCACTGGTCATTAATCTCTCTCAACATCAATGGACTCAACTTTCCAATAAAAAGACATACTCTAACAGAATGGATGCATAAACAGGACCCAGTATTCTGCTGCACACAAGAAAAATACCTCTGCCACAAATACAGACATTACCTGAGAGTAAAGGTCTGGAAGGTTTTCCAAGCAAATGGACCCAAGAAGCAAGTGGGAGTAGCTATTCTACTATCAAATAAAATAGACTTTCAACCAAAATTAGTCAGAAGTGATGAAGAAGGACACTTTATACTTATCAAAGGAAAATTCAACGAAGATGACATCTCAGTTATGAACATGTATGTCCCCAATACAAGGGAATCCACATTTGTAAAAGAAACATTAATAAAGTTTAAACCACACATCGATCCCAACACATTAATAATGACACTAACAGATGTCATGAATCAAATGGGCCTAACAGACAATTAAAGAACTTTATACCCAAGCACAAAAAATCCCTTCTTCTCGGCTCCTCATAGAACTTTTTCCAAAACTGATCATACAGTAGAGTACAAAGCAAGCCTCAACAGATACAGACCACCATGGACTAAAGCTGGACCTTAACAACAACAGAAATAACAAAAAGCCTACACACACATGAAAAATAAAGAACTCTCAATGACAACTGGGTCAGGAAAGAAATAAAGAATAAAGAATTCAATGAAAATGAAGGCACAACCTAGCCAAACTTATGGGACAAAATGAAAGCAGTACTAAAAGGAAAGTTCATAGCACTAAGTGACTTCTTAAAAAAAAATCGAGACATCTCATACAAGCAACTTAACAGCATACCTTAAAGAATTAGAAAAAAAAGACACACCCAAGAGGAGTAGACAGTGGGAAATAATTAAACGCAGAGCAGAGATAAATAAATTAGAAATAAAACAATTCAAAGAATGAACAAAACCAGGAGCTGGTTCTTTGAGAAAATCAACAAGATAGACAAATTCTTAGCTAAACTAACTAAAAGACAGAGAGACACTATCCAAATCGACAAAATCAGAAATGAAAAGATACCATAATGACAGACACTGAGGAAATCCAAAGACTCATTAGGTCCTACTTCAAAAGCCTATATACAACAAAAATTGAAATCTAAATGAAATGGGCAATTTTCTTGATAGATTCCATTTACAAAAGTTGAATTAAGATCAGGTAAATAAATTAAATAATCCTATATCCCCTAAGGAAATAGAAGCTGTCATCAAAAATCTGCCAACCAAATAAAAGCCCAAGATCATATAGTTTCAGCACATTCAAATAAGAGTCAATTCCAATACTCTTCAAACTATTCCACAAAATAGAAACAGAAGATACATTACCAAATCCATTCTAGGAGGCCGTAGTTACCTTGATACCTAAACCACACAAAGAAAGAGAATTTCAGACCAATCTCTCTTATGAACATTAATGCAAAAATATTTAATAAAATACTCGCAAACTGAATCCAAGAACACGTCAAAGATATCATCTACCATGATCAAGTAGGCTTCATCCCAGGCATGCAGGGGTGGTTCAATATATGGAAATACATTAATGCAATCCACCAAATTAATAAATTGCAAGAAAAACCCCACATGAGCATTTCCTTAGATGCTTAAAAAGCATTTGTCAAAATCCAAAACCCATTCATATTTAAAGTTTTGGAGAGATCAGGAATACAAGGCACATACCTAAACATAGTAAAGGCAAGATACAGCAAGCCTATAGCCAAGATTAAACTAAATAGAGAGAAACTTAAATCAGTTCCACTGAAATCAGGGACAAGGCAAGGCTGCCTGATCTCTCTGTACCTATTCAACATAATATTGGAAGTCCTAGCTAGAGCAATAAGACAAGTAAAGGAGACAAAGGGATAACAACAAGAAAGGAAGAAATCAAAGAATCTCCACTCGCAGAGATACGACGGTATACATGAATTCCACCAGAGAACTCTTACAGCTGTGAAACAACTTCAGTACACTGGCTGGGTACAAAATTAACTTCCAAAAATATAAAACAGTGGTATTCCTGTATATAAAAGACAAATGGGCTGAGAGAGAAATTAGGGAAACAACACCCTTCACAACAACCACAAATAACATAAAGTACCATGGCGTAACCCTAGCCAAGCAAGTGAAAGACTTGTATGAAAAAAAATTCAAGTCTCTGAAGAAAGAAATTGAAGAAGATATCAGAAGATGGAAAGATTGCCCATGCTCATGGCCTGGTAGTATTAAGATATTAAAAATAGACTTCCTACCAAAAGCAGTCTATAGAATCAATTTAATTCCCATCAAAATACCAACACAATTCTTTACAGAACTTGAGAGAACAATTTTCAACTTCATATGGAAAAACAAATTCTGTACAATAAAAGATCTGGAGATATCTCTATTTCTGAGCTCTTTACTATAGAACAACAGTAATAAAAACTGCATGGTCCTGGCATAAAAACAGACTGGTGGATCAATGGAATATAATTGAAGGCCCAGAAATAAACCCACACAGATATAGACACCTGGTTTTTGACAAAGGAGCCAAAAACATCCAATGAAAAAAGATAGCATCTTCAACAAATGGTGCTGGTATAACAGGATGTCTACATGTAGAAAAATGAAAATAAACACACACATCACCCTGCTCAAAAGTAAAGTCTAAGTGGATCAAAGACCTCAACATAAAACCAGATACACTAAAACTGTTAGAAGACAAAGTGAGTAAGAGCCTTGAACCCATTGGCACAGGAGATAACTTCCTGAACAGAACACTAAGAGTTCAGGCTCTAAGATCAACAATTAATAAATGGGACCTCATGAAACTGAAAAGCTTCAGTAAAGCAAAAGACATGGTCAACAGAACAAAAAGACAGCCTACACACTGGGAAAAGATCTTCACCAATGGTACATCTATAGAGGCCTAAAAGCTAGAATATATAAAGAACTCAAGAAATTAAACACCAACAATCAAAAATCTGATTTAAAATGGGATACAGAGTTAAACAATAGGGGAATATCGAATGGTAGAGAAATACTTAAAGAAATGTTCCCCATCCTTAGTCATAAGGGAAATGCAAATCAAAATGAGTCCATCTCACACCCATCAGAATGGCTAAGATAAAAAACTCAAGTGACAACACATGCTGGAGAGGATGTGGAGGAGAAAGGGGAACCGTCCTCCATTGCTGCTGGGAATGTAAACTTGTACAAACAATTTGGAAATCAACCTGTCACTTTCTCAGAAAACTGGGAATAGTGTTGCCTCAAGACCCATCTTTACCTTTCCTAGGCATATATCCAAAAGATGCTCAACCATTCAGCAAGTACATTTGCTCAAGTATATTCCCAGCAACTTTAGTCACAATAGCCAGAATCTGGAAACAATCTAGATGTCCCTCAACTGAAGAATGGATACAGAAATTGTGGTACATTTACACAATGGAATACTACTCAGCAATTAAAAACAAAGAAATCATGACATTTGCAGTTATATAAATGGAACTAGAGAAGGTTGTCCTGAATGAGGTATCACAGAAACAAAAAGACACACACGGGCATATATTCACTTATAAGTTCATATTAGCCATATAATATAGGGTAAACATACTAAAATCTACAGACCTAAATAAGCTAAGCAAGGAGGACCCTAGGGAAGGTGCTTAATTCTTATTCAGAAAGGAAAACAGGATAGACATCAAGAGTGGTAGAAGAGTGGGATAGGACAGGAGCCTACCACAGATGTTCTCTGAAGGATTCCATCCATCAGGGACCATAGTAGATGCAGAGACTCACAGCCAAATTTTGGACAAAGCAGAAGGAGTCTTATGGAAGAAGGAGGATATAAAAGGACCCGGAGAGGACAGGAGCCACACGAGGAGACCAATAAAGGAAAAAAAAGCTAACAAAACAAAACAAAACAGGACCCATGGGGGACTGGATTGCAGAGACTGATGTATCAACCAAAGAATATACATAGAAAAGACCTAGACCTCCTGCTCAGATGTAGCCCATAGACAGCTCAGTGTCCATGTAGGCTCCCTCATAAGAGGAGAAGAGACAGTCTCTGACATGTTGCCTGCTCCTTGATCACTTCTCCCTGGTGGGGTGACCTAGCCAGCCCACAGAGGAAGAGGATCCGGGCAGTCCTGATAGACCTGATAGACTAATGTCAGACAGTATGGGAGGAGGACTTTCCCTATCAGTGGACTAGGGAAGATGGATAGGGGAGGAAGAGAAAGGGAGGGTGGGACCAGGAGGAGATAAGAGAAGGAGCTACAACCAGGATATAAAGTGAACAAATTGAAATAATAATAATAATAGTAATAACAACAATAAAGAAAAATTTCATGTTTTTTCTTCTCTCTTTGCTTCTAATGTTTGAATTAGGAGGTAAGGTCTCAGGTATGGCTCTCTTTCCATGCCTGCCTGGCTGCTTCCATGGTTCCTGCCATGATGGTCCTGGACTTACCCTCTGAAACTAAGCAAGTCCCTAAGTAAATGATTTCTTTCATAAGTTGGCTGGGTTGTGGTGTCTCTCCATAGCAATAGAATAATAACTAAAGAGTTTGAACTTAGAATATATAAAGAAATAAAAAGATTGGAACACCAAGAAGCAACCTAATTAAAAATGGGGTATAGATGTAAAAAGAGTTATGAAAAGATGAAACGCAAATGACTTAGAAAAATTTCAAAAAAAAGAAAAAAGACTTAAAACATTTGTGCTGTCTAGTTTTATGTCAACTTAACACAAGCTAGAGTCATCTGAAAATAGGGAACCCTAGTTGAGAAAAAGCCTTCATAAGATCTGGTTGGAGGGTGTTTTAAACCAGTAGGGCAACTTACATTGTGGGTGTTGCTACCCCTGGGCTGGTGGTCCTAATTTTTTATACTTTTTATTATATTAGTTTATTTACTTCAAATCACAAGGGTGCCCCTCCCTCCCCTTTTCCCAGTCACCCCACTTCTCTTTCCCCCTTCCCCTTTTCCCCCAGAAAAGGGGAGCCTCCTCCCCTATATTAATCTTCCCCAGCACATCAAATCACATTCAGATTGAGCATATCTTCATCCCCCGAGGGAGTGCTGCCAGGGGGAAGTGATCGAAAAACATGCAATATTGCCCATGTTAGAAACAGCATCCCTCTTTACTTGCCAAGTGCCCGTATGAAGACCAGATCACCAGTCGTCTACATGGTGTGCAGCGTCCCTATGTCCAGATCATGCATGCTCCTTAGCTGTCTCAATCTCTGAAAGCCCCCATGGGACTGGGTTAGTTATTTCTGTTGATCTTCTTTTAAGGCTCTTGTCCCTTCATGTCCTTCCATTTTTCCCTCAACACTTCCACAGGACCCCCAGAATTCTGCTGGGGCTGCAAGTCCCAGCGTCTGTCCCCATCCACTGCTGGCTGGAGCCTCCCAGACCACAGCCAAGTTAGCCTCTTCTGAAACCATAGCAGAGTATCATTATCAGTGTCAGGGCTGGCTCTCTACCATGGGGTTGGTCGCAGGTTGGGCCAATTATTGTTTGGACTTTCCCTCAGTCTTTGTTTCCTCTTTATCCTTGCACTTGAAGGCAGGGTAATTTTGGATCACATGTTTTGTCAGTGTGTTGTGTTTCCCCTCCTTCTCCTAGTTCTTCCTGGCTAGGAGGCAGGCACTTCAGTACTGTGCAAGCCATAATGAACAAACCAGTATGCAACACTTCTCCATGGCCTCTATGTCAGCTCCTGCTTCAGCTTTCCACTGTGCCTGAGTTCTTGTCCTGCTTTCCTTCAGTGATGAACAGTGACATGGAAGTGTATGCTAAGTAAACCCTTTCCTTCCCAAGTTTCATTTGCTCATGGTGTTTTCACAACAATAGTACTCCTGACTAAGGCAGTGTCCCTAGCCATCAAAGAAATGCAAAATAAAACTACTTTGAAATTTCATCTTTTCTTAGTCGGCATGGCCAAAATTAATATGAATGACAGCACAGCCAGCCAAGAATGCAGAGAAAAAACATTTATCTATTGCTGGTAGAAGTACAAATTTATACAACCACTATGGCACTTACTGTGGTTCCTCACAAAGCTGAAAGTTGATTTACTTCAAGATTCAGCTATACCACTTTTAGGCATATGCCCAAAGGACCCTACATCTTACTCCAGGGATGTTTGCTCATCCATGTTCATTGCTGCTGTATTCATAATGGCCACTAACTGGAGACAGCCTAGATGTCCCTCAATGGAAGCATGGATAATGAAAATATGGGACTTTTGTACAGAGGAATATTATTCAGCTGTTAAGAAAAATGAAATTATGCAATTTGCAAGTAAACGAATGTCTGGAGATAGAAACAATCATTCTGAATAAGGTTGCCCAGACCCCAGAAGGCAATAAATTTTGTATATTTTCTCTTATATGTAAGGGTTCGTGTTTAGACCTTAGGTATGTGTTTTCCAATCAAAATAGCTACAGAAGTTAGATAGCTTGCAAGAGACTGGAGGGTGGGGTAAGAACACATGATCTTCCAAGGAAATGGAAATAAAAGGTAGTGTAAAAAGGAGAGTGGAAGGACAGGATAATAAAGAGCCCATGAGGAGAGACAACTAACATTAAAGATCTTTGGAAAAGCCATATGGAAGTCTACTACTGTAGACTAAGATATACCCATATCTGAAAGGAATTTCAGTAGAGTTACCATATCACTGAGAGAGAAAACATCAACTGCATATCTTACGCCTACAAGTAAAACCTCCAGCATTTGGAAAGTTTACAACTTTTGCATTTTTGGCCAATGGGGTGCACTAGACCCTTCGAACATCAAAGGCTATTGCCAAGCCTTTTGGTTATGCTATAAACTTTATAGTAAGACTTCATTGCTGGAGTGGAAACTGACTTATGTCATCAAATTTGGAGAAATAGAATTGGTGCCACACTAGAAGTTTCACCTCTATTGACTAGTATCCATGGCTTTGAAAGATATGTTGCACATTTCTGGAGTCAAAAGTAATCATGAGTATCACCCAATAGTCTGACCTGTAAAAGCAACCTGGCTGCAAGATATATTGGTAAAATAATGGTGCAAATGTTATTAGAGTAAACAACTAATTAAAAAATGTAATTTAAGGCCTACTTTATGAGATGGAACCTGTATCTAACACTGCTAAAGTGACCAAGAGCCTGTGACTAGATTGTTCATGGGCCATAGGGAAAAACCTACTAGTCTTATTCTTTTAAAGGAAAATAATAATAGAATAATTCCTAATGACATGTTATCCATAGGTCATTAAATTGCTCAACACTCATTACAAAAGCTTCTTCTTGCAGTAGATGGGAACTAACACAGAGAGTCACACTGGGCCATGTAGAGAAAGTGAGAGACTTTGGAGCACTCAGCCCTAAATGGAACATCTCCTTCAAACCTCTCCCCTTAAGGTTCAGAAGAGGGGGCAGAAACATTATAAGAGCCAGAGGTTGTAGATGAGTCCAAGAAAACTTCCAAATGTAACAGAACTAATTCACATAAGAACTCACAGAGACTGTGAGAGTATGCAGAAGACCCGTACATGTTCAAGCCAGACATAGTCTCAGAACTGAGAATGGCAAGTGGTCACAACTCCCATCACAACCAAAAAGCTATCTGGAATTGATACTTTATGGGAAAGATAAATCCTTTTTCTTCAATGGAATGTCTCTGAGTGTACACCTACATTCCAGGTCAGTCCTCATGCCCAGAAATTTGGCCAACACACAACAAATTTAAAAAATTTTTGTATTTGTATGGACATTTAGTATTGCTTTGATATTTTAGCCTTTAAAAATATTTTAGAGATGATTAATAGATGACATGCCAGTGGACATGCTGGAGAAAAGGAACATGAATTAGGTGGCATGGATGTGGAAGAAGTTGGGGGTAGGAATATGAGCAAAATATATAAGGAAAAAATTAAAAAAAATAAGAATAGACTATGGTGTATGCCCAAGCCAGAGTTCTGTGTAGCCAAACGAACAAAACCCAACAACAATCACAGCAAAAGATAACACACAATAAACATTTACTGTTGAGTCAAGATTAATGTAAGCGAGTGGTTCTCAACCTGTGGATTGTGACCCTTTTGGGTGATAAATGACTTTTTCACAGGAGTTGCATATCAGATATTTACATTAAGATTAATAACAATAACAAAGTTATAGTTATGAAGTAGCAACAAAAATAATTTTGTGGTCGTGGTCATTACAACACAAGGGTTGTAGCATTAAGAAGGCTGAGAATCATTGGGCTGTGCAGTAATCTTCAGGATATACATTTTAGGTAAAAAAAAAAAAATGAAGGTAGAGAAAAATGTGTGCTATGACATCAGTACCTAAGGCACCAAGGCTGGGAACTGTGTGTGGTAGGTGTGTACTACTAGCCTCTTTGAGCTGTGTAATAATGTAGCACATGGATATGGAATGACCCTTAATACAACTTTCATCTCTCAAAGTTCTGGATGCCAGAGGCTCAAAACCTGTTAGGGGCATGTTCCCTTATAATGGCCAAAAGGAGGCGCCTAAGTAGTCTCTTCCTGGTGTTTGCTGGTTGCTGCCTGGCTTTGGTGCTTCTTAGACTGTAGTTATACCACACTAACTTCTGCCTCCGTATTAATGTGATCTTCTTAACTGTCTGTTTCTGGCTCTAAGCCTTCTCCCTTGACTTACAGAGTCATCATTCACTACACTGTATCAAAGCTCAACTCAATTACACCTGCAAAAGAACAGTTTCCAGCATATCTTTTTAGGACTATTATTAAACCCTTAACAGAGGCTACAAAAACATACATATATAACAGAGGGCTTTGTTTTTTAGAGTAAATATTATTTTAAAGTTGAAACATGTAAATAGTTATATAATTATCAAACAAAATTAAATATAAGGTAAAAATAAAATGAAATAAAGTATAGAGTATTGAGTGTATGGCATACTATGGGGAGACTATTTTGTTTTATTTTATTTTTAAATTTCATTTTATTTTTCTATAAGCATACGAAATGACAGGTTTCCTTATAGCATTTTACTAATACATAAAACTACTTTTATGATTTTAAAACAAGCTCCTTTAGCCATGTTTTTCTAGTGAGATATATTTTAAAGAAAACAGAATGGAAACTGTTTTCAGTAATTATGTAGTTGGTGGTAGCGATGGTGCAATTATTTTAAGACTGTTCAATGTGTACCTTCTAGATGAAGCAAGTAAGTTAGTGTGTATGTGAATGGAAAAAGTACATTATCATCATGAAGCGAGGCCACACTGGCTCACAAACCTTAGAGGTCTAAGTGTGAAACAGAAACTGAACCATGAGCTCATGGTGTATCTAACTTTAAGGCAACAGAACAATAACTACTGCTCATTTAAAAAGTCAAGGAAACATCTGGGTTGTTTCCAGGTTCTGGCCATTACGAATAAAGCTGCTACAAACATGGTTGAGCAAATGTCTATATTGTGTACTTGAGCATATTTTGGATATATGCCTAGGAGTGGTGTAGCTGGATCTTGAGGAAGTGCTATTCCTAATTGTCTGAAAAAGTGCCAGATTGATTTCCAAAGTGGTTGTACAAGTTTACATTCCCACCAGCAGTGGAGGAAGGGTTCCCCTTTCTTCACATCCTCTCCAGCATGTGTTGTCACTTGAGTTTTTGATCTTAGCCATTCTGATGGGTGTAAGGTGAAATCTCAGGGTCGTTTAGATTTGCATTTCCCTAATGACTAAGAATGTTGAGCATTTCTTTAAGTGTTTCTCTGCCATTTGATATTGCACTATTTTTTATTAATTTATTTATTTTTATATCAATCACAGG
>CM053750.1:25547659-25568586 GCA_028658305.1 Pachyuromys duprasi | reverse complement strand
ATCGTCTTTAGTTGTCTTATTGCTCTAGCTAAGACTTCAAGTACTATGTTGAAGAGATATGGAGACAATGGGCAGCCTTGCCTAGTGTCTGATTTCAGTGGGATTGATTTAAGTTTCTCTCCATTGAGTTTGATGTTAGCTATAGGCTTGCTGTATATTGCCTTTACTATGTTTAGGTATGTGCCTTGTATCCCTAATCTCTCCAAGACTTTAAACATGAATGGGTGTTGGATTTTGTCAAATGCTTTTTTGGCATCTAGGGAGATGATCATGTGGTTTTTCTCCTTCAGTTAGTTTATATGGTGGATCACATTGATGGATTTCTGTATATTGAACCACCCTTACATGCCTTGAGAAATTCCACCTACCTAAATTAAGCCAAGATCAGATAGGAAGAATGAATAGACCTATATCCCCCAAGGAAAGAGAAGAAGTCATCAACAGCCTCCCTACGAAAAAAAGCCCTGGGCCAGATGGTTTTAGTGCAGAATTCTACCAGACCTTCAAAGAAGTCCTAACACCAATCCTCTATAAAGTGTTCCACAAAATAGAAATAGAAGGAAAATTACCGAACTCTTTCTATGAAGCCACAGTCACCTTGATACCTAAACCACACAAAGATATTGCACTATTGAGAATTCTCTGTTTAGCTCTGTACCCCATTTTTAAAAATTGGATTACCTGATTTTTTGATGTCTAACTTTTTGAGTTCTTTATATATTCTGGATATTAGCCCTCTGTCAGATAAAGGGTTGAATCTTTTCCCAGTGTGTAGGCTGTGGTTTTGTTTTGATGACAGTGTCCTTTAATTTACAGAAGCTTTTCAGTTTCAGGGACCATGCATGGATATAACCTAACACTTCTGCACAGATGTGGCCCCATGGCAGCTTGGTTTCCAAGTGGGTCCCCTAGTAATGGGAACAGGGACTGTCTCTGACATGAACTCAGTAGCTGACTCTTTGATCACCTCCCTCTGATGGGAGAGCAGCCTTACCAGTCCACAGAGGAAGACAGTACAGTTAGTCCTGATGACACCTGAAAAGCTCAGGTCAGAGGGAAGGGGAGGAGGACCTCCCCTATCAGTGGATTTGGGGAGGGCTATGGAAAGAACTTAGGAAGGGTGGGATTGGGAGGGAATGAGGGAGGGGCTACAACTGGGATACAAAGTGAATAAACTGTAATTAGGATCACCAGCAGGGATGCTATTGCTTCCCATCATACTGCAGAGCTTGGACCTATTGGAGGCTACAAAAAGGTAGCCATATTTCAGACCTCAGGCTAACGCCTGTCTTGTTCCCTGTTTTTTCCCTCTTCTGCTGTCTATCCATTTGCCTTTCTGAATGAGGAATGAGCATCATACCCAGGGTCCTGCTTCTTCCTTAACTTCTTGAGGTGTACAGATTTTAGTATGTTTATCCTACATCTAATATCCACTCATAAGTGAGTATTTACTATGGCTGTCTTTCTGTTTCTGGGATACCTTACTCTTTTGCGTGCAAACTTCATGATTTCCTTATTTTTAATTGCTGAGTAGTATTCCATTGTGTAAATGTACCACAATTTCTGTATCCATTCCACAGTTGAGGGACATTTGGGTTGTTTCCAGATTCTCACTGTTATGAATAAAGCTGTTATGAACGTGGTTGAGCAAATGTCCTTGTTGTATACGTTAGCATATTTCAGATATATGCCTAGGAGTGGTATAGCTGGATCTTAAGGAAGCACTATTCCTTATTTTCTGAGAAAGTGCTAGATTGATTTCCAGAGTGCAGGGAATCTTAGGAAAGAATGGGTTGATGAAAGACCTGGAGGGGACAGGAGCTCCACAGGAGAGCAACAGAAACAACAACAACAACAAAAAACTGCTCACAGGGGTCTTTTCTGACGCTCATACTCCAACCAAGGACCATGCATGGGGATAACCTAGAACCCCTGCACAAATGTAGCCCATGGTAGCTTAGTCTCCAAGTGGGCTCCCTGGTAAGGGGAACAGGGAGGGGGCTACAGCTGGAATACAAAGTGAATAAATTATGATAATAATAAAAAAGACAGCCTTGGCATAGAGGGTCAGCATGCCCCTACTGGAAAACAGCAGAGCAATTTGAGCCCCAGTGAGTATAGTAGTAGTGAAAGAAAGCTTTTTCAAGTATGATTAAGTTTATAATTTAAAAGAGAGTCAAAGCAAAAATATCATCAATGATTACCTGTAGAGAATGTTAGGAAATCAACTCACTGCTTTGAAAATCAAGTATCTGGTCCTTTTCCCTTACATAAACCAGGAACCTAAGTGATGAAATTACTGATGAAGATTTATTTTTCTAAACATTTCAAGCTAATAAAATAAAAATAGTGGATAAAGAGAAATAAAAGATTGGAACTAATGAAACATCAGTTTAGCCAATGATCAGAGATGACTGCTAATGTGCAAATTGCAATAGCACATTAGCATTCTCTGATAGGAGTGGTGTTTCTACCTACGAAGAACTTGTGCGAAAATTTGAGCCAGAGACTGATGCGGTTTCTAGCTCTAATTACCATGAAGTACAGGGGACAGAGGATTACATTAAATCACCATTGCATGTACTATTTGTAAGTTTAAATGGAAGAAATCTCTACAAACTCAAATATTAAGTATGTACACTTTGAGGACTAGCCTTTATTTCCCTTTCTCTCAAAGAAAAGGCATAGTGATAAAGGCTCAGGAGAAAACAAAAACCAGGCCAAACCTACAAAAATCCTGAGGATCTTATATGTAATATACCCAGATAGAATGACATATATATATATGTATATATATACACACATATTTATGCATGTATAGCTCATATGTATATGAATTCATTTAGAATGTTTCTAAAAATACTTTTAGAATAATTTGAATAAAATTTATTTTATTTGGATATGTAATCTTGTTTAGGCATGACAATGATATTGTGGTTATACAGTTATATTTTACAAAATATCCTGAAATTTAAGATGGAGTGATATGGTATTGACTTGACAAGAGTCTGGATAGCATGTAGATTAAACTGTAAAGTGACTGTGAGCTGACAACAACTGAATCTGGGTGAAAGCTACATATACTGTCACAGTATAAGTAGCTACAGTTTTAAATAATGTAATTTATTGTATTATGCTGGGAATTGAACACATGGCCTTATGCATGCTAGGCATGTGCTCTACCACTGAGCTGTAATACAACCCGTTTTATTTTTGTTTGTTCTTTTCTTTTAGGTGGCACTTAGAGAAGTCTTATCAGGCTGCTAGAACATGAGAGCCAAAGTCAGTTATATATTAAATAAACTGAACCTGCAAATACCCCAGAAATCATTAGAGGTGTAAGTGAAATGACGTTGAAGACATAATTGACAGTTTTAGATAATTATTTACTCTCTCCTTGTTGCTTAGTGTGGTATTATAATGAAAAATTTCCTGACTCTCCAGATAGGGGAATTCAAACAAGAGGCATTTTCTATTCCAGATCGAATGATAAATACAAAACAAAGAAACAGTATTAAAAGATGTAAAGACAAGAGCACAAAGTCACTCTAGCAACAAAGATTAGGTCATTAACACATATCTCATTAGTAATCTTTTTTTTTTTTGCCCTGAATGGGAGAAAAATTTAAATGTTATTTATATATTTATTTATTATAATTTATGCACTTTGTATCCCCTCTACAGCCCCTCCCTTGTCTTCTCCCAGTTCCATCCGCCCTCCTTCTTCCCTTATGCCCTTTCCCTAGTCCCCTTCTATCTGACCCTAACTTATTAGTTCTCATCAAGGCTGGTTGCATCATCTTTCTCAGTGGCATGGCAAGGCTGCACTCCCCAGGAGGAGGTAATCAAAGAACTGGCCACTGAGTTCATGTCAGAGACAGCCCCTGTACCCCTTATTAGGGAACCTACTTGAGAATTGAGCAGCCAATGGGCTTCCTTTGACAGGGGTCTAGGTCCTTTCCATGCATTGTCGTTAGTTGGAGTATTGTTCTCTGCAGGCCACCCTGGGCCCAGGTATTTTGGCTGTTTTTCTTCTTATGGAATTTCTGTCCCCTTCAGGACTTTCTATCTCCTTCTTCTTCTATAAGGATTCCAGCACTCTACCCAAAGTTTGGCTATGAGTCTTAGTGTCTCCTTCAATACGCTGGTGGGTAGAGTCTTTCAGAGGTCCCCTGTGGAAGGCTCCCTTCCTGTTCTTAATCGTGAAATATGTACGTAAATTGTGGGAATTAAAAAGATCATCCTGAGTGAGGTAACCCAGAAGCAGAAAGACACATATGATATATTCTCACTTATTAGCCATATAATGTAGGATAAACGTACTAAAATCTATACTTCTAAAGAAGCCAAACAACAAGGAGGACCCTAGGGAAGATGCTTAGTCTTCACTCAGAAGGGCAAACAAAATAGACATCAGAAGTGGGATAAGACAAGGAACAGGACAAGATTGGTAATCTTAAAAGGAAACATGGGACAATATATTTCAGGTCATGTTAGTAAATAACTTCTAACCATGACTGTGATGTTCATCAACACTATCTTTTATAAATAAAGATATTTCACAAGAAGCACAAGGTAAGGGAGTTAGTGAACACTAGACTAGTACTGTAGAAGACATTAAAAGAGTACTACGCACAGAGGGAAAAGAAAGACAGGAGAGAAAGAAAAGAATCCACCATGTCTAATCCACTAAAGAAGCAAACTCTAGTAAGAGATGAGAAAGAAAAGAACAAACAGTAATCCAATAAATCAGAGAAACAACTAGCAAATCACAGGAACTAGTGAAAATTCTTTAGTAGTAGCCTTCAGTGGAAATAACCTCTGCTCACCAATAAAGAGATGCAGAAGCAATGGCTGAGCTAACAAACAAGCTGGGATAGCTATTCTAATATCTGATAAAGTGCATTTTAGACAAAATGTAGAAGATAAAGATCACTGTATAAAAGTAACAATTCATCAAGAAGCTATAATAGATACGTAAACAGATAAATAGATAGGTACCAAATGTTGATGACTCTAGTTTCATGACATCAATAATAAAGACATAAGAGATCTGATAAGAACGGTACAACAGTGAGAGACTTCAGGACCTGCATCTCCTGAAGCCTTAAGATGGAAATCCAAGCAAATCCTAAAAACAAACAAAAACAAAACAACCAATAAACTACAAAGTTGATCTACATTGTAAACTAAGTGGACCTAATCAAACATCTACAGAACATTCTATCCCATACATACAGAATGTACTTTCTTTTCAACAACCCACAGATTTACTTTAAAGTATATCTCATTCTAAGCCACAATGCAAGTTTTAACTAATGCAAAATAAAAAAGCAGTTTCTTTTATCTTATGAGGACACAGTATAATAAACCCAGAAATAATTAACAAGAGAAACTACAGAAGCTTCACAAATACTTGGAGAAGGGACAATACACTTTTGAGGGTCATTGAAAAATCCAAAAGGAAGTTAGTAACTTTCTAGAATCAAATTAAAATAAAACTACAATTTACCAAAATCTCGGGATACAATAAAGACAATTCTAAGATGAGAGTTTATAGTTATTAAGGCTTAGAATAAAAACTCAGGTTTTGGGAATGAAGCAATGCCTTAGTGGTTAAAAATACTTACAGAAGAGCTGGCTTTGGTTCCCAGAACTCACATGTTGGCTCACAGCTGTCTATAACTCCAGGTAAGGTATTTGTTGCCCTCTTTGAACCCCACACTTACCTGCTATACATACGGTAAATGCGTTTACAGGCAGGCAAAAATACTCATACACATAAAATAAAAATAAATAAGCTTAAAAACTGAGATCTTATGTACAAAGTCATGTATGATGATATGAAAGTAGAACCAAAATTATATTAGGTAGTTTAGAAGTGGAAGTGGGTTGTGGAAAGAGGAAGGTATGAGGTGTCAGGGGAATCTTCTCATCAAAGAGTGTACACCTGTATGAAAATGCCCTTATGTAACATGTACCATTCCAGCTTTTTTGTCTTTTTAAAATTTTTATTATTAGTTACATTTTATTAACTCTGTATCCCAGCTGTATCCCACTCCCTCATTCCCTCCCAATCCCACCCTCCTTCCCTCATCCCTGCCCCTTTCCAAGTCCACAGATAGGGGAGGACCTCCTCCCCTTTCATCTGACCGTGTTTTATCAGGTATCTTCAGGACTGGCTGCAAAGTCCTCCTCTGTGGCCTAGCAGGGCTGATCCTCCCTTGCAGGGTGGGGAGGTCAAAGAGCCCGCCATTGAGTTCATGTCAGAAATAGTCCCTGTACCTCTTACTAGGGTACCCACTTGGATACTGAGCTACCATGGGCTACATCTGAGCAGAGGTTCTAGGTTATATCCATACATGGTCCTTGGTTGGAGAAACGGTCTCATATAAGACCCCCGTGCCCAGATATATTTGGTCCTTGTGGAGCTCCTGTCCTCTCCAGGTCATATTAACTCCCTCTTCTTTCATATGATACCCTGCACTCTGCCGAAGGTTTGGTTATGAGTCTCAGTATCTGCTTTGATACACTGTAGAATCTTTCAGAGGCCCTCTGTGGTAGACTCCTGTCCTGTTACTTGTTTTCTCCTACATCTAATGTCCATCCCATTTGTCCCATTCCAGGTTTAACCTATCAAAATTTCTTGTGTTCTGGATTCTTATTTTACCTTGAATTGTTTTAGAAGCAACTTGGGTGCTGATGTGTGATATCTTTTAATGTATCATCATGAATTGCCATTAAAATACTAACTTTGGGCAGAGTGCAGCAAATCTTATGAAAAAAGGGGGCGATAGTAAGACCTGGAGGGGACAGAAGCTCCACAAGGAGAGCAACAGAACCAAACTATCTGGGCCCAGGGTCTTTTCTGAGATTGATTCTCCAACCAAGGACCATTCATAGATATAACCTAGAACCCCAACTCAGATGTAGCTCATTGCAGCTCAGTATCCAAGTGGGTACCCTAGTAAGGGGAACAGGGACTGTCTCTGACATGAACTCAGTGGCTGGCTCTTTGATCACCTCCCCCTCACGGGGGAGCATCCTTGCCAGGCCATAGAGGAAGATAATGCAGCCAGTCCTGATGAGACCTAAGAGGCTAGGGTCAGAGGGAAGGGGAGGAGGACCCACCCTATCGGTTGTTGTGGAAAGGGGCATGGGAGGAGAACAGGGAGAGAGGGTAAGATTGGGGGGACTGAGGCAGGGGGCTACAGCTGGGATATAAAGTGAATAAACTGTAATTAATATTAAAAATAAAAATTTAAAATATTTTATTCATTTAAGGCTGTGTCTTTTTTTTTTTAAATTAAGCTTAGTTCTTTGGAAATTTTCTACATGTATGTAATATACTCTGGTTACTTTCTCTCTCCTTATTGTCTTTGTTTTCTTCACGTTCCTACCAACTTCTGCCTTCTATGCATGTCCATCTTAGGTTTCGTTATATGTCCCTGGGCCATCTTTGTGACCATTGGATTGGGACTATTCACTGGAGCCTGGTAGGGTCACTAGTCCTGTTAAAATTTTAAACATCCTGAGTGTATAAGGGATGTCTTTTTCTGTAAGGCCCTCATAACTATTGACACAATGCCTGCCTGCTAAGTTGTTCTGGTCAGCAAAATGTGATTGGAAACTTGATAATTGTTTTAAATGCGTTTAAAGTGCTATATTGCTATTAAAAAAACCCACTATGACCAAAAAAATGTATAGAAGAGTTTATTGGAAGGTGTTTTAGAGGTTGAATTCATCAACAGCATGACAGGCAACATGGCATCAGGCGTGCAGACGAGGTACTAGAGCGGTCGCTGAGAACTTGCATTCTTATCCTCAAGTGGGAGGCAAAGAGAGCTGACTGGGAATGGGGAGACTTTTAAAACCTCAAAGCCTCAATGCCATACTTTCTCCAACATAGGCACACTTTCTAATCCTTTCTAAACAGTTCTTCCCACTTGGGATCAAGTATTCAAACCTATGAGTCTTTGGGGTCCATTTCCATTCAAATAATAAAGATAAGCCAATAAAATAGAGACTCCATTGTGACCCTGTTGGCAAGGATACATAGACACAGGGAGAGAGCCAGCAAATTGCATTAAACTGCCCATCTATGTCCATCTATAAGCACAAATCCAGGTGAAATAACACACTCCTCTTAGTGACTTGTTTACTGTCTTCCTTTCTGTCCCTTACTCAGCATTTCTGCAGGGAATGAGCAGAGAAAAAGAAATCTCAAAGACAAATTTCAGAGGAAGAGATCAGCTCCTGGATATGCAGTGAACTAGGCAAAACTAGTTCTGTCCAGGATATGGGAAGGGTGGAGTATGCTAATGAGGCTGCAGGATTTGCAGTAATAGTGCTGAGCACTTCCTGGATACAGTCTGTAATTGCAAGACAACAGACTAATCCTTACAGGGCTCACTTAAGCTTCTCACCTTCAACAAAATTTTCTAACAGCTTTAATTAAAAATAAGAATTGCCGCTGGGCCTGGTGGCATTCACCTTTAATCCAAGCACTTTGGGAGCCAGAGTCAGGCAGAGCTCTATAAGTTCCAGGCCAGCCTGGTCTACAAAGGGAGTCCAGGACAGTCAAAATCTACACAGGGAAACCCTGTCTTAAAAAAAGAAAAGAAAAGAAAAAAGAGGCTTGCATTTCATTTTCACCAACCCAGATCTGTGTGTACCTCATTTCTAAACTTAGCTGGGGAATAGAAATATGTTATTTGTAAGCTTTCAAAGCTCAAATTTGTAAAGAAAGCAGGTTTTAAGATCATTCTTTTTAAAACTTTTTTACTCTGTTTTCATACAATAAATCTTGACCCCAACTTCCCTTCCCTGTACTTTTTCTAGTCATCCCACCAACCCTCTTCCCCAAACCCACCCAGCTCCCTGCCTCCCCCCAGAAAAAAGCAAACCTTCCAGGAATATCAATCAAACCCCATGGCACAACACCATATAATAAAACAAGTCCTTAAGTCAAAGCTGGGTGAGGGAAGCCAGCAAGAGGAAAAAA
This sequence comes from Pachyuromys duprasi, assembly GCA_028658305.1. Lineage (NCBI taxonomy): Eukaryota > Metazoa > Chordata > Mammalia > Rodentia > Muridae > Pachyuromys > Pachyuromys duprasi. The sequence goes on along the minus strand of CM053750.1, from coordinate 25,559,582 downwards.
AGTACCAAGAACTGGCAAAATAGTCAGAGACCCGACTCCCACTGTCAATAGTCCCCCAAACACCAAACAAACAACTGTAACATGTCTGCAGAGGACCCTTTGCAGGCTCTGTGATGGCCACTTTAGTCTCTGTGAGCCCCTGTGAGCATGCTTAGTTGATTCCCTGGCCCATGTTCTCCCAGTGCCTTCCACCCTTCTGGATCCCACAATTCCTTTTTTCCCTCTTCAGCAGTGTTTCCGGAGCTCCTGAGGGAGAGAGTGACCCAATGGAGACTTCCAACCTGGGTTCTTTTTCTACGTCTGTTGCCATCAACTGCTGGAGACTACATCTCTGATGACTGGACAAAGCATGGATGGTTCATTCTTTTTATGGGATCAAAAAGGTGGGTTAAGAGCTGAGCTCCAAAAGCCAGTTTTGTTGAAAACTGAACCCTCACTGAGAGATGTCGTAGAAACTGCCATGGACCTTGTTTGCTCTGAGTGAGCTGATCCATGATAGAAATGGTGGGTGAGGATATTGGGGCAGAGCTCAGGTGGCGTGGTCATCTCTAGGCACTTACCACTCATGTGAGGGATGATAAGATGGTGAAGTGAAACAGAAATGAGATCTGTCTGTCAAAAGAACAGTCATGACAGAAAAGAAGAAGAGACATTTTATGACAACTTGAATCTAAAACTGTCCTCTGAAAGCTTGATTGCTAGCTGATGGGCCTCTGAGAAGTGATTAGGTCATAAGGATCTTAACCCTGATGGTTAACCCATCTAAACTGCATGGCTGAATGTACTCCTACAGGTAGGCACCTGGTTGGGGAAGATGGTTATTGGGGGAATGACTTTGAGGTACATCTTATTTTTGGATCTTTCCTGTCAGTCTCATTCAACTTCCTGGTTTCTTGCCATGAACCCATTTTGTTCCATCATGTATCCCCTGATGTGATACTCACTTTATCACACATAGGCCCAGGACCGACAGACAGAACCTCCAAACACAGAAGTGCTGGGATACTCACCTTGCCACGCACAGTCCCAGGAATGATGGTGGCCCCGAAACACAGACCGAAGCCTCTGAAGCTGAGAGAAAAAGCAGATTTTCCCCTTTTCAGTTCTTCCTGGTGGATATTTTATCATAGTAACAAAAACTGACTAAAAGCATACCAAATATACACTATCCAAAACAAATTAGGTCATACAAAAAAAAAAAAAGAAAAAATAAGAAATAATGAAAGGAAGGAGGAAGCAGAGAGAGAGGGAAAGTGAACTGTGAAATGAAAGTTGAATGCAGACATGATCTCAAGTCCAAGTACTTCTTAGTTTGGACTGCTTCTTTGAGAAGCTTGGCTCAAAACATAGGTAAAGAGAAAAATTGTCCCAGGAGCAAAAAGATAAATTAAACAAGATCACAGACATTGGGCCACCAAAGTTGAGGATTTCTGCCATCAGGACTACATGAATTACGCCAATAAGGGAATTGTCCCAGAGTAAAGACAACACAGTTAATTTAAATAATTCTACTTTCCTTACAGACCATACTTTTCAGGAAAGATCTTTCAAAAGATTAATCTCTTACGCTCAGTATGTTTAGAAATGACTGTGTGGGACAGCCTGAACTCAGGTTGCATCTATCTCTCAAATGCTATGTGCTGGAGGTCTGGTCCTTGATGTGATGATGCTGATGTGGTCGACCCTGTGAGAGGTGGGTCTCAGTGGAGAAAGGCCAGACCACTGGGAAACCTGTCCTCACCTGATTAAAGCAGTCCACACAGGACCTGGATTCTGTGAGAGTTACGGGAAGAATAACATCTGATTTCTACTGTCCGGTTTCTCTGTTTGATCTCTTCAGCGTGGGCTGCCGCCTCTGTGATGTCCTGCATAATCTTGGTGATGCCCCCTTGCTGTACTTAGCAGAGGCCAAGATGATGGAGGTGCTTGTTCATGGAAGCAAATTTCTTTAGAGAGTTCTCGTCTTCTACTATTTTGTTATGGTAACAAAAAGTGAACAAATATATACCATACATCATTGTAACCTTTATTTGATATTGATGGACTGCTGTATGTGAAAAGGTACATGAGGGCAAAGAAGTGTTTTTTTCCTCCCATTTTGTAAAATGCGATGCTTTCATCCTTTCAAGAAATGCCACTCCCAAAGGGATAATGAAGGCATCTCTAACAAGCAGGATGTGGTTATGAGAGTGGTCCATAGGCAAGCTGTGTCCGTATTATCTGAACATGTTAGAAATGGAAACATGTTGGGAGCGTCTCAGAGCCAGTGACAAAGAATTTGTAGTTTACCAAGATCAATTTGTTATGTACCAATACAGGACACCTTCAGTCTTCAATTTCTGAAGTTTTATGATGTTTTAACATGTAGGTATAATGTATTCCCTTTATAATTCTATAATCAAGTGAGTAATGATGGTTCTGGGAGGCATCTCAGACATCTTTCTTCCTCTGAATCTGTCTATTACACACTGCATGCACACATGGACATGGCTGTTACTGGATTCTCAGGAGTGCTGACATGATTTCTCTTCAGGAAACTGATTAAATTTAAAAAATCTCTTTTGTTTCTTCACTGAAAAAACATATTTTTGAAAAAGAAGTATGATCCTTGAATGGTGAAAGTGTTTAAGTGTTCAAGTTGGGTCATTACTGCGCCTCAATATGTCATGAGCACACGGCTGATTTTTACAGAATGGTGACATGTGGAGGGGAAAATTCCTTAATTATATCAGTAACTATGATTTTAATTTTTTACCATGTAAACAGACTTTTGCAGAATTCACAATTACTTATAAATGCTAATGCTGACTGTATTTTAAAATCTAAAAATTTTTGTCATTGGAGTTGTGTCTTGAAAATATGTTTATCTATCTTAGAGCAAATGCTTTCTAGAATCCTGAAGAAGCATTTAAATTTTTTTGAGGCACTTAAGCTCAACAGTTAATGGAAGATCATGTATTTAAATAATTTACACTTCCATCTGGCTGAAAGAACACCAGGTGGAAGACGCTGGTCTGCATGAGTCTGTTACATGGAAGGAAATGTTTGCTCAAAATAAATGAAAGGCAAACATTTACATGCATCCTGGGTTTTTTTTTTTTTTTTTTTTTTTTTTGGTCTGTGTGGGTAGACTCCTGCTTTCTATTCTAATGTTCCTAGGCCTGGATTCCATCTTAAATATTCACTTTGTGTTGTTGAGGGTCCAGGATTCGATTAACAGAATGACTGCCACTGTTTTATTTTCTTCTTCACAATCTTTTGATCACACCCAATTATTGTCTCTCTTTTTCATCGTTTCTGCATGCCAACCTAAAATCAAAAGGGGCTGCCCACTTTCTGCAGGAGAGAGGAAGCTGAGCTTCCTGGATGAAGTTTTCCTTGTTGCTGGGCCAGCTGGCAAATTTTATGTTTCCCACTGAGTGTCGCAGTGTGCTGTCAAAGGCTGGGTTTTGTGAGCTGACTTCTGATAGGCACTTTCTGCATCTTACCTGTCAACTCCACAGTGGACTTCCTCATTTGCAGCATGTGGCTTTCAAGCACAGACCAAGCCCGCCAAGCCAAGAAGAATCCTATGGAGCACTCCACTTACCAGCCCCTTTCTGCTCTTTGTGTTTGCCAGACATATTCTTCTGTGCCTGATTCAGCGTGTGAGTGTCTGTCTACCACTGGGGACACACAGGAGAATCAGCGTTATCCACAGCGTTAACCCTCAAAAGCAGGAAGGCCAGGCTTCAGTCCTAGTCTCAGAAAGGAGAATTGCTGGTTATGGAAGGGATTTTTCTCTAGGATTTACACCGGCTCTCCTAACAGCTTGCCCCCCAGCTTATATGGGAATGCATTCAGTAGCTAGCAGTGACTGCATAAACGCTTGGAAATCAGCCTTTGTAAGCCCATGTATTTCAAGGATTTCAAAATATTACAGTCTCTAGATTCTATCAGGATCACACTTGGGTTTATCTTCCAAGCTTCTAAGACTCCCCATGAAAAGAGATTACAAAATCTGTGGAGGTTCAAACTTGTATTTTTACCAGAGCCAAACGAAACACAAAAATTCCAAATGTTTCAAGTTTTATTCTAGGTTTAGAAGTGACACATTTTTGATTCAGCTCTAAATCTGACGAACTTTCTTTCATTGCTAGGAACAAGCCAGGCTGGGCTGGGGGGTGGGGAGAACCTGAGTGTTACCCAGAAAGACCACCGCCCTGCCATATGGGGCTCATCAGGGGATGGGGCTTTGGCTTATTATAAAAAAGTATTGGTCACAGGAAGGAAAGTTGCACATGGTACAAGTTGCTTTGGGTACACTGTAGGGTATGGTTTGGACGCTCCGATGGCATTGGGCAGGAGTCATTTCTATCATCATTTTTTTCTATTTAGCATTTGGACTTGGACCAGAAAAAATGCTTTTGAAAGATGGGGTACTGAGGCCCTACTTCATGGTAATCTTTCTACCTCCCTTCCTGGCTGGTCCAGTGCTTTCAGGTTGAGAAGCTGGTATATTCAGAAGCGTGGGTATTGCAGTAGTCACCTTCAGATGGTGCCACTCCAAGTGGCTCTGTGGGCAGGTGCTTGTGCTTTATCAATGTATGGAAAGCATATGGGTGAACTGTCTTAGTAAGCTTGGCAAGGACACTGTTTAATATTGTACTCATCATGTTGAGCAAGCAGGGCTCACGAGGCATACTCAGAAAAAAAATCTCTTCATTCATTTTCTTTACTGTTTGCATTTCTTTAGTCCCAAAGGCCAGACTCGTGAGTTTTAGTTGGCTTCCCAGTGTTCTGTAGCACCAGAATTGGTGGTGATAGTTACAGAAGAAGAGACAGCAAGTCCTCACAGTTGGTGTGGGTACTCCCTGGACGCTGAACATTCATGAGCTGATTTTGCTTTTATAGGACATTGATACAGGCTGAATGTTTGTGTCTCCTGCAGGTCTAGATTGAAATGCTACATCTCAAGGAATGATAGTTAGAGATAGAGCTTTCAGAAGCTAAGTAGACTGTGGGGGTTGTATCCTCTTGAATGAGATTAAGAACTATATAAAAGAGGAGCAGAAAATTATGAAATTTCCAAGCAAATGGTGGGATCTAGAAAAGATCATCCTGAGTGAGGTATCCCAGAAGGAGAAAGACATACATGGTATATACTCACTTATATAGGCCTAGAAGATAGGATAAACATAATGAAATCTATACACCTAAAGAAGACAAACAAGAAAGAGGACCTGGGGTAAGAGGATCAATCCTCACTTAGAAAGACAAATGGGATGGACATTGGAAGTAGGAGAAAACAAGCAACAAGAGAGGGGCCTACCACAGAGGGCCTCTGAAAGACTCTACCTAGCAATGTATCAAAGCAGATACTGAGACTCATAACCAAACCTTCCGCAGAGTGCAGAGTATCAAATGAAAGAAGGGGGAGTTAATATGACCTGTAGAGGACAGGAGCTCCACAAGGACCTCGTATATCTGGGCACAGGGGTCTTATATGAGACTGTTTCTCCAACCAAGGACCATGTATGGATATAACCTAAAACCTCTGCTCAGATGTAGCCCATGGTAGCTCAGTATCCAAGCAGGTACCCTAGTAAGGGGAACAGGGACTATTTCTGACATGAACTCAATGGCGGGCTCTTTGATCTCCCCACCCTGCAAGGGAGGATCAGCCCTGCTAGGCCACAGAGGAGGACTTTACAGCCAGTCCTGAAGATACCTGATAAAACACGGTCAGATGAAAGGGGAGGAGGTCCTCCCCTATCTGTGGACTTGGAAAGGGGCAGGGAGTAGATGAGGGAGGGAGAGTGAGATTGGGAGGGAATGAGGGAGAGGGATACAGTTGGGATACAAAGTTAATAAAATGTAACTAATAATAAAAATAAATAAAAAATAAAAAATGTTTCTTTTCCCTTCTGTCATATAAGGACACAAGAGTTGGTGCCATTTACAAGCCAGGGAGATAGAGAACTCACCAGACATGGTAGCTGTTGGTGCTATTGGACTTCCAATTTCTAGAGCTAATAGAAGTCACACTTACATTGTTCATAAGACATTCAGTTTCTATTATTTGATATAGCACCTCAAACTACCGAAATGCTCATGCCTTACACTGCACATGTCTCTTCCATGCTCTTTCTGCCCCATGAACTAATGCTTGAGGGGGTTTCCTCTTTTAATGCGTTTCCACTTGATGGTCTTTCTCATCTCTTTCCCTAGCTCTTGGGACCACCTCATTTTCCATTTGGTCACAAGCTGAATCTATGCTAGTTTTCTGTACAAGAGGTCAGCTGGCAGCACTCAGATCCTGCAAACATAGAGGCCTGCTGCAGCTACCCTGTCACTGTCCCAGTCGCTTCCTTTCTGGGAATTTCATCAGGTAGCAGCTGCCTTCATTAAGTTTCTGTTGCTGATGCAGCAAGCCTTGATGAGACCTGATAGGCTAGGGTCAAATAGAAGGGGAAGAGCTCCTCCCCGATCAGGGGTCTAGGGAAAGGGCATAGGGGAAGAAGACGGAGGGTGGGTGGGACTGGGAAGAGATGAGGGAGGGGGCTTGCAGCAGGGATACAAAGTGAGTAAATTGAAATAAATAGATAGATAGATAGATAGATAGATAGATAGATAGATAGATAGATAGATAAAAGTTTCTGTTGGTGTGATAAAAATATCATGACCAAAAGCAACTTGGGAAGGAAAGAGTTTATTTCATCCTCTGACTTGTAGTCAATCATTCCAGGAAGTAAGGACAGGAATTCAAAGCAGAAACCTTGAGGCAGGAATTGGTGCAGAGTCCACAGAGGAGTGCTGATTACTGGTTTGACAGTTTTTTTTTTTTTTAAATTTACACTCCAGGACTATGTGCCTAGGAATGACACCTCCCACAAAGGGCTAGGCCCTCCCACATTAATCATCAATTAAGACAAATTCCCTACAAACTTTCATATAGACCATTTTTCCAAGTAAGATTTTTCTTCCATGTGACCCTACCTTGTGCCAAATTGACCTAAAAACTAGCCAGTCCATTATCTACAGTCTCCAATAGGATGCCCCATGTAGATGACACAAGCCAAGCTCTTGAAGGGGCATCAAAGTTCTTCCCTTAGATTCAAAGGGAGGGGGCAGACACCAAGTTACTCCTGCATGTTATATAACCTTTGGGAAAGAGTCCCACTCTCACGTTCTGCCCTAAAGGTTCTGTTTGATTGTCTAGTTCATTCTGCTTTATCCTTTTCAGATATGGGAGGGTAAGTAGCAGAATGCTGAAAACCTGGGTTATTTATATTTATTGTCTTGAGTACTATGGTAATTAAGGATGCCATGTTTTAGTTGACATCTGGTTACATGAAATCAAATAGTTAAAATCTAATAGCAAGTTTACAATCAACACTAAATGGTATCAGTAGGTTGCGATTATGTATTTGTTTCTTTTTCCCAATACACATGTAACAATAATAATTAAGAAAAGAAGAGGCCAGGAAACTGAGAGGGAATGGAACAGAGAGATATGGGAGGGATTAGAGAGAAGAATGTGCTTATCCATGTACCCTCAATGGATGCAATTCATGGAGTTTTTCTTCTGTTTCCTTTTTAATTACTCATACCCTTGAATTAACAGCTCGTAGCAGAAGCAAAAATCTTTTAACAAAGCTAGTGCTGTTCTGTTGCTTGTTTAACTACAGAACATAGTAAGGAGGTTTTTAAGAGAAATTTAAGAGGTAAATGGAAGATACTTGAACATTCTAGCCCACTTCTCCAGTTATGTAGTCTTTAACCCAGAATTATATTTAAAAATGAAAGAAGTAGCTTAGGGGACCCTGTGGAAGATGGGAAGGGAAGACTATAGGAGCTAGAGGGATCTAGGACACCATAAGAACATGGCCCACCAAACCAACTAAGTGGGGCTCAGAGGGGCTCACAGAGATTGAAGCGGTAACTGGAGAGCCTGTATGCATCTGAGCTAGGTCCTCTGCATATATGCTGTGGCTGTGTAGTTCTTCTAGGACCACTAACAGTGGGGGTCTGGAGTTTCTCTGACTCTTTCGCCTGTTTGTGGGATACTTTTTTTAATCTACTGGGTTGCTTCATGTATCTTTGATATGAGGGTTTGTGCCTAGTCTTACTGCGTCTTGTTATGCCATGTTCAGTTGCTATCCCTGGGAGACCTGCTATTTTCTGAAGGGAAATAGAGAAAGAATGGGTTGGAGAGAAAAAAGAGGTGGGTGAAATTGGGAGAAGGGGAAACTGAGGTTGAGATGTAATGTATGAGGAAAGAATAAACTTTAAAAATGTAAAAATGGAAGGTCAAAAACAACATTTCAATAGCTGACACTATTAGTATTTAAATAGCTGACACATGTGCTCTAACTAGTATGCTGAGTGCTGACTGGGATTGTCCAGAGGTCCTTGACAACAGGTTTCTGTGAGTCTATATGCATGTGCACACATTTGCAATGTGCGTGTGCCTGTGTTTGAGTTGTACGTGTAGCAGTTGATGTTATTTTTATCTGATGGGATTATAGTAAGTATTCAAGTTCATGTAGATTTAGGTGCTAGAATATGTTTTAAGACAGAAGCTTCAGTTCATAACTGATTTTATTTTTTTATTTTTATTTTAAAATTATTTTTGTTAATTACAGTTTATTCACTTCTTCCCCAACCATGCTCCTCCCCCAGTCCACTGATAAGGGAGGTCTTCCTCCCCATTCATCTTATCCTAGTCTATCAGGTCTCATCAGGAGCGGCTACACTGTCTTCCTCTGTGCCTGGTAAGGCTGCTACCCCCTCAGGGGGAGTTGATCAAAGAGTAGGCCAATCAGTTCCTGTCAGAGACAGTCCCTGTTCCCATTAGTATGGAACCCACTTGGACACTGAACTGCCATGGGCTACCTCTGTGCAGGGGTTCCAGACCATTTCCATGAGCGGTCCTTGGCTGGAGTATCAGTCTCAGAAAAGACCCCTGTGCCCAGACTTCTTGGATCTGTTGCTGTCCTTGTGGAGCTCCTGTCCTTTCCAGGTCTTGCAATCTCCCACTTCTTTCATAACATTCCCTGTACTCTGCCCAAAGTTTGGCTGTCTGCTTTAATACCCTGCAGGGCAGAGCCTTTCAGAGGCCCTCTCTGATAGGCTCCTGTCCTGTTCCCTGTTTTCTCCCTCCTCTGGCGTCCATCCTCTTTGCCTTTCTGAATGGGGATTGAGCATTTAGCCAGAGTCCTCCTTCTTGATTAGCTTCCTTAGGTGTACAGATTTTAATATGTTTATCCTATAGCCAACATCAAACTAAATGGAGAGAAACTTAAAGAAATCCCACTGAAATCAGGGACAAGGCAAGGTTGCCTACTCTCTCCATATCTCTTCAACATAGTTCTTGAAGTCTGTGGTAGAGCAATGAGACAATTAAAGGAGATCAAAGGAATACAGATTGGAAAGGAAGAAGTCAAAGTATCACTATTTGCAGATGATATGATAATATACCTGAGTGACCCCAAAAATTCTACCACGGAACTCCTACAGCTGATAAACACCTTAAGCAAAGTGGCTGGATACAAAATTAATTCAAAAAAAATCAGTAGCCCTCCTGTATACAAAAGACAAAAGGGCTGAGAAAGAAATTAGGGAAACAACACCCTTCACAATAGCCACAAAGGACATAAAGCACTTTCATATGACCCTAACCAAGCAAGTAAAAGACTGATTTTCTTAGTGAGACCAAAAACATAACAAACAGTGATGAGTTCTAAAATGACAATTCTTGCAAAACAGCGGATTGTAGATTTTACAGTGCTGTCTCATTCTTATGGCTTTATGTTAGGTATGTTATGTAATGTATTTAATGAAAACATTTATTATTATTGTACATGTAAGTCCATTTTGTATAATATATGTGGACATGAATATGGAGGACAGAGGACAACTTTGTGGAGTTTTTTTTTTTTTTCCCTTTCCCCTTTACACAGGTTCCCAGGGTGGAACTCAGGCTTGTTTAGGCAGCAACTTGACCTGATAGAACACCTCACCATCCCTACCTTACTAAGCATTCCTGGTTTTGAGGGCATGCAGGTACCAAAGGAACATTGTATAAGAGCAGTGTTAGATCACTTATTACTTTTTTCACCAACTAAAAAGAAACTTGCATATAATGCAAAGTTTGAAGGGTCCTTCTTGGCACTCAAATAAGATTATAGATCTGGGGTGGGTTCTTTTGTAACCATGTTTTGTTGGCTTCCTAAAGACAAGAAAAGGTCAATCTGAAACTGAGCACATGGATAATTCAAGTGAATGAGAGCCCACTGAGTTTTTTTCTTTACAGTTCCATCCATGGGTCATCTCAATAAGGTCTATATGGGAAGGTGATCTTTGAAGTGATTTGAAGTAGGCCAAGATGTGAGTTGAGTGGAGGTTGGGAAGACCCAAGAACCCTGAAGTTTAGGAGAAACACCGTGGAATTCTTATGGGATTATTCCTCTGGGGTATCTGCAGAGCTCAACTGGTCTTTGAATGTCAGGGGCATCCTTGGAAAAAATGAGGGAAGGAACAGCCTATCGGTCATTTGGGGTGGCAGGTGCTTCTGGGCCACCATTTTTCCCTAGAGAAGATGCAGTTCAGTTTCATTCTTTAGCACAGAGTTCTGCTGCCTCTCTCCACTTATTGGCTCATGTCAAATTCAGGAATCTGTGAGGTTAAAGAGACACAATTCAGGACACCGTTCTGATGCTACTCATAAGTTTGAAGGGTTTTCCCAAACAACTCTTGATAATGGGGTGGAAAGTTTTATGCAATGAGCTGTTTAATCTTGATTGTTGACTTGAAGTGATTGAAAAGCACTTAGAAGACAAGCCTTTGGGCATGCCTGTGATGACTTCTCCAGAAAGAGGTTTAATTGAAGTGGGAAGACCCTCCCTAAATAAGGGTCCATCATCCCATGAAGAGAGTGGAGCATCAGCTTTATGTCTTCATTCTAACTGTGGAAGCAAAATGATCTTATATGTGCCTGCTGCTATGCCTTCCTGCCATGATGGGCCACACCACTGAGTCATAAGCTAGAATAAACAATTTCTTCCTTAAGTTTCTTTTGTCAGGTATTTTTTTATAATTTTTATGTTTTTAATATTAATCACGGGCTATTTATTTTATATCCCAGCTGTAGTCCTCTCCCTCATCTCCTCCTTGCCCCTTTTCAAGTCCCCTATAGAAGAGGAAATCCTCCCCTTCCAACTGACCCTAGCTTATCAGGTCTCTTCAGGACTGACTGCAATGTCCTCTTCTGTGGCCTAGCAAGGCTCCTGCTCCCTTTGGGGGTGGGAGGAGGTCAAAGAGCCAGCCATTGAGTTCATGTCAGAAATAGTCCCCATATTAGGGAAACCCACTTGGATACTGAGCTACCATGGGCTACATCGGAGCAGGGGTTCTTGGTTATATCCATACATGGTCCTTGGTTGGAGAAATAGTCTCATAGAGGAGTCCCATGCCCTGATATATTTTGTCCTTGTGGAGCTACTGTCCTCTCCAGGTCATACTAACACCTCCTTCTTTCATATGATTCCCTGCACTCTGCTGAAGGTTTGGTTATGAGTCTCAGCATCTGCTTTGATACACTGCTAGGTAGAGTCTTTCAGAGACACTCTGTGGTAGCCTCCTGTCCTGTTACTTGTTTTCTCCTACTTCCAATGTCCATCCCATTTGTCTTTCTAAGTGAGGATTGATCCTCTTACCCTGGGTCCTCTTCCTTGTTTATCTTCTTTAGGTATACAGATTTTGGTATGTTTATCCTATTTTATAGGTTTAGTACCTACTTATAAGTGAGTATATACCATCTCACACAGATTCTTATGCATTTGCCTTTGAAATATTTTTAAAAACATGTTTTTTTATATATTAATTTATTTTTTTGTTATCAATCACAGGTTAGTTACTTTGCATCCCAAGCGTAGCCCCC
>CM053750.1:25531935-25547159 GCA_028658305.1 Pachyuromys duprasi | reverse complement strand
ATCTCATACAAGGCCCCTGTGCCCTGCTCAGTTTGATCTTTGTGGAGCTCTTGTTCTATCCAAGTTTCACCAACCTCCTCCATTTCTATCATCACTTCTTGTTCTCTGCCAAAGGCTTGATCGTGAGTCTTAATATTTGCTCTGATACATTGCTACATTGACCCCCCCAGAGGTCCTCCTTGGCATATTCCTGTCCTGTTGCTTGTTTTCTCCTCCACTCAATGTCCATTCCATTCCATTTGTTCTTCCAAACGAGCATTGATCATACCAACCTGGGTCCTCCTTCCTGTATATCCTCCCTAGGTGTGTAGATTTCAGCGTGACCTTCCTATCCTATAGGTCTCTATAAGTGAGTATATACCATAAGTTTCTTTCTGCTTTTGGGTACCTCACTTAGGATGATCGTTTCCAGGTCCCACCATTTGCCTGTGAATTTCATGATTTCCTCCTTTTTAATTGCTGAGTAGTATTCCATTGTGTAAAAGTACCACAATTTCTGTATCCATTCCTCAACTGAGGGACATCTGGGTTGTTTCCAGGTTCTGGCTATTACAAATAAAGCAGCCACGAACATAGTTGAGCAAATGTTAAAAACATGTTTTAAGATGAACACTTTCTCCCTCATCATTGCTACCACCTTATTCTCAGCTACCCTCATGTTTTTTATGTTATTATTTTTATTTAAATGTAATTTATTTATTTTTATATTAATCACAGGTTAGGTACTTTGTATCCCAGCCGTAGCCCCCTCCCTCATTCCCTCCCACTCTTCTCATCCCTCCCACATCTCCTCCCTGCCCCCCCTCCAAGTCCACTGATGGGGGAGGACCTCCTCCCCTTCCATCTGACCCTAGCATTATCTTGTCTCTTCAGGGCTGGCTGCAATGTCCTCTTCTGGTATCTAGCTAGGCTGTTCCTCCCGGGTGTGTGTGTGGGAGGGTCGAAGAGCCAGCCATTGAATTCATGACAGAAATAGTCCCTGTTCCCCTTACTAGGGTCTCCAGTTGGATACTGAGCTACAATGGGCCACATCTGAGCAGGGGTTCTAGGTTATAGCCATACATGGTCCTTGGTTGGAGAAACCATCTCGTAAAAGACCCCTGTGCCCTGATCTATTTGGTCTTTATGGAACTCTTGTTCTCCCCAAGTCTTACTAACTCCCCCTATTTTCATTATTATTTCCTGCCCTTGCCGAAGGCTTGGTTGTGAGCCTTAATATCTGCTTTGATACATTGCTATATAGAGTCTTTCAGAGGCCCTCATTGGTATGCTTCTGTCCTGTTGCTTGTTTTCTCTTACAGTCAATGTCCACTAAGTATTTTGCTACAGTAATAAAATAAGTACACAGACTCACTGTTGTATTCATGGCTGTGATTTGTTACAAGAAAAAGATTCAGAATAAGACCACTAAGAAAAAAGACATAGAGGGCAGAATTTGGAGCTGTAGGCATTGAGCCTTCTCATGCTCTGTAAATGGGCAGTACTAGATGACAACATATGGAGAGTGCTGGTAACCAGGGCAGCTCTGGCCCATGTATTACTGAGGACTCAATGACATGTTGCTTATGTGGTTTTCCTTCAGTTTCCTGTCCTTCTGGATGCCAGACAGCTTCCACCTCTTCCACAGAGCAGCAGATGCTCTGCTACCCAATATAACTTACATTGTTTGAATACCTGGTGGCCAAAGCCTCCTAGAAAACAAATATGTTTCTGTGACTCGCTGACCTTCAGTGAGCCCAAAGTTCACTTCTTGGACCAATGGTAAAAAGCAACCTTTCCCTTTTCCAGGATTATTCACTACAATGCAATAATTTTCTTTATTGCATAGATTTCTTCTAGCAATGCGTGTGATAAATAAAGAGGCAGACACAGAGCTGGGGGTACCACATTTGTACACGTGGGGAACCCACATATTTTGCATGTACATTGTAAGTGTCTTCACCACTCAGTATGCAGTAGATGTCTGAATATTTTTTTATTGTTTTATGCCCCTCTTTATGGGCACATGGGGGGAAAAAGAATTTTTGACAAACAATATGTACATATCTTGTGCAAACTCATTGCAGGTAAGCAAACTAATAGCACATAGATTTAAATGTTTACTGGTTTGTGTCAGTGTCTGGGTATACAATGAATAATTCATAGCAAACTAGTAGAATGTAACATTTACATAAAATAATACTTTGCAAATTTATGGTAAGTACTAATTACTTGCCTTATTTGCCATGACTATGATATTAAATATTCATAAAAATGTGATTATTTCTTTGATTTGGCAGACATTTAGATTTCTCTACAGCTTTTCACACTGCTAATTTTAATCCAGTAAATTATCTGGAAGAAAACAGTATGCAGCCTAAAAACTGTTCAAAATTCACTCCAACACTGAGCACATTATGGACGTAATGATCCATTACAACCGAACTTCAAGAAGGGCTCACAAGAAAACTGAGAATTAAACAAAGAAATATGGAGGCTATCATCATGATTTATCAGATATGTTTATTAGATTTTTTTTACATATACCCTGGACAACATTTTGAAGTATGTTTGTGATATGTAACAAATAGGCTTTGAGGTATTCTGTTCCCACCGGGAACCAGTTTAAGAGAACTTCCCAGGACTGTGCCAGTGCTCATGTTCCCACTTGATGTGCACTGTGGTTATTTTTGAGGTCCATTACTGTGAAAACCTGAATGGTGGTCTCAAGGCAGTGTGTCTTTATGGATCATACTAGGAGAAGTCCCGCTTCTGTCTTTGTGGCTCTTGGATGGGTTGTTGGAGCTCATTGGCATAAGCCTCACATGAGAGAACTGGCTTGGGTGACCAGAACAGCTTCTGTCTTGGTAACTCACAAGGTCCTATTAACACACATTTTGTTGTTGTTGTTGTTGTCCAGTGATCACAAAGTTAAACTGTCCTGGTATTCCCCATTCTGTGGTCTAAAATCGAAGGAAACATGGAGCATAAAGACCTAAGATCCAAGGAACTGGAGGTGTTAAGGTGATAGAGGAGAGACTTGTAAAGTGTATTCATTATATTGCTTGCAGCTATAACAAAATCCAACAAAAGAAATGTAAAGAAGGAATGGTTTATTTGGGCTTTGAGGGTATAGTGCATCATTGTGGGGCTTAAAGTTAAATCAGCAGAAGCTGAGGCAGCTGGTTGTACTGCGTCTACAGTAGTGAAGTGAAACTGCTGTTCAGTTCACTTTTCTTCTTCTTATTTGGTCAGGGGCCCTAGTCCATGGAATCTGGCCACTCATCCTCAGGGTGGTCTTCTCTGTTAAACCCCTCTGAAAATATCTCTTAGACACAAGTAGAAGTGTGTTTCCATGATGGTTCTGCCTTCCCTTTAATTAGTCAGTAAAATTAAATATCACATCAAGCATGAGAAAACAGTTGGAGGGACACTGTAGGGACTAGTCACACACGTCTTGTTCTATCACTTCTGTCACTGAATTGTTATGAGAGAGAGACTTTATAGCAGAAACCCTTTCAATGCTAGCACCCAGCATGGTAGGTGTATTGGTACAATGCCTGGACCTAGAACTAAGGAGAATTCCCACATTTATTCTTTTTGTTTTCTGTTTCTGAAGGGTTTTGAATAAGACAAAGGCCTTGATTCTGAATGACCAAAATTCTGACTCTGAGGAGTCATGTCTTCAGAATACATGTACAAACTCTGCAGATTTGTAATCTAGGACTGATAGAAGAGGGAAGGTGATATGGTAGCCAAACAAGAAGACAGGATCAGGGCCTTGTGCATAAACCTTAAAGACAATGTAAATGATAATTGTGCTTGAAAATGCAAAGGGCAAGCAATCAATGAAGCATGTAAACCTGAGACCAGGGCTGTGTTTGAAGGTGAGTATAATCTGGCATAAGGGATTACACAATGGGGATAAAGGATGAACACTTGGCTTGCTTGCTGAGCACTGTATGACATTATGGTGTGCACTTAGGAACAGACAGTGGCATGTGAGGCATGGTATAGATGTTACTAAATTCAATGCTTTAGTTTCTCCATCTCTGCTTAAGTTTTTTTTAATGACACTATCTCACTTTGTTATACTGGCTAGCCTACAATTTATGACTCTTTTGCCTCAGTATTCTAAGCTGTGAGATTTCAGATGGGCACTAGTGTGCCTGGCTCTGGTTCCTCCACCATGAGTAGCAGAATACAGTAATATTCAGTTCACTCATAGGAACTGAAATCTGGGGGCAATCAAGGAAAAGTGCTTAAATGGAGCATCTAGCATGCGGTAAATGTTTAGTAAATATTTGCTAATATTATGACTATGATGTATAGCAAGCTTAAACATAGGAGAAATCAGTTGAATATCTATCCTGTAAAGAAGAATTTCAGGATTTAAGTTATTTAACTACTGTTTTCTAGAAATGATTGAATTTACCCAAGCTCATGGTTTTCTGAAAGTATAAAATCAGTGTGGCTGGACAAATGGCTCAGTGCATGATAACACTGACTGCTCTTGCCTGAAATCAGGCCCTGGTATCTGTCTCCAGTGTTTTACAACTTTCTGTAACTCCAGGTCTGGGGGGCGGGCGGGGGGTAGTCAATGCCTCTGGCCTCCATGGACCCATGGACGGTTAAGTTCTCACGGACAGACTCCCTACATACACATAAACACAAATGTAAATTTAAAATCAGTGTGGTCTTGTTTAAATCAGTGGCTATCATTCGGGGCAACCTAATTTAGTCTTTTTGAAAAAGACTTATTTTATTTTAAGCATGTGTGTGTGTGTTATGTGTGTGTGTATGTGTGTGTGTGTGTATGTGTGTGTGTGTGTGTGTGTGTGTGTGTGTTATGTGTGTGTTATGCGCACATGGATGCAGGTGTCTGAGGAGGTCAGGAGATCCAGATTGCCTACATCTGGAGTTATAGGCAGTTGTGAATTGCCTGTGATAGGAACCAAATTTGGGTTCTTTAGAAGAATAAGTGTAGCTATCTTCTGAGATATCTGTCTAGCCGCTTGATTTAGTTGGGTTCAAATAAGAATGAACCAAGTGGACATTTCTGTATAAGAGCAAGGATGAACATGTATTATAAATACTTCTGATTATGGTTGTTATGAATATATTATAGGTTTGTAGTTTCTGATCTGGAACAAAAGGAAAGTGGAATTTGCACTTTCTGTTCAAAGATTCTTGAGTGACTTTGTGAATGCCTGAAAACAACAGGCCAAACAGTATATATTAAGATTTTGGAGAAAAGGTTCATAACTTCCATAAACTCTTTAGTAGGGCATGACTTCATGTTTTCTGAGCCATTGGTCTACTGTGTGTGGACTTCTCTATATATAAGTGAAGGTGGCTCCAGACCCCAGGGTTGGCCTATGCTTAGAAGCCAGCATATTGTCTGTCCTGCTCTGGTGTGAGAAGCATTTGTTACATGATATTTGTACCCACCAAAATCTACTTCTTTTGTGCTACTAATTACTGCTGTTTAACTACGGTCCTTGCATGATTATTATTGAACTTCATGTGCCAGGCTTTCCCTTTATGACATCCGTGTTTGGTTTGTTTCATAAGGTTAGTACACCGAAATGATTTCAAATCATGATTCTGTCATCAAAACCTTTTGTAATATTCTTAATTCCCTTTTAACTATAAATGAGATAACTAAGTACATATGGAAAAGTCTTAAAAGTTAAAAAAATCCACTTAAAAGTTTATTCAAAGTCTTAATAAACTTTTTCAACACAGAATCTCTTTCTTGATGCAAGCACTTTCTGGCAAAATGGAAACTATATTGTGTGGCAAAGTCTTTGGTAATAATGTCAGGACAAATGAAAGAGCAGAGAGAGTAGGTTAGACTGTGTTCTGATTCTTTAGCCATTTTTTTGTATCATTGTTTTGAAAAGTGACACATGATTTACCTAAATTAAAGTCTATAAAAAAATAACACAAAGAATGCCATAGTACAGTGTGAAACTATTCCGACCTGTTTTTAATTCTCTAACAAAGCTCCACAAAATCCTCAGAAAAACTGCTGTAAGATTACACAGAAAAAAAAACATGCATAAGTTAACCCCACCTCATCTCGTTCCCATGTTTAATGTGGTTACCGGTCTGTAAGTGGAAAAACAAACAATACCAACAACAAAGACAAAACAAAGACGAAAGTAATGTTGCTTGCTCTGAAGGTTGAGCACTGAGCACTGAACTGCTTTTCTAAGCCTTGCCACCTGACCTTTTCATATGCTTGTGTACCAAAAACAAGTAGGAAGCTGCCTTGAAATCAACCAGTTGGCCCTGACGGATTCTCTCCAGTGTCTGGTGCTAACTGAAGCACTGGAGTCTGCATGTTCGTAAAAGCAGAGCACTCGTGGTTTAAAGGGAAAAGAATCCCTCCTACCAAAAAATCCCTGCGAAATTTATCTTTCTAGTCTCCGTTAATTGGTTCCCTGAAAACTTATTGTTGTGATTTTTATTCCTGACCAAGGACGGTCTGCTGTCATCTCATTATTGCTAGTATGGGGCCACAGGAGTCAAGTTTACATGGAATGCCAAGGAAAATGGTAGGCACAGGAGGTCAGAGTAGTTTCCAGGGGCTGATAGCAGCTGCGGATGCCATCTGACTGATCCACACACATACTCTGAGCTGCTTCAACAGTATGAGGAGCTTACGGGAGATCTAGGCCCTGCTGCCGAATGTCATTTCCCATAAAGGAACTGGCTGACTTGCACTGGTTCTGTTGTGGAAAAATGTGCCTGGTGGAGGTCATTTACCCAAAGTCTCTAAAAGAAGCACCAAGTATCACAGGAAGACAACATTGTTTGCCTCAGTTAATTTAAAAGGAGGGTGGGAAACATCTGACATCTGGTTTTTAAAAGTCAAATCTGTGTTTTATATGTAGTGCCTTTCACTTAGTTGGAATATATTTAAAAGCATAAATGATAAATAATTGGAGGTCCAAGCTCCTTAGCATTTGTATTCCTGGGCCAGGTCTTAGCCGGTTTTGGTTTCCCAGTGTTGGGTTTGCAGATGATGAGGTTGATTAGACTGCCAATTGCTCCTGAATTAATTAGAAGAACAGAGGTCAGCTGTCTGGAGTTTGGTATGGTTGTATTTGCTTACTTTCTCCTGACAGTATTGAGAGTATTACTTTGAGTTAGTTACTCAAGAAGATGGCATCTAGAAATAGTGAGAAGAGAAGTTATTGTAGCCTGTGTGCCCTCTGTGTGGGGTTTTAAAAGCTGGAGAGCCCTGCTGGAGAGCGGCTACTTGGAGAGAAAAGTATAAAGATGTTAGGAGAAAGGCCACTAACCACTGTTCCCTTGGTATCCATCAGCACTTTTGAATGTCAGGAGGTAGGAACCCAAAGATGAGGAAAATGATGCAGGGAAGATTGCTCACTGTTTGCCTACTGTCATGTTGGGGAAAGAGGGTGAGTTCAATTTCTATGTGTTTCTGGGAACACATTTGCCTTTCTATGCAGTAATTTTCCAGGACATCCATAAAAAGCAGTAAACACTGGGTGACTTTCAACATCGCTTTATAGTTCTGAGGATGGGGAGTATAATATCTAGATGTTTCCAGGATCAGACTCTCCACCCCTCAAGCTTTCAGAGGATCCTTTTCATTTCCTTCAGTTTCTGGGAATCTTATGTTAGCCCTGGAATACCTCCAGTTTCTGCTTCTTTCTTCTAATGGCCATCATCTTGGCCAACTGGATTTACAGGGCTCTCCTCTATGTCTCTTTCTATGAGACAGATTAAGGGGCTATCTACTGTAGTGTGACTTTATCATAACTAAATGTATCTGCAGCAGCCTTGTTTTACAATATGGTTTCATTGTGAGATATCATTACATATGTAGGGGTGGTGGGAGTGCAGCATAGATTTTGGGCAAAGCCAACCAATAAGTCAAAGTATCAAATGAACTAGAGATGGTCTGGAAATTTTTATGTCAACTGGACATAAGCTAGAGTCATTTTGGAAGAGAGAATATCAACAGGAACAGTAGTGCATCACTGTATTGGCCTATTTTTAATTTTTACTGTGTGTGTGTGTGTGTGTGTGTGTGTGTGTGTGTGAAAGGCCTAACTTATTGTGGGTGGTGCTACCCTTGGGCAGGTGGTCCTGAGTGTTATAAGAAAGGAGGCCAAGCAAGGTATGAGGAGCAAGCCAGTAGGCAACACTCCTCCACAGTTTCTGCATTAGTTAATGCCTCATGTGTTTGTCTTCCTTTGATAATGAGCTATGGTGAGGGAGTAAAGCAAAATAAACTCTTTCCTCCCCAAGTTACTTTTGGGTATGGCCTTTTATCGCAGGAATAGATACCTCATCTAAGACAAAAACAGACAAGAGAAATTGAGAAAGAAGTTCAGAGAAAACCAAGCTATGAACTCATTCATGTTGAATTTACAGTTGGTTAGGAACTTTAGACACAGTAGGATGACTTGACTATGACACCCTACAAAAGTATTGGAAACTTAATCCCCAGTGGGACAGTGTTAACAGGTAGGGCCCAAGGGGATGCAATTAGGTTGTAAGGATGGAATGAAATGGCTAAATTATCTTATTCTTTTCACCCTCCTTTTTTGCCTCCTAATGTGATGACAAGCAAGAAAGAGCCCAAATTCCAGCACTCTCATCTCAGACTTTCCAGCCACTAGAACTATAAGCTAATAACTTTTTTGTTCATTATACACTGCCAATTTATAGCATTTAACTAAAGGGAGGCAGTGGTCCTATAAATTTTTTCAGTGCCAACTCTAGGCAGGAACCTAGCACTTTGAAAGTAGGAACTATCGAAAGAGCTGGTATCAGAATTAGCAAGATTTGTACGTGAACACCTTGCCAGTGCAAGTTGTTCTCATGGACTTCCTTTGGTCCTGAAGAAGTGGAAAAATCTCCTTATGAGAATGTTGTTATCACAGAAGAAAAATGCCTTTATGATTTGTAGCATGTAATTTTACACAAAGCCCACATTAAACTTTTGAGACTATGACAAATACTTGAGAATAACAACAGGAGGGTTGAAGGATTCATTTTGGTGGGAAAGAGATGCTGGGATGGAGCAATTCCCACCATGGAAGCCAGGAAATATAGAAAAGGAATGCTGGCACTCACTGGCTTACCCTGCTTTCTCCTGTGTTCCTTTTGGGCCTCCAGCCTTATGAGATAGTGTCACCTACATTTCTTCTGAGAATCTTCTCATAGGTATAGTATACACAGAGATATGCTTTATTAATATTATAGGGAAATCTCAATAAAATCATTGTTACAAGCAAATTTGTGGAGCCTGTATTCAGTTAAGTAGTAAGCTCAGAATTATTTTAAGTTCCATCTTTTGAATATACAAAAGAAATATGAGAAGTTTACAAATGCGTTATGACTTGTACATGATGTGTTTTCCACAAGGCTCATGTGTTGAAGGTTTGAGCCCTAGCTGGTGAAGCCAATCAATGAGAATCAATTGGATCATAAGGGAACTAACTTCATCAATGAATGAATCAACTGATAAGTTTAGTGAATTGAATATTAGAAAGAGGAGTCTGGCTGGGGGGTCAGTTAACAGAGGCATATATCTGTATTTGAAGGATGCCTCTTGCTTTGGCCCCCATGGTTCTGCCTCTCTCTGCTTCCTGGCACCCTGTGATGAACAGCTTTTTCTCAAATCCTTCTGTGATGAGGCCTTGCTTCACTTCAGAAACATGGAGCCAGAAGACTAGGGATTAAAACTTCTGAAACTCCGAGGAAAGTAAATCCTGAAGGACAGAACATTTTAGGGCTGTGCAAATATTAGAAACAACAACAGAGAACAGACTACTCTGAATTGCAGTTTGTTGAGAGGCAACTGTGTGATGCACATGTTGAGAGACAGACAGTTTTCCATTAGTTAATATAGGCACTTTCCTGTGTTATCTCATTGCACAAAATCCATGGAAGTGTTATTCCCATTTTCCAATGAAAGACACTGATGTTCAGTAAAGTAATAACAACAGTAGTTGTTAGAGTTGGGTATTGCACAATTGCAAGCAACAGGTAGAGACAATGGCAATCATTTTGCATTATGTAAGCAAAAACCACCTTGTTAGTGAAATGGGAGATAAAATTGGAAATGTGTGGGCAATTGATGGAGGATTTAGAATGTCAGCCTGAAGACTGTATCTACCTACAGTGACATTACCAAGCAACTGCAAATTTTGAGAAGCTGGGTAAAGTGATGAAGACAGCATTGAAGAAAAGGAATCCAACATTTGTGAGGGGAGAAAATAGCAAAAGCTGCCAGAAGGCTTTTACAGTAGTCGAGGCATACATTGACCCCAGTGTGTATGTGTGGAGGCTGCAGAGAGAAGGAAAAGAGCTTATTTGCTTGTTTGTTTATGCTTTGTTTTAGTTCAGAAATGCTTTAAGTCACTGCTTTTCAAGATTTTGAGAGACTGTTCATACAAAAAAGAATGTTATGAGGAAAAAGTTTAAAAGATTACAAGAATGTGATCAAATATAACCAAGGCTAATTCCTAATGTTCCAATTGTCCTACTCATATACAAAGCAATTCCACAGGGAACAAATATGAAGTATAAGGACACAATCCTGCTCCCTTGGCATAATGAAGGGCAAGTCTAACATACATACATTGTTTAGTCATTCCAAAGCTTGTAGTTTTGATAAATATTTCATGGCAATATGTTCATATGACAGGAGTCACATGCTATAGTGACTTGTTGGCTATAGAAGATACCAGAAACACATACCTTATTTGGTTAAGCTGGCTAGGAGTAGGATCAGTTGGAAAGCACATAAGGACAGAAGCCTGGATAGGCCGCCCTAACACACTCACATGTGAGTTTAGAGTACTCTAAGAAGGGGTGAGGAGCTTCATTTACAAAGGAAAAAAACCACAAAGACATAAAAGATTGGTTATAATGAACTCCAATTCCAGCTTCATATAAGTTGATTTTAGAAAAACTTAAAGCAGGGTCAGTGAGATGGCTCAGTGAGTGGCACTTGCTGTCCAGCTTAATGACTGAATTCAACACTCTGCACCCACAAGGAGGAAAGAGGGTACTGCCTTTCTGCAAGCTGTCCTCTGACCTTCACACACATGCCATGACAATAGGCACATGTGCACACACACATACACAAAATAAATGCAATAGAAGAAAACTCAAAGCAAGTGTAGCTGACATTACAAACATAAACATCTCTATAAATTATTTAATTTTAGCATTTTGCAGTTTTTACTTGAATTGTCCTCTGTATAGCCTGTGATATAGATTTTACAAACAAATTCTTGTTCTGCATGGTGTGTGACAGTGATTAACCTATTGGCACCATACGGTGAATTAGTAAGGCTGGAGAGTGATGGAGAATGAGAATGCGATGGTACCCTTTCATCAATTTCCACTAGAAACAATACAAAGAGGCTTTTAGTTGCAAGGGAGAGAGTCAACTCTCATTGTGGTAAAGAGATTTTGGTAAGGGAAGTTTTGACTAGTACTCTCAGTTATAAGCCTGTTATAGCTCTCACATATATCTGAATGTCTTAATATATAAATGAAACAAAATTTCTTTATTTTTATACAAGGAGACTTAGACATATGTTTCTATTCTGTTACATCTTAAATGACAAGTTATAACTCTCTAAATTGACTTTATACCCAAATGGGTTATAAAATGTATTTGAAAACACTATTCTAAAAGCTATCACTACCCTGAAATGGGAAGGCAAGCACTGGTCATGGAAATTATTCAGTCACAACTACAGAAACACTGTGCTCAGCCTGAGTTACACTCGGCTCTACTACAGGATCTCCTATCTCTGATGTTGGTGCCCAAGAGCTGAAAAAAATCCATTATTTAAATAAAGAATTATTTATTTATTCACTTTGCCTCCAAATTGCAACCCCCTCTCCTTCCAGTACCCCCTTCAAACACCCCTCCCACCCTTCTCCCCGATTCTCCTTAGAAAAGTGAGAGGTTCCTCATGAGTATCAGCCCGCCCTGGCATATTAAGTCACTGCAGGACTGGGTGTATCTTCTCTCACTGAGGCCAGACAAAGCAGCCCAGTTAGGGGAACAGGATCCAAAGGGAGGCAACAGAGTCAGAGAGCACTCTCATGCCAGTTTTGGGGGGATATATATGAAGATAAAGCTGCACATCTGCTATATATGTGTGGAGTCCTAGGGCCAGTCCATGAATGTTTTTTGGTTGTAGGTTTAGTCTCTGTAAGCCCCCATGGGCCCAGGTTAGTTGAGTCTGTAGGTCTTCTTGTGGAATCCTGGATCCCACTGGCTTCCTCAATTATTCCCCCAACTCTTCCATAGGAAACTCCTTGGACTCTGTCTAATGTTTTGCTGTTGGTCTTTGCATCTGTTTTCATCAGCTACTGGGTGGAACTTCTCAGAGGGGTTATGCTAGGCTCCTGTCTACAAGCATAGCAGAGTAAAATTAGTAGTGTCAGTGATTGGTTCTCTCTGATGTGAGGGGTCTCAAGTAGATCCAGTGTTTGATTGGCCATATATGAATGGATTTTAGCCAGAAAGTAAAGGGTAACCATGCTACAATCCACAGACCCAAGGAAGTTAAGTTTCAAGGAGGGTCCACGGGAGGAAGCTTGAATCTCACCCAGAAGAGGAAATCTTTATGGTGGATGGATGGAGGGAACTAGGTAGAAGAGGAGATGAGGAGGGAATCCCAGGTGAGGATTAGGAGTAGTGGTTGAGGGGAAGAGAGTGCTGGGTGAGAATTGTTCAATGTCATTAGTCATAAGGAAAATCGGAGGTGGGGACATCTCTGGGATTTTGCCAGAGACCTGGGAAAAGGGAAGCCCCAGGAAATCTATGGGGTCACTCTAGCTGAGAAACCTAACAGGAGGGGATAGGTAGCCTGAGGTGGTCACCTCCTGTAGACAGGCAAGATTTCCAGTGGAGGGATAAGGACACAAATCCACCAACAAAACTTTCCACCCAAAATTTGTCCTGCCAAAAAGTATTCAGGGACAAATATGGAGCAAATAAATATTGAGCTATTCTGACAGGTATAAGATGTAATCTCAGAGTTGATTTGATTTGCACTTCCCTGACAACTAAGGACATTGAA
The DNA here is from genome assembly GCA_028658305.1 of Pachyuromys duprasi. Lineage (NCBI taxonomy): Eukaryota > Metazoa > Chordata > Mammalia > Rodentia > Muridae > Pachyuromys > Pachyuromys duprasi. The sequence continues at coordinate 25,534,083 of CM053750.1, read as the reverse complement.
CATTTAAGTGTTTCTTGTCCATTAGAGATTACCCTGTTAATAATTCTCAGTTTAGCTCTGTGCCCCATTTTTTAAATTGGGTTATTTGATTTATTATCCTCTAATTTCTTGAGTTCTTTATATATTTTGGATATTAGCCTTTTGTCAGATTTAGGGTTGGTGAAGATCTTTTCCCATTCTGTTGGCTACAGTTTTGTCCTATTGACAGTGTCCTTTGCCTTACAGAAGTTTTCCAGTTTCATGAGGTTCCATTTATTAATTGTTGATTTTAGTGCCTGAGCTGTTGGTGTTCTCCTTAGGAAGTTTTCTCCTGTGCCAATGAGTTCAAGGTTCTTCCCCACTTTCTCTTCTATTATATTTAGTGTATCTGGTTTTATGTTGAGGTCTTTGGTCCACTTGGACTTGAGTTCTGTGTAGGGTGACAAATAAAAGCATATTTGCATTTTCTATATGCATACATCCAGGTAGAGCAGCACTATTTGTTGAAGATGTTTTTTTTTTTCCATTTTATGGTTTTGGCTTCTTTGTCAAAAATCAAGTGTTCATAGTTGTGTGGGTTTATTTCTGGGTCTTTGATTTGATTCCATTGATCAATCTGTCTGTTCTGTGACACTACCATGACATTTTATTACTATTGCTCTGTGGTACAGCTTGAAATTGGGGATGGAGACACCTCCAGAAGTTCTTTTATTGTACAGAATTGTGTAAGCTATTCTGATTTTTGTTTGATTGTTTGCTTGTTTTTCCAAATGAATTTGACAATTGTTCTTTCAAAGTCACTTATAGATTGTATACAGTAGGGTTACTGATTTTTTTTTTTAGTTAATTTTGTATCTAGCCACTTTTCTGAAGGTGTTTATCAGCTATGGGAATTCTCTGGTAGAATTTTGGGGCTCACTTATGCATAGTACAATATAAAGTGATACTTTGACGTCTTCCTTTCCAATTTGTATCTCCTTTAGTTGTCTTACTGTTCTAGCTAGGACTTCAAGTACTATACTCAATAGATGTGAAGAGAATGGCAGTCTTAAAATCAGTCTCTGATTTTATTGGAATTGCTTTGAAGTTTCCTTCTCATTAATTTGATGTTGGCCATACGCTTGCTGTATATTGCTTTTATTGTTTTAAGATATGTGCCTTATATCACTGATCTCTCCGAGGCTTTTAACATGAAAGGTTGTTGGATTTTGTTAAAGGCTATTCAGTATCTAAGGAGATGATACTGTGGTTTTTTTTTTAATTTCAGTTTATTTACATAGTGGATTATGTTGATATATTTTCATATACAGAACCGTACCTGCATCCCTGGGATGAAGCGTACTTGATCATGGTAGATGATATTTTTGATGTGTTCTTAGATTTGGTTTGAGAGTATTTTTAAAATTTTTAAAAATTTTATTAATTACAGTTTATTCATTTTGTATCCCAGCTGTAGGCCCCTCCCCCCTCCTCTCCCAGTCCCACCCTCTCTCCCTCTTCTCTTATGCCCCTCCCCTAGTCCAATGATAGGGGAGGTCCTCCTCCCCTTCCATCTGACCCTAGTCTATCAGGTCTCATCAGGACTGGTTTCTTTGTCTTCCTCTGTGACCTGGTAAGGCTGATTCCCCCACCGGTGGAGGTGATCAAAGAGCCAGCCACTGAGTTCATGTCAGAGAGGGTCCCTGTTCTTATTATTGGGGAATCCTCTTGGACACTGAGCTGCCATAGGCTACTTCTGTGCAGGGGTTCTAAGTTATCTCCATGCATGGTCCTTGTTTGGAGTATCAGTCTCAGAAAAGACCCTTGTGCCCAGATTTATTGGTTCTGTTGCTCTCCAGGTCTTTCTGTCCCCCCCTTCTTTCCTAAGATTCCCTGCACTCAAAGTTTGGCTATGAATCTCAGCATATGTTTTGATACCTTGCTGGGTGGAGTCTTTCAGAGGCCCTCTGTGATACACTCCTGTCCTTTTCCCTGTTTTCTCCCTCCTTCAATATTGTCTCATTTGCCTTTCTGAATGAAGATGAGCATCTTGCCCAGGTTCCTCCTTCTTGATTAGCTTCCTTAGGTGTACAGGTTTTAGTATAATTATCCGATATTATATGTCTAATATCCATGTATGAGTGAGTATATACCATGTATGTCTTTTCTGCTTCTGGGACACCTCACTCA
>CM053750.1:25518971-25531835 GCA_028658305.1 Pachyuromys duprasi | reverse complement strand
AAAGCTGCTATGAACATGGTTGAGCAAATGTTCTTGTTGTATACTTGAATATCTTTTGGATATATGCCTAGGAGTGGTATAGCTGGGTCTTGAGGTAGCACTATTCCTAATTTTCTGAGAAAGCACCAGATTGATTTTCAAAATGGTTGTACAAGTTTACATTCCCACCAGCAATGGAATAGAGTTCCTCTTTTTCCACATACTCTCCAATATGTGTTGTCACTTGAGTTTTTGATCTTAGCCATTCTGATGGGTGTAAGGTAAAATCTAAGGGTCGTTTTGATTTGCATTTCTCTGATGACTAAGGATGTTGAGCATTTCTTTAAGTGTTTCTATGCCATTCAATGTTCCTCTGTATCTCCATCCCTGATCTCAAGCTGTACTATAGAGCAACAGTAATAAAAACTGCATGGTACTGGCATGGAAACAGAATGGTGGATCAATGGAAGTGAATAGAAGACCCAGAAATAAACCCACACACTATGGACACCTGAGTTTTGACAAAGATGCCAAAACCATACAATGGAGAAAAAAAAAAACATCTTCAACAAAAGGTGCTGGACTAACTGGATGTCTACATGTAGAGAATTGCAAATAAATCCATATTTATCACCCTGCACAAAACTAAAATCCAAGTGGATCAAAGACTTCAATATAAAAATGGATACACTAAACCTCTTAGAATAAAAAGTGGGGAAGAGCCTGGAACTCATTGGCACAGGAGACAACTTCCTGAACAGAATACCAACAGCACAGGCTCTAAGAGCAACAATCAATAAATGGGACCTCATGAAACTAAAAAGTTTTTGTAAAACAAAGGACACTGTCATGAGAACAGAATAACCCATCAAGCAACCCAATTTAAAATTGGGGTACAGAGGTTTGAGAGTATTTTTGAGCATTTTCGAATCAATGTTCATGAGAGAAATTGGTCTGAATTTCTTTTTTTGTTGGATATTTGTATGGTTTAGGTGTCAGGGTGACTGTAGCCTCATAGTATGAGTTTGGTTATGTTTCTTCTGTTTCTATTGTGTGAAATAGTTTGAGGACTACTGGAACTAGCTCTTCTTTGAAAGTCAGTCTGGAAGAATTCTGCTATGAAATCATCTGGCACTCAGCTGGTTGTTTTTTTTTTTTTTTAATCTTTTGTTAGGGGGCTTTTAATGACTGCTTCTGTTATGTTAGGGGCAATAAAAGTATTTAAATTGTTTACCTGATCTTGATTAATTTTGGTAGGTGGAATCTATTAAGAAAATCATCTACTTGATTTTGGTTTTTCAATTTTGTGGCGTACAGGCTTTTGAACTAAGACGTAATGATTCTTTAGATTTCCTCAGTCTCTGCTGCAATGTCCCCCCTTTCATTTCTGACTTTGTTAAGTTGAATATTATATCTCTGCATTTTAGTTAGTTTGACTAAGGGTCTGTCTATCTTGATGATTTTCTCAAAGAAGCAGTTCTTGGTTTCTTTAATTCTTTGCATTGCTCTTTTTGTTTCTGATTTATTGATTTTATCCCTAAGTTTATTTTCTGCCATCTACTTCTTTTGGGTTTGTTTGCTTCTTTTTCTTCTAAAGATTTCAGATGTGCTGTTAAGTTGCTAGTATGAGATCTCTCCAATTTCATTTTGATGGTTCTTAGCACTCTATGAACTTTCCTCTTAGCACTGCTTTCATTGTGTCTCATAAGTTTGGTTAAGTTGTGCCTTCATTTTCATTGAATTTTAGGAAGTAATTAATTTCTTTCTTTATTTTTTTCTCTAATCCAGAGGTCATTGAGAAGAGATCTGTTCAGTTTCCATGTGCATGTAAGCTTTCTGTTGTTGTTGAATTCCAACTTTAATCTGTGGTGATCTTAAAGATGCAAGTCGTTATTTCAATTTTCTTGTGTTGGTTGAGGCTTGCTTTGTAATTGACTGTATGGTCAATTTTGGAGAAAGTTCCATGAGGTGCTGAGAAGAAGGTATATTCTTTTGTGTTTGAGTGAAAAGTTCTGTAACTATGTGTTAGGTCCATTTGATTCATGACACCTGTTAGTTTCATTATTTCTGTGTAGTTTCTGTTTTGATGACCTGTCCGTTGGTGAGAGTAGGGTGTTGAAGTCTCCTACTATTACTGTGTGGGTACAATGTGTGCTTTAAGCTTTAGTAACGGTTCTTATATGAATGTGCGCTTGCATTTGGGGTACAGATGTTCAGAACTGAGATGCCCTCTTTGTGGACTTTCTCTTTGATGTATGTGCAGTGTCTTTCCCCATCTCTTTTGATTAATTTTGGTTGAAAGTCTATTTTATTAGATATTAAATTGCTACTTTAGTTTGCTTTGGTCTGTTTGCTTGAAAAACTCCCTTTCAGCCTTAATTCTGAGGTAATATCTATGTGTGTTGCTGAGGTGTGTTTCTTGTATGCAGCAGAATGATGGATCCTGTTTTCACATCCATTCTGTTAGCCTGTGTCTTTTTATTGGGGAATCGACTCAACTGATGTTAAGACATTAACAAATGCTTGTTAGCTTCTGTTATTTTACTGTTGGTTGTGGTACTCTGTGTGTATGTCTCTCTCTCTCTGTGTGTGCTTCCCTTCTTTGCTTTTGCTGCAGTGAAGTTATTTATATCCTTGTTAAACTCCTGGGGTTGAGGTTTTTCTTTGGGTACCTTCTGTATGGCTGGATTTGTGCACAGATATTGTTTAAATTTGGTTTTGTCAAAGAATGTCTTGTTTTCTCTATCTTTTGGTGATTGAAAGCTTTGCTGGGTGTAGTAGTCTGAGATGACATCTGTGGTCTCTTAGGGTCTGCAAGACATCTACCCAAGCCATTCTAGCTTTTATAGTGTCTGTTGAGAAGTCAGGTGTGAATTTGGTCTGTCTGCTTTTATATGTTACTTGGCTCTTTTCTCTTGCAGCTTTTAATATTCTTTTTTTTTTTGTACTGTAGATTTTGCGTTTTGTGTTTTGATTTTTATGTGGCAGGAAGATTTTTCTCTTCTGTTCCAATATGTTTGTTTCTCTGTAAGCTGTGTGTGTGTGTTCACAGGCATTTCTTTCTTTAGGTTGGGGAAATTTTCTCCCATATTTTTGTTGAAAATCTTTTCTGGCCCTTGGAGTCAGGAATCTTCTTTTTCTTCTATTCCTTTTATTCTTAGTTTTCATCTTTTTATAGTGACCCTGATTTCTTGGATGTTTTGTGTCAGGAACTCTTTAGATTTAGCATTTTCTTTTACCAATGTAAATGTATTTCTTCAATTGTATTATCTACACCCAAGATTCTTTCGTTTCGTGTCTTATATTCTGTTGTTAATGCTTGCATCAGTAGTTTCTGTCTGTTCACATCACTAAATTTTCCATCTTCAGTATTTCTTCAGTTTGTGTTTTCTTTACTGTTTTTATATCCATTTTCAGGTCTTGAACCATTTTATTCATTTCCTTCAGCTGTTTGATTTTATTTTTCTGTATTTCTTTAAGGAATTTATTCATTCCTTTTTTAAGGCCTCTATCATCTTCATAAGAATAGTTTTAAGGTCATTTGTGTGTGTGTGTGTGTGTGTGCGCATGTGTGTGTGTGTGTATGTGTATGTGTGTATGTATGTGTGTTTCAGCTGTTTTAGGATATCCAGGGCTTGTTGCAGTAGAATAGTTGGGTGTCTCAGGTTGGGCCAAGAATTAGTTGGGCATTCCTTCAATCTCTATCCCTGCCCATGTGGAGGCAGGGTAAATTTTGGGTTAAATTTTTTTGTGGGTAGGTTGGTATTCCCCTCACTCCACTGGGAGTTCCTGTCTAGTTGGAGGATGTCCTCTTCAGTCTCCATGCTACTGCTACTAGGAGTCTCAGCTAGAGTCGCCCTCCTATCCTTCCAGAAGCAGACCCTATTCTAGGTCTCCAGCTTGTCACAGAGATGCCTCCGCCCTTCTCTTTTCTCTGTATGCCTTCTGTCCTCCCACCCTAGCTCACCCCAGGTCTGATGTTCACCCTCATTTCTCACTGCCTTCCCTCTTCTCGTTCTTTCTCTTCAGCCACTTCTGCTGATTATTTTATTTCCCCTTCTGAATGAGATTTAAGCATCCTTCTTTGGGTCTTCTTTGTTACTTATCTTTTTTTACATCTGTGATTTGTAATGTTTAACTTGGCTATTCCTAGTTTTCTGAGAAAGCGCCAGATTGATTTCCAGAGTGGTTGTACAAGTTTGCACTCCCACCAGCAATGGAGGAGGGTTCTCCTTGCTCCACATCCTCTTCAGCATGTGTTGTCACTTAAGTTTTTGATATTAGTCATTCTGACAGTTGTAAGATGGAATCTCAAAGTCATATGGATTTGCATTTCCCTGATGACTAAGGACATTGAGCATTTCTTTAAGTATTTCTCCACCATGTGAGATTCCTCTGTTGAGAATTCTCTGTTTAGTTCTGTATCCCATTTTCAAATTGGATTATTTTGTTTGTTGGTGTTTAATTTCTTGAGTTCTTTATGTATTCTGAACATTAGCCCTTTATCAGACATAGGGTTGGTGAAGATCGTTTCCCAATTTGCAGAATGCTGTTTTGTTCTATTCATAGTGTCCTTTGCTCTACAGAAGCTTTTCAGTTTCAAGAGGTCCCATTTATTAATTGTAGGTCTTAGAGCCTGAGCCTGTTGCAACAGCTTTCTGTTCAGGAAGTTTTCTCCTGTGCCAATGAGTTCAAAGCTCTTACCCACTTTCTTCTCAGGCAGATTTATTGTGTTTGGTTCTATGTTGAGATCTTTGATCCACTTGGACTTGAGTTTTGTGCAGAGCAATAAATATGGATCTATTTGCATTTTCTTCATGTAGACATCCAGGTAGACCAGCACCATTTGTTGAAGATGTCTTTTTTTTCACATTGTTTGGTTTTGGCTCCTTTGTCAAAAATCAAGTGTTCATAGGCGTGTGGGTTTGTTTCTCGGTCTTTGATTCAATTGCATTGATCCATCAGCCTGTTTTTGTTTTCATTTTTATTTTATATTAATCACAGTTTATGTACTTTGTATCCCAGCCGTAGCCCCCTCCTACATTCCCTCCTTATCCCCCCTTTCCCTCCTTCATCTCCTCCCTGCACCTTTCCAAGTCCACTGATAGGGGAGGACCTCCTCCCCTTCCACTTAACTCTAGTTTATCAGGTCTCTTTGGGAATGGCTGCAATGTCCTCTTCTGTGGCCTAGCAAGGCTGCTCCTCCCTTGGGGGGCAGGGAGGTCGAAGAGCCAGCCATTGAGTTCATGTCCAAAATAGTCCCTGTTCCCCTTACTAGTATACTCACTTGGGTATTGAGCTACCATTTGCTACATACAAGCAGGGATTCTAGGTTATAACCATACATGGAACTTGGTTGAAGAGACAGTCTCATAAAAGACCCCTGTGCCCTGATACATTTGGTTCTTGCAGCACTCCTGACCTCTCCAGGTCATACTAACTCCCCCTTCTTTCATATTCTTCCCTGCACTCTGCCAAAGGGTTGCTTATGTTTCTTAATATTTGCTTTGATACACTGCTAGGAAGAGTTTTTTCCACATCAGCCTGTTTTTATGCCAGTTTTTATTAATATTACCATGTAGTATAACTTGAAGTCAGGTATGGCGATACCTCCAGAAGTTCTATTATTGTTGGTATTTTGGTGGGGATTGCATTAAATCTGTAGTTTGCCTTTGGTGAGATGGCCATTTTTACTATGTTAATCCTACTGATAGATGAACATGGAAGCTCTTTTCATCTTCTCTTATCTTCTTCAATTTCTTTTTTTAGATACTTGAAGTTCTTCTAATAGAGGTCTTTGACTTCCTTGGTTAGATGTACCCTAGATATTTTGTATTATCTGTGGCTACTGTGAAGGGTGTTGTTTCACTAATTTATTTCTCAGCCCATTTGTTATTTGTGTACAGGAGGGATACTGATTTTTTAAAAAATTAATCTTGTATCCAGCCATTTTGCTGAAGGTATTTATTAGCTGTAGGAGTTCTCTGGTGGAATTTTGGGGGTTGCTTATATATACAATTATATTATCTGCAAATAGGGATAATTTAACCTCTTCCTTTCTGATTTCTATCCCTTTGATCTCCGTTAGTTGTCTTATTGCTCTAGCTAGAACTTCTAGTACTATAATACAAAGATATGGAGAGAGTGGGCAACTTTGTCTTGTCCACTGATTTTAGTGAGTTTTTCTCCATTTAATTTGATGTTGGCTATCAGCTTGCTGTACATTGCCTTTATTATGTTTAGGCTTGTATTACTCATCTGTCCAAGACTTTTATTTTGAAGGGATGTTGGATTTTGTCAAAGGGTTTTTCTGCGTCTAATGAGATTTTTTCTTTTATTTTGTTTATATGGTGGATTATGTTGATGGATTTTGTATGTGAACCATCCCTGCATCCATGGGATGAAGCCTGCTTGGTCATGGTGGATGATGTGTTTGATGAGTTCTTGAATTCAGTTTGTAAGTATGTTATTGAGGGAGGAGGCTTCAATCAGGATATATAATGAATAAATTGTGAAAAAATAATGAAAATCCAAGGCTCTTCCTCACTTTTTCTTCTAAGAGATTTAGTGTGTCTGGGTTTATGTAGAGCTCATTGATCCACTTGTACTTTAGTTTTGTGGAGGATGATAAGTGTGGCTCTATTTGCGTTTTTCTACATACAGACATCCAGTTAGACCAGCCCCATTTGTTGAAGATGCTATCTTTTTTCCATTGTATGGTTTTGGCATCTTTGTCAAAAATCAGGTGTTCATAAGTGTGTGGATTTATTTCTGGGTTTTCTACTCAATTCCATTGATCCACTAATTGGTTTCTATGCCAGTACCATGCAGTTTTTACTACTGTTGCTCTATATAATAAAGCTTGAGATCAGGGATGGAGACACCTTTAGAAGATCTGTTATTGTACATGATTGTTCCAGCAATTCTGGGTTTCTTGTTATTCCATATGAAGTTGAGAATTTTTCTTTCAAGGTCTGTAAAGAATTGTGTTGATAATTTGATGGAAACTGCATTGACTCTAGATTGCTTTTGGTAAGATGGCCATTTTTTACTATGTTAATCCTGCCAAACCATGAGCATGGGAGATCTTTCCATCTTCTGATAACTTCTATTTATTTCTTCAGAGACTGGAAATTTTTTTCATATAAGTCTTTGACTTGCTTCCTTAGAGTCAGACCAAGGTACTTTATGTCCTTTGTGGCTATTGTGAAGGGTGTTGTTTCCCTAATTTCTTTCTCAGCCCTTTTTTCTTTTGTATAGAGGAGGGCTACTGATTTCTTTTTTTAGTTAATTTTATATCCAGCCACTTTGCTGAAGGTGTTAATCAGCTGTAAGAGTTCCCTGGTAGAATTTTTGGGGTAACTCAGGGAAACTATCATATCATCTGCAAATAGTGATACTTGGACTTCTTCCTTTCCGATTTCTATCCCCTTGATTTCCTTCAATTGTCTTACTGCTGTAGCAAGGACTTCAAGAACTGTGTTGAAGAGATATGGAGAGAGTAGGCAGCCTTGCCTTTTCCCTGATTTCAGTGGGCTTGATTGAAGTTTTTCTCCGTTTAGTTTGATGTTGGCTACAGGCTTGCTGTATATTGCCTTTACTGTGTTTAGATAAGTGCCTTGTATCCCTGATCTCTCCATCACTTTAAACATGAATGGGTACAGGATTTTATAAAATGATTTTTCAGCATCTAAGGAGATTATCCTGTGGTTTTTTTTCTTTCAGTTTGTTTATATGGTGGATTACATTGATGGATTTCCATATATTGAATGACCCCTGCATACCTGGAATAAAGCCTACTTGGTAATTGGCACAGGAGACAACTTCTTGAACAGAAAACCAACAGCATAGGCTCTAACATCAACAATCAATAAATGGGACCTTATGAAACTGAAAAGCTTCTGTAAAGTAAAGGACACTGTCACCAGAACAAAATGACTGCCTAAAGATTGGGAAAAGATCTTCAACAACCCTAATGTCCAGAATATGTAAAGAACTCAAGAAGTTAAACAGCAAAAAATTAAGTAATCCAATTAAAAAAATGGGGTACAGAGCTAAACAGAATTCTCAACAGAAGAATATCAAATGACAGAAAAACACTTTAAAAATGCTCAATGTCCTTAGTCATCAGGGAAATGCAAACCAAAACTACCCTGAGATTTCATCTTACTCCCATCAGAATGGCTAAGATCAAAAACTCAAGTGACAACACATGCTGGAGAGGGTGTGGAGAAAGTGGACCCCTCTTCCATTGCTGGTGGGAATGTAAACTTGTACTACCACTTTGGAAATCAATCTGGTGCTTTTTCAATTAGGAATAGTGCTTCCTCAAGATTCTGCTGTAGCACTCCTAGGTGTTAATGCAAAATAAGCTTAAATATACAACATGGATATTTGCTCAACCATGTTCATAGCAGTTTTATTTGTAATAACCAGAATATGGATACAACCCAGGTGTCCATCAACTGAGGAATGGATACAGAAAGTGTGGTACATTTACACAGTGGAATACTACTCTGCAATTAAAAACAAGGAAATCATGAAATATTCATGCAAATGGTGGGACCTAGTAAAGATCATCCTGAGTGAGGTATCCCAGAAGCAGAAAGACACACAGGGTATATACTCACTCATAAGTGGATATTCGACATTTAATATAGGATAAGCATATTAAAATCTGTACACCTAAAGGAGGAAGACTCTGGGTAAAATGCTCAATCCTCATTCAAAAAGGTAGAGAGGATGGACATCAGAAGAGGGAGAAAATAGGGAACAGGACAGGAGCCTGCCACAGAGGGCCTCTGAAAGACTCTACCCTGCAGAGTATCAAAGCAGATGCTGAGACTCATAACCAAAGTTTGGGCAGAGTGCAGGGAGTCTCTTGAAAGAAGCTGGAGATAGAAAGACCTGGAGAGGACAGGAGCTCCACAAGGAGAGCAATGGAACCAAAAAATCTGGGCACACGTGAGTTTTGTGAGACTGACACTCCAACCATGGACCATTCATGGATACAAGCTAGAACCCCTGCACAGATGTAACCCATGGCAGCTCAGTGTCCAAGTGGGTTCTGTAGTAATGGGAACAGGGACTGTCTCTGACATAAACTGATTTGCCTGCTCTTTGATCACCTCCACCTCAAGGGCGTGTAGCCTTACCAGGCCGCAGTGGAAGACAATGGAGCCACTCCTGATGAGACCTGATAGACTAGGGTCAGATGGAGGGGGAGGAGGACCTCCCCTATCAGTGGACTGGGGGGAAGGCATGGGGAGAGTAGATGAAGAAAGAATGGGATTGAGAGGGGAAGAGGGAGGGAGCTACAGGTGGGATACAAAGGGAATAAACTGTAATTAATAAAAATAAAAATAAAATATTACTAAAAAACCAAAAATTCAAATGAAACATAATAAAAAAGAACCCGTCCCAATTGTCTGAGCTAGCGCCAGATTGATTTCTCAAGTGGCTGTGTAGGCTTGTACTCCCACCAGTTTCTCCTTGCTCGCGTCCTTGGCAGCATGTGCTGTCACTTTAATTTTTGACCTTCGCCATGTTAATGGGTGTGAGATGGAATCTCAGAGTTGTTCTTTGCATTCCCCGATGACTAAGAATACCGAGGATTTAAGTGTTTCTCAGCCATTCGAGATTCCTCTGTTGAGTATTCTCTGTTTAGCTCTATACTTTCTTTTAAAATTGGATTATTTTGCTGGTTTGTGTTTAATTTCTTCATATATATGTATATATATATATATGTTTTAGATATTAGCCTGTTATCGGATATAGAATTGCTGAATCATTTTTTTCCCAATTTGTACACTGCTGTTGATGGCTAAATGAAGATGGTTGAGAGCTTTTCTCCATTAAGTGGCCAGAAAGCGCTTTCCAGCACTGTGGACAGCTAGCCACCATGGGAGGAGCTTCTAGCTCAGTTCCTGCTCAATTTCTGTGACCAGTACCCTAAGTGTGTGGTGTCTTCAGTGTTGCTGAATGGTTTTTATCCTGTAGTTAACCTGTAGTTAGTTTCCCAAGACCAATGGCAGTACCCTGTGTTGTTTGGGGAGCTTCTGGAGATGTCTTACCTAGCAGCTTATAGGAAAGTATTACACATCCAGTATTGGGATTTTTGTTTCATAATCTATGGCTTCTGGGAGCAACAATATCTACCTATGAAGGGAACTTCTGTTCAAACTTTTTCTTTTCAAAATTATATTATTTAGTTAGATTCTAAATTAATAGGTTGGTATATTTTCATGTGTGTGTGTGGTGTGAGCACATCTGCGTATGTGTGTATGCATGTGTGCAGGCACATATGTATGTGGGCATGCATGTACCTTTGTGAGTGTGTATGTATGTGAATTTGTGAGACAAAGGTTGACATCAGATGTCTTCCTTGATTTCTTTCCACTCTATTTACTGAGGCAAAGTATTTTGCTAATCCCAGTGATGGCTGATTGAGTCAGCATAGCTAGTGCTTTCTCTGGGGATCTTCTGTCTCTCCCTCCCAAACATGAGGACTACAGGAGCCGCTCAGTTCTTATGTGGGTTCTTTTGTGGGGATTTGAACTCTGGTTCTTCCACTTGAGTGGTAATCACTTTGTCCACCAAACTGTCTCTTCATCCCCACATATTTTCCCCTCACACATGTTTGGTTGACTCTCCTCTCACGCCTCATCTTTCCCCTCTTTTTCCCAGCCCTGCTTACACCTTTGCATCCTCAGTATTCTGACCGCTCTACTATTATATCACACGTATCTTACTATTTATTCCCAACAAGACCCTCAACTTACATCATTTCTGTGTTTATTAAACTAAGTGTCTATAGTGGCCAGTAAACAAGACTACAAAGTTAATTCAAAAGAAACACCAAGTCAGTCGTATTAGGAAGAGAATGGCATAGCTTTTTTCCTCCAGATCGCTTTAATATCTGAGGTAACAGAAGACATGATGCATTCTCATTATATGTCCCTGTACCAAGCTATTATGATAACACATCTCTTATTGTCTCTCAGAATGGCACCATGCTACTGTGAGAGAATGCAAAAAAAGAAAGGCAAAAATGTTATCTCAACACTAGTATGGAAATAACATTGAGTAGGTCCTTTTTGAGAAGCTGCCAAATTTCTAGTTCACATTTTGTACAAGAGGGTTCTAGGTGGGTTTTCTTGGTGCCATGAAGTGAACCTGGTAGTGATTCCCAAAATGTCCATCTCAGCAAAGTCAGTTCTTTGAGTGCCAAGTTCATACGTGTAGTCATCTCTGTAGCATCCTTGGTCTAAAAGATACTTCAAACTTAATGTGTCCCAAGTTGAACTCTACTGGTTCTCCTAAACTTGATCATCCTGTGTTCCAAAACAGTGTTCAGGTGTTTGAGCCCAAAAAGTAGAACAACAACAACAAAACCAAAAAGATTGCATTACTTTCAATGTCTTGTTACATGCTATGTCAACTCTGTATTAAAAATACAGCCCACATTCATTTTCTCACGATGCTTATTGTCCACTACTCTACTCTAACCAAAATTACCTACAGCTCTCTGGTAGTCACCTCCTGCTTCTACACCTGATGCCACTTTTCCACAGAAGGCCTAAGGAGTCTTTCTAGAAATTGAGGCTTCTCCTCTGGTAGCTTTCTCTCTGAGTCAGGGTCAAATTCAAGGGAGCTTCTGCCTAATGGCTTCACCCTGTCACTCTCTTTTATTCCCACACTCTCCAGAAACAGCCTGTTTTCATCTTCAAGCACACTTGAGTATTCTCCTGCCTCAGTCTCTGAACTCAGCACTCTTTGCCAAGAACACTTTTTCTTGCATAAGCTCACAGCTTAATTCCTTGCTTCTTTCAGGTCACTGCTCAGACCCCACCTCAAAAGCCCAGTGGATGCTGACTCCCTAGTACACGCTGATAATCACTCTATCTCCTTTCATGGCTTTATTGATCTTTCTGTCCTTTGTTGCCACTTGGAGCATTATCCATTTGTTTGTTTATTGGCTCTCTCTCTTCCCAGAAGAATGTGAGCTCCAGGGCAGGGACTTTTTGTTATGTTTACTTCTGTGTCTCCAGTGTCTGATTTATTGTTGGTGCTTGTGTGTCAAGGGCAAATGGCCAAGCAGCACAGGCACAGGCCTGCTGGAACAGTGTTTATGGGGAAAACTCACAGATACAGGAGCAATAACAAGTCCCCTGTTGCTCATTGTATTGCCGGGCACTGCATGGAGATCTAGCAAGTACAGATGTTAGACTCCAGGAAAGGGCCCCTGACCCTTAGGCTATGGGCCTTTTAAGCCGCATGATTAGAGGAGCACCACGCACTTCCTGGGATACAGAGCTTACAGAGTGGCAGAACTTTGGCTCCAGTCTTTCCTGACAGCTTGGTTCTGTGTTTGGGGTAACATCAGCCCTGTTCACATGAGGGGCCTCAGTTCTCTGTGGTGACAATGCAATGACACAATTCACATGTTCAGTTTCAGGACTGGAATTTCAGGACTCCTATCATGGAGGAGGCTGCAGTCCAAGCCTATGCTTGACAGAAACCGTTATCTTAAGCACTGGGCCAGTAGCCAGTAACTTTGGAGGAGGTCAAATGCTTTTCTGGTCAGCTAGATATCAAGACAAAAATATTGCTACTTATCATCAGTTAGTAAGAGTAAACACTCTGATAATTTACTAACACCAGCAAGTGTTTGTGCATACATCAGCACAAACAATTTGTGTACTATCAGCATCCTGACTTATGCTGATTATTAATTCCTAACTGGCTATAGACAATTGGAAAGGACAGTTTATAGCAAGGGTCTCTTGCCGCCCTATTTAACATTCAGGAAAAGTTCCAATTTGTATAATTACCATCTTATACAAACACAATAAAATGTTTTCCCTTTTGCTAGTGGAAAAGACA
>CM053750.1:25490105-25509929 GCA_028658305.1 Pachyuromys duprasi | reverse complement strand
AAGTCATGCTGAAATCTATACACCTAGGGAAGATAAACAAGAAGGAGGACCCAGGTTGGGATGATCAATGCTCGTTTAGCTGGACAAATGGGATGGACGTTGAATATAGGAGAAAAAAAGCAACAGGACAGGAGCATACCAAAGAGGACCTCTGAAGGAATCAATATAGCAATGTATCAAAGCAGATATTAAGACTCACAACCAAGACTTTGGCAGAGGGCTGGGAATCAAAATGAAAATAGGGGGAGTTAGTAAGACTTGGGGAGAACAAGAGCTCCACAAAGACCAAATATATCAGGGCACAGGGGTCTTTTTCGAGACGGTTTCTCCAACCAAGGACCATGTATGGATATAACCTAGAACCCCTGCTCAGATGTGGCCCATGGTAGCTCAGTATCCAACTGGAGACCCTAGTAAGAAGAATAGGGACTATTTCTGTCATGAACTCAATGGCTGGCTCTTTGACCCTCCCCCACACATACCCAGGAGTAACAGCCTAGCTAGATCCCAGAAGAGGACATTGCAGCCAGCCCTGAAGAGACAAGATAAACTAGGGTCAGATGGAAGGGGAGGAGGTCTTCCCTCATCAGTGGACTTCGAGGGAGGCAGGGAGGAGATGAGGGAGGGATGGGGAGAGTGGGAGGGAATGAGGGAGGAGGCTATACCTGGGATACAAAGTACCTAACCTGTGATTAACATAAAAATAAATAAATTACATTTTAAAAAAAAGAAAAAATTTCTCTACAGTCCTGCCCAGCTGACAGCTATGAACTGCTACAGTATCTATCAAGACACAATAACCCTATGGGCATGATAGTGGCATGCTTACTTTGGCAGTCAACAACAGAACAGCTAGTTGGACTATAAGATCCACTCATCAAAAGAAAAAGTATGCCTGATACTAGAAACCCACCAAACTACCAAGGGTATAAAGTCATGATATTTAGAGAAGAGAAATTGCCACCAGGACTCTACTAACCAGCACAATCCCTAAGTGCATTCTAAATATTTGTCCTTATGTCCACACAGATATGTGTAGTTCTTACCCCACACTAAAGAAACTTCTCTTTGCAAACAGACAGAAAACAATTCAGAAAATCACAAGCAATCAAAATGGAGAGTTGTGGAGCCTAGTCCCAGCTTACACATCTACAACACAACTCTTCTGCCTATGGCTTAGGGATCACTGCAGAAAGAGAATGACTCTGGGATCACCGCAGAACAGGCAATGGGAAGATTCTAAGAGTTAGAGCTATCGGGAGTTTTCTGTGAGATTATATCTCCTGTAGGGCTGGGTTGCTGTGTAGATATTGCTTAAATTTTGTTTTGTCATGGAATATTTTGTTTTCTCCATCTATGATGATTGAAAGCTTTGCTGGGTATAGTAGTCTTGGTCGGCATCTGTGTTCCCTTAAAGACTGCATGACTTCTGCCCAGGCCCTTCTGGCTTTCATTGTTTGTGATGAGAAGTCTGGTGTGATTCTCATGGGTCTACCTTCATATGTTACTTGACCCTTTTCCCTTGCTGCCTTTAATATTTTTTCTTTGTTTTGTAGGGTTAGTGTTTTGACTATGATGTGATGAGAGTTATTTCTTTTCTGGTCTAGTCTGTTTGGTGTTCTGTAGGCTTCTTGTATGTTTATGGACCTTTCTTTAAGTTGGGAAAATTTTCTTCTATGATTTTCTTAAAAATATTTTCCGTTCCTTGGAGCCTGGAGTCTTCATTTTTGTCTATTCTTATTATTCTTAGGTTTCATCATTTCATGGCGTCCTTGATTTATTGGATATTTTGTGTTTGGGACTTTTCCGATTTTATTTTTTCTTTGAGTGAGGAATCCATTTCAGCAAGTGTATCTTCAGCTCCCGAGATTCTCTCTTCCATCTCTTGTATTCTATTGGTGATGCTTACCTTTGTGGTTCCTGATCTTTTCTCTAAGTTCTCCAGTTCCAGGTTTTTCTCTGTTTGTGTTTTCTTTATAGATTCTAATTCTGTTTTCATGCCTTGCACCATTTCCTTCATCTGATTGAATGTGGCTCCTATTTTTTTGTTTGTTTCCTCTCTGTATATCTTTAATTGTTCCTCTACGTGGGCAGTTAAATTCTTCTGTATTTCTTTTAGGGCCTTGTTCATTTCCTGCTTTTGTTCCTCTCATAACTGCATAAGCATAGCTCATTATTTTCCTGTGTCTCCGCTGAATTAAAATCTCCATTGCTTTTGGGTGTTTCTGGTGGTGCCATGGTGTCCTGATTTTTGTTGGGTGAGTTCTTACGTCGACTTCTGGGCGTTTGTTTATATATACTCAAGGAGCTGATTGTTCCTTGAAGCTGAATTTCAGACTAGAACTGTCAGTCTCTGGTATCTGGAGTAGCCTTCAAGAAGATCAGGGAGTTCCAGTGGTTTGATAGTGTGTGTAGTTGCCTCAGTTGTCCCTGTGGGAGGAAAGGTCGCTGGTGCAGTATTGTTGGGGAACAGGAGTAAGTGTATGTGTGTGGGTGCACTGGGAAGGTGTCTTAAAGGGGAGTGCTAGGGGAGTATATAAGGTTGAACTATGGGGTTTGGGAGCAAGCACAGGAGGGGTTGAGGGTGCTAGCGCATTTAGCAAGCACAGACTGTAAGCAATTACCTGCGCAGGTTTCCTGGATTCCCAGTGTTCTTCACACTGTGGCAGGTTCCGCAGGCTAGACTCTGAGGTCAGTGGGTGGTGCTGTGGTCACTTCCTTCTGAGCTAGGGGCTGTGCACCCCAGTCTGGGATGGTATCAGGGAACACCTTAGTGTGGATCAGTTACTATGTGTCCTTCTCCGGGATGGTGGCTGGTTGCACTGGCACCGTGGGAGGTGCCTGTTCTGCTCATGGCTAGCAGATGTGCGCCCACTTTCTCCCAGGTCTGGCCTGGTATCTGAGGTGCCTCAGTCTGGACCAGAAACTATGTGTTCTGGTCAGATGTGGTGACTGGCAGGCCGCAAGAAGCTGCACGTTTGGAACAGAGCTAGTGGATGTGTGCCCACCGTTTCTCCCAGGTCTGGACTGGTATCAGTCTGGACCGGGAACTCTGAGTCCCTGTCAAAGATGGCAACTGGCGGAAGGGCGGGTGGCTGGCGGGGTGGTAGGAAGCTGCATGGTCAGATCAGGATTAGCCGACGTGTGCAGCTGATGTACCCGGACTGGAATGCTGTCTGGGGTGCCTCGGCCTGGCCGGGAGACTGTGTGTCCCGGTCCCAGCGGCTGGCAGTACCAAGGGAAGCTGCGCTTTCAGATCAGGTCTGTGCACAGCCGGTCACCCAGGGATTTTCCAGGGATTAACTGGGTGTCTGTAGGACTTTCCCACTTGATTTTCTCACAGTAGGAATTCTGCTCACCTGGCAATCACAAACGCTGGTGTTTTAGGTCCCAGAATTCAGGCTCCTGTGCCGACACTGCTGTCCTACTCCTCAGTCACAGTGTCCTCCTGGGGCCGCCATCTTGGACTTGCCTCTACATTGTCATTTTCTATTTTTTTATTTTATATGTTAATTAAAATTTGATTGTACCTCTATTTGTATCTTTGCATTGAAACTAACTTTTCTCCCCTTTCTAATGGGAGAAATTAATGTTTACATCAACTGAACATACTTATACAGTTTATGTCAACCAATTTCACTAAAGGGTTCCTTGCTTCTCATTTTTTTTTTCTTTGTGTTGGTAAATTCAAATATTTGTCTTGATTTTATTTTTTGAGGCTCAAGCTGGCTTCAACCTTGTAATAATCCTCCCACATATGCTTCCCAAGTGCTGGGATTATAATATAATACGTTTTATTTTTACTGTTCATTAAAATTTTTCTCCTGGCTTTCTTAAAGTATAATTGACAAATATATTTGTGACATATATCATGCTGTTTTGATACATGTATAAATTGGGAAATGAGCATAGCAAGCTAATGATATGACAACTATCTCACATCACTTCATATTTTTGAGGTGTGAATACGTAAAATCAAATGTCTTAGTAATTTTCAGGTTTACAATACACTGCTAACAACTGTAGCAACTATGCTATGCAAAGAAATCATCTTATCTAACTAAAGCTTTGTAGCATTTAGTCAACATTGCCCTAGTCTGTGCTGCTGTATCCAGGCCCATGCTTAGTTGGTATTGTTTTGCTCCTTGCTTACATTTGCCTTCTTAAGATTTTACTTATAAATGCACCATTAAATTTTCTGCACCTGGCCTCTTTTGCTGAATGTACTGCCTTCTAGTTTTATCCATCATGTTGTAAGTAGGAGAATTTCCTTCTTTGTTACTTTTAAATCATCTGCCACTGTACATACTTTTAAATAAACTTTATGTATTTGTTCACAGATGCTTGTTTCTTTGAATCTTGTTCATTTTCTAATGTTACCATGAATATGAGAGTTAGGAAATTTCAATTAGTGATTTCATTTGGTGTGTGTGTGTGTGTGTGTAGGAGGGTTGTTAGATCATACTGTATTTATGCGCTAGGTAGATTTATGCTATGTTAACACAAACTACAGTCATCTGAGAGGAGGAAACCTCAATGGAGAAAATGCCCCCATAAGACTGGGCTGTGGGCCAGTTTATACAGCATTTTCTTAATTAGTGATTGATTTTTGAGGGTCCAGCCCATTGTGGGTCATGGTGCCACCCCTGGGTTCTATAAGAAAGCAGGCTGAGCAAGCCATGTGAAGCAAGCCAGTAAGATGCACCCCTCCATGGTCTCTGTATCAGCACCTGCCTCCAGGTTCCTGCCCTGTTTGACTTCCTGTCCTGATTTTGTACGATGACAAACAGTAATATGAAACTGTAAGCCAAGCCTTTTCTCTTCAACTTTATTTTTGGTCATGGTGTTTCATAATAGCAATAGAAACCCCAAAACAACTGTAGTTCTATATTTTTATGATCTTATGTAAAATTATCTCTTGATAATTGTTTAATGGCTGCTCTTAGAATGCAGTACGCATCTTTAATAGGCCACAATCTATTGAGAGTTAGTGCTAAATTACTTGATACAAACTGAGAGTCTTTAAGATCATCAGTTAACTTAACATCTTCTATTTTTGTTCTATTGTTTCTGTGTGTTTTGTTTTACATATGCTATAATTCCTACACTATTATGTTATTGTTTGTTCTAAACAGTATGCTATCCTTAAAAGAAAAAAATTAAAGGGAAAAATACAGGTCTTTACGTTTACCTACACATTCACCATATGTGTGACATCTTATGCCTTCATATAGATATATTTCAACCATATTTCCATCTGGTTGAATTTTCCTAAAACACGAAATTTTCTTTACATATTGGCCTGCTTATTTAGACTTCCATATAACTCAGTTCTACTGTTTTGTTTATCTGAGCAATATCTTTCTTTTAACCTGATATTTTAGGCATGAACTTGATATAGCGTCTTGTATAGCCCAGGGGACCCTTGAACTCCTGATCCTTCTTCCTTAGCCTTCCTTAGGCTGTGATTATAGTGATGTACTCTCACGCTTAGAATTCTGACTTTTGAAGGTTTTCATATATTGCGCTAACTTAATGATGCTTTTCATGTGAACTTTAAAGGCAGTTTTCCATCTCCAGACCTTAACTGATTGGTCGGAAGTTACTCACTTGACCTGTATTCAATGTGTTGTTTTTCTTTTTATATTGAGTTTTAACAACGTTGGTTGTTGATTCTGAAATAAACATGATTTTCTTTATATTTCCCTTGCTTGAGATTCACTAAACTTTGTAAAACTGTAAGGTTGTGTGTTTGTGTGTGGTGTGTTCAAATTATATCAAAACCTAATAGTTTATAACAATAACACTTTCTCTGGGTATGCCCTAGCCATGACTTGTGGCCCTAGTTTAGTGTATGGGTACAGTACCCTCAGTACTAGTCTGGGGGAAGGTCTGCTCATTATTCTTCTCTTGTAGTGGTTAATAAGCTTCAGATCCTTGTGGAATTTTGACCTAAATGGCATTAATACCCACTGAGCTGTTAGTCAGACACTTGATCCAAAAAGCAATTTAGAACAAGCTTATTTCACAAATATGAAATAAGTAATTCAGTCAGGTAGAGCGTAAGGTAGAGATTCAGTCAGTTGAGAGTGCTAGCATGAAAGATTTGAAAAGAGATTAAAACAATTTGTTTGCAGTAGATTTCAGAAGTATCAGTCTGTCTGTGGTAAGAAGAATAATTATGTTTGTTTTTGCCCCTTACCCTTTATGTGGACATCAACATCCTAATACCCTGACCTGTAATATGCCAGGTTACTTGGCAGAGGGGAATAACGTGTATAGCTAGACTCAAGATCACTAAGTACTGATCTTAAAATAGAAAAGATGCTGGATTATCTGGGTCATTTCACTATGGGAAGCAGGTGAAACACAGTCAAATTGATTGGGAATGGAGAAATCTTGACTGGTGTAATTGTTGGATTTAAAGATGGATGGGGCTATGACCCAGTAATGCCCCTACATTTTGTACCCTAGGGTATTCAGGAGAAGCAGCTGAATTTTAATCTAGAGAAAACTATTTTGGACTTCTGATCTTCAGAACCCCAATACAATAAATATATGGCTGTTTAAGTTGCTATGGCAATGGGAAATAAAGAGATTCTTCAACACATTAAAAGTAAAAGTTTCTACCACTCCTAGACATATATCCAAAAGATGCTCAAGTATACAACAAGGACATTTGCTCAACCATGTTTGTAGCAGCTTTATTTGTAATAGCCAGAACCTGGAAACAACCCAGCAGTCCTTCAGTTGAAGAATGGATACAAAAATTGTGGTACATCTACACAATGGAATACTACTCAGCAATAAAAAACAAGGAAATCATGATATTTGCAAGCAAATGGTGGGAACTGAAAAAGATCATCCTGAATGAGATATCCCAGAAGTAGAAAGACACAGAGGATATATACTCACTCATAAGTGGATATTAGACATATAATATAGCATAAACATACTAAAATCTGTACACCTAAAGAAACTAACCAAGAAGGAGGACACTGGCTAAGATGCTCAATCCCCATTCAGAAAGGCAAAGAAGATGGACATTGGAAGAAGGAGAACACAAGGAACAGGACAGGAGCCTACTACGGGGGTCTCTAAAAGACTCTATCCTGCAGAGTATCAAAGCAGATGCTGAGACTCATAGCCAAACTGTGGGCAGAGTTCAGGGACTCTTATGAAAGAAGGGGAAGATAGAAATACCTGGAGGGGACAGGAGCTCCACAAGGAGAGCAACTGAACCAAAAAATATGGATACAGGGGTGGTTTTTGAGACTAATACTCCAATCACGGACCATTCATGGAGATAACCTGGAATCCCTGCACAGATGTAGCCTATGGCAGTTTAGTGTCCAAGTGGGTTCCCTAGGAATAGGAACAGGGACTGTCTCTGACATAAACTGATTGGCCTGCTCTTTGATCACCTCCCTCTGGGGGTGTGTGTGTGCAGCCTTACCAGGCCACAGAGGAAGATAATGCAGCCATTTCTGATAAGACCTGATAGACTAGGATCAGATGGAAAGGGAGGAGGACCTTCCCTATCAGTGGATTGGGGGTGGGGCATGGGGGGGAGAAGAGGGAAGGAGGGTAGGATTAGGAGGGGAAGAGGGAGAGAGCTACAGGGGGAATACAAAGTGAATAAATAGTAATTAATAAAAATAAAATATAAAAAGTAAGTTTCACATGATGCTGCCACATCATATCTGTGTATATATCTAGAAGAATCAATATTAGCACATAATAGAATCCTCACACTTGTACTTCTTACTATTTGCAGTTGTCACATCAGATGTCAGCCTTGCTGTTTATCAACAGATGAATGAACTATAGATATATGATATATATGCATAACAGAGTTTTATTTGTAGACAAGGAAGAACAAAGTAATATTTCAGGAAAATGGATGAAACTAGAGATTATTATTTTAGGCAAAATAAGCCAGACTTATAAATGCAGTTTTTCTATTTCATCTTATGTATGAAATCTAGTATTTAAAACAAGGAATGAAGGTTAAAGTCAGATTGGTAAGGATGCAGAAAGGGGAGGGAAGGAGAATGAGAAAGGGCAATAGATAAGATGGATGTGACTTAAGCACATTGTATGCGTGTGTAGAAAGGCCAAGTTATAATGAAGCCATTTACTCTGTGTAGTTAATATGTCCTAATAAAGCTGCAAGGTAATTATGCTTCTATTAAAATGTCTGGTGATAGCATCCCTTAATATTGATGAATCTCAACAACATCATGTTGAGTATGGACAAGAGCATACACTGTAAATACACTTATGACATTCTAGAATGGACAGAACTCACCTGTGATGGCAGGAGGGATGTCACTTGTTTCTGGGTGGGTTGATGGAGACCTTTTTTTAAATTTTAAATTTTATTTATTCACGTTACATTCTGGTTATAGGCCCCTTCCTCCTCTCCTCTCAGTTCCACCCTCCCTTTCTGTTCCTCCTATTCCTTTTCCCCTACTCCTCAGAGAGGAAGAGCCCCCTCCCTCTGCTCACCCACTCCAGCACATCAAGTCACATCAGGACTGAGCACATCTTCCCCTGTGGTCTGGTGAAGCAGCCCTGCCAGGGGAAAGTCATCCAAAAGCCTACAGTAGAGTCCATGTCAGAGGCAGCGCCCATTCTCCTTACTAGGGAATCTATAAGAGGATCCAGCTTCCCATTGGCGACATCTGTGTAGGGGGCATAGGTCCAGTCCATGCATGGTCCTTGGTTGATGATTCAGTCTCCACAGGCCCGGGGGGGGGGGACTGGTTAGTTTGCTCTGTTAGTTTGGTCTTGTGGAGCTTCTGTCTTCTCCTCTGGGTGCTTCTATCCTTCCCTCCACTCTTCCACAATGCTCCCTGCATTCCACCTGATGATTGGTGGTGGGTCTCCACAAGTTTTGATCTGCTGGGTGGAACAACTCAGAGGACAGCTATGCTAGACTCCCATTTGTAAGCATAGTAGAGTATCATTAATCATGTCAATGTCAGGGGTTGTCTGTCTCCCATGGGGTGAGTCTTAGGTGGGGCCAGTCATTGGTTGGACATTCCCTCAATCTCTGCTCTATTTTTGTCCCTGCATATCTTGTGGGCAGAGTAAATTTTGGGTCAAAGTTTTTTATGGATGGGTTGTTGTTTCTTTCCCTCCACTAGAGTCCTGTCTAGTTAGAGGGTGGATTCAGTGTCTATGACCCCTGTTGCTAAGAGTTTCAGCTGGAGTCACCCTAATATGATCCCAAAAGCCTACCCTGTTGTAGATCTCCAGTTTGCCACAGAGAAAGTCCCCACCCAAGATTTCTCTTCTCGCTCTAAGCCCCCTCGTCCTCATTCTACCTGCATCTGATGCCCAACCTTATTTCTCTTCCCACTTTCTCTCCTATCCTGTTTTCTCTCTTTATCCACTTCAACTGTCTATTCTATTCCCCCTTCTGAGTGAGAATTAAGCATCCTTCCTTGAGCTCTCCTTGTTACTCCTTACTTCTTGAAAGCTCCTTTAGGTCTGTGCATTGTAGTATGTTCATCCTATACTATGTGGTTAATATCTGCTTATAAGTAAATATATACAATGTATGTCTTTCTGCTTCTGGGTTACATCACTCAGGATGATCTTTTCTAATTTTATCCATTTGCCTGCAAACTTCGTGATTTCCTTGTTTTTAATAGCCGAGTAGTATTCTATCGTGTAAAATAGACCACATTTTTTTTATCCATTCTTCCATTGAGGAACATGTAGGTTGTTTCCAGATTCTGGCTAATCTAATAAAGCTGCTGTTAACATAGTTGAGCAAGTTTCCTTATTGTATGGTAGAGCATCTTTTGGGTATATGCCCAGAAGTGGTATAGCTGAGTCTTGAGGTAGAGCTATTCCTACATTTCAGGGAAAGTGCCAGACTGATTTCCAGAGTGATTGTATAAGTTTGCACTCCCACCAGCAAGGAGTGTTCCCCTTTTCCTACATCCTCACCAGCATGTGCTGTCATTTGAGTTTTTGATCTTAGCCATTCTGAAGGGTATAAGATGAACTCTCAGAGTCATTTTGATTTGCATTTTCCTGATGACTAAAGACATTGAATATTTCTTTAAGTGTTTCTTGGCCATTTGAGATTCCTCTGTTGAAAATTCTCTGTGTAGCTCTATACCCTATCTTTTAATTGTATTATTTGGTTTGTTGGTATTTAATTTCTTGAGTTTTTAAAATCTATTTTGGATGTTAGGCCTCTGTCAGATGTAAGATTGGTGAAGATCTTTTCCCAGTCTTTAGGCTGCCGTTTAGTTCAGTTCGCAGTGTCCTTTGCCTTATAGAAGCTTTTCAGTTTCATTAGGTCCCATTTATTAATTGTTGATCTTAGAGCCTGAGCTGTTAGTGTTCTGTTTAGGAAGTTGTCTCTTGTGCCAATGAATTCCCGACTTTGTCTTCTAATAGATTTAGTGTATCAGATTTTATGTTGAAGTCTTTGATCCACTTGGACTTTAGTTTTGTGCAGGGTGATAAATATGTATCTAGTTGCATTTTCCACATGTAGACATCCAGTTAGTAGAAGATGCTATCTTTTTTCCATTGCATAGTTTTCGCTTCTTTTTCAAAAATTAAGTGTCCATAGGTATGTGGATTTATTTCTGGGTTCTGTTTCTATGCCATGTACAGCTTGAAATGAGGGGTGGAGATGCCTGCAGATTTTTTTTCTTGTAGAGGATTGTTTTAGCAATTCTGGGTTTCTTGTTATTCCATATGAAGTTGAGAATTGTTCTTTCAAGTTCTGTAAAGAATTGTGTTGGTACTTTGGTGGGAATTGTATTGATTTTCTAGATTGCTGTTAGTAGAATGGCCATTTTTACTATGTTATTCCTATTGATCCATGAGTATGGGAGATCTTTCTATCTTCTAATATCTTCTTCAATTTCTTTCTTCAGAGACTTGAAGTTCTTACCATGCAAGTCTTTGACTTGCTTGGTTAGAGTTACACCAAGGTATTTTATGTTATTTGTGGCTACTGTGTGCTGTTTCTCTAATTTTTTCTCAGCCTATTTGTCATTTGTACACAGGAGAGGTACTGATTTTTTAGAGTTAATTATTTTATTCTGCCACTTTACTGAAGGTGTTTATATCAGCTGTAGTTCTCTGGAAGGATGTTGGGGTAACGTATGTATACTATCACATCATCTGCAGATATCAACACTTTGTCTTCTTTTTTCTAATTTGTATTCCCTTATTCTACTTTATTGTTTTATTTAGGACTCAAAGTTTTATACTAAAGAGATATGGAGAGAGTGGGCAGCTTTGTCTTGTCCCTCATTTCAGTGGAATTGCTTTAAGTTTTTCTCCATGTAGTTTGATATTGGCTATAGGCTTGCTGTATATTATCTTTACTATGCCTTGTATCCCTGATCCTTCCAAGACATTTAACATGAAGGGGTGTTGGATTTTGTCAAATGCCTTTTCAGCATCTAAAAAGACGATAATGTGGTAATTTTCTTTCAGTTTGTATACATGGTGGATTAAAACTCATGTATTTCCATGTACTGAACCACTGCTGTGTGTTTGTGTTGAAGCTTACTTCAACCCATTTTGTACATGACATTTTTTATTTATTCTTGAATTTGGTTTGCAAGTATTTTATTGAGTGTTTTCGAAGCTGATTTTTTTAAAAGTTGTGTCTCAAAATGCTTATAGAGCAGCAAAGATGACTTACTTTGAGAAATTATATTAGGTGACTGGACACATGGCTTCTTGGTGAAAACATCCGGAAGTCAAAGATTTGTGCAGGATTTACGACTGTGCAAAATGAGCATTCGTGAATTAATAAATATTTTAAAGTAAGAAAAATTTATTGTTTTGTCATAGTCTTTAGAAGAAGGCATAGAAGTTCAGCCCACACTCAAGGAGAGAGACATGCAGGCAGTTAGTGGGGATGATAGGGGATGCTTCACAGAGATGCCTGTCACAGTACTTCAACTAGGAAATAAAATTATAAAAGACAGATGCACCTCATCTATAAACTGAATGAGCCTTTACACTAAGGAGATTATATACTTTTTATTGATAAAAGCAACAAATTCTGAGGCCTCCTAGATAATGATGTTAAAAATACTAACAACTTCTTAGAATCCCGCTTTTTTTGAGGTACTGCTCTCCCATGGGCTGGAAATGAATTGGAAGTCTTGATTTTCTTTTCCCCCCTCCTAAGTCCTGGGACAACAGGAATTTGTCAGCATGCTCCATATAGAATCCTGAAAGACTGACTCATATTGAAGATACATTTGTTGTTTTTTGTATTCATTGTGCTCATTCTACAAACCAAATACCATGCTTTTGAATGAATGCATTTCCTCAGTTTCATGTGCTGAACCATTTTCCAGTGTGCTTGCCTTAGGAGGCAGGGCCTGTACCAAAGTGTACATTAGGGAGTTAGGAGAGGGCCCTCACCCAAGAGGTTAGTGTCCTTAGCAAAAGAAATACCAGTGATCTCTCTACACGTCCTCAGAGGCGTGGCTCTCTGACATTGTGTTTAATGTCAGGCCAGGAAGCAAGTTCTCACTCGAAAATAAATTGGTTGGGACTTGGATCTTTGCTGTCCTAGCTTCTGGAAGTCTCAGGCGTATATTTCTGATTTGTAGACGACTTAGCTTGTGTCACTTTATTACAGCAGCCCAAAGAAAGTACTCCAACCTCACCTTGTGCTGGGGCAATCGCTGGTGTGAAGAGACGTTTCATTAGGTGAATCCGCTGCCTGTAAGGCTCAGGTTCTAGCAGAAGAAACAAACAGATAAGGAAAGGTATAATGCCGATGGCACGTACTAGGGTGGAAGCAGTTCTAGGAGGATCACCTCATTCAGCCATGGAGGACTGAGGCTTTGAGGGGTACAGAGGGTGTATTCTCAGCAGTCTTAAAAGAATTGTGTGTTCATGTTCATGTGCATATGTGCTTGTGGCCTCATGCATGTGGAAGGCCAGAGATTGGTGTGTAGTTAGCATTCCACTTTAGTGTGTGTGTGTGTGCATATGTGGGTAGGTGCATGTGTTGTATGTGTGTTTGTGTGTGTAGGTGTATGTGGTGTATGTGTGTGTGCCCATGTGTGCATGTATATCTGTGTGTATGTGGTATATGTGTGGGTGTGTACATGTGGTGTATATGTATGTGTGCTTGTATGTGTTTGTGCATGTGGTGTATGTGTGTGATGTATTTACACATCTGTGGGAGTGATTGCATGGAGTACAGAGTAAGGGATTGAGTGCCTTGTGTGTGCATGTGAATATGTGCATGTGGTGGAGTGTATGTGTGTGTATGTGTATGCAGTGTATATACATGTGTGTGCATGTGTGTATGTATGTGCATGTGGTGTATGTGTGCTTACCTGTGGTGTATGTGTGTGATATATTTGCACATGTATGTGTTTGTGTGCATGGAAGACAGAGGAAGAGGTCGTGTGTCCTTGAGACTGTGCCTGTCAGTGACTCTGGATCTCTGCTGGCTACTGAGAAGCTTCAGCAATGATCCTGTGTCACAGCACCAGGGTTACAGGCACATAAGCAAACAGACCTGACTTTTTATGTGGTTTCTAGAAATTTGGACTGAGGCCCTTAGTTACATGCAACAAGTGATCTTATTTGCTGAATAACTTACCCAGCTATGTGAATTATTATTATTATTATTTTGAGAGAGAAACTCTAACTGAACATGGAGCTCACCAATTCAGTTAGGCTGGCTGGCCACTGAGCTTCTGGGTTCTGCTTCCCTCTGTAACTGAAGCTCTGGGGTCACAAACAAATGTGCCACTGCAGCCCACTGTTATGTAGGTGCTAGGGATCTGAACTCTTGTGCAGCAGATGCTTTAGGAGTTGAGTCATTTCCACTCAACTCTATGTGGCTTTTTAGATACTGAGTTGAAATCAAGAACTGGGAAAATCCTATGCATTAGGTTACACATGAATTTCCTTTGGAGGGAAGCACACTGAACAATACTGTAGGCGTTTCTGTTCAGCTTCCATGAGTACCAATTATTACAACAGCAGTGCCCACTGTTGGTGTGGTTTTCATGTATAGTAAAACCCTGTAGAATCTGAGCAAGGTCA
The DNA here is from genome assembly GCA_028658305.1 of Pachyuromys duprasi. Lineage (NCBI taxonomy): Eukaryota > Metazoa > Chordata > Mammalia > Rodentia > Muridae > Pachyuromys > Pachyuromys duprasi. The sequence continues at coordinate 25,495,859 of CM053750.1, read as the reverse complement.
ATGTAGAGAGGAAACCTTTAGGAATGTCTCATCTCCACCTCAGGCTGTCTTGGCAGGGAAGATACACGGGAGATCATGGCAGAGGTTCTTCAAATCCTTGTGGATCACAAAGAAGAGAGAAAGACAAGAAGGAGCTGCAGATAACATGCCCCTGCATGACCTGCCTCTGGAAATGTTCTTCCTCCAGCACAGCCTTACCGCCTAAAGGTTCCAAAGGCTGTAAAAATATTGCTAGCAGCCGGAGCGCAAGCTTTCAGACATAGGAACATTTAAAATCTAAACCATAGCAGGAAAGAGGAAGAGTTGACAGTACCAGACACACTAGAGAAACAAAACAAAACAAAAACACAGAGTAGAGGTCAGGGATTGGGTGGAGAGGGGAAGTTTTCGGTCAAGTGTAAAACTTCTTCCAGCCATGGTCCAGGACCTGAGGGGTGAAGAGCTAAAGAAGAGAGGTAGGGTCAGTTTTTAAAGAAAAAGCCGTGGATAGCCTTTATTGCTTAGTGGGAGAGTGTTTTGATCGGCATGTGACATCTAGGTTGGTGGATTATATAAGGCTGTGACTGATGAGAGATGGTCCATGACGGCCCACTGGCTGCAGATATCAGCTGCTGAGATGGTGACCCCAGTTAGATGTGCAACATTGCCAGCTGCTTTGTGGGCAAAGCCAGTCTGTGTGCGGGAAAGGGCAGTGTGTGCATCTTCATGCGCTCTCTTGAATTATTTATTATCTCAAACAGAACCCTCAAGTATTAACAGGGAGATGTCAAACATGCCAGCAGATGTTTGTCATTAATGGCGGTGTTTACTGGGTAATGTGGAGATAGAGACAAGTTTTATATTAGAGAAAGAGACCTAATATAGTTTCTTAGATAAAGTTTCTCTGCACAAATCACGTATCACAAGGATGGTGATGTGTTCTGAGAAGTCCATTGTTGGACGGTTTCATCATTGTGGTCCTCAGAGTGCTACACACATCTGTTAAGCACAGGTTTCTGTAGACCAAGAGTCAATCTATGATATATGGCTCTGTGATATGTAGTCTCTAGCTCCTGGACTCCACACTGTATAGCCTACTATAGAACTGAATACTTAAGCAAGTCTAATATTGTGCTAAGTATGTGTGCATCAAAATTTAGAAAGGCTGGAGTGGCACTGAGCAGGTCAGGGAATAGGCTGTTGGCACTGTGAAGATCCTGTACACTGTGCTCTGAGTAAGTTTCAGCCACACCTTGTGCTTAGATTACACTGAATTCATAAGATCAAAAAGCTTCTTGGTAATAAATTAATTTAGTTTATAGTAACTTTCATTGTAGTATTTCAAACTTTGGGGTTTTCCTAAGAACACTTAACTTATAGTTAATTTTTTAATAAGTAGGCATACATTCTAAAACAATATGAAGCACAGAATGGCAAATTTGTGAGTTGGCATCTGTCTCTTATCCTTGTCCATTATGTGCTGCAAATCACAGTGTATTCTGTACTTCCATGTGACTGCTATTGAAGGCAGTAGGGTCATTTACAATGGTGTCTCTGCAAGCATGTGAATAATGTGGTGGTGGTAGAATGGCTTGATAAACACACAAACAAGAGCCTAAGGAGCAAGGTTTTGTTGCATAGTGATTGACCCAGAGCTGTATTTTGAAGTGTCTCTAAGAGTTCATCCTGAATTCCATATAGCTTAATGGAGGGACCATGAAGAGGTGCGTAATTAATGTCGTTACTGTAGTAGTTGATTAGTTGTCTCAGGAACATGTAACAGGCCAGGATCCTTCACCTCCCCCCTTCCTCTGTCTCCTGAAGTGGGATGAAAATACAAAGAGGCCTCCTAACCCTGCATTTTTCTATATAGATACACAAATAACTCTCTTCTTTATGAATTATTAAATTTAAGTATTCTGTCACAGCAATAGCTAGGACTACATCACAGAACTGAAACAACCGTGTAAAGCCTTTCTTTCTTTCTTTCTTTCTTTCTTTCTTTCTTTCTTTCTTTCTTTCTTTCTTTCTTTCTTTCTTTCTTTCTTTCTTTCTTTCTCTCTCTCTCTCTCTCTTTCTTGATAAATAATTATTCAGTGCCAGCTATTGACAGGGCTACATAATGAACAGTGGATAAAACAGAAAAGAACCCCCCACATAGTTGCTTTAGTGTCTGCAATGCTTTTGTATCTTACTAGAGAAGTTTCTCTTAACATAGCAATCTTGGTCCCTTCAATCACTTAGTAAATATTTGGGGTTCTGAACATTGTCCATGTTTTCAGCTCTCATTGGACTAATATGGCTGAGCCACTGTTTCATTTCTGCAGTGATGGTGTGGCTAGCCTGGTTATGAATCTGAGATACACTGCCAGACTTGATCACTCTGATTGCTCATCTTAAAAGCACAGGTTGGACTATGGCCCTTTGTAAGGTTCTGGTTCTGTCACTGACACAAATGCTCTGGACATTGTCAGGAACTCTGTGAGGAGTCAACTTTCCATTATGCTCAATTCACATCTTCTCTTTAAAAACTTTTCAGGCATCCAGAAAGATAATTTTGGATCCTATTGCCAGCACAAATTGCATCTTCTTGAGAAACACGTCCTTTAGAACTTATGGATCAAACATGATACTTGCTAGTTGTCCATGAGGTTCTTATCCACATGTCTATCTTTTATAACCTTTTGTAATGGGTTATTGGAGTGCCAGTTTCTACTTTACATCACTAGAATCTGAAACTGCTATAGGCTCTACACCAGTAAAAGTCAGAGCCTAAGTGCCTGCAATAGCAAGCCCTGAGTTAAGGAAACTTCCCTTTGTAGATTTAGTGTGGCTATTATTGAGTCTGCTCTGCTGACATGGAAGAAGTACCTATGGGAGAAGGAGCCTCCTGAAGTCTGAAAGGAAGTACCACCCCCATCCCCTAGTATCCAAGTTTGTTCTCAGAATCATGGAATTCCTCCTGTGTCATCTCCACTGTTGTCACCCTTGCTAGATGGGCTGTCTCTTGGTTCTAGTAGTTTGAAGCAGAAAGGAACCTGATGTTCTTTACTATAGTGATGGACAAATACCAACCTCACTTCATGGGTCTGTGGGAAGACTTTTCATCCTGTCTCCTGCCTCTACTCTCCCAGCCAGTCTGAGATCCATGCTATCTGCTTCCCTCACCTGGTCTACTCACCATGCATAATTTCTCGTTTGATACTCTGCACTGCTTCTATGTCATGAATGTGTAGCAAGTCTAGTATCATGTGTAGTAAGCCTCTTTTTATACACAGGTCTTCTGCCAGTTATGTTTTTAAAGGCATGACTATAATATTACGCTTATTGACCTAGATGTATGTAGGGTATACCAACACCACTTGCTAAATTCTGTCCTTCTCCAGATGTTCCTTTTCCAAACCTAAAGGACCTCTTAGAGGGTAGTGGTCCACCCCTCTCCCACTTTTAAGTCTTTGAAACACATAAGAGAGGTGCTGTTTGTTAGGTTCAGTGACACACCATTGTGTTTTTCCTGAAAAGATGTAGACAGACATCTATCTATTCACAATGACAAAGTAAAACAATTCTATACAAGTCTAGATTGGTGGACCAAGGAGTTTACTGGGGTTTTCAGTATTCTAGTGGGGATAGGTTTTGGTAGAAATAAGGTATATAGCTCAGAAGTTAAACCCACTGTCTGTTCTCAGGGTGTCGGACATGAGCCTTATATTTTTTACAGAATAATATATCAATTACAGAACCAAAATGCTGGATATGGCTGGACCACTCAGTAGGCAAAGTTTTAAGAAACCAAGAATCGTTTAAAGAAAGTTTTAAAGTTATTGTCTGTTTATAGTTTACTGAAAACTTTTTACCTTAAGTAGCAATTGCATTTTGTCATTATTTATGCGTCTAATTGTATGATTTCCCATGAGTTTAACATAAATAGAATAATATTTATTTATTCATTATTTTACGATGCTGGGGTTTAAACTCAGTGTCCTCCATATTATTTGCAAATGCTTTATCTGTGTGATGAATCTTTAAATTATGTGCATGTATTTGTATGTGGCTTTGTGCATATGGAGGCCAGAGGCATCGAATGCCCCTGAAGGTGGAGTTACAGATGGTTGTGAGCACCCTAAATGCGTGCTGGGAACTGAACCCAGGTCCTCTACAAAAGCATACTCTTCAGTGCTGATCCAGTCCCCAGATAATTGTTTTTTTAAATGTTAATTCAAGATTGCACATTATAATAAGTATAATTTGACAATTATGAATGATCACTTTAAGTATCTGATTTATTTTAGTAGTAGTTTCATCACAATTTGCTCTTATAACATTTTAATTAAAAAATCTCCTTATAAGGTTTATGCATGATTTTTCTGTCCTTATAAAACAACTTGAGAAATGTTTCCTTTTATTTTATTCCTGGGAGCAACTGAAAAATGTTTAATAAAGCTACAATGAACATAGTTGAGCAAATGTCCTTATTGAATTGTGGGGCATATTTTGGGTATATGCCTAGGAGAGGTATAACTGGATCTTGAGGTAGCAATATTCCTAATTTTCTGAGAAAGCACCAGATTGATTTCCAAAGTGGTTGTACAAGTTGTGTTTCCACCAGCAATGGAGGAGGGCTCCTCTTTCTCCAAAGCTCTCTAGCATGAGAGTTTTTTTTTTGATCTTAGCCATTCTGGTGGGCATGAGGTGAAATCTCAGGGTCGTTTTTATTTGCATTTCCCCAATGACTAAGGATGTTGTGCATTTCTTTAAGTGTTTCTCTGCCATTTGATATTCCTCTATTAAAATTCTGTTTAGTTCTGTACCCCATTCATTTCTTTCTTTATTTTTGCAATTTATTCATTATATATCCAGATTGAAGCTCTTCCCCTAGTCCACTGAAATGGGGAGCTCTCCTCCTGTGTCATCTGCCCACAGCTTATCAAGTCTCATCAGGACGGCCTGGATCCTCATTCACTGTAGCCTGGCAAGGCCAAATTGCCAGGGGCAAGTGATCAAAGAGCATGCAACTGAGCCCCTGCTCCCCTTACTCAGGAACCCACTTGTAGATTGAGCTGCCAATTGGCTACATCTGAGCAGGGAGTCTAGGTCATCCCCATGCATGGTACTTGGTTGGTGCATCAGTCTCTACAGGACCTACTGGGATCAAATTTTTAGCTTTGTTGGTCTTCTTGTGGGGCTCCTATCCCCTCCTTGTCCTCCTATCCTGCCCCCTTCTTCTATAAAACTCCTTGCACTCTGCCTAAAGTTTGGCTGTGAGTCTCAGCATCTGTTTAAATTCCCAAGACTGGGTTTTAAAGAAGAACTCTGGGTATGCATGCATGTGTTTGTATACTATTAAAAACATGGTGGTGCATGCCTTTAATTAGCACCCAGGAGACAGAGGCAGAGCCAGGAGGATCGGCTAGGACTATATAGAGATCCTATCTATAAAAAAACAAATAGATGATAGATAGACAGACAGACAGAAAAAATAATTAATTAAAAGGACAAGGAGTTCATTGGATTGGATTATATGATAGACTCTACGCATCCTACCACGGCCATTTGCATAGCAGAGAGGCTGAGAAGTCAGTAGCTCTTCAGTGTATGAAGCTGGATGCCTCAGCAGTCCCAAGCTTGTGCTGAAGATCTGGAGGATTCCTGGAGAGCTGCAGTCCATGGTCCCCGGTCCATGCTGGGAGCAGGAAGAAGCTAGAGTCTGATATCAGTGGGGGATGGTGACAGCAGCCGGCACTTGATGAGCTTGTCAGAAAGAAGCAAAGACAG
>CM053750.1:25457208-25489605 GCA_028658305.1 Pachyuromys duprasi | reverse complement strand
ATTGGATGGGCCTGTGGGCATGTCAGTGAAGGGTTGTCCTGGTTGCTAATTGATGCAGGTGAGCTCAGCCCACTAGGAAAGTGAGCCAAGCTATGTAAGAAATTTAACTATGAATTTGTTAATGAGCCAGAAAGAGCTCCTCTATAGTTTTTGATTCATGTTCCTGCTTGAGTTCCTGCCCTGACTTCTTTCAATAATGAACTGTAACCTATAAGCAGAAATAAACTCTTTCTTCATCTAAGTTGCTTTCTGTCAGAGTTTTCAGTCCAGGCAAAATACAATTAAACTAAAAAATACATAACTAAGGCTTTCTACTCCTTCTCCTCTACCATGTTTTTTTTTTCTTTTCTGTTCTTTCTCCCCCTGTAATGTTATGGAAGAAAAGGGTTAGGAATATTTTACTTGCTTTGTGACATTGGTAGACCTAAATGGCAAATTCTATGAGATGTATTTATGATCTCATCACAGAACCTGAAGAATTATTCTTTTTTGTTTTGTTTTTTTAAGATATTTTTTATTTATTACAATTTATTTACTTTGTATCCCAGCTGTAGCCCCACCTTCATTCCCTCCCAATCCTGTCCCTCCCTCATCTCCTTCTATCCCCTTCCCCAGTCCACTGATAGTAGAGGACCTCCTCCCCTTTCATCTGACCCTAGCCTATCAGGTCTCATCAGGATTGTCTTTCATAGTCTTCCTCTGTGGCTTGGTCAGGCTGCTCCCTCCTCAGGGGGAGGTGATCAAAGAGCCAGCCACTGTGTTCATGTCAGAGACAGCCCTTGCTCTCCTTATTAGGGAGCCCATTTGGAGACTTAGTTGCTACGGGCTGCCTCTGTGCAGAGAGTCCAGATTATCTCCATGAATGGTCCCTGGTTGGGGTATCAGTCTCAGAAAATTTCCCTAGGCCCAGATTTTTTTGGTTCTATTGTTCTCCTTTGTGGAGCTCCAGACCCTTCCAGGTCTTTGATCTTCCCTTTCTTTCATAAGATTCCCTGCACTCTGCCCAAAGTTTGGCTATGAGTCTCAGCATCTGCTTTAATATCCTGCTGGGTAGAGTCTTTCAGAGGCCCTCTGTGGTGGGCTCCTATCTTGTTCCTTATTTTCACCTTCTTCTGATGTCTATCCTAATATGAGTGATGGATTTCACTGGGAGAATTCTTATAATTCTTCATAGAATATGTAAGTTTTTGTTACGAGTTGTTTGCCTTACGGTAACTCAGTGTTCTCAGTGTAGTTGTCATGATCCCAGAAAGATGACATGGCTCATAGAGAGTGGCACTATTAGGAGGTGTGGCCTTGTTGGAGGAATATGTCACTGTGGAGGTGGGCTTTGAGGTCTAGTATGCTCAAGCTACGTCTTGTGTCAGTATCCTTTTTTTTGTGTGCAGATCAAGATGTAGAACTTGCTACTTCTCCAGTATCATATCTACTGGCATGCTGCAGTGCTTCTCACCATGAGAATAATGGACTAAAACTCTGAAATTGTAAGGCACCTTTTATAGGAGTTGTCATGGTCATGGTGTCTCTTCCCAGCAACAGAAACCCATCTAAGACATGGGCTAACAAGACAATCAAAGAGAAAGAGGTTTGTAGAAACAGCATAGTCAGAGGACTGAGTGTCTTAATCAATAATCTTGACATGTGCATGTGTGTGTGTGTGGGGGGGGGAAGCTTCGAATAGACTGAGAACAAAGATACAAGTTGCCTTGGTCCTATTGTACTTTGTTATTCATCCTGTGTCATGGAGTGAGAAAGGCTGGGAAATACTGCTCTGCAGTCTAAGACAGGAAGAAACCTGTAAGAAACTGTGCAAAGTTTGAACACTAAGTGTAAAGTATGCTGTTGAACACATTTTAGTCTTATCTAGCATACTTTGGATGTACAAATAACAATGTTATCGTTAGTATAACCCTGAAACTAGTAATAACAAAAGCTACAGGACTGGGGTGAGCTTTATTAATGAGCTGAGGTTGTAAGAGTGGATACTCTTTCAACACCATTTGTGAAAAAGTAATTTTCCTTTTGCTTCTGTTATGCACTCAGTTTCATGGAGAGCTTGGTTGTGTGTGCATAGTTCCTGGGCTCTCAAGATAAGAATAAAGGGACTACCCAGAGTGATACTGAATGGGAAGAAGAAGGAATGGGCGATGTCATAAATGGTAAGGGCACTGTTTTGAGGGTGTGACAAGATTATGCACTAAAATAGAATCTTCTTTAAGATTTTCAAATATAGATTTTGGAAAACATCTTTACAAAATTACTCTAGATTCTTTTCTTTTTATTAAAAATCTTAAATATGACATGGGACAGAGACCAGATCCTGTGAGTGCTGAGATTCATCAGAGTTATATGGCATGTAATATAAGAAGAGGATTAGCATACAGTAGGGAACAAGCTGCATTTGGAATCAGAATATGTGATGCCTGCTTTTGACAAAACAGTGGAAGCATGATATTGGACTGGCCCCTAAGATTCATTCCCCTGAATCTTTCGACTGGTAATTATCTCATAGATAGGAAGGGTTCTGGTATACCCACAGACACATTGGTTAGAATTCTATGGCAGCAGAAATAATACTGATGCCAACATTAAGAAGAGTATCAACTGCTCTGTAAAATATTTTATGATCATACCTCTGAGAGCTGATGGTTTGGGACACATTTGTGGAGGTGGAAACAGACTAGCTTTGTTCAGTTTGAATGTAGCATCTCTAGGTCAGGGAAGGTGACTGCTCAGCAGGGAGGAGTCTGAATGGCAGGGACCTGGTCTCCAGTCATGGCTGTCTTCTTTCACACTGCTCTTCCTTGTCCAAGTGTGGACACACTGTAGTTCACCCCTATAAGTTCTGTCTTTCTACAGAATCCTATGATAGAGGAGTGGCTAATAAATTATTTGACAGAAAATAGAGATGAACATCTTTGTAATTCACAGTTCTGACATAATGAGAAGCTTCTGATTCACTGGTGTGACCTCACAGCTGTGAAATATAAGTTGCACTTGACTTGTTCACAATTTGTCTTTGAATTTATACTATGAAAAGTGAGAACCATATTGTCAAACTGTCACTCCATATTGATGTATTACTGCTGCAGAGTAAGAAACATTTTGTCAAAGATCAGGAAAATAAAAAAATACTATAAAAGAAGATGGAGTTTGAATGAATTTGATGGGTAGTAAGAGCAAAAAAACAAAACAAAACAAAAAGATTACTAAGGAAAAGGGAGCCCGTTGTTTGTTACAGGGGACTTACTCTGAACTCCCTCAGTAACATTACACACCCATGTAGCCCTCAATATACTTCACATACCCCTCTCAGCACTTTAATCAAACACTTTTAAAGCACAAGAAATTCCTAGATGTAGAAACTATTTCTATTTTATAGTTCAGAAACTGAGGCGACGGTAGATTGACCAATTTGTGTAGGGAATAACGGCTAGAAAGTAGCAAAGGTAGGATTCACACTTACCTTGAGTGGCTCTGAAGGCTACGGTTCCCAACCTGCAGGTTACAATACCTTTGGCAAACATCTCTGTTCAAAAACATTTACATTACAATTCATAACAATAACACAATTACAGTTATAAAGTAGCAGCAAAATTATTTCATGTTCGGGGTCAGGACGAAATGAGAACTATATTAAAGGATCACAGCATTAGGAAGGGTGAAAACTGCTGCTCTCCAGGCTGAACACCTAAGGCTCTTCCTCTTTGCCATCTGGTCCTCGTTAAGGGTGAACTGTCATCACGAACAGGGCTGGAGAAGTCTCTGCCAGTCTCACACCCTTCTCAACCTAAATTTGTGTTTGATTGGACCTTTTCTCCGTAGCACTGATGCAAAAGACTGAAAGTGGCTGGGGCAGATCTCAGTAGCACAGCCCTTATCTTGAATGCTCCAGGCCCTGGATGCAATCACTAGCCTTGTGAGGAAAAGGAAAAACAAAAAAGAGAAATAGAGGAGAAGGAGGAGGCGGCGAATCACTTATAAATGGCGCCCAAGCAGGAACTGAAGCCAAAATTCCAGGAGGGTGAGCGAGTGCTGTGCTTTCATGGGCCTCTTCTTTATGAAGCAAAGTGTGTAAGGGTTGCCATAAAGGACAAACAAGTGAAGTACTTTATCCATTACAGCGGTTAGAATAAAAATTGGGATGAATGGGTTCCTGAAAGCAGAGTCCTCAAATATGTGGACACCAATTTGCAGAAGCAGCGAGAGCTTCAAAAGGCCAATCAGGAACAATATGCAGAGGGCAAGATGAGAGGGGCTGCTCCAGGAAAGAAGACATCTGGTCTGCAACAGAAAAATGTTGAAGTGAAAACAAGAAAGAACAAGCAGAAAACACCTGGAGATGGAGATGGTGGCAGTACCAGTGAGACACCTCAGCCTCCTAAGAAGAAAAGAGCCTGGGTAGATCCGACAGTTGAAAATGAAGAAACATTCATGAACAGAGTTGAAGTTAAAGTAAAGATTCCTGAAGAGCTGAAACCATGGCTTGTGGATGACTGGGACTTGATCACCAGACAAAAGCAGCTTTTTTATCTTCCGGCCAAGAAGAATGTGGATTCCATTTTGGAGCATTATGCAAATTATAAGAAATCTCGAGGAAATACAGATAATAAGGAGTATGCTGTTAATGAGGTTGTGGCAGGGATGAAGGAGTATTTCAATGTAACGTTGGGCACACAGCTACTCTACAAATTTGAGAGACCACAGTATGCTGAAATTCTTGCTGATCACCCTGATGCACCCATGTTCCAGGTGTATGGAGTGCCACATTTACTCAGATTATTTGTGCGAATTGGAGCGATGTTGGCCTACACACCTCTAGCTGAGAAAAGCCTCGCTTTATTACTGAACTATCTACATGATTTTCTCAAGTACCTGGCAAAGAATTCTGCAACTTTGTTCAGTGCCACTGATAATGAAGTGGCTCCTCCTGAGTACCACCGAAAAGCCGTGTGAGGGCTGTGCTCTCTCACTGACGGCTGGATCTCTGTAAACAGTTTGGTTCTTAGTCCTTCTCTTGTACAAATGATGTACTTTGAAGATCATTAGTGTATAACAGTTGATGTTTGTTTTCTGTTTGATTTTAAACAGAGAAAAAGAAAAGGAGTCACTGCTCCTTTTTCTTTCTTTTTTTTCATAAAAAAAGAGAAATAATATACAGTCTCTGTGGAAGCCTATGTACCTACATTTCTAATGTTCTTTTCAATATGCAAAGCAGACCATCATTCTCCTGGGACTTCAGCTTAAAAACCTATATTTTAATAAAATCTCTGACATATAGCAAACTCTTAAAGATTGTATGAAGAACTGTTGTACACTTTAATTCAGATTTATGAATAGTAGTATCTTGCCTAAATTGTGTTTTTTCTCCTTCCTGACCTCCTGTTCATCTCCTTTCTTCCTTCTTTTTCTAAAAAATAACAAACAAGAAGTGAAATTAAGCTATAAAGCCCGTAATTATCTGTGTTTGTATTCTGAAAGCAAAAGCAATTTTGACATAATCATGATAATTTTCAAAAGTAGTATACTTCACCTCGATACAGTATTAGTATGTAATCCATGATCTAAATTCAAATGTTGTTGATTGTTCTAATGATTGGTAATAGCTGTATGTCTTTATTAGAAATCCTTTTATATTTCTTTCTTTACACCCAGATGTTCAAAGCATCTGTATTTGTAATATCCAAAACTGAAATAGTCAAAACATCTTCCCATGGAAGACTACTTGACCCATTGGCACCCACTATGTAAAGTACATGTGAGAAGTGAAAGGAATGAGTTCCTGATCCATGTAATTACCAGGATGGATCTCTGTGATGTCATACTGGGTGACAAAGCCAATCATCTACCACAGAATCATGTAATGTCTCGCAGATAACAAAATATAAATCGTAGGACAGATGTGGTTGCCAGGAGTAAGGAACCGTACTGAGGTAGCAAAAGGGGAATGTGTTTGTACGGGACAGCACGAGACAGTCTTGCTGCTGTGAAGTGATTCTGCATTTAATTGTGATGTGTTACAGCACAATCTGCTTCACCTTAGCAGAGTTTTAACATCTAGGTGTAAAAGTAGTTGAATAAAGCCAGAAAAAAATAAATACAGACAACATTATGCCTCCTGAGAGATACGGAACTTGAGTTTCTCTCTGATCAGAGAGCTCTTCTAGTGTCTCAGATAGACAGCTGCACTTCTGCCATCTCCAGCAAGCTCTTTGCCTGCTCTGGTTGACTCGGTCCTTTTTCCCTCTAGCCTTGTGCTATTCTCATTGTGATCTAGTTTCTGTGAAGCTGCCCCAACATGCTGAGATTGTGTTCTTTTTGATACACAATCAGAAATGTAGCTTCTAAGTCAGATACAAGTTGTTTAGCTTCTTTATTTCTGAGCATTGCAACGGGAGTTACACTGGGGGGTACTCTCAAGTCCATTTAGAACATACACCATCACATAGCTGAGAAAGCAACCTTCTTTGAGCTCTGGATAGTTCGGATATTTTAATCATAGTCTATATTTTTAGTACTGTACTTTTAAAGAAGCTCTCTTCTATAGTTTAGACTTGTGTCTGTAGATCCATAAGGATGATGAACGCAGATTCCATACTGTACCTTAAATCTTCCTTTGCTTTTAATCTAGGCCCTTTCTCATCTCTTCTAAAACATGCCAATTATTTATTCAGTGAGTACTGTTGTGGGTAATATTTACTATTGATATATTTTTTAGTACAGCTGCAGTTAATCCTAAACAGCTGTATAACCAGATCACTACACAGAGACTAGGATTTATTTAATTAACCTAGAACATAATGCTGGGCAATAGTAACTCCATCCTAAACCTCCAAGCCCACATAGTTTCCTACCATTCAGATTTTACCCATTATACTTGCTTTTAGTGATTTCTTAGGTCCGGTTCATTTCTCCACATTGTCCCAATCTTCTCATCCAGCTTCTGCTCTCCCAGCTTCTGTCCTCTTCCCCTCCTACTCCTTCCTCTCCTCCAATTGGCTCCTCCTCTCTCCTGCTTTCTTCCTCTCCTCCCACTCTCAACCAGGCTGTCCCACCTTATCCTCTCCATTGCTCAACATTGTGGGTAGTTGTTTTAACTGACACATTGGAGAACAAATGGTGGCATGTTTACACAAGCTTGAGACAGGTGATGTTAGAATAAACATCACAATATAATGTTTGGATTGAAACCAGATAGTGAGGGAGAAGAATCGGCGTTTGAATGAACAAGGGCAATGTCCAAAAGAACATTATACCAACAGAGTACTTTAAGGACGCATTGCCTTCTTTATTCCTCTCTATCCTATTTATTAATTTTAAAATTAGCATATAAGTCATTGTGTTTTGTTATGGTATTTTCAGGCATAATGTCATTAAACCATGCTCTTACCTTCTTCCCATGCTGCCTTCTCCTATCCTCTTGTGTCCCTCTTACTGGTCTCTTCCCTCCCTCCAAGTGGTTTCCTTCTAGTTCACACGTATTCCTTTTCCCTCTCTTTTTTCCTCCATTCCCTTCCCTGAAATCTCTTCTTTCTTTTCATAGTTTACTTTATACTTTCAAGAAACTCTTTGTTACATTGGCTTAGGTTCCTTCAGGCATATATCCAGGAGTGGTATGGTTAGCTTGTGTGATAGTTCTATTGTTAGACTTCTGAGGAACTTCTACACTGATAATTTGCATTACCACCACCAGTGAGTATCAGTATACTTTACCTTCTTAAAATTTGGCATTTATAGCAGTTCCTGAACAAAAGTCTACATATCTGAAATGCGTCCAATTTGATCTAGTTTCTCCTTTTCATGTAACATTTTCATTTTGTTCCTCCATGTACTTGCTTTGTGTCTCCCCACAAAGATGCTTTATATGCTTCTCCTCTTGCTTTTTTAGATACTTGTTATTGATATGCATGTTTCCCTTCTAAGCATTTGTGAAACCCTAGACACGTGTGAGGTCATCTTTGTCAAGAATGCTTTCTTGGTACCTTTCACTGGTCTCCCTCTTTGCATGTTCTGTTTCCCTTTCTACTTTCCTCTGGCTCACAAATTTGCTTATTATTGTTGTTACTGTCTCAAAGTTCATGAAAAGTAGGAACCATGTCAGACTTTTGCTTGCTTTGTCTTAGTGTACTTACCTTTATGTAGTTCTTCATGCTCTACACCTGAGTCTTAACTTCAATAACCTTGCTCAGTCTGGGCAGATAACCAATGATTTAAACATTTAACTAATGTCCTCTGATTTTCACTGGGTTTAATTGGCTCATAAGTAGAGACCTCTTTCCAAGTTAAAATGAATTAATTGAAATGGGCTTTTTGGAGATAATTATTCCACTAGATATGATTATACTTAACTGTAGTGTTCATCATAGGAATCAAGAGGCTATCGTGTGAAATGAGACAGTCAATAGTTTGAAACCCTATTTTTCTAGTTATGTCATGAGATTTTGGTCACATCATTTCTATTATGTACAAAGGAGGTTATTTGTTTGCATATATGTGCATGAAAGTTCATGACACATGTGTGCAATATGCTATGAAAGTCAGAAAACAACTTCAGATGTCATTCTTCAGGATCCATCAATTGTTTTTTTTGAGATTGGATCTCTTGGCATAGATTGGCTAGTCAGCAGGCCCCAGGGATATACCAGTCTCTGCCTCCCAGGGTGAGATTACAAGCACATTCTACCACACCTGGCTTTTATGTGGGTTCTGAGAACGGGACTCATTTCCTCTTGCTTAAAAGGCAAGCTCTTTACAAACTATCTCTTCCCTGCCTCTACTTTACTTCTTTAAAGTTAATGCTCTTAAACTGAAAAGTACCTGTAAAGGTTATTTGCTTCTAAGGCTCTTTGTGAGGAAGGAATACTTAGCACCTCTCTCTTCCATCTCAGTAAACCTGGATAATTTGATTCTTTTCAACCATGATATTAAGATGGGTTTGAGCTGGGCTCAGTGGTGCATGCCTGTAATCTCAGCAATCCCCAGCAGAGATAGGCAGATCTCTGTGAGTTCAAGGCCAGCCTGGTCTATTAAGAAAGTTCAGGACAGCCAAGGCTACACAGAGAAACTTTATGTCAAAAACAAAACAAAACAAAATAAAATAAAAAACCATAAAAAGATAGGTTTATAAGATATAGTTTATGAAAAACAGTGGTTCATTATCTTCAGGCATTTCCTGGTATGTCTGCCTGGTACTCTAAGGAAGAAGGGGGACAAAGGTCTGTTGTTATCATTGTTTGTAACTGATCTATGGGTAAGCCCTTGGAACACCTGTTTTCTAATGACCCACTTGTTTATCTTTCTATCATTAGGAGACACCATGGTGTCTGATCCACTTAGCAGAGAGGACCTGAGAAAGTAAGTGTCCACTTTTTTTTTTTTTAATGGGCACTTGTGCTATGAAATCTAGTCTTTTCTCCATTTGAAAGATTCCTTGGGTATACTATTGTATTTCTGTGATACACATGAAAATTTCCTTTGTGCCTGAACAGTCTTTAAACTCTTAAGCACTTGTAAGAGTCTGAGAATTACTGAAGGAAAACCCCAGACTCTAATAGTATATAAAATAAAAGAGCATTTATTTTACAGAGACAAGCAGCATGTAGGTGTCAATCATTCATACAAAATGGCAACCAAGAGAGGAGCCTTTTAAAGCCAGCTAGAGGATCTAGTCAGGGTTAGGTAATCTTTACCAGGATTGGTTGCATTCATGGTAAAGGATATTTGTTTGTTCCTGATTGGTTCCAATCTTAGGGAAGAAACATTCAACTCATGTAGCCCCCGGGTCGGATGTCAGGGCAGTGGCTGATTTGCTGCTCACTTCCTGTGGTTTTTTCCAGGAACTTGTCAAACAGGAAAGGGGGAAGGGTGGCAAGACCTTTGGCCCACCTTTGGGCCCAGTCTCAAAATGGAGTCAGTCAGGTCCTTTCACACTTATAATCAATTTTAATGCTTTTGTCTCTTTTAGAATTAAATTCTGTTTATTACCGCCATACCCATTTGGGTTAATAGACCATTATTCATGATAAAACAGTCAGATTAAGAGTGAAATATTTTGTAATTTAAAATGTACTAGTAATTGTCTTTTGTTTCTGTTGAGTTTTTGTTGTTGTTTTGTGTTTGTTTTGACAGATTCTTAGCCCAGGCTGGACTGAAATATGTACTACGTACCTAAGATGTCCTGAAATTCATGATGCTGGGATTATAAGCATAACTTTAGAGCCTGGATTGCAGAAACATTCAGTAAAGGAACAAACTGAAAGCAGTTTCTTGTTTCTCTAGGACTTTTTGAAGGTAGGTTCCTGGCATGCGACACTGCCACCTTCAACACTTTAATTCATTTATGGGGCAATGTTATGAAAACCAGAATCAAGAAAACGTTTCCATCCAACTCTCAGATTCCACTCATGGTATTCATCTAAATCCATGAATTTCATTCAGGGGTTATGTCTTCTTTAGTCTCTTCCAATCTGGAACATTTCCTCTGCCCTATGACCTGCAAGTCCATGCTATTTGTGGGATTGTAGTTGATTTCCTCTGCTAAATATTCTGCAGTTGGATTGTCTACTGTATCCCCATGATTAGATTTAGACTGGGCATCTTGTAATAATATCCCAGAAGCAATGCTGAATTACTTCTGGAATTTTATCTAACGGCATACAAGTTTTATCCCATTGCTGATAGTGTTCATTTTGATCATCATTAAGACGGTATCTTCCAAATACTGCTCTGTAAGGTGACTCTCCTTCTACTCACTGTAATGAATATGGTTTTTTTTTGAGGGGAGGTGCTTTCAAACTATGTAAATACTATAGTCTTCATCTAATTGTTTACTTGTCTGTGATACACTTATTTTTATTTCTCCAGAAGTGGACTTATGGATTTCTGTTTTATTGAATTAACTGTCAGATTTCTTGATATTCTTGTTTGTGTTGGTGTTCAAGTCATTCTCAATTTGATCAGTGGGAACCCTGTCAAGTTGGCACTTTGTCTGTTTGACTTGTCCATAACATTTTTTAAAGCCCTTTCTTTCTGACACTAAAAGATGTTTCAGCTCATTGCATAGTGTCATGTCCCAGTGAATCAATCAATCATTTCTGCATTGAGTCCTGGTGTTTAGAAAAGTTGTATTTAGAAACTAGGATCACACTAGATGTGCACAGAGCTCTTGAATGGTTTTGTTCTGAAGTCTCCTCATCAGATTGAGTTAGGTATTCATGTATCCACATACATTTGCATGGGTATGAGAGCTATCTGAATATATTGACACAGAATCCACACCAATAGGGTTCATTCTGTCACTGTCTCCATATTTGGCCTATGTTTTGATAATGAGAAATATAATGGTCATTATGTTTAATACACACATGCATGTGGCCATCCCTCTGTCAATAATAACCAAATGCCTGATATTGCTGCTGCAACCCCCTCCACCCATCTCATAGAAATGCATTGGTCTATTCCCAACATCATGCACTTTCCACATGGGCATCATATCTCCAAGCCTCAGATATCAACACTTTTCCCTTAGTATAGTCCCTTCATCCCACCAGGACTCCACAATACCAAGCTACTCCACCTCCACCTTTTCCCATGCCATGTTTCTGTGCCATGACTCAGACAGGCCCACTAGGATACCCTTTTGTAAATATAACTTCCAGCCCCTTCCTGGCCTCAGATGCCTTTGACTGGCCCAACCTTTGTTTTGTATTTCGGTTTTGACATTTTCTGATGGTCACTACCACTATTCCTTCTAGACTTTTCTTATAATAACCCTCACTAGGCCTATGATAGCTGCATTGACTGCTGCTCCCACCCCCTAACACCTTTGCACTGGAAGTTTAAAATCCACTAGGCCTGACACACTCCTGCTATGATATCTGACCCTCATCTGGATATCTATCTCATCCTTCTGAGGTTCTCTTTAACCACTGGGCTGCATATCAAATGTGTGTTACACAGAATCTCTCATCACCCCTAGGCCTCTTGCTGGTCTGTCAGCATGCTTGCAGGAAGTACTTCCTTACCGGACTCAAACTCATTCCCCATTTTATCTTGGGATTTCCTACATTTTTTGCTTAAATGTCCTTGCCCTCACTGAGCTTCCACATCTCACATTGGCCACCTTGTCTTGCTTGGGAATTTTCCTTATGGAGTTCATGCTCAAATACTTCATGCTTGGGTGCCATCCTCCAGAATGCCCACTGACCTACTTCTGTGCTCTGGTCTCTGAAGTTAGTCCATTGCTATCTTCAGTTCCCTGAGCAAATGTCTTGACAAGCCTTTCAGGTTCCCACCCCTTGGTACTCAACTATCCTCAGACTCTTATGTCCTCCTGCTGGTACCGGAAGTGGATTACCTCTTGTTGCATGCCACGGAAGGCTGCCTGCTATCTGCTGTTGCCCTCAAGTCTCCATAGTCATGGTACTCCTTACCCCACCTCCCACTGGGACGTTGCCCTGCCTTATCTTTGCTCTACTTGGGCCCTACCTGCATTAAGGGATGCTGCTTCCAGAAATAGCTGTACCCTGATAGTTTTCCAACACCGGTGCTTGGTCATAGTGGCCTGCTGCCACCATCCCCTATTGCACCGCCTTCTTGCCTTAGCTCTGCTTTTGAATTAAAATGCTTCAGAAATGGAAGGGGAGGGAAAATAAGAGAGAACACAGAAGACTGGAAATGATTTTGACAGAGCTTCTCTAGACCAAACCACAAGCCCAGGAATATTATTCATAATTCCAATTTGTTTCCAGAAATATTCATTGTTTGGACAATTTGAACATTTAGCCAACACTTCAACATTCTGAGCCTTTCTCAGGGTGCTCAGGAGGCATATTCTCTACAAACAGCTGTTCAGTATGATCCCACCCGGGACCTCCAGTGTATTTATAACTTTGGAAGTCACAACCACCTATAATTTATACATGTATAGCTCTTCAAAAAATGCAAAAAATAAATCCTTCTAACTTCTAGGGAGTGTGGAATCCAATCAGTTGCAGCAAGCATTTCTATATATTTAATTATCATTTATTTGAATACTGGTTAAAAATCATAAATCTGTAAAAACTTATAGCTTGTAACCTTGATCAGAAATTATTTTTAAACTCCTATTACAATTTGGGAATTTTGAAAGTCCTAGAACCAAGAACAGAATGTCACAGTAAAGTAGTTTTCATGATGGAATGATGGTTATGAGATAATTATTATAATTAATGCAAAAATCTGACTGTAATTCAACATGTTTGACCGCAGTACTTCTATAACGACTCAGGTTGTGACAGATTTACTTCCAGGGATGTGACAAGCTCTGGCAGGATATCCTCCTGAATATGTGTGGTTAGTGCTTGCTATAACATCCGGCTGTGGGGCACAGGCTTCCAGCCATGGTGCTTTCTCTTCAGAACTTTGAGGCAATACATTGTTTTGTAGATCAACTTTTTTTTTTTTTTGCCTTTGTTATAGCCAAGACTCTCTGAGAAGTGTGGTCTAGCTGCAAAGAAGATCATTTTTATAGGAATGAACTGTTAAAGGCTAGAAGGAAAAGACTGACCTGTTTATTGTAACAGGATAAGAAATTTGCACAGTTGTGGTTCCCAAGACAAAAGACAACACAGGCCACCTTGCTCCTTGGCAGCTCCCCTGCCTCAGCTCAGGACATTAAGATCTGTCCTATCTGGGAGACACATAAATATCCTTTGGATTTTCTTCAGTAAGCTCATGCTAGAGGTTAATAATGTGGGGATGTTTGATTCCCTGCTGTTTTAAATAATTTCATGGAAAATCTAATGCAGGAGGACACTAGTTTAGAAAGGTTATTACCCTCATCAAATGAGAGCTCTTCTTTCCTATTATTTCCCACCAATTCCTTGCCCTTATAGCTCTTCTCCCTTCATTTACCACCAATGTTTCTTCAGACGACACTGTGTGGTTGGGTGGAGATAGGATTGGAGAAAATTTAATCCCTAATCAGGGACCTGTCAGTACTGGCAGTGCAGGAATCTTTCTTCCTTCTGCTTGCTGCCGCTTAGGCACAGACAGGCAAGCACACTCCCTGGAGAGCTGGCCTGGGGAACCTGGCCCGAACCTCTCCTGGGCAGTTTTATATGAGTGTTGGGGCTCAGGGGAGCCTTAGGGCAGTTTAAGCTCCAGTAGCCTTCTAAGCTTTTCTAAATTAAGTGGTGCTCGGATTTTGTAAATTCTGCAGTCATTATCCCCACTGTGGGCGGCAGATAC
The DNA here is from genome assembly GCA_028658305.1 of Pachyuromys duprasi. Lineage (NCBI taxonomy): Eukaryota > Metazoa > Chordata > Mammalia > Rodentia > Muridae > Pachyuromys > Pachyuromys duprasi. Next base: position 25,475,376 of record CM053750.1, on the reverse strand, counting down.
TTAGGCCTCAGTGTAATTTTCAGGGCTGAGGACCAATGTGAGTTACTCTCTGTTGACTCATGTAGCTCAGGCTCACTGAGTACCAGACACTGCCTATGTAATCTTTTCCTACAAGACATCATGCTTTTTGAGGTGACCATGACCATTCCCCAGCCTCCCTTGTCAACAGGTGCCATGTGACTAAATTCTGGCCAATGAGTATGAAGTTTATGAGGTAGCTGGGCAGGATCTTTAAAATGGGAAGGGAGATCAGAGCCACTGGAAAGTTTTGTTTTGCTTTCTCTTTTCCTTTTGGCTGGCTATAACAGTTGCCTTGCCTGTCGGAGGTTCTTAAAACACAGGACTTTGAATCTCAAAATCCAGGCCCAGTCATACTTTGACAGTGAGGCACCCAGCATAATGTAGGAATCCCAGTTGGGATTCCAGAAGTTATCTGTGACAATGAGCTATATCATCCCTGTGCTAAGTGCAGGTAAGTAAAACGAGGAAAGGAGCTTGTGTGCATTGCATCTGTCTCGGATTTCTTAATACCTTCACACATAGAAAAGATCTACACACACCCTTGCCTGGTCCCTGCTATGGTGGTCAGTGTTATTCCCTTTATAGATGTGTTGCTGAGCTGAGCACAGTCTTTCTCAGCCATCAGCTGTGAACTGCAGCCTCTGCCTTCTCCTTTCCTGGCTTTCTTTGTTGGATTTTTGGTGACACTTATTATAGAAAACACAGAGCTAAAACAGCTATGTACTTGAGAGTTTTGTTTTATTTTGACTTTTCTGTTTACTGAGGGACGAAGAGTAACCACAGGGATGACTACAAACCAGCAAAAACTGGTTATAGTTTCTTTGCATAAAAATGCTTTTTACTTGTGTGAGATTAAAAATTCTTCTTTCCTAACAAGGAAAGCCCAGTGCTGAGCTCATATCAAATACTCAGATATATTAATTTATTAATTGAAAAAATAAATGAGTTAGTACCTTTTCTGAGTATCTATTAGGTGCCAAGAGCCATTGTTGAGTGTGACTGTTTGTCATCTATGTGACACTATGGATGAAATTTTGACATTTACCTCTGGGGTGAGGAATATCTACACACCCGTTTATGCACACTCAGTCTGATTCACATCTGACTTAGTTACCAAAAAAATCAAGTAAGGGAAGGAAGTTGCACAGAAATATGCATTTATTCACAATTCATATGGCTATGTAGCTGCAGAATATGGGTTTAAATTTTTATTAGCATATATTAATTATACATAATAATGGGAGTCATCATGACACTTTTATATGTATATAATGTATTATGATCATATTCATTCTCCATTACCCTTCTTTGTTCCCTCCCTCACACTGAACTCCTTCTTTTCTGTTTTCATGGTTCTCTTTTTGTGACATGGTAAGTTTCATTAGGGCTGCTTATTGGTCAATTACAGAAGTATGGGCCGCATACCAGGGACTTTCTACAGAGCCTCAGGGACAGGTAGGGCTTCACAGCCCTTTCCCAATGATGGGCAATTGATGAGTCTGATTTGTGTAGGTCTTGTACAGGTAATCAGGGCTGCTGAGAGTTCAGTGCAATGAAGTCAATGCACTTCAGAGTGAAATGGCCCTGCTCTGCCCAGAAAACGTCATCCAGGAACACTCCACCCTTACTTCCAGCTCTTATAGTATTTCCTTCCAGTTTTCTTGATGCTCCCTAAGTGTTTTAGGGGGTAATATAGATGTCTTATTTAGGACTGATCATTCAGGAATCACTTAATCTTACCACTTTCAACAGTTATGAGGTTTAGTAGCAATTACTTTCCATAGCAAAAAAAATAAATAAATAAAGTTTTTTGACTAAATATGGTGGCAGCACTATTCTATGGGCATAAACATAGATATTCCAAAGCCAGTATGATAGGCATATTATATCCATTTAACATACGTGTGTGTGTGTGTGTGTGTGTATGGCTATGTCCCCTCTATCCATGAGCTTTTGACCAGGTTTAGAGTACCAGACATGAATTCTCTCCAATCAGAAGGTAGTTCGTTACCCTGAAATAGTCATGTCTACTATACTAGTGGCCACATCTTGCTTAACAGATCATCAATGTAGTATGCCAGGTCCAAAGCTGACTATGATTTTTAGCGATGACTTTTACACTTTGACATTTCTTCAGATTAATAAACAAGAGAGCCATTGTCAGCTGCATATTGTGTTTGAGGTCAATCTGGTCTATATGATATCTGTCTCAAAAAACAAACAAGAGGTACTTGTTTGTTCACAAGGTGAACATTGTGTGTGAGTAAAACTGATGCTGTCCTCAAAAACTCTGAGCTTTCTAAAGATTAACTAGAAGGGAGAGAATTTTTGTTTTGCAGATCATATGTGAAGACTTGGGTCCATTTGCCACAGGGCTCTGGCTTTCACAGTTCTATTCCACAGTCCTGGGTGGAACTGAAGTTGTTGTTCTTTTTGAGAAAGCACAAAAGAGAATCCCCATGGAAAGTTAAATGAACTCAAGTTTTAATGAAGTTCAGATTGACAGGAAAGGGAAGAGTTGGGCCAAACTAAACAGTCATCCCGGGAGATGTGAACACCTTGGAAGATGAGATCATTCTCTGCCATCGCTGTGTGCATCTTCTGTTGGGCCACAGGCCAGGTGTTGTGGGTGGGGGACTTGCATTATTGGCAACCCCCTACAGAAAAGCAGAATTCCATGAGCCCACTGGTGAGGGATTTTGTTTGCATGCCCTACCTGTGAACTGCATTTTAAAATGCATTTTGAGCTTTGAGCTAATAATGTGAATGACATTCAGTGAGATTGCCAAATGCTGGTAATTTAGTCTCATTTTCACATTAATGTGGGCCCACCTGTGATGAATTGGAAGCTAAGTAAGCACATCAGTTTTAATTAGCTATTTCAGAGAGTGGATCGAGCTAAACAGCAGCATTTATTCTTATCTGTTTAATGGTGGAAGAGTTTAGCACATTCTTCAGAGAAGTTCACACACACCCCCATTTGTCCTTCCCATTTGATTTGCAGATATTCCTTTCAGGTGCTGAATTATAAGGTGCCTGTGTTTGCACAGATAGAGAAGGAGAGGATCACATGGAATATTCAAGGGAACCATTCAATTAGTGGTGCGTTTTATATTAAGAAACACACACTTTGGAAACTTTAAAAGACAAATTCAATCACTGGTTATTTGGAAAATGCTGAATAGGAGATTAGTACTTACATTCCTCAAGAACTGATTGGATTTAAACAGGCCACCAAGGTATAAAATAGATCTTGGATAACCTTCTGGCCGAGAAAGAGACCAGTTTTCAAAGCTGAGGATATGACCTTCTATTTCTAATGAAGGCAGAATGCATTAAGGTTTAGGTAGAACCTAATGAAAAAACTGTAAATGTGAGGATATCTTCAATTAATATCTGTGTAAGATAAGAAATTGGTAGACAACAAGGCTTAAAAATCAGTTTCCCTTTCAAAATTACCTATAGTTGTGGTCTTTCCATTGTCCCAGGGCCAGATCTTCTCTGCCTTATCTGTAAGTACTTCTGCCTCATTGGACTGTGAATCCTGGGTGGGAGAAGGTGGGTCTCATTGCTGCAACTCTGTTCTAGGGCTCAGCCTAGTGGCTGCTCCACAAAAGGTGCTTCTGGGACACTGGGCCATCTCTGGACTGTAAAAACCCTAAGACTTCTGTTACCTGCTATGTCCTTTCTACCCCTTTGTTAACAGTAGTCAGGATCAGATCTTCACATCACTCCATTGGAGAAACTGATTTTCCCTCTCCCAACAAGTATAAATGATAGTTAACTTTTATCCTAGTTAACATTTACTCTAGAGGCTTGGTTTTCATCATTTGTTTGCTCATTCATTGAGGCTTTTTTTTTAAATAATAAAAATAAAATAAAACCTATAACATCAAAGTTGGACAAGACAAATCAACATAAGGAAAGGAGCCCAAGAGAAGGCAGAAGAGTCATAGACCTACTCTTCCCACTCTTTCACGTGATCAGGAGTCCCATAAAAACAATACACTAGAAGCCATAAGGCATACGCAGAGGGCCTGGTGCAGACCTGTGCTGCTTCAGTCTCTGTGAATTCATATTAGCTTTGCTTATGTTTAGGAGTGGCTGACCTACACTCCATTGGGTGGGTGGGTGTGGGTGGGTGTGTGCACGTGCTTTAGCTGATACAGTTTGGTTGTTCTTTTATTTTTATTTTTTGGATGTGGTTTCATTTTGTTTTCTTGGTTTTGGGTGTTTTGTTGTTATATTGGCTTTTGTTTCTTTTTTGAGAAAGAACTTAAAGTTGGGTGGTTAGGTATGGGGAGAAGACCTGGAAGAACTTGGGGAAGGGGAAGAATATGACCCAAGTATATTTGAATTTAAAATTGTTTTAAATAATGAAAAATATAATAATAATAATTGCAAAAAAATATTGAAGAAAAAAACTGACATCATTTTTCCTTTGTGTTTCTTGACAGAATGATATCAAATAGTCAGACAAGGTACACCACAGTAAGGTGTGTGTGTTTAACAATCTGGATACATGCAGAAGAAAAGAGAAAAGAATTTCACATATTCTCAAAAAGTAAAATTTTAATTATCATAGTATTAGTTACAGGACAGAAACAAAATGAACAAATAACCAACACTAAAGAATGTATAAATTATAGTTAATTATGGATCTTTCATACAATAGATTTTGTTATGGTTTGAATATGAAATGTTCCCCAGAACATTTGGTTAAACACTTGATCTTGTAGACACTGGAGCAGTGGAAGAGAGGGAACAGAACGGGAGCCTACCATAGATGTCCTATGAAAGGCTCCATCCAATAGGGGATCGAAGAAGATGCAGAGACTCACAGGCAAACTTTGGGCAGAGGACAGGGAGTTTTATGGAAGAAGGGGGTGCAGGATTGAAGGACCCAGAGGAGACAGGAGCTCCACAAGGAGACCAACAAAACCAAAAAATGTGGGCCCGGAGGAGCCTACAGAAACTGATGCAGCAATGAAGAGGACTTAAACCCCTTGCTCAGATGTAGCCCATGGGCATCTCAGTGCCCATGTGGGTTCCCTAATAAGGGGAGCAGGGGCTGTCTCTGACATGAACTTGGTTGCCTCCTCTTTGATCACTTTTCTCTGGGCAAGACAACCTTGCCAGCCCATAGAGGAAGAGGATCCTGATGAGGCTTGGTAGGGTCAGATGGCAAGAGAGAAATCCCCCTTTCAGTGGACTAGGGGAGGGAGTGAAGGGGGAAAAGAGGGAGGGAGGGTGGAACCAGGAGGAGATGATGGAGGGGCCTGCAATTGGGATACAAAGTGAATAAATTGTAAAAAATAAAAGTTAAAATTAAAAAAAACAAAAACCGATCGATCCTGAGGTTGGAGTGCTGTCGTGAACGGTTTACAGGGCCTTCAGAAACCTAGACCTTCCTGGCGGGATATGTCGCTGAGGCCCTGTCGTTCTTAATCTAGCGCTTCTGTCAGCCGTTCCAGCATGACAGACCTCTCAATCGAGGCCAAAGTAACCTTCCACCTCTTTAGGTTGTTTATAGTATGTGCTTTGTCAAAGTGGCTAAAATAAATAGCACAGATTTCTAAGTACTCATTAAGTAATGTTTGTGGCTGGACACTGTGGTGCACACCTTTAATTCCAGCAGAGACAGGCAGATCTCTGTAAATAAAACATTAATAAAATGTTTTTATATTCAAGAACAAAGTAATTCTCCAATATATTAAATTTTAAATCTCACCGGAAATACCATTTACAGTGTAATAACATTTTATTTATTAAAACAAATCAAACCAAACAAATCAAAATTATACTATAATTCTACTTTTAGAAGTGTTCATTCTAGTATGTTGATAGATTAAAGAAGTTGCATCAGAACTTTTAGAAAATAATTTCTCAAGTTTTTGACTATGAAATATATTACTTTTATATTCAGGAAGCATGCTATGAAAAATATAGACTGACTTTAAATAGAAATCTTGTTGGCTAGATGTAAAATATGATATAATTTCCTATGAGTCTGTCTGTGGAAGTAGCTGAGTGGAGAGAAAAATCACAAAATGCAAAATTGGTTGTGTTAGTGGAGTGAGTTTGACATCTGCCATGCTACTACCCAGGCCTCCCTAAGACATTACCACAATACCCTGTTTTAGAGGGGAGAGGTGGTTTCAGATTGCCCTTATAAACTACCACAAAGAATCACAAATGATGACTGAAAGAGAAACTAGTGGAATTGCTTTAGTACCGGGTTCTACGGCTTTAATTTATATGTGACTATATTGATTTCTTTTATTCCTAAATACATTGAAGATAATTTTCAAGCTTCCTGACTTACTTTCTCTCTATCGCCTTTGTCAGTAACTTTTTAAAATATGAGGCTACAACTCTGCTTTAATGGGTTCTCCTTGCCTATGAGGTACCATCCAGATTACACATCCTAATGACAACTATGATGTGATATCTTAATACCTGTCTTGCTTTCCTGCTCATCTCTGAACCTGTGCTAGACTTTGTCAAAGCCGACCACTGGAGGCTTTTGTGTGCTATCCTGTTTTTCAGACTGAATTCCCTTTTGGAAGCCTCTTCTATTTCTCTTTCTCCACCTGGTCTTTCATGCTCATATACACCTTTACCATAGAATTTATTTTTAAAATTTAACTTAGTTTATTAATTTTTTTCCTTTTATTAACTGTAGATTTTTTCTCATACAATCTAATTTAAATATAGTTTTCCTCCTTCTGCTTTTCCCAGTTTTGCCCCACTTCCTTACCCTTTCTGTCTCTCATTAGAAAAGAACAGGCTTCTAAGAGATAACAACAAAATAAAATACAGTAAGATAAAACAAAAACCATCATATTGAAGTTGGACAAGACAAACCAATAGAAAAATAAAAGAGCTCCAAGAGAGGGCAAAAGAATCAAAGACTCATCTGCTCACATATCCAAGAGTCCCGTTAAGGTATTAAATGGAAAGGTATAGTATGTATGCAGGGGACCTGGTTTAGAGCCATGCAGGTCCTGTGCTTGGTACTTCAGTCTGAGTTCATATGAGCATTGATCAGCTGTTTTAGACAGCCTTGTTCTCCTGGTGTGCTTCATCCCTCCTTCTCCCCATTCCTTCCTCCTTCTTCAGGCTTCTCTAAGCTGTGAGGGAAGGAATTTGATGAAAATATTCTGTTTAGAGCTCCATGTTCCCAGGTGTCTGTGTGTGTGTGTAATATCTGGCTGTAATATCCACCTGCTGCAAGAGGAAGCCTCTCTGATGATGACTGAATAAGACACCAAGCTAAAAGTATAGCAGAATTGGCACAGCTATATCTAATGGGAACAGTGAAAGTCATAAAGCCAGCATAGCTGTTTGTCAAATATCCAGCACAGCTGAGCCTAGTGATACAAAAGCCGTAGTGCTGTCCTTCACTTTTGGTCTTGGTCTCCACATGGTGCAAGGTTGGAAGGCCTTTTAATATTTGTACAACTTGGAGATACAGAACTGACAGGAAATTTCTTACAAGTCATTTATAACTTATTCCAGGAGTACTGCTTCTAAGCTTTCCCAGGAAAGTCCTGAGCATTCTACCCCTCCTGCTTTTAGGAAGATATCCTTATCTGGCCTACTTGAAGGTCTTCCTTAAGCCCTGTTGGTTGTGACTCCAATAAAGATGCCAAACACCTCCTTATGGGTCTCTAACTCCAAGATATTCTTGGCACATTCTTGGCCCCTGAACTTACTCAAAACAGGATAATCAGAACAAAGTAACCTTAAAAAGGTAGACAGGCTTGGTGGGCTAGAGAAATTGGCAGCAGATCAAATTAAAGGCCTCTACCTACTACTGATGGACAAAGAATGGTATGAATAAATTATAAAAGAATGAAGTATTAAGAACTTCCTTTCTGACTCTACCCATCAGGGTATAGAAGGAGATGTTGAGACTCATAGCCATACTTTGGGCAGAGTGCAGAAAATGTTATGGAAGAAGAGGGAGACAGAAAAATCTGGAGGGGCAGGAGAGCCACAGGAGACCAACAGAGCAAAAAGAAACAAACAAACAAACAAACAAACAACTGGGCCCAGGGGAGCCTGCCAAGGACAATACTCCAACCAAGGACAATGCATTGAGAAGACTTAGACTCCCTGCTCAGATATAGACCATAGGCTACTCAGATTCCAAGTGGATTTCCTAGTAAGGGTGTCAGGGGCTGTCTCTGACATGAACTCAGTAGCCAACTCTTTGATCACCTCTCCCTGAGGGGGTGCAGCCTAACCAGGCCACAGAGGAAGATGATGCAGCCAGTCCTGATGAGACTTGATAGGCTAGGGTCAGATAGAACGGTAGGAGGTCTTCCCCTATCAGTAGACTAGGAGAGGGACATAGGGGAAGAAGAGGGAGGGTTGGTAGGAATGGGAGGAGGTGAGGGAGGCTACAGCCAGGATACAAAGGGAATAAATTGTAACAAATAATAAATTGATTAATTAATTGAGTTAGACCATTCTTTCCTAGAAGAGTTACCTCATACAGTGCCACTGTGGTGTCATATGTGCAAGGAACAAAATAATACCAAGATTAGACATATAAATAAATTCTACAAAGATATAAAATATAAACATTTTATTATGCCAATTGAATTTTAACTGCAGCAGCTTTGACCTGAAGATTTTTCTTGGATTTAATGACAATTAGTGCTCTGAGCATTAAAAGCTGATAATACACTGCTTGGGACATGGCAATCTTCTCCAAGGTGGCTTGGAGATTTTCTTTCTAATGCCCTTGAAACTATGGGTTTTGGGGTCGATGAGGGAAAATCCATTGTAAAAAATAACTCCATTCTGTCATGCTTTATCAATGATGACTAAACTTATGACCAAGAGGAAGTTAAAACACATGTCTAGGGACAAAAATTATATGATCTATGCTTTGCAACAACATGAATTTATTCCTGCCTACTGAGTTTTGTATAAATAAAGAAGTATTCAGACTGCCAATCAGTTAGGATGCAAGATTCTCCCAAACCCCTGTGACTCATTCTTCCCTTGCTGACTCCTTTTCTTCTCTATGGGACCTAGCTGCTGGCCCTTGGTACAGAATATCATTAGAAGTCATTTTATTGTTACATTTTTATTTTATTGATTTTTAGACCAGTAATATTTGTTTTTACCCTGGGTCTCTGGGCTATCTAGACTCTGTATCTTGGTCACCTAAGCAATGGCAGGTGTGTTCCATTTCATAGAGTGAGCCTTAAATCAAATCAGGCATTGGTTGGTTACTCTAGAAGCTTTGTGCCACATTTGCCCTTGCATATTTTACAGGTAGAATAAACTGTGGGTAGAAGTTGTGGTTGTGTCTACATTTCTCTTCTGGTAACCTGCAGAGTACCTTCTCATACTGAAGACAGTAGAACATGGGGATGGAGTTTCCATGAGGCACATGCTCCACACCTCTGTGTTCAGTGAGTTGTGTGGGTGTTGTCTTTAACAATGGGTCTTGTCAGTTGGTGGAGATCTCCCTATTGTCTTGGAAAAAGCCTGGGTTGTTGGGGATTTCCATGGAACCCTTTTGACCAACAACTCATTTGGATAAAACCCAGACCCAGAACTAGAAGCTTTATTTGGTGCCCAGAGATGACCAGTAGTGGATACTGTCTCCCTTATTATTTGGGCATTTCATTAGCATCACCTTCATATATTATAAAAAAGTTTCCACTGCACTAGGTTTCCATATCACCCCTCAAATGCCCTTCACTTCTAGTGTCTCTCCATTCCCTTCTTCAGTCCTTTCTCCCCACCCCTTTCCAACTTGGTCTTCCCATCTCACCCTCCATACAGGCTCCAGTCCACTGTAAAATCTATCCTATTTCATCCAACTGGAGACCCTAGTAAGGGGAACAGGGACTACTTCTGTCATGAACTAAATGACTGGCTCTTCGACCCTCCCCCATGCACCCCCGGGAGGAACAGCCTAGCTAGATCCCAGAAGAAGACATTGCAGCCAGCCCTGAAGAAACAAGATAAGCTAGGGTCAGATGGAAGGGGAGGAGGTCCTCCCCCATCAGTGGACTTGGAGAGGGGCAGGGAGGAGATGAGTGAGGGATGGGGCAAGTGGGAGGGAATGAGAGAGGGGGCTACGACTGGGATACAAAGTACCTAACCTGTGATTAATATAAAAATAAATAAATTACATTAAAAATCTATTCTATTTCCCCTTCCTAGGGAGATCCATGAACTCACCCCTAGTCCCCTCCTCTATTCCCAACCCCTCAGGGTCTATGGATTGTAGCTTAGTTATCATTTATTTAATGGCTAATATCCACATGTAAGCAAATACATACCATATTTATCTTTATTGGTCTGTATTACCTCACTCAGGATGATTTTTTTCTAGTTCCATCCAGTTGCCTGCAATGATTTCCACTGTGTCTGTACAAGTTTATTCTTCGGCCAGCAATGGATGCATGCACCCTTTGCTTCACATCCTAGCCAGCATGAGCTGTTTCTTTTATTATTGATCTTAGCCATTCTGACTGGTATAATATAATCTCATAGTAGTTTTCTTTCTTTAAGTGTTTCTCAGACATTTGCATTTCCTCTTTGAGGATCGATGTTTAGATTTCAATGCCCGCCAACCCCCATCCCAGTTCTGAGGTTATGAACACAGCACTATATTTATGTTTTGTTTTGTTTTTTAATGTAGGTCCTGGAATTCCAACTCAGATCCTGTACAGCAAATTCTTTTTATCTACTGAGCCATCCCTTCAGCTCTGTACAACAATTCTTAAACATCACCATTCAGAACCACCTGAGTATAGCTTTAAATTTGATACAAGTGCTTGGGATATTACATTTAGATTATCAGGTCTTTATACACTTTAAATTTTAGCATTGACTACCAATTACATTATTTAGCATTTCTGTCTTATTATATACTTAGTGTTACAACTTAGATATTAGTATTTATTTAACCTTAGTTAAAGAATTTTGTTTAGTTAATAGTTTAAGGTTGATAATATTGTTTTGAACTGAACACATTTTGTCCTTCTGAAATTCTAAAGTTGAAGTAGTAACCTCTGCTGTTCTGAGGTTAGAAGGTGAAGACTTTCTCAGGTAATTAACTCTTTGTCAGAAATGGACAGACACCAGAATTCTCTATGTCTCCTGAGGATAAAGCCAGAGGACAGCTATGTCCAGCCAAGAGGATTCTCACTAGCACTCACAGGTGCTGGCTTCTTGATCTCAGACCTTCTAGCCTATAGTGATAAGTGGAATCAATGTCTGTTATTTAAACTTCTCTACTTATGGCTCAGATTACAAAAGCCTAAGACATTTAAGCTAGCTGCTCTGCTGGACACAAGTAAAGATAGCATTTCACTGTACTGTGCTTCTCATGGTCATTTTCTTGATCCCACTTTTGTAGATGAAACATTTTCTCAGATTCTTTAGGGATTGTCTTCCATGTTAGACATCACTAAGATGTGATAAAGTTTACTTTTACTCACGTTTTGCACTGGTTAATCTTGATGGTGAACTTGACAACTGACTGGTGTGGTAATGACTGAAGGGAAGAATGAGGAGAAAGCCTGCAAGCTCTGATCTTCCTGGCTGTTGTGATATAAAGTGCACATCCTGTCACTCCTTCCCTTCAGTGATGGACAGAAACCATGAGCCAAAGCAACTTTTCCTCATTTACGTTCCTCATCTCAGGCTTGTGTCACGGACAGAGACTGACTAATGCACCTTGTGTGTGATAGACCACTCTGCATGAATTGAGTCTGTACTTTTACTGCCTAAGAGAAACGTTTAGTCATTCTATCTTTAAATATTTTTTTCCCTCCCACATGTGCCTTTCTTATCACCTCCTGTGCTGCTGATCAGTTGTCCTATTAGCCTTTCCATCACTCATCTGCTTTTTATTTTATATTTTCTTACCTTGTTATACAACTTTATGGTTAAGCACACTCTTCCTAATTTTATGTATAACTGCTTGATTTGTTACTTACTATGTTTATTAACTTTTGTTTTGAATTCATATATGTGTATGCATGTATACACATGTATATTTCCCCAATGTTTAAGATTTCTAATCAGCACATTTCTATTAAGTTTTTGTCTGATATTTTTTCTCTGACGTAGGGCTATTATGTCATTATTGATGGGCCATCCATAAGGTTGCAGATTATTTTGAACTATCTTAAGTGTGAATAAAAATATTAGCATTTGTATAAAAGTTACCAGTTTAATCCAGTGGGAATGGCCTCTTAACTCAGTAAGCTTATATTTCAAGTTTGATCTTATTTGACTAAGAATAAAATGACATTCTACTACTATAATATAGTTTTGTTTAATTTTATCTCTCTATATATGAATCTAGGATATTTATTTTTTATTACAGTCAACATACCATTTATGTTATTTTTTAATTGAAGATTTAATTTTTTAAATTGAAGATATACCATGGGCCACATCCGAGCCCTAGTAAGGAGAACAGGGACTATTTGGGTCATGAATTCAATGGCTGGCTTGTCGAGTTCCCCCACCCCCCAAGGGAGGAGCAGCCTAACTAGATCCCAGCAGAGGACATTGTAGCCAGCCCTGAAGAGACATGATAAGCTAAGGTCAGATGGAAGAGGGTGAGGTCCTCCCCAGTCAGTGGACTTGGAGGGGGCCAGGGAGAAGATGAGGGAGGAATGAGGGAGGGGGCTACGGCTGGGATACAAAATATATAACCTGTGATTAATATAAAAATAAAAAAATTTAAAAAATTGAAGATATACTGCTAAAATCCTATAGGATTAGTGTCTAATTAGCATAGCCACAGGAAACTCATGACAAAGTGAATATTGAATATAATTTTTAAATTATTGAGAAATTTGTTTCTTTAGCATATAAAATTACAGTATTATAATATTGATTTTTTTATTAAAATGTTATGAAAGATATGACTTATGAGCCACAGATATTCAGTTGACTTTTGTTTTATAGCATGCTACATATACTTTACTTCCATATTCCTGTGACACACTCAAAACTCAAGTGAGATATGTAAGGAATATGGCATTATCAGTTCCATTATATGCCTTAGGAAACCTGAACTGGCAACTGGCAAAGATGATTTTGTGTTTTCTAAATGAAAAATCCTTGCTTTCAGTCCCTCACATCATATCTTGGAAACACGTCTTGCCACTTGGAGGACTCAGGGATATAATCTCTAGAAAAATAAATTACATTATCTCCTAATGAATTTTTTCCAAATGTTCTGGCATGGATATGGGAGAAATCTCCTTAGATAACTTGATCCTCATAGCAATGTATTTTTAAGATCTTATTTTTTATTATTATCATTTATTAAAATATATTCACTTTGTATCCCAGCTGTGGCCCCCTCATTCATCTTCTCCCAGCCTTACCTCCCTCTCTCTTCTCCCATTCCCCTCCCCAAGTCCACTGATGAGAGAGGTCCTCCTCCCTTTCCCTCTGACCCTAGCCTATCAGGTCTCATCAGGGCTGGCTGCATTGTCTTCCTCTGTGGCCTTGCAAGGCTTCACCCCCCAGGAGACGGTGATCAGATAGCCAGCCACTAGTTCATGTCAGAGACAGTCCCTGTTTCCCTTACTAGGAAACCCACTTGGAGAATTAGCTGCCATGGGCTACATCTGAGCAGGGATTTTAGGTCCTCTCCATGCACTGTCCTTGGTTGGGGTATCATTCTCTTTAGGGCACCCAGGGTTCAGTTTTTATGGCTCTGTAGGTCTTCTTTTGGAGGTCCTGTCTGCTCCACATCTTTCTACCTCCCCCTTCTTTCATAAAATTCCCTGCATTCTGCCCAAAGTTTGGCTATGAGTCTCAACCTCTGCTTTGGTAGTTAGACTTTAGTTATTTGCAGGGTGGATTCATTTGCATTTTTCTGCATGTAGATATCCAGTTAGACCAGTGTTATTTGTTTAATATGCTATCTTTTTTCCCATTGTATTGTTTGTCTTTGTCAAAAATCAAGTATCCGTAGATGTGTAGGTTTATTTCTGTGTCTTCTATTTGATTCCATTGATCCACCATTCTGTTTCTATGTCAGTACCATGCAGTTTTTATTACTGTTGCTCTGCAGTACATCTTGAGATCAGGGATGGAGATACCTCCAGAGGATCTTTTATTGTACAGGATTCTTTTAGCAATTCTGGGTTTTTAAAGACAGTCTTTTAGGAAAATTCTTGGTAAGGCTTTTTTAACTTGGCATAGGGTGGGGCCATATGGAAAGAAGGAATCTCAACTGAGAAAATTCCACTATCAGCTAGGCCTGTAGGTAAGTTTGTGGGGGCATTTTCTTGATTAATTATTGTGTGGGTGGTTCCAAACCATGAAGAGTTTGTCCTGGGTTATTTAAGAAAGCAGGCTAAGGAAGCCATGAGGAGCAGGGTTAGGACTGTAGACCAGGGAGGGACATCATTTACTCTGAGAGGTACTATTCAGAAACACATCAGCCTCCTTTATGGCTGTAGCGTAAGCCCACAGCTGAGCAGTAGGATGCTGCTCCTTAATGTTGATCATTCTGGGAAGACAGAAGGAATTCTGTTTGTGATATGCAGTGGTCTCCACTGATGTCCTGCTCCTACATTTCCTTTCAATATCTGTGTTCCACACTAAAGACTACGGCATAGTTTTGGAAGTACGGCATTGACTAGGTCATAAGCATAAATGAGCGTATAGTTAGCAAAGCAAGCTGCAAAGGCTCAGCTCACACCCAGTTCAGATGTGTCTAGATGATTGGTTTGTTGTTTGTTTTTAAATTTCCAGGGAAGGAAAATGAACTGAATATCCATTGTTTAACACTGGCTAAATCTAAATGAAAACATGACAATTTCTCCGGCAGATTTACTTTCCTAATTATGCTTGGCGAATGTTTCCACTGACTGATGGAAAGAGATGGTGCCTGGGAGAATGCCAAATGGCAGAAGGAAGTGTGACCTGAGATTAGAAACGTCCAAGGGTAAACTCCTGAGTGGACAATCTGCAACAAGATTTTTAAAAATAGATGGCGTGAATGGCATTATTCTTTCAACTCTGTCCATTTCCTCCTTGACTTTGCATAAGGATTTTCTTGGCTGGAATATAAACACTGACTTTACCTTGCTTCTATTTGACAGGGGTAATGATGTTGTTTCAACTTCAGAGTTTAGTATAACGTTTTGCAAAGAGGAATATTGGCAAATGTAAGAGTGAATTCACTGTATACGGTGCTGGGCTAAATAACATTTTCATATAAGCATGAACTTTGAGAATATCCTGTACTCCTCTCCCCTCTTTCTCAACCCCTTCCTGCTAGTTCCTTTGCGGCTGCTTTGCTGTCATACATACACACATATCTGAGATAGCTATGTGAAACATAGAAACCACACACCAGAGAAAATGGGATACTTGTCTTTCTGAGACTGACTTAATTTTCCTAACACGATTATCTCCAGTTGCAGTCATTTCCCCAAAACAACCTATCCTCATTATTTCTTATAGGTGAAAAATTTCATTATTCCTCTATACCATGTTTTTCTAACCACTCCTCTATTGTTAGATACATAAGTTGGTCCCATGACTTACTTTTGTGACTGGTGCTGCAATAAACATTGATGTGGCACTATCTCTGTGGTACATTGGCTTGGGAAAATGTCCAGGAGTGTAATAGTTGGGTCCTGTGGTAGATTTTTCTTTAAATTTCTTTATCTTGTTTTCTAATTTTTAAAATTAATTTATCCATTTTACATCCTGATTGTAGTCCCCCCATCTCCTCTTGGTTCCACCTCCCTCCCTCAGGCTTCCCCCCATCCCTGTCCCCTAGTCTTCAGAAAGGGGGAGCCCTTTTCCCTTACCAATTGACCAGACTGTCAAGTCTCTTCAGGGCTGCCCGCATCATCTTCCTCTGTGGGTTGGCAAGGCAGCCATGCCTGTGGGGAGTGGTCAAAGAGCAGGCAACAGAATTTATGTCTGAGACAGCCCCTGATCCACTTACAAAATGACCTACATGCAGACTGAGCTGCCTATTGGCTACAACTGAGCAGGGGGCCTGGGTCCTCTCCATACATATCCTTGGTTGGTGCATCAGTCTCTGCAGGGCCCTCTGGGCCCAGATATGTTGGCTATGTTGGTCTTCTTGTGGAGCTCTTGTGTTCTCTGGCTCTTGTTGATTGTTTTATTCATATATATATATATATATATATATATGTACATATATATGTACATATATATTACAATTTATTCACTTTATATCCTGATTGTAGCCTCCTCCTTCATCTCCTCCAGTCCCACTTCCCTCCCTCTACCCCTCCCCTAGTCCACTGAAAGGGGAAGTCCTCCCCCACTATCTGACCCTAGCCTATCAAGTCTTATTAAGACTGCATGGATCCTCTTTCTCTGTGTCCTGTCAAGGCCACATCACCAGGGGCAAGTGATCAAAAAGCAGGTAATCGAGTTCATGACAGAGGCAGCCACTGATCCCCTTACTTTGGTACCCACATTGAGACTGAGCTGCCAATCAGCTACATCTGAGCAGGGGGTCTAGGTCCTCCCCATGCATAGTCCTTGGTTGGTGCATCAGTCTCTGCAGGACCACTGGACTCAGGTTTTTTAAGAGAGCTACTTATATTTTGAATTAATTTTATATCCAACTTCGCAGAAGGTGTTTATTAGCTGTTGGAGTGCCCTGGTAGGATTTTTGAGGCAACTTATGTATACTACCACATCGTCTGCAAATAGTGATACTTTGACTTCTTCCTTTGCAATTTGCATCCTTTTGATCTCTTTTAGTTGTCTTATTGCTCTAGCCAGACTTCAAGCACTATATTGATGAGATACAAAAAGAGTGGGCTGCCTTGTCTTGTCCCTGATTTCAGTGGAATTGATTTAAGTTTCTCTTTGTTTAGTTTGAGTTTGGCTATAGGTTTGCTGTATGTTGCCTTTACTATCTTTAGGTATGTGCCTTGTATCCTGGATCTTTACAAGACTTTAAATATGAACCAGTGTTGAATTTTGTCAAATGCTTTTCTAGCATCTAAGGACATGATCACATTTTTTTCCTTTCAATTTGTTTATATGGTGGATTACATTGATTGATTTCCATATATTGAACCACCCCTGCATACCAGGTATAAAACCTGCTTGGTCGAAGTAGGTAATAATCTTTGATATGTTTTTGGATTCAGTTTGGGAAGATTTTATTGAGTAATTTCTCTTCAATGTTCATAAGTGAGATTGGTCTGAGATTTTCTTTGTTGGGTCTTTGTGTGATTTATGTATCAAGGTGTCTATAGCCTCACAGAATGAATTTTGTAATGTTCCTTCTGTTTCTATTTTGTGGAATAGTTTAAGTGTATTGGTAGTAGGTCTTCTTTGAAGGTCTGGTAGAATTCTGCACTGAAACCAGCTGGCCCTGGGCTTTTTTTTGGTTGGCAGACTTTTGATGACTGCTTCTATTTCCTTAGGGGATATAGAACTATTTGATTTGTTTACCTGATCTTGATTAAAGTTTAGTGAGTGGGATCTATCAAGAAAAGTTTCAATTTCATTTAGATATTCAAATGTTGTAACATATAGGCTTCTGAAGTAATACCTAATTATTCTTTTGATTTCCACAGTGTTTGCTAGATCCCCCTTTTCATTTCTGATTTCGTTGATATGGATAGTGTCTCTCTGTCTTTTAATTAGTTTGGCTAAGGGCTTGTCTATGTGCTTGATTTTCTCAAAGAACCAGCTCTTGGTGTCTTTATTCTTTGAATTGTTCTCTTTGTTTCTAATTTTTTGACTTCATCTCTAAGTTGATTATTTCCAGCAGTCTACTCCTCTTGGGTATGTCTGCTTCTCCCCCCCCCCCCCAGAGCATTCAGGTGTGCCATTAAATTGTTTGATGAGGTGTCTCCAATCTCTTTATGTAGACAATGTTATGAATTTTCTTCTTAGCACTGCTTTCATTGTGTCCCATAAATTTGGGTAAGTTGTGCCTTCATTTTCATTGAATTCTAGGGAGTCTTTAGTTTCTTTCTTTATTTCTTTCATGACCCAGTTGTTCTTGCTAGAGATTTGTTCAGTTTCCATATATGTGTAGACTTTTTGTTATTTCCATTGTTATTGAGGTTCACCTTTAGTCCATGGTGGTCTGTATTTTGAGGCTTGCTTTGTGACCTACTATAT
>CM053750.1:25341879-25456708 GCA_028658305.1 Pachyuromys duprasi | reverse complement strand
GTGTAAGGTGAAATCTTAGAGTCGTTTTGATTTGCATCTCTCTGATGGCTAAGGACGTTGAGCATTTCTTTAAGTGTTTTTCTGCCATTCTATAATCCTCTACGGTCAGTTCTCTTTTTAGCTCCATACCCCATTTTTTAATGAAAAAGTTTTGAGGAGCCAGCTGTGGTGACTCAAGTCTATTAGCCTATCTTTCAGGAGGTGAAGGCAGGAGGATTATGTGAGTTTGCAGCTAGCATGAAGCAAAACAGGAAAAAAACACAAATAAAACAGACAAACAAAACCCTGAGGGGCCAAGCACACAGCTGGGATTAAATACAATGAAAATTACGTTGCAATGTTTGCTAAGAAAATTTTTTTTTGGTGATGCTCAGCATGTCGGGATGTAACCCAGGACCCTGAATATACCTCCTAGACCTTCATGAGTGGGTAGGCTTATTGGATTTAGATTTATTTTGAACCTTTTAAATAGATGTTCTAAAATTTTAAATAGATGTTTGGTTTATCTGTAGATTAACTTGAGGAAAATATACAGGCGCATGCAAACACACACAAACACATACATATAAACATTAGAGTATAGGTACTCAAGTCAGAAAAGGGCATCAATCAGATCCCTGCAGCTGGAGTTACAGGTAGTTGTAAACTGAGAACCACATAAACCATGTAAATATGGGTGCAGGGAACTGAACTTAGGTGTTCTGCAAGAACAGTACAGACTCTTAACCACTGAGCCATTTCTCCAGCCATCTTGAAAATATTTCTTGTCTTAGAAGTGCAGGACTTACTTCACTTTAAAATTGCATGTGCCAGTTTCAAATATGTTTTATAGATGATTTTTACAATATCCAGGGACATTAAAGAATAATCGGTGAAGTATAGGAAGCTAGAGACAGTGTATTCTGTACCCTTTAGGACAATGTCAGCATATGGAAAACATTAAATAAATATTTGTTGAATGCATGAGAGGTATCAAATTGTCATACTTTAGTCAAAGAACATGTCGAAATTTTCAGAATGGATATGATTATATATCTTCCTGTGTTACTGGTTAGAGTTGATAATGCATGCTTCCTCTTTTACTGGTCACTTTACGCCAACTATACTCCATGATAAAGGCTAAGTATTCAAATAGCCTTCTTCCAGCACTTATTTGAAGGGAAGCATAAAAAAAAATTCCTCAGAGATTGTTTTTACTAACAAAAATACAATGCTGAATGGCATGAGGTCCAGAGAGACAGTGTTCCTATGGGCTAGTTAAAAAGTGTACTACATGCTGTTGCTAGGCAACAACCCATGCCAGTTCTTCTTGAATGAAATCCAAGAGAATCAACAGAAACCAATGGGTGTATGAGGTGAAGGGTTTTTACTCAGGATACCAACTTTTATATTCATTTTCCCATTGTAGATGCCATGTATCTTGGCTAGAATTTGATGGAGAGAGGATCTGCATGTAGCAACGGTTTAGGAAATTCTCCCCAAAGCCATTTTATGGAATCTTGCTTATGGCCAAGTATTAATTATAGGATTTGTGTACAAGATGTAAATTCAAAGAGAAGGAACACATTTCTCTACATGATGTTCCATTTTCACCAATATGTAGCCGCCCACCTACTTTTTTTCTATTTGAATATTCCATTCCAAGCCTCTTTCTCCTTGGCTACAGGTTTCATGCAGAGTGGGTCTGCTCTAGACAACATGCTCAGATTACATTAGTAACTAGAAAATTTTGTCTTGCAGCAGGTGGTCAGGGTGCTATGTCTTGTCATGGCTAACTTAACAAGTCTACTACTTTGGTTGCTTGAAAGCATTGCAGAAGGAGAAACTGTGTTGGAAAATACACCCATAATTTAGAATTTGACTACCGAATCTTCTACCTTAAATTCCACTTATCAGAAATTGTGTGTATTGTTCTGAAACTATCAGGTAGTGACTCTCATAAATAATGTCATATTACTACTATGTCCTAGACTGTAACACACACAAACAGTGTATGCACAATTGATTTACTGTTGCACACACATTTATAAGCTAATGTATCCAAGGTTTACTTTCTACTTTGCAGTTTTTTTAAAGGCAACCCTACCCAGGTGCTTATTTCGATCATAAAATACCTTAGATGGTATTGACAGCAGGGCTTCTCAGATGTTGGTAATATTTAAAGAGTTCTAAGATCTCTGATAAAAGTCTTGATAACTCATGAAACACCATCTTATGAGATTTTTTTTTCAGGTCTGCATGGACTCTCCGTATACTGAGTGGATTTTTGTTAAAGGGAGCTAAATCTGAGATTCCAAGAAAGATTCCTTAAGAATTTAGAAAGGATTTCTTATACGTAGCAAATTAAATATTTTTATATGAAATAGTTACAAAACACTATAATGTGTAGGGCTAGTGACTACACAATATGTCTACTTCTCAGTGCAAAAATAGGGAACGACAAAAGCTCCTACAGTGTGTATATCTAGGACCACATTTCTTTCTATTCTGTGAACATCTTTGATTAAAATAATGAATTTTGTGTGAATCATTCTGCTTTTCTTTTTTTCTCTCCATATGATTGTAAATAAGATTAAACAATGTATTCCTCTGATTTGCTGGGGTTTGATACTTATATCGATGACTTCACACGTATATATTATTTGTTTGTGTTTATATTCTGAAAACATCTATAATATACTCATTTTCTATTTGCCTCAATTTCAAGTCTTTGCTCTCACAAATGACACTTCCAGTAACACTATTGTACATGTCTCCTGCTTGTGTCAATGTTCTATCTATAAAGTTTTAGAACTTAATAAGTTGTACATGTGTGTTGTATGTATGCCATATGTATAATATGTATGGCATATGTAAAGTGTGCATGTGTGCACACTCAGATGCATATGGAGGGCATAGAAAGATGCCAGTTGTTTTACTTTGTCACCTTCCACTTTATTTCTTTGGGACAAGATTGCTCACTGAATCTGGAGTTAAGTTGGTGGCCAACATGCCCTGACAACCCTGATGTCACCCCCTCTCCCAATGGTGCCCCCTAGCCATGGTGTTGCAGTCAGGCCTGCCTCAGGCCCTCATCAGTTTTCAGCAGGCAATTTCCCCACCAAGTGTCTCCCTGGCCCTGGTAGCAGGCAGGGTATATTTTAAGTGTAGAATTGTTGAGAAATGTGTAAGTTCAAATTCACTAGATGACTGCAGCTTTTCCCTAATGTGATTGTATCAATTATATAAATTTCTCTTAGCTTTACTTTACTCTTACCATGTGATGAAGCCTATTTTTATAAAAGTGTGGGAGACTGGAGGGATATGGTTCTGCTTATTATCTGGTCATTGTCTTAACAAAGCATCCTGCTCCTGGCATGAGTGTACACCGTTTTGTAGAGAGAGGAATTCACAGTTGTTAAAATCTAGGTGTAGAAGTGTAGCTTGTGATCTTGAATTCAATTTATGTTTCATATTGTGGCCATTACCTTCTTTCTTGTTGGTAGGAATTTATTTCTACAAAAAAATGTCTAGCAAAAGTTGCTCATGATTTTATGGCCTTAGGTGGGATTCTCAAATCTAAATATCCTCATAATGTTGTAAACCCTCACAGAGTATTTGCACGAGTGCTCAAAATTAATAATATATCCTTTGATAAACCATTTAATCAGTACCTTTATTGAAACAGTTATGGCAGAACCCACCACAGGGGCTTTTCTTTTCTCCCTTTCCAATTTCAGATGCAAACATTTACAAATATCATTGCTCTTTACCCTTAACAGTGTTATTGATGCTGTGGTTTGTATAAGTTCCCAAGTTTATGTGTTGGGAACTTCCTGGCATAACGGTGCTAAGGTGGGAGATCCAAGGTGTAGTTAGGTCTTGAGGGCTTTGTATTTACAGATAGGTTGGTGTTCTTGTTGAGGAAGTGCTCATGTTGTAAACAAGCCTGGCCCCCTTTGCCTTCTCCTAGTCTTGTGCTTTCTTGTTCTCTTTTCCAAGTAAACATACAACAAAAATCTTTTAACAGACACCACCCCTTGATCTGTGATTCTCATCCTCCAATTGTAAAAGATTATTTTTTATTTTCATAAATTATCCAGTCTCCAGTGTTCTTTTGCAACACATAAAATGTGCTAAGAACACGTGTGTTAAGTAGAAAGACAATGCATAAACCTTTCCCTCTTTTGGTAAGGTGCTTGCCTGCTTCATAGAGCAGTCACAGGTCTGTGAAAACAGGGCTCTCACAGAAGACTCCTTAGAAAGGAAAGCACAAGTCACAGAGGGAACAAGGTCTGGCTCTGCTGTGTCTCAACAACTACTGAAGTAGCGAGGTTAGGAAGATAAAGCCAATGAAAATAAATGACTATCTCAGGCAAAGAAAGGGAGAGAGATGTAGCTGCAGAGAAATACACACTTTCAATTATTTTGGTCATTTTAATTTAAGAATAGTTAACTCATGATTTTTCTATAATGTATAGCATACATATATACACACAGACATATGCATGTATATTTTAAAGCATGCTATCCTATATTTGGCCTGTGAACAAATAAATAGTAATTATGTTGGCTTTACTATTCTTACCGTTTTCAGCCTAGTTTGGTAGAATTACCTGGTTGGGTTGCACAGTACTGAGCTAGGGGCCAACAGCAGGTGAGATCTTGAGCTGTCAACAATAGGAACCCGACTCCAGCAGTATATACAAAATGACAGACCGAATGGAAAACTCTGTTTATATGAAGCAGGGGAAGGTTACAATTTATGAAGCTCTAAATGAGTCATCAAGGTTTCTTTTTATGGGGGAAAGATAATATTAACAGCTGTTCCATTGGATTCTGTTTGCTCAATTCAATAGGAATTTTCTAATGGTTTATTTATTTAATGTTTTACATCATGTAAATATTTTGCTCTGATTGTAATATGCATTTGGATCTCACATTTCAGGTTTATGCTTTTGTGATGAGATGTTTTTGTGTGTGCATGTTTGATCCAAGAAAATTGTTGAATTGGAGCAGAGCTGTGTTTAAGAACAAACGGCTGGTGGAAAGGTTGTCAGTGAGAAACAAAATCCTATTGAAATTATTTCTCATGTTAACATTGTACCTGCACCCCTTCTTTGAATCCCTGATCACGTGATTCCCATGCCTTGCTGGCTTCTTAGTTTTTCTTGCTGCTCAATTTCTTTACTTCTTCTTCTTCTTATTTTTAGTTAGTCCAGACAGACTACTATGCTCTGGTAGCAAAGATTTCAGTGCTTCTCAGTGCAAATATTATTTCTGGCTCTGACCTCATATCCCTTACTGTCCAGCTGGAGCTCTGCTCCTGGGGACCTTTGGATAAGAGAAACCTCCTCTCTGCATAGGGAGGCACCACTAGATCTCATGGCCCTTCACTGCATGGAGAAGCACTATTAGAATTCATGGCCCTTCAGTTGCCACACAGGAAGAGGAACCTGGAGTGCTCTGTGGACTTTTCTTCTTAGACTAGAAGTGACACACAGATCTCCCATGCGAGCTTTCTGCAGAGGATCTGTGGGTACCAGATGTGGAGAAGGAAGTAGAACAGAGAATAGCTGAGTCACAATGGCCACACCAGTTACTAGAAAAATAAAAAAGGAGAATACATCTAAGAAAGGATTTTGCTAAAGGTTTCCACACTCCTTATTTGGGTAGGTGTAGGGTACTCCCTAGAGAAGCTTTTTATCAGACTTAGATGCTTGTAACCCCTGAGCCCTCTCTCTAGCCCCATGGGGATCTTTTTAAAAATTGTAAAAAATTTGAGTTTTTTAAAATGTCAGCAATTATAGAAGAATTACCAGCAGGGCCATAGACTTGATCAAAATGCATTTTTAGGCCTACTTTTTCTGGTCTGCACTTTTCTCTGGTTAGTTCAGCTGTTATTCCGAATGCATTGGCCCACCAGGAAGTTGAAAGAGAGTGGAGTTCTCGCTCGCCTGGTTTTGTTAGTGTATCGACATAATGTGACCAGACTGTTGGGCTTGCCAGTCTTAATGTTTCATGTGTAAAATGAGGAGACTGTATTAAATTACAGGATGGAATTGTGTTTGTAGCACTCTGGGAATGATGCATAGTATTTGGACATCATCTCTTGGGAGCGAGGTATTTGGGGGAAGGCTCATATGCCACAATTCCATCAAAGCGGTTGTGCTGAGACCTGTTTTCAGATGTGCTTGTAAAAGTTCATGTGGGTTTAGATTTTTCCCTCTAGTTCCTGTGAGTTCCTAAATCCTAGAATTTTGTAATGGCAATTGTGTAAGAGAGAGAGAGAGAGAAAGAGAGAGAGAGAGAGAGAAAGAGACAGACAGACAGACAGACAGACATGCTAAATATTAATAATAACTGCTTCTTTTTATTCCATCTGAAGGCGAAGTAAGAAAAAGGTAGTTTTGGCATGAATCTACATTATCACCAGCTGAGAAGGACGGATGAATCTGAGCATCAGCATCGTGGTTCTGGCTGCTGCTAAGTGCCATTTTTTCAGATCTGCAAAAGTTTTTTTTTTTCAAGTAAATAATATCTGATCAAAGATCTGTAAAGTTTTTGTTGGTTGGGCTTCCTGATATGCACACCAGCTCTATCTCTTGGCAAATTTATGCTTTGTTTTGTTTTTTACTTCTTAGGAAATCATAATGTAATGTAGTTTAATTAAATCCCTGTGTACTTACTCTATCATGGTACTTCTTGACAGTACATTTTCCCCTTTCTGCTGTCTGTGAGGTGATTGAGATGACAGAAAGGAGAGATACTGCTTGGGCTGTGCAAATGCCTGGGTGTAAATTAATCTTAAATTAATCTAAAAGCATTAAATTAAACTAATATTTAATGAAGTTCATCGTTTAGGAAGTAAATTGTGACTTCCTTCGGTATTTCAATGCATCTGGCTACGGTGTGTGTAGAGGTTTATAGTCCCAGGCCACAGTGGCAGCTTTTCTGCATTAGAATGCTACAGGTTTGATTTCTCATTTTCTAAACTGGAGAAGAAACACTTTTTTTTGTAAAATTTATTAATTTTTGCTCTGCTATTATGCAAGTAACAGCTCGACCTAAGTTTTTTCTTTAACCATCTATATACTTGCTAAGTGATGCCCAGTGCTGTGATCAAGAGATGGCTGCACGTCTGCTTGCAGACAGTATGGTGTCATAGGTATTGTGTTGTAAACATCTCTGTGAACAGGCAGTATAAGATGCAGGGGGGTCTAGTAGGACATTTCCATGGCCATCAGACCCCATTTACTTGACCTAGAGGTAAAACAAACACAGACCACACTACCTGCCATCTTGACTTGCTATTTAAATTGGTTAAATGTAGATGCCAGTCACCTGATTCTCTCCACAGAGGTCAAAAGCCTAACCTCTGGTACATATTCCTGTTACTATGATGTACTTCCTCATCAACCATGGACAAAACTCTGAAATAGTGAGCAAAACAAATACCTCCTTGGTAAGAATATTACTAGTGATGACTACACACACACACACACACACACACAGAGAGAGAGAGAGAGAGAGAGAGAGAGAGAGAGAGAGAGAGAGAGAGAGGCAGACAGACAGACATAGAGAGAGAGAGAGAGACAGAGAAACAGAAAAACAAAGAGACAGAGAGACAGAGACAGAGGGACCTATACAGAGACAGAGTGGCAGAGAGGATAGAAACTGAAGGTGTGGAATACTAGGGATATTAGATCTGGATTTTACAGTTTTATCTTTTAATTTGTTTATCTATATCTGTGCAACAATAACAATATATATTTAAATTGTTCTTAATACACATTCTTAGAAAAGCTGCATTCTGACAAGCCTTCCTTGGCCTTCTTACTGCTCTGGATATAAACTTATTCCAGAAAGAAATTTTTAGTCCAGGCACAGCTGGCCTTTGAGATCCTGTCTGCTTGAGAGAAAATCAACTGCAAATCAGGGAAAAATAAGGAATGAAAATATTTGAGGAAAGCATAGGCCATTTTTGCAAAGGGCCTAAATATTCAGTTAAGAGTGAAAAATCAGAGCGATATTTGCAGTATTAAAAATGGAAACAAAACAAAAAATTTGGAAGCTGCTGATTGCATTGCCAAGGTTTCTGTCATTGCTAATTACTGGTCACTGATGCAGTGTTTAAAAAGATTTCCATGGTGGTTTTACTGCTCTCCTTGATTCAGAAGTTTCTCTTTTCAGATAGACCTGGTAAAAAGCAAGAAGCTGACCAGAAGCCTAGCATGGGCAGAGTGGTCAAATGGAGTAGCTAGAGTGCTCAGGGTTGGTAAACTGAGAGCCTAGAGAGGGCAGGGCAGACATATTAGCCCCCTGCCAGATAGGAAAGAGGAAGTCAGCTTGAATTAGCATTTTCTATCTTTCTTGAACAGTAGCAATAGCTCCTTGTAGGTGAAGCCAGAATGCATCCATGTTGGTGAGTTAGCTGCCTGTAGAATGCTCTAGTTAATGCTAGGTAGAAAAGACAGGGGCAAATCTTTTATTTACTAACACATTTACATGAAGCTGGTACTAGATGGTATGAGACATGTAGAACTCAAGGTTTGATTACACAGGATGTGGAGAGATAAGAGGGAAGAGACAGAGTGGAGAGATAAATGAGATATGAGAAGCAGAGAGACACACTTGACAGGAGAGAGAGAGGGAGAGAGAGAGAGAGAGAGAGAGAGAGAGAGAGAGAGAGAGAGAGAGAGAGGATGTGTACAGATAAACTAGCAAGTGCGCACAAAGGGAGAGCAGAGTATGTTCCAGGATAGGTTAAATAAAAGGGCAGGAGAAATGGATGAGCAAAGATTATCAGTAACAAACTGAAAGAGAGGGTAGGAAGGGACACTAACAGTGTCTTAAATAACTCAGAGTTCATCAGACTCCTCCAAAGACAGAGACAGGAAAGTGAAGGAGATTACAGGGAGGAGAAAGGCCAGAGTCTGAAGTTATCTAACAGTATATAATGTGTAGTTCTGTGAAGACCTTGATTAAGATTTAGAATAATCACAGCTGAATAGTAAAAGTCAGAACAGCCATGGTGGGTGATAAAATTGTAAACAAGGCAGATTTTATTGTGAAAGAAGAAAATGTCAACTGTCCTTGATTCTATAAACCTAAACTCTCATATCTCTGTCTATCTCTCTATCTCTATCTCTATCTATCTATCTATCTATCTATCTATCTATCTATCTATCTATCTATCTATCTATCTCTATCTATCTATCTATCCATCCATCCATACATACATCCATCCATACATCTATCCATCTTTCTATAGAAGGGAGGGGCAAGAAGTGAACCAGGGTGAGAAAGCCACTGTGTGGGCAGTACCTGAGAGAGTCATCCACCTCCAGAAGCTACAAGAGGCAGGAAGAGTTTTCTTTAGAACAGTCATATAGAGTCTGGTTGGCTTAGATTTTTCAAACACCTACTTTATTTAATTTTGTTAAATGTCTCTCCCTTCCTTCCAACCCCTTAACCTTATATAGGAGATAAGTAGAGAGAGGCACTTCAGATCTCTTTGAACTTCTTGCTGATTAGGGTTGATGGATTCTTTGGGGATTACCAAATCAGTCATCAGGATACCAGTAGTCTAGTCAAACAGCAAAGCAGCAGCAGCAACATACATCATCACCAGCAGAACGATTCAGTAGAAGCAGCAACACTCAGTCTAAATGGCACAAGTCCACCAAAGTGGCAAAACTCTGCTACAGCAGCATGAGCAGTCCTCTGGAGAATTTCTTTCTGTGAAAACCAGTGAAGAATCCATAGTCTTGCAAAGCATAGCAATGCAAAAGTGTTGTCTTGCTGTCTGTGGGCTTATATTTATATCTTCTCAGAGTCCACATGAGGATATTTTTCAGCTCACAAAAACCACATGCCTCACGAGGTAGTTTTTCAGCTGACAAACATTATGTGCCTTTTCATGGGGGCTGTTCTCTGCAGAGAAAAAAACATTGCTACATCATACAGTTGGGACCAAAACAAAAAACATATACACACTACACAACTATGTTTTCAAAGAGATCAGAAACTTCCACTTCAGAGTGTGTCCGTGCTGACATCCCAATTTTGCGTTTCTCAACTATATTCGAGAACTAATTTGTTATTTTTAAGCTGCTCAGTTTGTTATGACAACCAAGGGAAACTAACCAAGGCCCTTTATACAGTGTGGTACAGAAGTCAGTTGCTCCTGCATCCTTAGCAAACCACTAAGGATGGTTTACTGCTTCTACCCATAAGGACCATTGGAGGCTTGACTCATTACCTGCTTCTAAAAGAAAACCCACCATATATTTACAGATTAGTGAGATTTTGGTTATCTTTTAATGAAATTTGAGAGTCATCCTAGGGTGTCATATTGTATTCCACACATATTCTCCAGTTTATTGTGGCATTGTCTCCTTACTGATAACCTGTCCTCACTCATCTATCCCTATCCTTCCCTCTTAGAAAAAAAATCCATAATTGTCTCTACATGTCTATAAAGCATCTGTGTTCTATCATCCACAATAGATATATGAAACTAGAGGCAGTACTGAATATTATTTATACTGTTTTTGTACTGCTATATAACAATGCTTATAAGCTAGGTTCATTAGAAAATTAACTATAGTAACTAATAATTAAATAGAGTAATTTTAATAATGTATTCTTGGACTATTGCTAAGTAAAATAAGGGTTCCTTGAATGCAAACACTATGATATTGGGATAATATTATAGTTGAGAATTTAGAGGGGTACTAACTACTTAATGGTTAAGTAGCATATACAGTGTGACTATTCTAGACAAGTAGAATCAAGTTCTGAGTAGAATAACATGATGGTTTTCATGTTACTTGGAAAATTATGAAAAATTTCAAACTTAGAAACTGTTTACTTCTGTAATTTTCTGCAATTTTCATTTAATAATCCCAGATCAGATAACCACAGCTAGCTCAAACTGTGGAAGGTAAAATGTGGAAAAAGACAAACTAGTATAAATTTGTATTTTTATATTGGCAATAAAGGAATGCCTTTGAACTTGTTTTTAATTGTCATGATGCACAGGTTCATCTTTTAGGAGCTTCTGGTAAATAAATTTCTCTGTGATACTGTAACTTGACTTCTTGATTTAAGAAAAAGAAAATGGTTCTGGGAAGGTAAGATGATCACTGACAAATAATTTAGCTTTTCTGCCCTTGCTGACAGTACTATTGGAAGACCAATTTCTCCTCCTTTTTCTTCTCCTTTTCTTTCATAATGAAGCTCCTGTAGCCCATTTCAAACTTCATCTTTTCTACCAGCCTTTTCTTATACCTTTTCAAGTCTAAAGAGCTAATATGCTTGAGTGGTGGTACCTTCACAGGATTCTAGGTACGGTATGTAGGGATGACATTTTGAATGGAAAGGTTCTAAGTAGAAATGAGAGAACCAGGTATTTGAAAGCCTTCTTAACTGTTCATTTTTTAAATTTTTTTCATATATATGAAAATGATTTAAACATTTGATGTGTTTCATTTAGTCTATCACTTAATGAACATGATTGAATTGACCTGATTCATACTAACTAGTTTTTGGACATAAGCAGTCTATGGTGCATTGAAAATGTAGATTTTATATGTATACATGCATGAGACTTTAAAAAGTAATGATCAGGTTTGCCTAAATCATAGTCCACAGGTTGCATGCATGCCAGGAGACCAAGAATGAAGCATAATATGTTTGAAGATGATATCATATCACAATATCAAAAGGATGGATACCCCTAAACAATACTAGTCTTCCACCTGGTTGATTTTTTTGTTATTGTATTATTCACACATTTCAGGCTCAAAAACATACAACTGAAAAAATTTATTGATAGAACAAAAATGACTAAAGCTAAGACTTGGAAGTAAGTGGTAGAGAAACAAAATTCTTTAATCATGTCAGAACATGAGTGTTGCGAGGGAGAATCCATGACAGGAAAAAACTGCTGGCAGATGTAGGCACATACTACTGTAGATTCCAAATTCTTAAGCCAGAGGCATGTCACTGTCATATCTTGAGGGAATTTTCAAGAATGGGAGTCAAGTGCCTGGAGAAATGACTCAGTTGCTAAAGTGCTTGCCACACAGACATGAATATCTGAGCTTGGAAGGCCAGTATCCACAGAAAAGCTTGCGTCTTTAACTCGTGCAGCAGGGAGTTAGAGACAGGTGGGTCCTTGGAATTAGTGCTGTCGTGTGCAGTATTTAGAGGGAGAGTCACAAGGGACTAAGGATGTACTATGTTTCCTTAAACCTTTAGTATTGCATGGAAGGGAAGGCTTACTTCAACTACATGCTGGTCCCTTGAACTCTCACAAATGTCTCTCTGCCTTAGACAAACCCAGTAAAAAGATAAACAGGTCCCCTCCATTCCTTTGGAAAAGAAAAACTGAAGCTGTCAGGAATGTGTGACCTACACAGAAACTCCGACTAGGGTTTTTGTAGAGTACATGTTTATCATTTCCCCATTTTCTTGAGTAATCACAAACCAAAGCTCAAGGTAGGCTAGCACAGTAATGCATAAGCCCAGCACATCGGAGTCTGCAGGAAAGGGCATAGGTGCCAGGGCCAACTTGATCTGCATAATGATACCTTTCACAAACAAACAAACAAACAAACAAACAAACAAACAAACAAACAAACAAACGAAACACTCAGGGTTGTTACTGGCTTGAAAAAATCTCCCACAAGCTCGTGTGTTTGAACCCTTGGCTCCCAGCTGGTGGCGCTGTTGGGGGCAGCTTTGAAATCTTTTGGCCATGAAGCTAGCCAGCAGATGTAGGCTCCGAAAGAATGGACCCCGAGGACCATCACCGGCTGCTTCCTGTCTGGCTCTTTGCTTGTTGAGATTCCAAGATATAACAAGCCCCACCACAAGCTCCTGCCACCACAGATGGAGCCCCTAGCCACCCTGCCTTCTGTCCAGGATGGACCACAGCCTACCCAATTGTGAGCCCACAATAAGCCTCTCTTCAGTTAAGTTGTGTCTGTCAGGTGTTTGTCGCAGCGAAGAGAAAAGCCATACAAAGGCAGAGCTGGTCCCAACCGGCCCCAGCAGGTGCGAATGTCAAACGCACTGGCTGCACCTGAGTGGGAGCTGCTTTACCAGCACACACCGGGCCTTTCTTTGAAATGCTTAGTTAGGCCTAGGGGAGTGTGACTTTCTGAGGCCAAACACTAAAGTATTCCAAGGTTCCCTGTTTCTCTGACAGACCACGGAACTTCTGGGGCTCTAATGAAAGGCAGGCTGCTGTTGCTGTCATGTCAAAAACGCTGTAGTCAGGAAAGGCGACATGATTTCATGGCTAATGATTCCCTCCCTAATATCAGTGTGGGCTGCAGTGAGGATAACCAAGTTGAGCTGTCTTAGATCAAATGATTCAATTAGGCCAGCTGTCTCTATTTGTCATGGCTCAACTCGCTTTCAAATTACCTTTCCAAAGTGCATACGTGCCTTAGTATAGAACTTAACAGCTCAACTGTTTTGCAGAAAAGGGAGACTTAGGCATGATTAGAAAAAGTCACCTTTTTTTTTCCTCTTTTATTTTCACAGGCTTTTATTCTCCCCAACTTTCTTCTCCACATCTTCCAGGCCATTCTTGTGGGAGGTCCAGTATGTGTTTGCACAGCTCACATTGCAGCATCAGCTATTGTCAGGAGGGTTTTGTTTGTTTTGTTTTTGTTTTTACCATGGACACCCTGGAAGCATCTGTTGACTAGAAATTGTTAATTCAAAAAAGGAAGCATTGGTCAAGAGATTTCTAGCTTGCTAAGGAAAGTGAGGCCAAGGTTCAGAGGGGTTTTTGTTTGTTTGTTTTTATTTTTTATTTTCTGACTAAGTTCTAATCCCTCCATTGGTATTTGAGAAAAAAAAATCTGGATCAGAGGGGAAAGGCTCAAGGTTGAGAAGCATTAACCCCTAATTCTTGAGATCAAGGGGACTCTGAAATGAAAGTGTTTTTCAATGCTTCCAGATGTTAGTCACTAACAGCAGCTCTAGGACATGCTCTAGGGCATGCTCCTCAGCCTCCAGCATTGGTTCTACATAGCAGTTGGAGCATCTCTACAGGACCTGAGCTAAAAGCAAAAATTTGGGGAGAAAAGGAAAATCTGTTTCTGTTGAATCTTCACTGTCTGCAGAGAAGAGCAGAGGTTGAGTGAAGAACAGAAAGCTTTGGGGAGGGCCCACAGTCCATAGGAGAAACTACTGTTGCTTCTCGATTAATTGGGGTTGTAAGAGATGCTTTTGATCAAAATGGGAACTGAGTAGAGTTTGGGCATCTGGGGACTTAAACAGACTTTTGCTGTGGGCCCATATCCTATTTCTTTTGCTCTCCAGCCATTTTAATTACCTTTAGGACACCTAGGATTTTTTCCCTCAGCAGAATAGAGTTAATGGGCATTGGGACTCTGTGTCAGAACCTATGTTCAGGACATGCAAGGCCCTAGCTTCAACCCCAGTACAAAGGAAACAAAGGAGGGAGGGAGAGAGATGAAATTTATAGCTTCTGTGTAGGTTCAACAAGAGAAGGTGTTGTAAGAGACAGTGCTGTAACTGACCTTCACTAGAAAACATAAGAGAAGTTCACAACCTTAGTGTTTCTAGGTGAGAAGTCTTATTACTCTTGGGGGAAAATGACCATTTTAGTGTTAGGCAACAGTCTTGAAGGACATTAGGGATGATGAATGAACTCCTCTCTCATAAAAAAAAAAAAAACAAAACAGGTTGTAAAACCAAGAATTGGAACCAAACCACAGGATCCTAATTACTGATCGCTGGCCCTAGGAAGAGTTGGAGACAGACCTTGAACTTCCAGAGATTATTGATATGTAATGATCCGAAACCTGGTTCCTGGAGCACTAAACCTTGGAGGATTACTGTGAGCAAGTGGATATCTGATAAAGAACAAGAACATACCATTGCCTCCTAGAGAGTCAGTCAAAACGGGCCTGCCATCACCTAAACAGAAAACATTTCATGGAAGTTCTTTGTTCTAGAGATTTATTAGCTTGCCTAAATCATAAACTGGCAGAATGAGCTCTCTAGCCATTGTCCACTCTCCCCTTCTCTTCTGTACTATGATAAATTCTGTCTGTTTTCACTCTGTACATCTTCTCTAAAATCTTTCCATGGAGATCAGAAGGTCTGGGGAGTGTAAGGGCAACCAGAGGGAGATCCTGGAAATAGCCTGAATAAAGGAGCAAATCGAGAAACACTCAGTGAAAGAGCAAAATCTGGGGTTTGATTTTTTGCCCTGCTGGTCTTGCAACCAGTGCCTATGAGATCTTGGCCCTTTATTTTTATTATTTTTGTCTTGTTTTGAAGTGGTGAATGACCGCTCCTATCAGAAAAAGAAAGGCAATTGAAGTAACTGTAGAGAGGAATGGAGCATGAATAAAACAGACAAAAACCCATGGGCTTGCTGTAATTAGGAACACATGAAGGTGAAAATCCATAACTATTTCATGAATGAAATCGCAAGGGAAAGGACTTGGCTTTTTATTAACCTAAAAATACAGATATGAAAAGAGGGAAGAGCAGTGCACTGCCACATACACACTGTTGTGGTTGCTTTGACATCTTGAGCCTTCAGTTTCCCATCTGTAAATGATGAGGAGAGGAAGTTCCAATGCCAGCTCTGCTTCTCCATAAGACTGAGCTTCTCAACTTAGCTATCTTACAGCTGACCTACTCACACTTCAGCATTCATAACTGGAATGAGAGTGTCAGCTTCAAGCTGGATGGTCTGAGGCCTTTATCACTCACTCGCTGTCCTGTCTTGTCTCAGTCTATTGTTTCATTTCTACAGCAACTTTGCTATCAGTTTCTATGTTCTTCTAACTAGGGAAACACCTGCCTGAAGACATAATTAGCCTAATTCACCCCCTGTTAGAGTGAAGCTGTGCAGTAATGACATACCAACTTCTAAAATAACTCTCAGTTGCGGTTTCAGCCCCTTTAACAGGACTCTACCAGGTGACCTCCTTCCTTGCTTTGCCCTGGCCTCATTTCCAGCCTCACTGAAGCCTCAAGCTTCTGCCCCATGGGTCCAGCATGGCTCCAATAACAGTAGCTAAAGTATGTACCTTCGAGGTTAAGGAGGATGCAGGGCCATTCTGAGACCTGCTTCCTTTTGGGTCTTGGTGACTAAGCTAGATAAAGATGCAATGGTGAAGAAAATGACGACTTAGGACCTGATGTTGACAGAGTGCCCTTTTATCAGGTGCGCTGCTCTGCTCTCCTATCACTAAGGAGGCTGACTTCCTAAGGCTAAGCGCTGTCTTAGACTGTTGTTGCTGATGCTGATGCTGTTGCTTTCTGGAGAGAAGCAGGATGTGACCTTCCTTCACTCTACCTGCTGGGAAGGGGTATGTGCTGGACATGAAAGAAAGGAACTGCTCTTCATAATAATTTTATATTTGTGACAATCTTACAAATTTTTAACTTTTATATCAATCTTTATGTCCTAGCTCTAATAGTTAAGTCAGGTCAGCCCCCTTTCACTCTCTTTCTCTGTGTAGGGGCATAGGGCATGAGTTTTATTATAACTAGAGAAGCATGGCCCACTGCTCTATTCACAGCTGTCTATAATCACACGAGAGCCCCTTATGAGTGATAGGATCTTTCAGAACCCATGCTGTCTACTAGAGACAGAGTATTGTAGTCATTTTGTGTCCTGGGTAGGTGGTTTTATATGTCAGGTCATATTGTCCCACTTCCTTCTTTGGGGGTTGATTGTGAGGTTTTGCCTCCTGGAACACCTTTGTAACTGCCTGTCCCATGAGTCTGTGTACAGTGACCCTTCTACCTTATCCTACAAAGCCATGCACTTTCTTACTATTGCTCGAACGCCAGCTTGTTTGATTACCCATTTCCCTCTCCTGGGTTGTGAACTACTGCAGGGATTAGGCTTTGGTCATTCTTGGACCTTCAGGACATCTGTCTTGGGTATCTGAGAGCCAACCCACCTTCCTTTGGTCTCACTGAATGAATGGACACATGAATGAACCCACTGTGTTCACCAAGGCCAGGAGAAGTTATGGTTCATTAAGTAGCTCTGCTTTCTAGTGCTTGAAGAACTCAAAACAGCTTTGATTCAAAATGTTGGCAAAATAGACTGCCTCCACTATTTTGACTTTTTCAGAAATGAATTGATGAAGTAATACATTTTGAAGCGATGCCGCAGAAACATATCATGCTGTGTTTTTAAAACTAAAGTGCTACAGGGACCTTGTGCTCTGGCTTATGTCCTGGTTAGAGTTATGAAGGGTTTACTAACTGGTCTCATTCCAGAAATTACAGATTACAGAAAGTGGATTTCTTTGGAGACTGATTTCTCTTCCTTTATCGTTGGGGGAAAAAAAGAATTGACATGTGAAAACGCGAAATTTGCTACATGGGAGCAGGCAGCCAGACCAACCATTAGTATTGTGACTTTTTTTTCTTACTTATGAATACTTGCTACTAGATTGTAAAGTTTAGGAACAGAGTCTTTGTAGTCTCCAATCAGCCCAACTACAGAGCTCACACTTGTGGAGATGCCCACTTGAAAAATGGCCTGCATTTCCTAGGCATTTGAGCTTGTATTAGTTGTCCAGCGAACATGCCATGGTCTGTTCCAGGCCTGGTTTTTTTTTTGTTCATGTGGTCATGCATTGTTAATGTGTTTGTTTCTCATTCTTGAATTTTTAATTGCTTATGTAAATAGAAATACACTTACAAATTTTGGCTATGAGCTAAGATAGGAATGCTCTCCTGTTCTCCTGGCTTGTTCTCATGTTCTCCCCACCTATGTCTATGGGTTTGGAGTTTGGTACTTACATCCTCGATTTTTGGCACACTTGAGAGCAGTCTTTAGTTCTTTACATACTTCTGGTAGCCATTGTCATCACAAGTAAAAGCCTCCATCCTTGAGTTCCAGTATATGATATTATATGCTACCTTCTCTAAATAAAGAAAAGGAAATAATTTTATTTGTTCATCATTTAAAAAAAAACATCACTACACCTTTTCATAAGGACCAGATATTGAATATTGTAGACACTGTAGATCACATATAGTCACTGTTGCATTCTCCACATGTTTATTAGTATTTAAAAAATACTTAAAACTGTAAAAATCATTCTTCAAATCATTACAATCCTTGTCATACCAGTAACCGAAAATATGCACAAACAGGCTAGATGCTATAGTTTCCTAAGACCTAACATAAAACAGAGTGTACACTAAAGGATGTTTGGCCCTCTGCATCCACAGATTTAGCCAACTTTGGACTGAAAAAAATTCAGGAAGGAAGAAATATTCCATTTGTACCAAACACGTGTAGAACCTTTTCCTGTCATCATCCCCAGAACAATAGAGCATAAGAGCTAATTACATGGCATTCCCTTCATTGTACATTACAGGTAAGTGAGAAAAACTATAAAGGTTTGCAGGTGGATACAGCTTATTTGTAAACATTTTCCATTTTATATCCAGAACATGAGCATTCAGTGATAACTACATGTAAAACAGTGACAGTGTTGGACATGAAACAGTTGGCAGAGAGCTACCATTGAAAAATGTGTAGGATTACTATGTCATATCCACAATTACATAACATTAAGGAGATTTTTCACTTAACAATCCTTGTTATACCTGGCACTCAAAATACAATAATTAAGCAGGACACAAATTTTATATTCTTGTTGGACAGATAGTCTATAGTTGAGATTGTTTCTAATCATCTCTAATTTTGCTTAGCTATAACTTAAAATTTAGTGGTCTTTTTCTGATTGTATAGATAAACTTTATAAACATGTGGAAGGGCTTGGATATTGACACCTATGAGTATCTGTTGATATTTGATAAATCATTTTATGGGCTCACAAGATAGTTCAGTGTGAAAAAGTGCTCACTGTTCGAGCTTGCAGACTAGAAGTTCAATTCTTGAAACCTATATAAAGGCAAAATGAGAGAGGGAATTCTAGAATTCTGATTTCTATGCTCATGTAACGGCATGGCCACAGTCACATGTATACATATACCATGTGCACACAATAGTTAATAATAATAAACACAATTTTTAATAATTTAAATGATTTTAGAGTAGGTGTGGGGTTTGTTTTTGAGGCTGTAGGAAGTTCTATCTCTACATGAGCAATTGGTTTGTCCTCTTTCTGTTTTCTCAAATAGACACAGCTCTGTTGTTGCTCTCTGAAATCATTTCCTTTATTTTTTGAAGGGACCTTTGGTTCTTATCTCCATTCTGCAGGAATTGGCAATGACATGTTCAGCGCTCTTCCTGTACATGAGTTTTTTGTTGTTTGTTTTACTTTTTTGTTTTGTTTTGTTTTGTTTTTTGTGGCTTAATAGCGAACTATTCCAGGGGATAATATAATTAAAGTGAAAGATTTGAGAAATGAATATGAGCATATTGAAGTAAAAGGGGTCAAGCAGCACTGTGTTGATCAGGACGGTTCTAGAAACAAGACTAAACCAAGACTTCTCTTTTGGAATATAACACTTTTAAACGAGGCCCATTTCTTAGAGTAATTCAGGGATGCAGAATTGGCAGCTTGCCTCACGTTGTCAACTTGTGAATCTTAGAAACATATTGGATTATTATTGTCTGTCTTTATGAAAGCATATGCCTCACTAGGTGTGGAGAGTCCAAGAAGGTACAAAAACCTGTCTGGGCTCATGTTTGCAGTATTAAGGCCTCATAGAAAGTAATTCCCTGAATTTCAAGTTGATCCAATTTATCTCTCTATGTATACTGCTTTTCTCTTCTGTTTTCTAGTTCTTTGTAGGAATATAAATTATATTCTGCACATGCATTGATATATATACACATACATACATACATACATACATACATACATACATACATATGTGTGTTATGTGTATCTCCATCTTTGTCTCCTCATTATGTAGTAATTTATCCCACCTATGTAGAAGTCTAAGGGTAAGGTATGGTTTCACTGGAATCAAAAGTCCTTAGTCTAATAAGACCTCATTATCATTAACTAAAAGACTGTCCAGAGTTCAAAGCCTGATTCTATTCTATGCTAGCTTATTGATCTATAGTTTTGTGAGACTTAAACATTTTTGAGTGTAAAATTGGGCAAATGGATAATAACTAATTAATAGAGTCATTGTTCTGATTAAATAAGACTATATTTGGTAGATGTTACTTATACCCTGCATAGAATTATATAAATGTTAATTAATTTAATTTAAACATATATCAGTGATATTTTTCCCCTCTGGCTTCTTGCCCAGGCAGCTCTTCCAAGCCCCAGAGATCCATGCTGGCTGTCTCTATAAGATATCCGTGCAGATGAAGCATGTGGTCCCGGCTCAGTTCTCCACTTCCATCTGGATGTTTTTGGCATGACACAGACATTGTTGCAGCTTGCTGCAGTGACAGTGTATGCTAATATTAAAAAAAAATCCCCACACTGTATTGTGTGCAGTTGACGCTTGTCATGTAGGATCTTACCCTCTAGGAACTTACCTTCCAAGGCCTCCTGAGCTACCTGCTAATTCCTGGTAGCACTGTTAGAAGATGGAAGTTGAGTCCCCAAGAATGCCATTCTCTTTCTCTTAGTTGAGTCAGTGTCCTTTTACATCCTGGAAGGGTTATTTTGGAAAAATCCGCATGCCAAATTCTGTTCCATCAGAAATTAAAAACAAAGCAAAACACAAAGTATAGAATATTCTGCAGTCATGTACAGTTAGCGTCATCCTTCAGACTCCACATTTGTGAGTTTGTATGTTTGCTAAAATGTCTCTGTAACACCCAGACCCACACTCAGTACTTTTAGGGAGTGCTTTATAGATTACATAGTACATGGACAAAAGAACTCAGGCTGCTGAAATATAATCTCCTAGCAACCTAGAACACCCTATAACCCACATTCACAGTGAGTGAACATTCCTTTCATGGTGTGTTTACTACCATGTTGACATTGTTATGGGTTGAAATTTTTATTATGTAGGATGTCTACCAAGTATGGTGATAAAATTCTGTCCAGTGTTTCTAAGTGCAGAAAGCTGAGAAATGGCATACAGACCTGGTGTGTGTGTGTGTGTTAGATGAGCTTGGTTCAGGCACAAGCTAAAGTGCTGTGGCTGTGGGCTCAGTATTAGTGAATTTGCAATGTATCTACCAAGGAATCATTACCCAGAAATACACAGAATCACTGAAATGATAGGCTCCCATCAATCTTTCTTCCCTTAAGTTATTTTTTTTCATACTAACTAAAAAACTGATGAACTCAGATGAGGGTAAAGGAGGAAAGGTCAAGTGGAAGAGGTAAAAGAGGTAAGTCAGTCCCCCAAAATAATAAACGAGGTTTAGCATCTGCTTTGATACCCTGCTGGGTAGAGTCAGAGGCTCTCTGTGGTAGGCTCCTGTCTTGTTCCCTGTTTTCTCCCTCTTCCTATGTCTATCCTGTTTGCCTTTCTGAATGAAGATTGAACATCTTACCCAGGGTCCTCCTTTTGCTTAGATTCTTTAGGTGTACAGATTTTAGTATGTTTATTCTATATTATATGTCTAATATCCACTTATAAGTGAGTATATACCATGTGTGTCTTTTCTGCTTCTGGGATACTTCACTCAGAATGATCTTTTCTAGTTCTTACAATTTGCCTGCAGATTTCATGATTTCCTTGTTTGTAATTGCTGAGTAGTATTCCACTGTGTAAATGTACCACAATTTCTATATCCATTCCTCAACTGAGGGACATCTGAGACTCATAGCCAAACTTTGGGCAATGTGCAGGGAATCCTATGAAAGAAGGAGGAGAGAGAAAGACCTGGAGGGGCACGAGCTCCACAAGGAGAGCAACAGAACCAAAAAATCTGGGCGCAGGGGTCTTTCTGATGTTCCAACCAAGGACCATGCATGGAGATAACCTAGAACTCCTGTACTGATGTAGCCCAAGGGAGCTAAGTCTCCAAGTGGGTACCCTAGTAAGGGGAACAGGGGATGTCTCTGACATTAACTTAGTGTCTAGCTCTTTGATCACCTCCCCGTGAGGGGGGTGGGGTGGGGGAGAAGCAGCCTCTCCAGGCCCACAGAGGAAGACAATGTAGACAGTCCTGATGAGACCTCATAAGCTAGAGCCAGATGGAAAGGGAGGAGGACTTCCCCTATCAGTAGACTGGGGAAGGGGAGTGGGAGGAGAAGAGGGAGGGATTGGAAGGGGAAGAGGGAGCTGGGATACTAAGTGAATAAATTGTAATAAATTAAAACTAAATTAAAAGAAAATAAAAAATACATAAAGAATAAATGAGAAAATGAGTTAGTATGGGAAGTCATGAGTGGCAGGTTGAAAGTTTTACAACGTGGGAGACTTTGTATAGGACTCTAGATGAACAAAACTGGGGAGGCCTACTGAATTTTACTACTGGTAGTACTAGCACTACATTAATTATTATTTTTTTAACTTTATACCTAGGTATAAAGTAATATTTTATAAGACATTTCATAGACATTCTTTATTGTAGGTGTTGTGGGCCTGGGTTTCACAGTTAGCCTCACCATTCCCAGTGGGATACTGTAGCACAGTTGCAAACTACTGAGGCCTTAGTTATCTCATGAGGAGCCTGAAAACTTCCACATCCTGTGTCCCTCAATTTCTAGGAGACAACCAAGAGTAAGAGGTAATATTACCTGTAGGTAATATTTGGGGGGGGGGTAGGAGGGTGGTTCTTGGATTCTCCTGATTAAAAACTTGAGAGAATATTTCTTATGTATGATGGTAATATTTCTTTATGTTTGATGGTTCATGGCTCTTGGGGAGAGCAAATCACCCTTACCTAGTGGAGTGTAAGAGATTGTAAGTTGGAACAATGACAGAATGTGAGATTGGGAAACAGACAACTTAGGACACGTTAGCAGAACATAATCAGGTTCAGTGATGCACAGAGAGGTTAGTTAAAGGTAAGGCTGAAAGAGTATGTGGACTCTGTTTATGTAGGGCCAGGACAAGCAGGCTGACATTGTTTTATCTGCTTTGCTACATATGGCAATCACTGTAGTTTTTAATCATGTGATTAGGTTGCCTTAAAGGACCAGTTCTGGTAATGTATAAATTAAAGGATATTGATATTGAAGTTAGGGTAGAGTGGACATTCTGTCTCTTCAACATTTATTCTACCTATTCTGTTGTCAAGATTTTGATTTTTGAATGCACCCACATGCCACTTTTATATGCTCCAATGTATTATTAGAAAGGATTCATATAGAAATCAGTAGCCATTCAGGGATCTTCT
Source organism: Pachyuromys duprasi (assembly GCA_028658305.1). NCBI lineage: Eukaryota > Metazoa > Chordata > Mammalia > Rodentia > Muridae > Pachyuromys > Pachyuromys duprasi. Next base: position 25,433,454 of record CM053750.1, on the reverse strand, counting down.
AGCAGTAATGTATGTATTTAATTTAAAGGAATTAGGAGCTTACAAAAACATTGGAAAGATAAGGTAGTGGATCTGAGAAAAACTGTCTGCATGGTGGAGGACATCAAAAAGTGCTACAAACCCAACACATTGAGCTCTGGTCTTGTTTGCTTATAGCCACAAAGTGTAATGGTTTGAAGGAGGATACAATGTAGCATCCATCAAATCTAACATAGGCTATTGTCAGAGTATGCATTCCTCCTTGCTACTACCCCAGAAGAAGCAATGGCTCCAGCTTTTCCCCTGACTTCAAAATCTCAGACTGGTTCCCCCTTTGGTAGAATCTAATTGAAAACCTGCAGAAAGTATAGCTTCCACTCAGCGAGAGCATGATAGAGAAAAGATGGTGTTATTTTGCTAACAGATATTCTGACACCTGGATGAAGAACTTTTGTGATGTGCTGGTAACTTGCTCATATCTGAGCTAATATGAATCTTTCAGGGATGAACATGAGTCCCAGTTTCATCCAGTCCCATAACAGTATGTCTCAGAGTTTTAAGGACACCATCAATCAGTCATTGCTAGCTTTGAACATATGAGCAATGGTTGAGGAGTCATCTTGTAATCATAAAGATAAGAGATGACTGACAAGAATGCCCAAATACAGAGGGAAGAGGAACTAAGTCAAGACATCAAGTTCACGGCCACCTTTGAGCTCTTGAATTTAATCAGACCTGAAGTGAATCTTATTCCTAAATTTGTTACTTTTGTTATCAATACATTGTCTGACAACGTAAGCCATTTAGGTGTTGGCTTTTGTCACTCATAACTGAAGACTAGTTAGACAGTCACAAAAACTGAACAATTCCAATTCCTCAGATGGTTATTTGGAAACAATAATTACCTCATTGTTCCCAGTCCTAAAACTGCCATTAACCATATATATTTATAACTAACTACAAATGTACTGATAGAAAATGATACCGCTTTCCAGTCCAGATGAACAAGTCTTGAATGTGTCAGAAAATGAGCTACAGTCTGAGCGTCTGATAGAATACAGTAAATGGGAGCTATTCCTGCTGTCCCAGGGCACCTGGCACATGGCATTGTGTGAGTCAACTCTGTATCACAGATATATGGGGTAAGTTGACTTGGAGGAGAAAGGTCTATATGGCTCCTCCTTTGAGAGGACCATAGCTATTCAGCTCACTTTGAGACTACAGGGGCACAGTATATCGTGATGAGAGCATACAGAAGCAAAAAGAGATAGGAAGGGTTTGAGATTCAACACTCCTATAAGCATATATCTTCACCTTGTTCCACTGGGCCCCACACTCTAAGGTTCCACCACTCATAGTAACACTAATGCTGAAGAGCCAGCACACAGCATGTGGGCCTTTGGGGGTCACCTAAGAGCTAAGACATAATGGCTGTATACTACATGTGAAAATGGAAGCACAGTGGAACACATGTGCAGGTACAAAGATCTGTTTGAAAATGTGTCAGAATTGACAGAAAATCCCCACACTGTGTTGCTATTTTCATTCATGTGCCTTTTTGTCAGAGGTATCAGTGTCTTTAGAAAACACAAGGAAAGAATGGCATGGAAGTATGGCATTATTATCCCTCTTAGATGCTTAACTGTCAAGTACAGAATGCCCTTTTTTTTATTCTTTTCTAGCTTCCTAAAAGGAGAGGTAGCTTTTGTTATGCATGTGTACATAAGGGTTTATGCACATGCGAATTGATGTCGCTGAATTTTGCATCAGTAGTTTTCATTGGTTGGTTATTGACCTGTGTGCTCTGGCAGGCAATACTCACAGGAAGTCCTAACTCTAGTATAAAAGAAAAGCTTGGGAAATTTTCATTTCTAGATGACTTAACTAGGGAAGATTGTTCCTCTGTGGACAATGCTTATCTTAATCAAGGCTCAAAACATTGGATTAATGCATTCACAGCCACAACTCGGTATTATTAAATGCCATTCCATGGACTGGACTGAATTGAAAGGGAGATTTTAATTAAGGAGTCAACGTTACACTAATTAGCCTTTCCTTGCTTGTCTTCTTCCATGATGCAGATTTCTTGTCAAAGTTGTAAATGTCTCCATAACTGGCTTTCTCTGCCCATATGGTTATGTCCAAGTCAGATCTTCCGTAGGAAGCCAAAGAGGAAAGTGAACACGAACGAGACATTAGAACAGCCAAGTCTCTTTCCAGATACAATGCAGGAGAGGTTCCTTCCTTTCTTCAAACCAAACATTTGAGGTTGTTCTGACTATTTTACATGGTATTATTGGTGGCTTAGTCCTCAGAGCAAAGCAGTCACATCCCTTTTGTTTTTTCCAGTTTATCTGCAGGGTTTTCTTTCTTTCTTTCTTTTCATATTAGTAAGAAATCCTTTTCTGTCTTCTGTGACCTTGTTTGACTCTGAATTAGCCGAAAATCTTAGGCTAATCATCTGTAGAGGTGACATGATGTTTCAAAGACAAGGCTAGGAGAAAAACAATAGTTATTCTTGTTAGTGGATCTTAGTTACAGACTGATCTTCATTTTTAGGCTGCTAAAATTTCATGCTTATTTGTTTGGTCCTCCTTGGCTGTCCTTGTGGGCTTCCATGATTGAGGCTTCAGTTCTATTTTTCATTATTGGTCATCATTTCTAAGTGTCAATATCATGTGAAAACTTGGCAACTCTTTCTGCATTCCTAAATTAGAGGGATTATCATGATTATAGGCTCCCTGTCCAGAGTCCTATTTATGTATGGGATCTCTCCCCATCCTTTGTGTTTGTATGTAAAGTATTTAGTTTCCTTCCCTGCTATCAGACCTCAGCTAGAACATTTTGACACATGAGAAAAATATGGTACGTCTGAACATGAAAATGGATAAGGCCAGAATCTTAATTTTTCCGTTGAAGAATCCTTGGTTGTATGTGTTGTTATATTCCTTTGATCTGTCTACTAAAGAGTATGAAGATCCGTCTTGGACATGCCACAGCATCTCCTACATGTCCTCCAGTGTTTGGTCAATGGTTTAAAGACAGACTGTTGGAAGCAGAGAGAAATGACAGGGACATGAGCATGGGAAACGTCAACATTTAGATTTGAAAGACATGTGTGCTGAGACAAAGAGACTGCCTTTCTCAACAACCTCCCTGTGAGTGACAGCTCCAACCTGAAAATAATTCCAAATCCCCAACATGTTAAGGACCTGAAAGTCTAACAAATGAAATTTTGTTAATTCAGAATCCTGAGGCTAAGTTTACTGATGAAGAGATCATGAGTTGGATATGGGAACCATTTCAGCATTAATGTTGAACAACGTCTTCCTTTAGCTTCTACCTCCATCCTCCATATAAGACAAATATTTTCAATAAATGAGTCATTTGTTTAAAATAATACCTCCTATCTAACCTCAGGCGTGTTTTATTTTGTTAGGATTTTTTTCCTTTTTCGAGCATGGTGTGGCTAGATTTGAACCTTTGTGTTTCTCATTTTCTTGCCCTAGTCCAGTGAGTATGCTTCAAGCAATGCTGAAACTGTCTGAAATCCTTTGTAAAAAACAAACCAACAAATCTGTAAACTTTCTTTGTAATCTAAGCATCTGTGAAATAAACAATATTAAGAACATAGAAAACGTGTGAGTTAATGATAAATAGGAGGTTCGAGCTAAGAAATATCAAGCTGTCAGGAAATGTTTCCTTCACAAGTTTATTTCCATGCTGCACCTCCTGTCTAGGCCCAGGATCATTTATTATGCTGATGAACTTTGCTAGAAATTTTAGGTCCCCTAGAGGAGCTGATTGGAAAAACATGTGTTTTTAATTTCCAGGTATTATTAGCATTTTTCCAGTTTAAGCATTTTATAGAAGAGAGAAATGCTAACTGGGAAGAGCTCTGCGTGTCCCAGGAGACCCAGAAGAACTAGTTTCAAGTCTGGGCCTTCCTGTTTTCATCTGTACACATCTTGCTCGTTACAAGCTCAACAAATTCAGTGGCATAATATCCACCCCGAATAATTAACTACAATAACATAACACAGGGAAAGTGTGTTAAGAAAGTATCATTTCCCTTCATGATCCAGGATATATCCAAACATATTTAAAGGTTACTGATGTTAGGGGTCCTCGGATGTCAAAAAAGAGGACAGACAAAAGTAGAGGGAGAATATAAAGCATTTGGGACATAAAGACTGTGAGTTAGAAGACTGAAAAATGGGTTTCAGAATAATAAGAAAACAAGGCAGAGGAGATATGCGAGGCACTCTGGACATCAGGGAACAGGGTAGGTATTCTGTATGACATTTACATTTTCTCTAATATTTAGTGCCCCTGAAAAATTGAACCAAGAGAATAACAAATACATTTAAGTTTCATAGACACCATGATTTTGAGTAGAGAATGAGCTAGGAAAAAAGGAGAATGATACAGAAGACAGAATAGGAAGCTACTGGAAGAATTCAGAAAAGATGGAAGTACTGAAAAAAGAGAAGCACAAAAAAATTAATGATTGCTGAGAGCTGGTAACATATTTGATATGGGGAGATAAGAAGAGAGAACTAATAATGATTCTATATGTCGATTTTTCATAAAATGAGAGGAAAACCTTATGGGATGAATTGATTTTATTTGTATGCATATCAAGATTTCAAATATGAGCATGCTTACTATGCATGTAAAGCATCTTAGTCTGCTTCTAAAGAAAGTCCTTAGATACATGAATATGATGTTCGAAGGAGAGGACATTCAGTAGACTAGTATTTGGGCATCAATGGCATATATATACACACTTGTTTAAAGTTATGGGAGTGGATGGATGATCTAGAAAAAAATGCATAAAGACCAGAGTGCTTCCTCAGTAGAGGGGTGAGGAGGGAAGGATGTGCAGAAGCCAGAAAGGAGAAACACATACAAATCACAAGGCTAGTAGAATTGTCATGGCAGCTAAGAGCAGGAAACGCTAAAAATGAAGGGAAAACTAAGTTTCATAAGTGTGCTTAAAATATGAAAAAAGGGACAAAACAACCTGTTCAGTGTTCTTGAAAGTCAGGTATACACGTGGTAGCATGATATGGATGAAAAGGACAAGTTGGAATGACTAGAAGATCAGTGAGAACTCTGGTTCTCACAGATACTGAAGTCACAAGAGTATTCATTCAACTTATAAAAAGTTTATATATGTAGAATGCACTACAACATTTACTTATATTTGTGGCTGAGTTTCCAATATATAAAATGGAGCATCCAAGTATTGTAAGTTCATATGAGAGTTAAACTAAAGTAGTGAGCATGTGAGCTATGATGTGACTGTTCTGGAAGAGACTCTAAGTCTTAGCCATCTAGAGGCTACAGTTTAATAACCATGCAGACAAAGGAGAAGGCCCAAGGTGGGGAGCTGTAACCAAGGTGTCTTTATTAGATTCAGAAGTGAAAACTAAGGGAAAAAAATCTGTGTTTTATATTCAGGACACTAAAAAATGAATGAACAAGTTGGACAAAAAGGAAAAAAGGTAGAAAGTTAGGAATTTAATCTGGCACACTAGTACTTTGTTAAAAATAATTAATACTATTAATAATAAGCTCTCATTGGCTCCAGGCGCAGGTTCTTCCCCTCCCCCTCAGCCTGTCCTTTCTTTGTTTAGCGCTTCATTTTCCTGCCCTTTTCTGCCCTGCCCCTCAGGAAAGCCCTCCTTATCTTGGCGGATGTTTGAAACTACAATGGCTGTGCTATTAAGCATCAGAACCCGGAAAGACTGCTCAGAAATCATTTCCTCCGAGAACCTGGTTTTTATCAGATCTCTGGGCAGCAAGAGGAGCATACGGTTTCTTTGTAGGACTGGGGTGGGGGGGGGGGAGAGGAAGGGGAAGGGAGGATGTATGCAGAAAGGGATGCCTGTGGCTCTGGAGCTTACAGCATGGAGAGCATGCACTCTCTGGCCTTGCACAGCTGCCCTTGCTGCACAACCGTGTCATCTATGCGGAAAGCGCCCCCGGTGAGAACTGGAGTCCTGCTGTCCTGGTATTTATTGCTCCCATGCGCAGTACCTATAAGGGAAAGGTTCTCTAACTTTTTCCATCTAAATTTATGAAGGCCTGGAAGAGGTGTTCTTGGTTTCTATTTTCTGGGGATCCAATGTAAGACCTTGTATATACTAGGCAAGTGTCTTAGCACAGACTTGCACCTTAAGGTGTCTTACTACAGACACTTGACACTCATCACCCCCCCCCCCGCCCCATCATCCCTCTCAGCCCCCTCTTTAGGTCATGTCCCCCTACAACTTTGAATTCTCATTGTGGGATACCTCAGCTTTCTTTTCTCTTCTCTTCTCTTCTCTTCTCTTCTCTTCTCTTCTCTTCTCTTCTCTTCTCTTCTCTTCTCTTCTCTTCTCTTCTCTTCTCTTCTCTTCTCTTCTCTTCTCTTCTCTTTCCTTCTCCTTCCTTCCTTCCTTCCTTCCTTCCTCCCTTCCTTCCTTCCTTCCTTCCTGCCTTTCTTTCTTTCCCCTCCCTTCTTTCTCTTTTTTCAGGGCCTCGCATGAACTATATGAACACTCTAACCTACTTTCCCTAGTCTAGAAAATACTTTAAGGATCATAAACTATTGTTGGACAGATAATTCATGCTTGCTGCTCTTCCAGAGTATATAAATTCAGTCCCAAGCACCCATGTTGGGGAGGGAAGCTCACAACCACTTGCAACTCTAGCTCCTCCTCTGGCCTCCTAGGGCACCCATTTGCTTGTGGGAATATACATACAGATTAAAAAATTAAAATAAAAACAGAAAACCAATACATACTCAAAAAAAAAACAAAACAAAACACACACAAAAACCAGAAAAAAGCTATGGCAAGCAGAATTTAAAACCACATGATTGATTTCATGAGGAGTTGGAGTTCATAATTATATCATTGACATTATGAGCTTGTAAAGTAAGGCATTATGAATTTTGGTACTAGTATGTAGCAAGCATTAAAATTTGGCAGGCATGTCTTTCATACCACATAGAATGTCTGTGGATAAAGACACATGTGGTAAATGTGTTGTTCATAACTCCAACTTAAAAAACATTTAAGAAAATGGTACACCCTGAACAGGAGGCAACCAACACACATGTACACACACTCTCAACTATAGAATGGATAATCAGAGCTTTAGATAGTTGGGCAATCTGATGGAGGCCATGTAAAGAGAGAAAACGAAACTTCAAAAGCATTATGAAAATAAGGAGATAAGAAGAAAATGAAGTAGTTTTAGAAATTAAAGGTAGCCTACTAATTAAAATCTGTTTATTAATCAGTTGATTGACACTTGTCAGTGGATAGCTCTGTGCTGTGTTGTACAGATATGATGTGAGAGCCCAACTTTACTCTCAGTCTTTTAGGGCATAGTGTCATGATTCAAATTACCAAAAAGCAAAAAGCAGCCAGTTCACCCCCTGCTAGGTTATAATTACCTAAGCAAAGTGGAGGAAGTAATCAGAAAACTAAAGATGTGTCTAAAATACGGAAAGCAGAGAGGTAATTCAGATACCAAAAATGTGGATATAAATTGCTGCAAGCAGAAAAGGATGCTCCAAAATGTAGAGATGAGAATAAGAAAACTCTTTAGCTTTGTTGGTCTCCTTGTGGGGCTCCTGTCCCCTCCATGTCCCCCTATCCCCACCCCCTCTTCTTCCATAAGACTCCCTGTGCTCTGCCCAAAGTTTGGCCCTGGTCTAAGTATCTGCTTTGATCCCCTGTTGGGTGGAGCCTTTCAGAGGACTCTCTATAATAGGCTGCCATTGTGTTTCCTCTCTTCTGGTGTCTATCCTGTTTGCCACTCTGAATGAGATTAAGGCATCCTCCTTAGGGTCCTCCTAAGTTTAGTTTCTTTAGGTCTGTATATTTTAGTACGGCTATCCTATATTATATTGCTAATATACACTTATAAGTGATATTAGAAGAAAACAGGGTTGTGTGGTCTCTCCGGTGTATTATTTAAACTTTTTGAGTCTCCTTTCTTTCTTTCTTTCTTTCTTTCTTTCTTTCTTTCTTTCTTTCTTTCTTTCTTTCTTTCTTTTTCTTTCTTCTTTTTTTCCTTTTTTCTTTTTGGTTTTTCAAGACAGAATTTCTCTAGTAATCTTGGCTGTCCTAGACTTGCTTTTGTAGACCAGGCTGGCCTTGAATTCACAGAGATCCACCTGCCTCTGCCTCCCTAAGTGCTGGGATTACAGGCCAGCACCACCCCTCCCAGTTTCTTTTGGGGTTTTAACCAAATCTGCTAGATAGTTTAAGAAACAAAACTGTGGTTTTTACTCAGAGGGAGAAAAATACATCAATAAATTACACAGTCTGTGTCATGGCTTGCAATGCCAGCTGGAGATGGGTGTGGCTATAGCATCCTGTGAGCTGGGGTAGCTGTAGACATCTGGGTATTCTGTGTATGTGAACATTTGCACTCCTCCTGGCTTTGTTAACTACATGTAGTTCTCTGTATCCACTGATGATATAACATAGAATCAAGTTGGAAATTTATGGTATGCTCATATTTTTCTTATTATATCAACTGTCTTGGAACAAATTTACATTTCCAAAATAAGTGCTATAGCAGAATTGACTGTGTAAGAAAATATAGGCATGCATATTCCTTGGGCATTGAGGTCTGGGAAAAACTTCCTAAATAGATGGAAAAATTTTAAATCAAAAGTAGGGATAAATTTGACTGTACTTAATAAAATGATATCAGAAACAAAGTAAGAACCTTACCAAGTGGCTGATTTGGAGAGGATTAGAATTTTGCTTTTACAGAGAGCTTCTCCACATTAGTATGAGAAAGGTTGCCTTTTCTACTTAAATCATCTGTGCAGATTTTTGTCCTTCAGGCAAGGGGTCACAGGAACACTGCAGATATGAGGTGGACTGGAACTTGGGCCCCAGGAATGGCAGACTGTGAGTATAGTTGCTTTTAGAAAACACATCTGATTTGGGGAGAGAGAGAAGCCCTGGGATACAGAGTAACAGAAGGTTTATTTTGAAGCCAGTAAGCTATAAATTTTATAATATAAAGAAAATTCTGCCTGGAAATTCTCAGAGTTGGCCCTTCCTGGTAGAAACAGGGAAAATGTGATAGACTCTGACCATCAGTGGCTCTCCTGGCCTTAACCCTCTCACAGCTGGAAATGAAGAGCCTAGGCAATATCACATCCCTGACGAGGGATGCTGTGATGCCAAGGGGTTAACAGGCACTTTGTGTGAAGTTTTAATATTCCACAAATGAAATGTGCATGTGAAATGGGAAAAAAAGAGGAAAAGATTATATTTGTCAGCTGGGCTGCCATATGCTGTTCTGGCCAGAGTGCAGCAAAAATGGTGACAGTTCTTTTCCTGAATGAGAATCTCCATCAACTTCTGATTTCATGCCTTTTCTTTGGGCAACCAAGAGGCTTCTTCATCACCAGAGAGTCTAAGCGCTTCACTACTGTGGGGCATCCTGCACCTACTTTTAAAAGGCAGTTTGGTTTGGGTTTTTGAAAATAGAAAAGGCACAAAAGTCCCAGGACTCACTGCATGTGTTTTTCTTTTATTTTGTACATAAAATTGTCCTTGAGGCTAAAAACAGCCCTCTCAAACAATGAACAGCTAGCTGAATGACAGAGAGGAGGGAAGATTTACTATGGATCTGTCAGTTGTCATCAAAGTCAGATCAGTTTCACAGAACTGATTCTGTCAGGTTTCTCCTGAGCCAGGTTGTGGCTATGTGTTCCTTTAATCCCAACAGAGATAGGCCGATCTCTGTGAGTTCAAGGCTAGCCTTAACCCTGTCTCAAAAAAAAATTCTTGTACAAAATTGGCAGATTATGATGACTGTGTTTTTAAGAAATAAATGTCCAAATCTATGTATCATAAAAAATGAATAATATGATACAGTCTTGGGGTGTGAGAATGTAGCTGTTTTAAAATTACATTTTTCTGTCTTTGCATTTGAAAATTCTGCGTTAAACAGAATTACTTTTTCTTTAAATAAAGTTTCTTGAGTTCTCTTTATGGACTGAATAAGTGATATAATCCAGAAATCTTAGAAATGTAAAAGTTTTTAAAACAAAAACTTGCCATAATCTAAAGATAATATTACAATAGCTTGCTTACTGTCAGTTAGTATATAAACATAACATAACATATTTGACAACACAATATTATGCTGTAAATATATTTCATAACAGCTTTATATATCCTACTGATAGAATGCTTCGGTCTTTGTGAAGAACCCCCTATTATTGGCATTTCCTTTTTTTCTCAGTTTATTTCCCACTCATTGACAAGGGAGTCAAATCTTTTGACTCTGTGGCTTTTCTTTGCAGAAGTGGAACTCTTTCAAAGACATGAAAGTGAAGGTCACTTTGACCCATCAACAGTTAGAGTCCTATAGAAATTATGCTAAGCTATTTAATACACATTCATTATTTTACCTGAAGGATTACATGGGGTAATATTTACTCTAGACCTACCTGACTACGTGGGTGGGGCTCAAGTAATATAAGGGTGAAGAGTGAAATCACTGATTTTTATAGTCAGATGCTATGGTGTCTGATATGAGGCATAGTTTAGAGAAGATATACTATCAGTGGAAACAAATTCTGACAAGTGCTAGCATGTTGAGAATTCTAGTTGTAGATGGAAAAATAAAGCTAGACCATAGGGCTTCATTTCTTTGAATTTCAGTAAGTTTGCTAAAAATTAGAAAATAAAAAAGTAAGCAAACAAACAAACAAAAAAAAGATAAGAACCAAGTAGAATTTCAGAGGTGGGAGGTGGGGAATTACTAGGCAATATGACACAAACCTATAATTCTGTCACTTGGCAACCTCAGACAGGAAATTAGGAAATTAAGACCCAACCTAGACTACATTGTCTGTTCAAGACAGGCTGAGTTCTAGAATGACAACTTTTGTGAATCAGTACCCAGTTTTGATCCTACAGCTGATTTGAAATATGTTTGTGAGTAAACCTTTGGCCATAGGCCTGTAAGTAACTCCAGTAAATTTATTGTTTCTCTGAGTTGACCTCTGCTGGAATCATTTCTTTGGTTTGTCATTGGTGCCCTATGAGGTGAGCAGACACATCTCAGGGAAATGTGTCACAATAGTTGGATTTACAGTTCAGTGCTAGAGTGCTTGCTTAGTATATGGAAATCCCTGGATTTGATCCAAAACTCTGCAACCATCAACCAATCAATCAATAAATAAACAGATAATAAGACAAATCAAGAGAAAGAAGACCGTGGCATTATGTGATGCCTAAGTACTTATTTGCTCCAGCTATGCAGAAGCAGAGTGCTGCATCAGTAAGGGCTGGTAGCTGCAAGTGTGAAGGGAGACAGAGGCAGGGTGTTGTCTCTTTTTCTCACTTCTGAGTAGTAGGGAGTACTGGGAGGACTATATGACTAGAGAGGCTGAAGATAGGCTAGAGTTGGATGGTGGCAAAACCCGAGGCTCTACACTGAATGAGGACAACGTGTGAACAGAGGAATCCTCCTATGGTGCTGCAATCTTCTTTCTGCTCCGGATTAGAGCAGATTCACAAGCTGTTGAGTATTTCCCGAAGTCTAAAAGGAAGAGCAAATAGCAAGAACTATGTTGAGCCTTGTACACCTGTCCTTTTCTTCCCAGAGCTGCCTGCTGGGAAATGGTGCACAGAACACCGAATATTCAGCATTAAAATCTTAGTGTGAAGAAAAATCATGAACACAGATTCAGGGTAGAATGTGTGTGAAAAAGAAGTCCTCTCATTCCTATGAGAATCAGTGGGGAAGCAGATGATAAGTTACATATGAGGAAAGTGACAAGAGTAGAAGGGGCAGAAAAGGAAGAGGAGGAGGTGGAAGCTGAGGAAGAGGAGGAGGAGGAGGAAGGATTATAGACACATTTGACAAGTTCCATGACTTTTACTGAGAACAACCTAACATGAAAAATAAAGTTTTTGAAAATGATGACAAAAGCCATAGAATGAGGAGAAAAAGGAGACAGCAGAATTAAGAAAGTAATGTTTGGACTAAGTTAGTATCATAAAAGACTGATAAATCATTTTCTATGTTTACTGTGAGGACTCACATTGTTTCATGGGTCAGTGTGTTTGGTCCTTTAGATGTTCTATGAGTAAGTGGCATCTCATCATCAAAGGAGGAAACTAAAGCACATGGGCTATTCACTAGAAAGCAAAGAAGGCAAGATTTACTCCAGACATATTCTTTGAGTTTGAATTCTTAAAAGTTAAGTTTGTCAATCAGGATGTAAACTAAGTAAATAAATAAACAAATGGAAAAAAGTTAAGTTTTTTATCTGGCCATCTTCTACCTTATCTATGCAGGGACAAAAATCACCAAATACTAACAATTGCTCTTCCCATGGGATTTTTTTTCTCCTGTACTTCTGGATTTAAAACAACAACAACAGTATTTTACTAATTTCTTAAAACAATTAACTGAATATTATAACAGTATAAAATGTGATTGTAGTAAGCCTTTTATTTTATTCTTCACACTCAATTTGCCTACTTGTTTGAAATTTAGAGATGTAATATTTAATGTTACTTTCATGCTACACATAGCTGCTGATTGCTTGCAATCATTTTTGATTAGCTTTGGACATTTGAAGACATCTCAGAACACCACACAGATAGTATTTTGGTTTTAGGTATTCTTCATATTTGAAACTTGTGAATCTAATCTCCCCCACACATCATGTTCCAGTAAAATTAGTTTTCAAAGATGAATTGCTGGTCTCTGCTTCCCACTAGAATGTAAGTTTCATGAAGGCAGGGAGTCTTATATGCCTTACGTGTAGAACAGAGGTACTCCATACATGTTTGCTAAATCAATGAGTGAATAAAAACATGAGTAGGAGATGTATTTCATTAATAGCAAATAAAGTGGGTAGAAAAGATGGTTAGAATTGTAAAACCCCTGAGATTAATTTTAAGTGCTACCCAACTTAATTATGATTGTTAACATAGTGTTTTCCCACATTTAAACAAACCACATTAATAGTTCTAAATATATATAATAAGCATTTCATATGCTTCAAGTATTTGAAAGCCAGGTATCTTATCTATGCTCATCCAAGTGTTGATCTTGAAAGAATTAGATGCAGGAGAGGAGCAAACACTTCTGACTTGGTCCCTCTGCAGGTGAGTGACAGTAGTTTTCTTTCGGAAATTCCAGGCTGGGGTTGGAAGAGTGTTTCCCTAGAATGAATAAGGTTCAGTTCTCTAGCAAAGAAGATGATAAAACAGAAGTAAACAAAACAGAAAACCACCCTTGAGGACTGGTTTAGTCTATTTTGGTAATGCTAAGGGAATTGACAGAATTTTCATGTACCCTTTCTGTCTGCGAGAGTCCCAGTTTATTCCTAGTAACTTGCTCTAATTATTAGTAGTATTATGTATACTCACAAAGTGTCCTTGTTTAGATGATAAATTATAGGGGCACTCTATTAATTAGGCCTTCGAAAACAAAAAAGGTCTTTTTGTCTCTAGTTCAGGGACTTAATCATTTTCCATAGTATTATTTTGGTAGAAGAAGAAAAAGGTTATGTGACTAAAATTAAAATTACAAAATTTCACTGTCATAGACACACATGTACACACAGTACCTTTGTGATAGTGCCTTGTGTTATTATTTTTAATATTTTTATTGGCTTCATTAGGAACATATCCATGTAAAGATTTTATTTATTTTAGATTTTTTTCTCAACACCTTACAAGGATTTTATACTCAATGAATATTAGTTGAACGGAATTACATAAAATGGAACCAAATTGTGAAATTGTTTCATGATGGATAATCTGTGTGTTTGCATTTTAATCCATAAAATGGGGAAGAACAATGGGCCCATATAAAAATTCCAAATTTATTATACTAAATGACCTCTTCAAGCTTCTTTATAGACACTTTACTACTTCCTTGAGCCTCCAGTTGTCTATCATTGCAAAACATTTATACTCTGAGGTAGATTTAAAAAAAATCCTCAAATGCAAAACACTCTGTTCACTATGGAAAATGTCTACCAGGGGCCTTGATTTGGGGTTATTCAGTATAGAACAGAGATATATTATATTGACCAGAGTTTTCACCAGAAGGACAACAGAGAATTATCAATAGAATAGTTGGCTATAGATTGCAATTTTCATTAGTCAGAAATCCAGTGAATAATTTTTTGGCCCTATTGAAATTTCAAGAGCCTGAAATAAGAACCAGAGAGAGGACTGATCTTGGAGACTGTGTGTTTTGTATTTGAGTGCCGAAGCGCTTGGCCAACTGGCAGGGTACTTAACTCTTCTCACAAGTTATAGGGTAGAAATTATTTCTCTCCTCACCCATCTGCTCTTGGAGCTTATGTTTAGTAGCACAACTTACTGTTAGGGGGAAAAAGAAGATCAACGAAGTTTGAAAAGAAGAGAAAAATGAAAGACCCACATTGACATAATAGCAAATATGATAGCAATGAGGGTCAGTTGCTGTGTGCATTCCTACAAAGTCCTACTTTCATGTTATCACCAGGTATAGTCAGCTCACAAGGTTCTTGTATTACCTCTGGGAAGAGAGGAAATGACATTTTAATGATATTAGAGTGTATCTCAGTGAAGGAAAATCAAGTACTTATTTAAGCAGAGACAAAGGAGTTGAGAGTCTGGATATGAAAAAAATTCACAATTAGCAGGTACAGAGAGTCAAACAAGGAAAGATTGTGTGGAGAGATGAGGAAAGAGTATGCTTCCTTCTTTGTTTAATTTTCTTTTAAACATCAAAGGAAGTTAACTTACCCCCCCCCCCTTGGCTACACTTCCTTAAAACCTAATGCTCTGCAACTAGCAGAAAGGAAGATATTGTCTGCAATTGCCTTTGCAGTTGGGGTGGGGACAGAAACTCTTGAGGTACAGCTGAGTTCATAGCTGGATATGTAAGCATTAGGTCCTCAAATGCACACTATGGCATTTTCAAAGAGTTTCTTACTCAAATGGAAGGACACATTCCATAGTAAGACAAACTTTAAAAAATTTTTTGAAAAAAAAAGCCAATACAAGTCATTTCAAAGGATTGTATCACCTTAAGAATTATAAGCTATCTTATTAGTTACTTTACATCTTGTTGTGACAAAATACCTGACCCCTCCCCCCAAAAAAACCCAAACCAAACCAAACAAACAAACAAAACCTAATGGGAGGAATGTATTATGGCTCACAGTTTCAAGGACACACAGTCCATCATGATGGGGATGACATGAAAGCAGGAACATGAGCCTAGCTGGTAACACATGTAAAAGAAGAGAGAGAGAGAGAGAGAGAGAGAGAGAGAGAGAGAGAGAGAGAGAGAGAGAGAGAGAGAGAGAGAGAGAGAGAGCAGTAAGAGGGGAGGGGTTAAAAATTACAAAGGCCTTCCCTATTGACACAGTTTCTCCAGTAAGTCTCCAGCTTCTAAAGGTTCCACAACCCTCTCAAACAGTACCATCAGCTGAGATCCAAGTGAGCCTGTAGGGAGCATGTCAGAATCAAATCATAATCCTTTCACTATAATGCCTCTTCCTCTTGAAAGGCTGCCTTGACTTGCGTGTCTTTGAGTTGACCCAAATAGGGTAACAGAAAATGAGGAAATGACAGACACACAAAGAGAAATGCTATGATTGGGTGGGCCGTGCACTCTGGTGGAGACAGACCAGCAGCTCAGAAACTCAGCATGTTTATTGCATACAGTTGGATGAAGAAGTGGACTTATCTATCCTATACATCTAAATGAGGAGGCAAGCTAGCTAATCTCAGGAATGACATGTCTAGGAGACAGTCTGAGCTGCAGGAATCTGGGAGAAGAAAGCTGTGGGTAACTACTTTCTGCATGTGTTTTCAACAACTGTATTCCTACCAGGGCAAGGTCTGGCTCTGGCCATTGGACTGAGGCACTGGTGTTCTTTACATTGCTATGCTCATGTCAACAATACCCATTTACTTAGAATCTCATCCATGCCCCACAAAAGACTAATGTTTTATGAAACTGAATGCATCTGATGGTTTAATGAGTGACTTGGCCTTTAAAATATGTTTTCACACAGACACACACACACACACACACACAACACTCTCATTCAGCTAGTGTGAGCTCTGTTCATATACATAACCTATTGTCTTATCTACCAGAGAAAAAGTTACACATCTCTTTCTAAAGCCATAGTCTAGAAGAAAAGGATAAAAATAGTAGGTATGCTAGCTTGTTTGAAAGTGTATACAGTTTCTAATTCTTGGAATTTTTAAAATACATTTTTCTTCTGCTACACCTAATCTATAAAAAGTGTAGGATTTTCAGTATCTGAGGAGCTCTCTCTTAACTGGAGTGTTGCAAAATTTGTCTACTCTGAATTTATGCGTCTTTGGGACTCAGTTAAAAAGCCACCTCCTTTGTAGTGTTCCCTGACTCCCAAAACGTATTTGCTTCTCTCCTTGTCTCCAGTTGTGCTGGTCTATAATACTATAGTAGAGTGATTAGGGAAGGGTGGATAAGATTAACTCCACGTGGAAGAGTCAGAGAAGATTTTGGAAAACGATAAGTAAGCCTTCCTTAGAAGAAAGTGTGGCCCACCAAATGAAAAATAATGTTTTTAGAGTTTGTAATTCCTTACCTTCTGCCTTTTTGAATAGAAAATAATTCCACAGAATTTTCTCCAGTAATGATCTTCTGCATGCAATAAAGTTGATATTTAATGGTGAGTTCTTGATTGAATGATTGTTAAGCTAAGATAGGCGTGCTGTTCTGTCATTTAGTTCTTCATATAGGAACTCATTCAGTTTTCCCATTAGATCTTTTCTAAGTACATAAGGCTTCTATGTATCTGGAAGATTCAACTAGCCTTGATGACATTCTATATTTCTTTCTATTCTGTCCAGGGGTTTTCAAGAAGACATTTTATTTCCAGGGAAAGACAATGCTCTAAGACTTCTAAAATGTGTTGCCAATGACTTCATGGTATTCAATACATGGTTGCCTATACGAAGAATGTGGCATCATTAATGTCATTATTAGTACTTTTTAAGGTGTCATTACATGGCTTTTATATTCAGATTTGGTCTGGTGAATCTTAGCTAGAAGCAGTAAGTTCACTAGCCCTGTCCCCTTGAATTTTACCATCATGTAAATGCTGGGAGAGAGATTTTATGTAGCAAGTCTCACTGGAACTAGAAATCATGATTATGCTCACAGGGCAAAGATGTTTTACAAGAAACATTTAAGGGCTGTCATCTTATGGATCTTGACTTAATAAATTTGTTCCCTTCTACCAAAGACTTAATGAGAAGTAGATTTGAAAAAAAAATCGCATTTTGGGAACATTTTGTGTTATCCCCTTTTCTGAGTGCTTGCGGTAATTGTTGAAATATATTTCATAGTATCTTCATCTTTTTTTCCTATCACTGAGAAAACAGCCTCTTTTTTTTTTTTTTTTTTGAGGCAAAAAAACGCATGTTGGGAAAGTGAGAAATCTTCCTTAGGTAACCTCAGAACAGAGGAACTTTGTGCATTATGCAGCCAAGGCCATGCCAAAATGCAATTTGGAGGGTGTCCAGCCCTTCATTGGAAAGTAATGGTTTTCACTGAACTGAGTTATGACCAGCTGTTTACAGACAGTCTGTGACATACTGATAGAGCAGAACACCGTATGTTGCTTTCCAAATCAAATGATACAAGAAGTGTGACAGAGTGGAGAAACATCTGTCATTAGCAATTTTCAGCACGCTTCACTAATTCTGGACAAAATACGAGTAATGAACTTACCGCAGGAAACTTCAAATACTACCACTGCCGAAACAAGCATGGAAACAGTGAGTCCTCCTAATGGTGTCTTATTTAATTCATTTGCAGTGAGAAACAAACGGAGTGGGTTATTTGTTTTTGATCATGGGATAGTAAATACTAATGTGAATCACAATGCTTATTTTAATCAAAGAGAAGAGATCTGGGAATTCGGCTTTCTTTGGGTTCAGATAGGCAGCTTTATTCTTTCTTTAATTGTTGACGAGTAGGAGTTTGTTTTTGTAAGCAGCAGAGTTAAAAAATGTGCCCTGATGCAGTATTTGCCAAGTCGTGTCTAAGACCGATGCTCTAAGCTCAGGCGTTCTTGGTGTTTGTTGAATCCATGTGCTATTTGCATATTGCATTTTCCCAGTCTTTCTACTAAGCCACTCATATAGAAGAATGTGTCGGGTCTTTCTCAAGCTGTTTTCTTCTTACCATTTCTTCTTGCCTTTTTTTTTTCCTGGCTGATAATTTTCTTTTTGCGGACCCACAAATTTTCACAGTTCTGTAACGAGCGCATGGTCCTCATACAGTATCCACATGGTTCTTTCCTGGTCGACGTCACACTGTTTATGAGATCTCAGAGCCAAACCAAGTGAAGGCTGCAATCTGTGAGCATTTTTCTTTTGTATCCTTGCAACCAATTGAGCTATTAAGCCGTTAACATTCAAGGCCTACTCTGTGCTCAGCTTATCCCCACACTTAACCGCCAAAAGGGCAAAATTTCTAAACAGATGAAGATGTTCTTGACTCCAGAAGGAAATGCTGTTAGAAAGATAATAATAAAGATAATAATTCTTTATCCAAAGTTTAAACTAACATTCAGAAAACAGTCATGTGGAATGCAGACATGAGAGATTGCCCAACCCATTGGTGTTCTACCAATGGGACCTACTTTGGACTGTGTCCCAGAACAAAAAGACTGAATACCATTTGAAATTGTTGACTGTAAAATGTCTGGAGGAAGACTTCAAGGAGCTTCTTAATTACAAAGTTACTCATGATAAAATGGTAGGAACCTCAGATTTCCAGTTTCTTGTAAATTTTAGTGTGATGTCACATAAAAATGGCTTGTAGCTTCTTGACATCCTAGAGAAACCAGATTTAGCCTTGGGATTATATGGAACATCATCTTCATCTCTAAGTATCTTTAACTCTTTTTTTTTTTGGTGAGGAGAATGCTTCTCTTAGTGATGTATTTATTTTTTAAAGCAGTTCCTGAAATTATTTTATGGTTGAGAAGAAATATTCCAAGATATGTAAATGCTAAATTCTTCCATTTTTATAGACATCTGCATTGAAAAACAAAACAAAGCAAAAATATAGATGCCATTGAAACCCATCATTACATTTGTGATCTAGATAATAAAGTAAGCAGACCCGAGCAATTCGCTAACACTAACGCTATTCTTTACATAAACAGTAAATGTTTAGATTTTCCTGTTCACTGACTAACAGCACACATATCATAAACACTAAGCTGTTATAGTACGTTTCGTGTGTTGATTCACTTTAACAGTTGTTAGTGTGAAGACAGGAAAAGAAAAGTGGGTGTAATGAGACCATGTGCAGTATGCTGTGAAAACAGAGGCCCTTATTTGGCATAATGGGTTGCACCATAAGGGCCATAAAATTGTGCATGTGTTAGTATCATTTTAATTATTACGGGTGCCACATGTTAAGCAGAATAGCGGAACTACTAAAACAGCTTCAAAATCCTTACTGCTGATCGCTGCATTTAATTACAAATAGGAACATTTGGAGATAGGTCACCATAAACCCTTCTGTTGTCCAAATGAGCTCAAATCTGATTTGTGCAATTATGTTTTTATACCACAGATCCTGTTGAATAACTATCGGGAATAAAATTTTAATAAGTGCTGATTAAATGTAGGTACATCTTGCTTCCTAAGAATATTTATGAGCGTACATCAAACTTAAATCAAGGTATCATCTCTATTTTCCTATGGACAGGGTCTTGATCATTCACTCGTAATGCAAATAAGCCAAATAAATTTATGTGCTATGAAATATTGTTATTTTTCCATTGGAGCATAACAGCTCTGGACTTCAATTATTCACTGTGTTTGTGATCTCCATGCACTATATTGTAATTCTCTAGAACTGTGTTCTCATTACCACACTACATCTCAGACTTCATGGTCTTGTTGCTACGTGTCCTTCCAAAGCTTTTACGGGAAGGCGAAAGGAAGTTTTGTCCCCAACTAGAATAAATATGATTGGAAATGTTAAGTTCACTTTCCAAAATTGCTGTTCTATGGAATTATTTATTTATTCATCTGTTCATTTGTTTGTTGGTTACTTGGGCTGTAAAATTCATGAGTGCATTGTGAGAAAGCTGATACTTTAGGGTGCTTGACATATGTTACTTCTCTGTCTCATGAAACATGTTTTTGGATCTTTACATCAGGCTTAGGCCTCATTGGTACTTTGAACATGAAATGAGCACTGTGTTTCCAACAGAGATGAGAGAAATATATGATGAACCAAGAATTTACTGATGGATAATAGCACATGAAAGTTGTGAGTTAATACAGAGAAAAAGGCCTAGCCTAGAACTGGAATCTGTTTAAACTGTTATGAGATAATAACAGATATGCATATTTATCCATATGCGTATATGGATTTGTGGATTGTATAATCCCAGATGGCATGAACTTCTTACTCTGATCTTCTGAATTAGCACCGTCCTTTTAGAGCATCCCCATCCTTTTGTTTGCACCAGAAGATTGTGAAGAAGTCATGCAATGTGCTGGAAGCATAGAATCCACTTCTCAGCCAAAGAATAGTTCTCAAGATAAGTGGTGATGTATTTGTAACGGTCTCTGGGTTCTATATTGTTAAGCACCCATCCATGTGGCTCTACTGTATAGCTACCCAAATGTGCTCCAGCCCACGCCTCTATACCCAGTTTCAGATGGAAGGAAGAGAAGGGACCACTTCAGTAAAGACCTTAAAATCTGTCCACCCTACAAGCAGATGCCAGCCTGAGTGTCTTGTTCTGACTCAGGGAGAGCATTCGAGGGTACAAAACAAGGATACCAGAAGAAACCATGCTTCTCTTTGACATAAACTCCCAGTGTACATATGTAGGCCTGAAGATACAGGACAGCTACATTCTCAGAATCCGGCATCTATCATTTGAATCTATTGTCTCACAGCAATTACATTTAAGAAACAAAGAGAGGGCTAGGCAATGCTAAAAGCAAGGGTTTCGAAGTTCTCTTTCTGGGATTTGAAAGTTTCACTTGACAGTGTGAAGTTATTCAGCTCAGTTCCACTATGTCTACAAACTCTCCTTACCATTAAGCAGCTTCTTTGAACTTTGGTAGTGAGACACTGAAGAGAGACTACCCAGTGTTAGTGGGATTATGTCTTTGATGGACTAATTAACTAATTATGGAAAAATCTGAAAGTCAATTGAATCATTCATAAGAATAGGTCAGGAGAACACCCTATATATTCTAAGGGCATTTGTGAGGAGTCATGTTTAACACACTGATCTCCAGTAACTTATACTTCTATAACACATTTTATAATCAGTAAGAATAAAATGAAAGGCAAGCAGAAATGAGTAACAGACGGGAGTGGAAGAATTTCTCATTTTCCAAATTATTGATCCCTTCATTTGTAAATGTATAATATTGAGCTTTGAACCAAAATTCATCACAAAGACTGTTTTAACAATTTCCTTAAAGTATCCCATCTGTTGGACACTGGGTATTCACTTTAGCTTCCCACTATGGTGGGAAAAGCAATAAGCAGCTCAGTGCAGGACATCTGTGCCCTGGGAATATTCTTCTGCGTTGCAGGGCACTACTATGGAGACTTTGCTGTGTTGGCTTTTAGCAATTATTCCTTTGCTTGGAAAAAAAACAAAACAAAAACAAAATAACAAATGAATTAACCCTTTGACCCCTTTTGGTATGAATTCCTTTCATTCCATGGAGCCCTGGGATGTGTGTGGTAGTAGAGACTGGATGATTAGTTCTTAGGGTGGTTGGTTTGTCTTCACGGAGACGCAGGACACAGATCAGAAAATATACATCAAATTCCTGGTAAATCAAAGTGATATGCCCATAGCTTTGGATTTTTAAATGTGGCCAGGCTCTCTTCCCCTACTAATGAATTTGCTGCATAGTGAGCTTCAGTTGCAGATCAGTTGAGAAGCCATTACCACTACCTCTGCCATTATCCTCTGACACTACCCATCACTTTGGTCTGAGCTAGAGTCCTTAAAAACCTTTCACTGGAAAGTCTTATGCTTCTTTTTTTTGAGGAAAATTGGTGTTCTTTCCAGCTTCAGGAGGACTAAGAGGGAGCATCAGTGACTTTAAGAAGCCTCTAAACTATTTTATTTATGCCTTCAGGGTCAAGAAGCAAGAGTATCAGAAATTACTTTCTAAGCAAAATGACTTACTTCCCAAGATTCCTATGTCTCCTGATATTCCTAAGGGAAGTTTGTGTTCATTACTAAATCCAGGTATAAAGTAACAGATTCCTTTATGGCATTTTTATGAAAATAATTAAAGTTTAGCAATTTTTATTGAAATTGAGAATTTCCATGAAAATGGTAATCATCAATTTCCTATCCTTTATGACATTTTTATACATGCTTAGTATTGGTTGATTCTCTTCTTTGCCAATTTCCTTCCCCCCATCCCTTGCTTGTAGCCTTCTACCCCCTTTAATTTTCATGTCACATATATTCTATTACACGCCCAACACACACACACACACACACACACACACACACACACACACACACAGAGAGAGAGAGAGAGAGAGAGAGAGAGACTGCTTTTTAAAATCTCATTTCCTTCACTTATGGTCTCCTTCCTAATGCAACGAACTCCATGAACTCTGACACTTACTGTCACAGAACTATAGATACATAAAAGCTGACATGCACACATGATGGAGAATGGGGACATATGTATTTCTGGGCCTATGTTACCTTGCTTAATATTTTCCAGCTTCATTCATTTGCTTTTAAATTTTATAATTTTGTTTTTCTTTATGGCCAAACAAACTTCTATTGTGCATATGGACCGACTTTTCATTAGCCATTTATCTGTTGATGGAAACCTAGGTGGATTTCATTTTCTTGCTGTTGTAAAATGAGCATCAAAGAATGTACAAGTACAGTAGGATATAGAGTTCTTTGGGTATGTTCATGGGAGTGGTATGGCTCTGTCATGTGGTAATTTTAATTTTAGATTTTTTGAAAACTCCACACTATTTTTTTTTTATGGCAGTGCTAGTTTGTATTCCCACCAACAGTGAATAAGCACTCCTCTTTTCCCACATACTCATTAGCATTTGTTATTACTTGGAGGATACAATTGCTCACGACCATGGTCAGAGTTCATTATTTACATAGGTAGGTATAGTTAGACGCCTGCCACTTTTTTATGACCCATCATGGTCTCTGGTTTTCTTGACCTCCCAGTGTTCAGATTTCTTTTGAAAATCTGTCACAGATAAAACAATTCCAGGGCTATGATTTCATAAGGATTTTAAACATAGTAAGTTAGATTATGCAACATCTCAAAAGTTGTTACTATGATGGAATTTAGTTGCCTTCCTGTCTATTGGAAAATTCAGTTGTGGTTATCTTAATTTCTTTCTTCAATGTGAACATGAGTGATGGTCACCGTATTTTCATTTTCCTAAGACATGAAGTATTTAAAAACATTTGCTGAAATGAACCTGAAGAACAAAAAAGTCAGCTATGCTTTTGAAAAATTTGATAGAGTAATTTGTTGTAGGAGATTGCATCTTTTGGTGGATGTGTTTGGAGGCACAGTGCATTCATCGGCTAACCACCGATTTCCCAAGTTTCAGATGTTTTTGTTTGTCATCTCTTGAATTTTCTGTGCAAACTAGACGTGAAACTGATTCCAATAATATCTACTATAATTTAAAAATTTGGAGGCAAACTTAAGCAAATATATAAACAAGAGTACCATATCATATGCATAAGTCATGTGCGTGTATATATATGTGTGTGTGTGTATGTATACCCTGAATATAAGCATATATGCCTTTAGTTTACTTTCAAGTTGTCTCAATACTTTTCTATTGCTGTGATTAAAAAAAAATTACCAAGGCAACTTATAAAAGAAAGCATTTGATTTGGGACACAGTGAGCTCCTATTAGACCCAGGCAGGTCCTGATCCTGATTAGATTCACTTTCCTACCTGTACTCTGGGACATTTTAGGGAATCATCAATTATAGACTGAATGAGACAATCAATTATTTAATTTATTCCTGTGGAGATATTTACCAAATGCTTATATTTTGCTGAATTTTCAACACACAGTATAGATGAAGAGATTTCTGGATCATTCTCAAAGGGAAAAATGTGTTCATTGGTACTACACACATGCCAGAGTCTCAGGCCTCAGCAACACAACACAGCTAAAAGTAAAGAGTTGGATTTTTGGTCAGAACTGTTTATTATAAAAGATGCAAGTAGAAAGCGCCTTGATGACATGACCTTGCATGCTGAGTCCCATACTGTGCTCCAACAGAGGTGTGTTTAGGAGGATCAGAGTCCAGATGTGCTTCATAGTCACAGAGCAGACCTGCTCAGTCTACAGCAAACATGCTGTGTTTGCCTATGTGGCAGAGTTCTTTTAATCGCCAAAAAAAAAAATTGTACCAAACTCAAAAGATGCTCAGGCTCCAATTTAATTTTGCACTTCTCAGTGCTTCCCCAAACCTTCATATTGTTTGACAGTATGTTGCATGACTGTTGCCTGTAAGTGTGAAAAGTCAGTATGAGAGTTCACAGCAGGTTGATGGCCTGGAGATGAGAAGTGTGTCTGAGGACATTTGAAAGTTGTAAAGGTATTATTCTCACATGGAGTTATTTCTCAGTGGGTGTGAACAACAGCAACTCAGCAAGATGGTGTAGTGTGAAAAAGAGTTTCCTGAAAAATGATGTGCAGACATATGCAGGAAGCCACATGCTTAGTACATGCACAGACTGCATGCCGAACTTCCAAGGGTGGGGATATTTGCCCATGAGATGAACTAAGGATGAAACAGCCCCCCTACCCCGGTGTAACACAAGCCAGAAAGGACTGCACTGGGGTTGTCACTGACACTCTCAGTCAAGCTGTACACCTACTGAAGGTTGAATAAGGATGAGTGAGGTCGCACAGAAGATGGGGGTGGATGAGAGAGAACACCAGAAATCTTCAAATAGTGCTACAGGACCTACCTCTTTCTGAAAAATGTATTGTTTATTTTGTGGTAAATTGTGTCACCATTGTGGAGTCCTGTGGAGGTTTTATGAATCTCCATAACAGAGTGAGGAGATTAACATACGGAAGTATACCATTCTTCCAGTTGTGTCGATCTGCTGAGGAAGCACGCGTTCAAGTTCATGTTTGGCCTTTGAACTCAGTGTGATATTTATGTCCTAGGTTTGTTTGGAACTTTTCTTTATTTGGCATAAGGATCTTTTTAGAATTCCTCTTCTTTGCACTTTAGTGTGTATGTTTGTAGGCAGTGTGGTGGTGGTAGTTGTAGACATGTGCCACAGGGCACACAGTTTGTGGGGATCAGGAGAAATCAGTTCTCTGTTACTGCTATGTGGTTTTCAGGGACAGAATATAGGTTGCTGGTCCAGATGGTAAGTTCCTTCACCTACTGAAGCAGCTCAATGACCTGCATAAGAGTCTTCATGGGAACTTTTCTTCTCAACTGTATACTTCTCCTGAGGCTTCTGTTAACTGCAGGTAGGGGAGATGTGACAGTTAGAAGAGAGAACAGCATGGTGTGACTAAGACATAATAAAGGTAATTATCCAGTCAAAAGGAGAAGTGGAAAAATGTGTATTCAGTGTGTATTTTACTTCACATGCTTTTAAAAAGGGATTTGATGTGGCTTACAAAAAATAAATAAATAAATAAATAATAAATAAATAAAGGTATGTATGCCATAAGGCCTGCAAAAATGTAAACAGAAAATAAGAATTTGAAAAGGAAGAAGATTCAAATATGCTAACTAAGAGGGTTAATGAGAATCAGAATTAGTCATTTCACTACACAGATGGAGGTTTACTTATGTGCTTTGGTTGGCAGGTGTGCTGGATCCGTGGTGTTAATCCCCAGGTTCATTGTGTGGGAGGCCCCAGTGAATTTTCCCCTTCAGTTAGAAAAGACCCAAATAAAGAGCTGCGACTTGTCATGAGTCCTAAGACTGGACACTTTGGGGTCAGATACAACTTCATTTTCCATGCTTGTAACTTGCTATTCTGAGGTTTGGTCATCCTGCAACAAAGGGCTGCTGACCGCAGAAACACACCCTATGGCCACCTGTTTCTCGTTTGTGTTGGCATTAGTTTATTTTCTAAAATAGCTTTTAAATGATCGAAGCAGCACAGGCTTCTTGCAACATTCCAAATAGGAGCTGAAGGATGAAAGTGAAGATCTGCTATCCAGTTACACTCAAGGAACCTGTTATTTTAGGAGTGCATCATCTGCAGGAGGCTCTGCTTGCACACTACATGCAACCTGTGGGTCGTTCTTGGCTCGCTGTTTTCCTACTCATATCAAATACACTGGAAAACACTACTTGCTTGACCGTCTCCTTTATAGGCTCCTAGAACTTTTCCTGCTCTACGCTTTTGGCACCTGCTCTGTGCTGTCAACAGCCCTCCCCGGGTGTGTTACCATTGCCTCCTCCTACAGTGCTGCCACAATCTTTTCTCGTCACAGCATGAAAATATTCCTTTGAGTATGAAGCACAAATCTTGTGCCTTCTATGTTTAAAAATCTCCGATGACTTTCTAATTCAATTAAGAAAAGGTGAAAATACTATATTTTGTAGCCTACATTTCCT
The DNA here is from genome assembly GCA_028658305.1 of Pachyuromys duprasi. Taxonomy (NCBI): domain Eukaryota; kingdom Metazoa; phylum Chordata; class Mammalia; order Rodentia; family Muridae; genus Pachyuromys; species Pachyuromys duprasi. The sequence continues at coordinate 25,406,791 of CM053750.1, read as the reverse complement.
TCACAGCCTGGTCTTAACCTGTCCACTCTCCCTTGCTTTAACATTTATATTTCACTTAACAATTGTATTATGCTTAAATTAACCAACCACCTGCTACAGGTTAATGCTATTCTAGTTTTCCCTATTATGAGTAATGTCAGAATAAGTGTATTGATGAGTCTGTGATTGTGCAATTATGTAATTTTACTTTCACTATGGCTATGTTGTTGAATTTCTCTGTAAAAGGGGTAGATTGGTTGCACTGTCCGTGACCCACCCTGGTCACAGTTATGATGCAGGCTCTGTGGAAGTGATAACAGGCTATGCAAGCCATGTATTTTGCATCCAGATTCCTATTTGGATAGTGGTTAAGATTTCTGAACTACTGTTGGCACCAAATTTAGTGCCAGTCTTCTTGCTTTGCCTTGTCAAATTGGACAGGGAAACGGCTGTCTTGCAAAAGTGGAATTGTCACTAATTGGCCACAGAGGAAAGATTCAAATTCTTGCCAAAAGTCTCCTGCTTTCTAACAGAATAAAATCTTCTATATAACTTTCCCCTCTCATTAAAAAGAAACAAACTCAATATGAAAAGCACATTGAATGCTAGACAGTGCTCTGTGGCTGAGCTGTGCTGATGTTGATCTGGCCCAGGTGAGGCTGTCTGTCCTCTGTGGGAGGATTGTTGGACATGGGAGAAAGGAGGCTCCACTTGCAGACTTGCTTTCTTCACTAGTTTGTAATGTCTGGTTAAGGAACATCATGGAAGGAGCAACAGAAAATAACTTTTGACTTCACTTTGGCATTTTCATTTAGTGAGAGCAGAGTGCTCCAGGTGCTGTCCACATAGGAAATGAATGCTTTGTAAAATGTTTTGTCACTTGTATGTTTGGGAGTCAACTTGCTTCTCTTTATTGTGACAAAGTGAATTTAACAAGAATTAAACATTGATTTGTAGCGAGATACACATCTCCTTACATTTTATTGCAAAGTGGACATTGTCAAAAGTTACTGCTCTGAGAACTGAGAAGGAAATCATTGTCACATATTTTTAAAGTATTTTTTATTAACATGTGATATATAATTTATAAAAATCTAGCCAGATGATACTTTCCTGAACATTTCTGAGAACTGGATTTTAACAAATCTATTTCTATTTAAATTTAAAAGAATGCAAATATGTTTACAAGTCTAGAAATATGTATGTTGGAGTTTAAAATGTGATTGAATAAATTTTCAGGAGTTAAACCACTTATTTTTAGAATGTAAAGTAGGTTTTAATTTTAGAATTTCCTAAAATGAATAAAAAAGTATGAATGCTGCCTTCCATACCATGTCAGAACTTTGGGATATAGTTCATCTTTGAGTTATTCACTGACACAAATGATTTCATTAGTATTTAAGGTCCTTGTTGTTTTATTATAAAGGTATTTTTATGAAATTCTCACTCTGGATCCTCCTTTCTTGTACTTGTCCAGGCATCCAGCCCATGTGAGTCCATTCCCAAGAATGTGACTTGGAAAGGGGGAGCAACAGATAAGTGAGAAATACTGCTATATTAGACAGTGACATTTGTTATGGGTTAATATCTTTGCCCAATTGAGTGCTTATGAGTTTAGTATTGTGCTGGTAGCTCAAAAAAATTTCCTCCAAGGCTCCATGGATTTAGCGTCAAGTTATTGCATGCAAGCATAACCTAACTTAAGTTGGAATGCTTAAATGTTAGAGAATTAGTTTAAAATTTTTGATGCAAATATAACCAGATTTTGTTTAATTTCATTAACTTTTAGAAATCACAAGAAATTTAGAAAATTCTCTCCTCTCTGTCTCTCTCTTTCTAAGCAAATTGATATATATATTAGTTAAGCACCCCTATCCTTTTCTTTCCTTCTGGACCAGGGATATGGGGAGTGAAAATTGTCACAAGAGATTCTACCATCAGAATGTCTCACTTTACCCTAGCTCTATGACTACAGATGTCAACTCATCACTTCCAGTAGTATATAAATAATAAATAATGACCTATAAATGACCAATAGGACAATGACCTGCCTCTTGACAAAGACAATGTCCCACTTTCTCTCATTATTTAATAGTAGGTCACTTCATGCTCTTGAAATCCAGAACTAGCACACTACATATGTCCTTTATTTCCTTCCTTCCTTACTTTTCCTGAACATTTTGTAAGTACTTTCTTCTAGGTCTGTATATTGGCATTCTATAGTGTTTGTTTCTTTGTTCATTTGCTGTTTTATAGGCAAACACATTTCATTTCCATGTAATTTCACTTGGATGATCCTCAGGGTCTCCCTGAACTAAAACTCAAGTCTTCTGGCTATTTCTCCCCTTTCCCAGAGAGGCCTTTTCCTCCTCTGCTCAGTCACTTTCCACAGATTTATCATATTTTACTTTGTCATGGCACTTCCTATTACTGTTTGTTTATATGCTTTTTGTTGGTCTTTCCATTCCTTCTACTAGGATATACAGAAGGATAAAACTCTGGTCATAGTTAGGTGTCTTGTAGACTACCTGTAATACTAGCACTTAGAAAGTAGATGTAGGAAGATCCGGAGTTCAAAGTTATTCTGGCCTAAACAGTGAGTTCAAGGCCAACATGGGTTATATGAAATCCTTTCTCAAAAAGACAAAGAAGGTTAGATGGATAAAATGACAAAACAAGCAAACAACAACAACAAAAATTCCCTCTTGAGATCACCAATGCATTATCAAAACTTAAAATGGGCAAGAACACCCATGTTCTTCTCTCTGTGACTATTCATCTCCTCGTTTAACAGATCAGAACACTAAGACCAGGGACAGTAAATTAACTTGCCCAAAGCTTAGAAATTAACCAAAATAGAGGTGCCATATACGTACAAAACAAGTTGTCGATGGAGACATATACAGAGAGCTATGGAAGCAGAGGTGGCGGGAACTTTGAGATGACAACCTCGGGAAGAAAGGGTGTCCCAGCTGTTCTGAGCTTGAGAAAGGTGTTTCAGACAAAAGATATGGCCTGTCCAGAGTCTAGTTGCAGAAAACCATGTGTGGCCCAGAACAACATAAACCACCATAAAGATTTTATCCAAAGCAGTATCCTGACCTCAGATATATTTTGTATCTGTTAAAGGTGTTAAAGAAGACAAAGCCATGAGAACTTTGTTCTTTGTGTGATTACAGGAAGTTATTTTTTCTTTTTTAAAGATTTATTTTTTAATACTAGTTACAGTTTATTAACTTTATATCCCAGCTGTATCCTGCTCCCTCATTCCCTCCCAATCCCATCCTCCCTCCCTCATCTCCTCTCTGCCCCTTTTCAAGTCCACTGATAGGGGAGGACCTCCTGCCCTTTCATCTGACCCTGGTTTATCAGGTATCTTCAGGACTGGGTACAAAGTCTTCTGTGGCCTGGCAGGGTTACGCCTCCCTGGGGGAGGGGGGAGGTCAAAGAGCCCACTATTGAGTTCATGCCAGAGATAGTCCCTGTTCCCCTTAATAGGCTACCCATTTGGATACTGAGCTACCATGGGCTACGTCCGAGCAGAGGTTCTAGATTATATCTGTACATGGTCCTTGGTTGGAGAAACAGTCTCATAAAAGACCCCTGGGCCCAGATATATTTGGTCCTTGTGGAGCCCCTGTCCTCTCCAGGTCTTACTAACTCCCCCTTCTTTCATATGATTCCCTGCACTCTGCCCAAGGTTTGGTTATGAGTCTTAATATCTGCTTTGATATACTGCTAGGTAAAGTCTTTCAGAGGCCCTCTGTGGTAGGATCCTGTCCTGTTACTTGTTTTCTCTTACATCCAATGTCCATCCCATTTGTCTTTCTAAGTGAGGATTGATCTTCTTACCCTGGGTACTCTTTCTTGTTTACCTTCTTTAGATATATAGATTTCAGTATGTTTATCCTATCTTATAGGTCTATATAAGTGAGTATATACCATGTGTGTTTTTCTGCTTTTGGGACACCTCACTCATCTTCAACAAATGGTGCTGGACCAACTGGATGTCTACATGCAGAAAAATAAAAATAGATCCATATTTATCACCCTGCAAAAAACTAAAGTCCAAGTGAATCAAAGTCCTCAACATAAAACCAGACACAATAAATTGGTTAGAAGAAAAAGTGGGGAAGACCCTAGAACTCATTGGCACAGGAGACTACTTCCTGAACAGAACACCAACAGCACAGGCTCTAAGATCAACAATCAATAAATGGGACCTCATGAAACTGAAAAGCTTCTGTAAAGAAAAATATACTGTTGTCAGAACAAAACGACAGCCTACAGACTGGGAAATGATCTTCACCAACCCTATATCTGACAAAGGGCTGATATCCAGAATATATAAAGAACTAAAGAAGTTAAAAAGCAATAAATCAATCAACTCAATTAAAAAATAGGGTGCAGAGCTAAACAGAGAATTCTCAGTAGAGAATACAGAATGGCAGAGAAACACTTAAAGAAATGCTCAACGTCTTTAGCCATCAGAGAGATGCAAATCAAAAAGACCCTGAGATTTCACCTGACACCCATCAGAATGGCTAAGATCAAAAACTCAAGTGACAGTACATGCTGGAGAGGTGGTGGAGAAAGGGGAACTCTCCTCCATTGCTGGTGGGAATGTAAATTTGTACAACCACTTTGTAAATCAATCTGGCGCTTTCTCAGACAATTAGGAATGCTGCTTCCTCAAGATCCAGCTATACCACTCCTAGGCATATATCCAAAAGATACTCAAGTACACAACAAGGGCATTTGTTCAACCATGTTCATAGCAGCTTTATTCATAATAGCCAGAACCTGGAAACAGCCCAGATGTCCCTCAGTTGAGGAATGGATACAGAAATTGTGGTGCTTTTACACAATGGAATACTACTCAGCAATTAAAAATGAGGAAATCATGAAATTTGAAGGTAAATGGTGGGACCTAGAAATGATTACAGGGAGTTTTTAAGACCTTTTAGTGAGTAATGTTAAGAAAAGTGCACCCAGCTTTGAGCTAGATAGGGTGAGGCGCTACATCTTTGTCATAGATATGAAAGCACGTCCAGCATTTGGAGGTCTCTCTGGTTAGAAGCAAAGACCTTTGGAATAAGCACCTCCTGCTGGATTAGCAACAGGAAATGTTTAGGTCTCGGTCTAACCCTGATGGCTGTAATTGAATTTGTCAACCTGGGGTAATACTTGTTACAACTCTGATCATGTTCTATCACCAACAGTGTGGAGGTTGCCTCTGTATTTGTGAGAGAACAGTGTCCAGGCCTCTTTGTGGACACTAAGCCAAAGGACATTTGAGTCTTTTGTAGGAAACAGTACATCATTTGCGTTTAACCTCCAGCGTCCTTCTGTGCTTTATATATCCTCTTTGGATCACTTTTGTATATTACATGGCATTAATTCTGTTGAATGAATTGTCCTGCTGTATTTTTAATAACTAATAATGAGAAAAAGTCTGTACATATTCATACAGATGTAATTTGTTTTCAATTGGCAGTGGGAGATGAATCTTCAGGTGTGTAGAGGGCACGACAAAAAGAATCCCACCTTCCTAGAAAATTCATCTGCTTGCGCAGAGAAATTAGAAAGGAGATCATTCAGACTGAGAGCATGGTTTTTCTAAGAGCTCCAGTTAGAGTCAAAAGTCTAACCTTTCCTTTTTGATTCAGTGTGGTCAACTCATTGTCTTTTACAGTTTGGCTGGGAATCCCTGCCAGTTATTTCTTTCCAGGAACCTTTCATCACTTAGCCTCTCTTAGTGAGACTCTGTGGGTAAATGTCCCAGCTTTTTAATTTTATAAGTCCTAACTACAATAAAAACTATTACATTGTGTGCATTCTTATCTTCCTATAATATAATCATAATTATTCTTATTTAACATAATTTATCATATGGTTTTTGTTACCTTAATCATAAAATGTTTTATGGAAAAACCTACACAAAATATCCAGCATATTTAATTCACTCAAGGCCTGGAAGTTTATGTAATCCAAAAAGACTTAATGACCCCATAAATTTATACTTTGATTTTGAATATATTCTGGCAAAGAAGGAGAATATGAGATTGGAAGTCATTCTGGCTTCCACACTTGATTTATATTTATTTGTGAACTACGGTTCCATTGGCTGGAATGCATTGAAAACTGGTGCTAATGAGATTTAAGTCCCTGTGAAAACTGAATCTCAGATGCTATCATGTTCTAAAGTGTGATTTTTCTCTCACTTTTTCAATTTTATTTCTAAAATAATTATTATGTTAATCTCTTTCTAACAAACCCAAATATGCTACCAGTTTTCAATTCAATAATCCTTTATGAGACAGGCAAGAACCAAACACAATTAACCCTTAGTTACTACTTCAGAAAAACCTGTCCATATCTAATGAGTTGCCCTCACCTAAGACCAAATCAATGGTGCCGCCCCATCTTGGCTTTGAACCCCCAAACTGAATGAAGCAAAATTTGCTGAAAGACTTTAACATAAAACTGACTACTCTATAGACATTCCTAGGTGATTGTAGCAGTGTGTCTCCTTTAGTAAAAAAGGGTTATGTAGCTCTACTGTGTTTGCATTAATGTGTTTTTGGATTTTTTTCCCCAATGGATAGAGAGGGTCTAATTATATTTGTAGTATATTTAAAACAATAATCTTAATAGAGATTTTGTTTAATCAAAGCAATTGCATATGCAGAGATCTAACTGTATATTCAACATTTTTTTTAATGAAACAGCCACTGTTACAACTCTGTTGTAGCCAAAAGGCATAGGTTAGCAAGCTCACCATTTTCTTTTAAAGAATATAGAACTTCTACATGAATAGGACTTCTACATGAATCTTTGCTTGCCCTCTTTCCATTTCTTTTGCAATTGTTCAGCTGAGATTTCTTTTTATTTTTTTCCTGGGCATGTAAAATCTCAAGGCGTCGCAGCATGCCTTGGGATTTTGCATAGCACGATGTGTTCTCAAGCTAATTTTTCATCCCCCTTTTGATGTTACATTTTCCAGACTTATTTGTATGTTAAGCTATACTGTAAAAACATTATTTTTAAAGCTAACTTAGGAGTGAGAAATTTTTCATACTCCTTTGTATATTTGGAACAGATATGAAGTTATCTTTTTTTTTAAATGTAATTTATTTATTTTTATATCAATCACAGGTTAGGTACTTTGCATCCCAGACGTAGTCCCCTTCCTCATTCCCTCCCACTCTCCCCATCCCTCCCTCATCTCCTCCCAGGCCCCTCCAAGTCCACCGATAGGGGAGGATCTCCTCCCCTTCCATCCGACCTCAGTTCATCTTGTCTCCTCATTGCTGGCTGCAATGTCCTCCCCTGGGATCTAGCTAGGCTGTTACTCCTTGGCGTGTATGGGGGAGGGTCAAAGAGCCAGCCATCGAGTTCATGACAGAAACAGTCCCTGTTCCCCTTACTAGGGTCTTCAGTTGGACACTGAGCTACCGTGGGCCACATTTGAGAAAATCAACAAGATAGACAAGCCCCTAGCCAAACTAACAAAAAGGCAGAGAGAAACTGTCCAAATCAGCAAAATCAGAAATGAAAAGGGGGACATAATTACAGACACTGAGGAAATCCAAACAATCATTAGGTCTTACTACAAAAGCCTATATGCCACAAAATTTGAAAATCTCAATGAAATGGACAGTTTTCTTGAGAAATTCCACCTACCTAAATTAAGCCAAGATCAGATATGAATTTATCTTATATAAACCATAAATGGTGGTAGATTTTTCTTGTTATTACTTAAAATGTGAAGTACTGAGCCATGAACATGAGCACGTATTAGGAAACTCTGATTCCATATGCTGCTGTATTCAGATATATGTGTGTTGGGATTTCTAGCCCTGTTGTACCTGAAGCATTTTGAATAGCATGGTTGTTTGATGGCTAGGGATTCAGAAATGATCAGTGCCCTCACAGTCATAAGTCATCCAGAGTTGGCATCTCAAACCATATAAATAGAAAATTTGAAACCCAAAAAAAGCAATTAGCTTACCTTTACAAATGTATCATCTAGTTCTGTGCAGGTCTGTGTCAACACAGATTGACAGAATCACAGAATTTTATTAGACAATGTGAAAACTCATTTATTGTTTGGTTTTACCGTCCATCATTGCTTGCAACCACAGTCCAGAGGTGCTCCATTGTGGTGAATAACAACGGGGAGCCATGGCTGGCTGTGGGTGGTGTGGAAGTACAATTTCTCACTGACAGGTGTTTTCTTCTCATTGGCACCATTAGTTCCTCTTTATTGCAGGCCTCTCTGCCCTGACCCCCGGTTTCTTTACTGAACACCAAACGAGAACTAATAGCTTTGATGTGGTGCAAGACACTCGGTGCTCCTACCTCCCATATTCTGTTTTTCAGTTCAGGATCTGCTATAGATCAGACTGTGCCCGTCCCATAGGCTGACGGCTTGCTGTCTCACCTGTGCATCAAGCAGAAAGTAAAATCTGTGATCAACAACCAGAGAAAGGTACAAAGAGAGAAGGCACATTCTTGGGGAGGGTGTGGTCACTGGGCTCATTGCACAGGACACCAAATTTACCCTGAGGGAAAACCAGAGGCAGTTGTAGTGTACTGGGTTTGTATCTACAGGCTATCTTACAATTGTGCCTTCATTAAGTCTTACAGCAGTCATGGCTTGTTTTTTTGATTATTATTATTTTTTTTTTACAACAAGCAGGGACTTTTCACAGTATCTAAAGTAACATTTCTAAGAAAGAATATTATATGATGTCCTGTATTACATATGCATTTGTGTTGTATACTTACTAATTTTTCACCATGGCCCTAAAAGGCGATTATTTCTACCTTCTTGTTTCTCTTCCTTCTTTCCACATCTAACAACTCCTTTTCCTTTGTGTTAGCTCTCTATCACCATAAAGAATGTTTGAGATAATTAACTAATAAACTGAAAATAATAGCCAGTATGGTGGCACATCCCTGTGGTCCCAGGGCTTAGGAAGCAAAAACAGAAAGAGCAAGAGTTCATGGCCAGGATGAGCTACCTGATACATTATCACAGGGATGAGAAAAAGGCATTGATTTTGATTTGTGGTGGTTCCAGCCTGCCGTCAGGGGGACCCAATGCTCTTAGACTCTTTGTGGGTGGTTGTGGTGGTTTGAATGAGAACGGCCCCCATTGGCCCATATATTTAAATGTTTGGTTCCCAGCTGGTGGACTGTTTAGGAAGGTTAGGAGATGTAGCCTTGTGGGAGGAGGTATATTACTGGGGGTAGAATTGAGTTTTCTAAAGCCTGTGCCAGGCCCAGTCTCTAGCTCTCTGCCTCCTGTTTGTGGATCAGATGTAAGCTCACGGCTACTCTCCAGTATATATGTGCCTGACTGCCGCTAAGTTTCTGACTTTGATGGTCCTGGGCTCAGCCTCTGAACCTGTAAGCAAGTTCCCAATGAAATTACTTTTATTGTAAGTTGCCTTGGCCATGGTGTCTCTTTAGAACTGTAGAATGGTGAATAAGACAGTGGTCATGCTGGGAGGCAATGGCACTGGGGTGGGGGATCATGATGAATTCCGCTTGCAGCCAAGAAACAAAGGGGTCTGGGGAGCAATATTTCCTTCAAGACCTCTCATTCGTTACCTAAAGATACTTCTCAAGAGCTCACCATCTCCCAATAGTATCAGCCTAGGAACCAAGCCTGTTGCAGAGGGCTTTTGGGAGACTTGCCTGATTTAAACTATGGCACTCTTTGCCTTCCATAGATTTTCCTCACTTTACAGAGCAAGTAAGGAGATCTGAGGACCTGTCTGTCTTTTTTTTCTCATTTATTTTTCTTTTTTTATATATTATTTTTATATTAATTACAGTTTATTTACTTTGTATCCCAGCTGTAGCCCCTTCCCTCATTACCTCCTAATCCCACCCTCCGTCTCTCATCTTCCTGCTCTCTCTAAATCCACTGATGGGGGGAAGTCAAAGAGCCAGCCACTGAGTTCATGTCTGAGACAGTCCCTGTTCCCCTAACTAGGGAACCCACTTGGATATTGAGCTGCAATAGGCTATATCTGGGCAGGGGTTCTAGGTTATATCCATTCATGGTCCTTGGTTGGAGAAACAGTCTCAGAAAAGACCCCTGGGTCCAGATATATTAGGTCCTTGTGGAGCTCCTGTCCTCTCCAGATCTTATTAACTCCCCCTTCTTTCATATGATTCCCTGAACTCTGCCCAAGGTTTGGTTATGAGTCGCATCATCTGTTTTGATACACTGCTAGGAAGAATCTTTCAGGGGCCCTCTGTGGTAGGCTCCTGTCCTGTTCCTTTTTTTCTCCTATTTCCAATGTCCATCCCATTTGTCTTTCTAAGTGAGGATTGATCATCTTACCCCGGGTCCTCTTTCATGTTTATCTTCTTTAGGTGTATAGATTTTAGTATGTTTATCCTATCTTATAGGTCTAGTACCCACTTATAAGTGAGTATATACCATGTGTGTCTTTCTGCTTTGGGGATACCTTACTCAGGATGATCTTTTCTAACTCCCACCATTTGCCTACAAAGTTCATGATTTCCTTGTTTTTAATTGCTGAGTAGTATTCCGTTGTGTAAAAGTACTATAATTTCTGTATCCATTCCTCAACTGAGGGACATCTGGGTTGTTTCTAGGTTCTGGCTATTATGAATAAAGCTGCTACAAACATGGTTGAGCAAATGTCCTTGTATACGTGAGCATAGTTTGCATATAGATAGGCCTAGGAGTGGTATAGCTGGATCTTGAGGAAGCAGTATTCATAATTGTCTGAGAAAGTGCCAGATTGATTTCCACAGTGGTTGTACAAGTTTACATTCCCATCAGCAATGGAGTATGGTTCCCCTTTTTCCATACCATCTCAAGCATGTGCTGTCACTTGAGTTTTTGATCTTAGCCATTCTGATGAGTGTAAGAAGAAAACTCAGGGTTGTTTTGATTTGCATTTCCCTGACAACTAAGGACATTGAGCATTTCTTTAAGTGTTTCTCTGCCATTCAATATTCCTCTATTGAAAATTCTCTGTACCCCATTTTTTAATTGGATTACTTGATTTGTTGCTGTTTAACTTCTCTGTCTTTTTGAGGTTTCACAGAAGAAATGAGACAAGAAATTTGCTCGATTCCAAAGATTAGGTTCCCTCCCCCACTCTCTTCTGGAGCCTGTTTCATGGACTGTATATCAATAAAATCATGATAAGAAATAAGGATCTTGTCACCAGTTGGAATCTAAAGAGTTGGATATCTGTTGTCATTCAAATGAAACATTTAAATAATTGATGGCACCCTCCCTCTCTGCCTCAACAAAGTCCAAGTGCAAATCCCTCTTGAAAGTACTTTTTAAAAAACTTTATCTTTCTGCCCCCTTTTAATCCAAGGAAGAGGAACTATTCTTCAGTTGATATACTGCTTTACTGGGAAATCCGTTCTTGGGAATAACAAGATGAAGCCCACAGAACTGAGGATGAAGCTCAGATACTCTCAATGGAACAGAAAACAAGTATCCTGTCAGAAATTTAGAGTGTAACATTGAAAGGTGTATTGATTACACATGGAAAATGAAAACGTCATTTTATTTTAAAAAGTTAGATAATTCAAGGTACAACATTGAATGGAAGTGTCTCTAAAGTTCTATCCCAGATAATACCTATGTTTAGATTAACAGCTTTAAATTTTGAATTATAAAGACACATTAAGTTATTGCTATATGATGCTGTTGTTTTTTTTTTTTTTTTTGTCTTTTCTATTTTCCTGTGCCCAGCCCTTCCTTCGCTTTCTCTGTTCCTAGCTATTAAAGCCAGGGCCTTGCATATAAAGACAGTATCAAGGAGCTACCATGCTAATTCTTTCTCTAGGTCTGTTTTTTAAATGTCTGGAGTGGTAGCAGGGTTTGGGAGAATATGAGTGTGGGGCTGCATATTTTTCTCTGTCTGGCTTATTTAGCAAGCTCAGAAGTCATCTCGGTGTTTACACAGAATTCCTGTGTGTTTCCTTAGAACAGCTGTGATTTGGTTTTTGGTTTGCGGGTTTTCAAGTGATGTAGATTGCACACTTGGTAGAGAACGCTGCGCCCACGATGCTCTCTCTGAAGGTGACGTCTACCCTGTCTCCTGCATCTTTTCATGATGTCACTTATTCCTTATGTTCCACTGATTGCCCCACACCATCCTAGCTTCCCCCATGCTGTTTTGAGACCTTCTACAACCAGCCTACTCACAGAATGTTTCCCACAGAGATATCCTTTCATTAGTTTAACCACCTGTGGAAAAGCTGTACTGTTTTATCTATTTGTAAGCTTGTTATGTTCTGGTTTGTATCTTCAAAAATATTTAGAATTGTTTAAAAGAGGCTTGGCCCCTTTAAAAAGCAGCTTCAGCAGGCAGGATGACACAGGCAGTGATGAAAACCAAAGCTGTTGAGAGCTGCAGCTGTCTGGTCCTTTCGTATGCAGATTTATGGAGTTCCCAGGGTTTGGAGAAAGAGCTAAGGGAAGAATAACTAGAGTTGGCAAACACTGAAGAAGAGGGGCCTCCAGCTCAGGCTCACTTAGAAACCAATAGCTGTTCGAGTTGGCCAAGATGTTTTCTAATCCAAATAGTGTTTCCTCTTCTACAAAATGTCAGGTGACTTGCTGAAGGTCAGAATACTTCTAGAGACCATGTAGTGGATAGCAGGTAACCAATACATGTGTGTCTAATGAATAAATAGAAACACACTTACAAAAACCTGTAGGTGTGCTATACACATCTACTCTCTTCAAGCACAACACAGAATGTTAGAAATCAAGGCAAGTGTGTCAACAGCAGTGGAACTTGGGCTGGAAAGAGCTCTGTGTTATTGCCTGCCCAGCTTGAGAAGACCTTTCCAGGGACCTCTACTCAGAGGGAGGAGAAATTCCCAACCTCGCTTCAGAAAAAAAAATCAATACAAGCTAGTATGAAACAGAGCTGAAATTTATTAGAAAGATTACCATAAGTGTAAGAACAGGGGTTAGTAGAGAGAGAGGCACTGAGGGCGGACATGGGGTTAGATACATCCAGGCGCCTGTTCCTGTGGTGTAGCCTTGCTTTTAATGTGTTTAGAATAGTACATATACCTGGTTTGGGGGGCTTCTATAGTTATATCTCAAAGGGTTGCGAGGAACTTAAATAGATAATAGAGTGGTTCTGGAGGTGAATTGGATAGGATTACAGCTGATGAGGTAACCCGAGTCACAGTAATTTCATGAGAAATTGAGAGGTTTTCTTGTTTGTTTTTGTTAATTTATTTTTTTCTGAAATTAAAAGTATATCATCTTGTTTGTGAGAATATAGGTTTACATCTTGGAAAGAAAAAAAAAACATATACACTTAAGCCTTAAGCACAACTCATTTGAGATATCTTTATGTAAAAGGTGAATTTCTTCTGTGTAGTCAACCTTCATAGCAAATTTTATCAATTGTGCTGAAAGTGTTGGCTCAACTGGTAAGGAACTCCAACTGGATTCTAGGTTGAGTGGCTCATTCTTTTCTTTGGTTTCCTTAATTCTTTGAAACATTCTGTCTTGCTTTAAGGGGATAGGTAGACAAGTAAATCCTGTTGCATTGTAACAAGACCTCAAACCTTAGCACAAACCACTTCATAGTGGGACATAAAACTCAGCACATAGATATTACCTGTTACTAAAATGAAAACAAAGACATGACTCATCAAAGTCCATAGTTCTGCAAAACCATCAAAATGTACTGACCTGGCTTTTAGCTTCTCTAGTCCTTCTTCTGACTAATTGTTCTTGTTAACTGAAGTATGGTTGGACTTTCCCTCAATCTTTGTTCCCTCTTTATCCCTGCACGTCTCCTAGACGGAATAATTTTTGGATCACGGGTTTTGTCGTGGGTTGGTGTCCCCTCCCTCCACTAGTCCTGCCTGGCTAGGATGTGGTCCATTCAGTCTCCATGCCCTCCCTCCTGCATCGGGAGTCTCAGCCAGAGTCACACCCATGTCCTCTTAGGAGCCTACCCTGTCATAGGCCTCCAACTTGACAAAAAGATTTCCCTCCTTAGATTCTTTTCTTGTTCCCAGCCCTCCCCCACTCCCCCCCCCCAATTCTACCCACATCCAATCCCCACCTTTATTTGCCTCCCCATTCCATCTCCTGCCCAGTTCCCTCTCTTCTTCCACGTCTGCTGTCTATTCTATTTCCCCTTCTGAGTGTCAGTCTCTTGGGTCATCCTTGTTATTTAGCTTCTTTGGGTGTGTGGATTGTAGTATGTTTATCCTGTATTATAGGTCTAATATCCTAAGTGAGTAAATACCATGTGTGTCTTTCTGGGTTTGTGTTACCTCACTTAGGATGATCTTTTCTAGTTCCCACCATTTCCCTGCATATTTCATGATTATTTTGTTTTTGTTTTTATTTTTAATAGCTGAGTAGTATTCCATTGTGTAAATGTACCACAATTTCTGTATCCATTCTTTGGTTGAGGGACCTGTAGATTTGTTTTCAGTTTCCGGCTATTATGAATAAAGCCACTATGAATACAGTTGAGAAAATGTCCTTGTTTAATGGTGGAACATTTTTTGGGTAAATGCCCAGGAGTGGTATAGCTGGATTTTGAGGTAGAACTATTTCCAGTTTTCTGAGAAAGCACCAGATTGATTTCCAGAGAGATTTTACAAGTTTGCGCTCCCACCAGCAATGGAGGAATGTTCCCTTTCTCCACATTCTCACCAACATGTGTTGTCACTTGAGTTTTTGATTTTTAACCATCTGACTAAGATGGAATCTTAAAATCATTTTGATTTGCATTTCTCTGCATTTATGTTTTTAAAGTTAGTCTTATTTAAGTGTATGAGTATATGTCTGCATGTATAGCTGTGTACCACATGCATGCTTGGTACCTTTGGAGGCCAGGAGAAGGCAGAAGATTCTTTGGGACTGAGTTACAACTGTCTAGTTTGTAAGCCTTGAGTTGAGGATTCAATCTAGGACTTTGGAAAAGCTGCCAGTGCTTTTAACCATCTATCCAGCTTCAGCACATTTTTTTTTTTGGTCATACAGACACTACAGAACACTTCACCCCTGTTCACCAAAACATCTATGTGTACTGTGTATCTGTATACATGTGTGCTTGGGTGGGGAGAGGGAACATGGATATGGGTTTTCTCTCATCAATAACCAATTATCCAGTACAGACAAATCTAGCGTCTTACTTGATTTTGACAATATCTACCTACAGAAAGTGTAAGATACCACAGGGAAAGAACTTTTCATCAGTTCCCCCCTAACTTTACCTGTTTTTCTAAATCTAAGTTCATGACTTGTATTTTAAGTGACGTATTACAGCCTGGGACTTCTATTATTAGGTAGATAGCCAAATATTAGCAAACTTAAAGGTCATTGATCTTTCTCATAAAAAACATTGTTAAAACAGGAATTCAAATTACAGGACTTTGGAATGAAATTGGAGTTGTATCTTTGGCTCTGGGTGAGAATATGACTTTCAAAACTGCTCAGAAGATCATGATTATTATCCTGATGGAAGCTTTCTAGTAATGACTAAAGACACACCACTGTCCCATCCCTCGAAAGGAAATGGGCTTGTCAATTACCGGCTGGATTCTCTGTTCTCAGGAAAACTCATTGTTCTAGTACTTTTTAAAAAAGCCTTATTACTTTGGTATGGTGGCTCACTGAACTCAGGAAAACATATATAATGTTTTTGTTTAGTATAAATGAAAACAAATGAACAGCCATATGTGTGATATTAGGTATGTGAGAAAAAGAGGAGCATTTCCAGTTAAGTCCCCTCCACGTATCCATCAATACAGCTCTAGAAAACCCATTTCTTTGGCTTCTTTGGAGACCTAATAATACCAGCATGAGCAATTACATCATTGGCCTTTTGTGATCAATTTCCCCTCTACCTCCCATCTCTCTTGAAGTTAATCTCTAATTGTCACATGATAACTGGCCCCATCCTGAGGTAATTCAGGAACTTACCAAGAGTCACCCTTTAAAAAAAAAAAAAGATGCTCTTACATCCAAAAGCACCAAGGGCTTGAGGAGGCCAATAGGAACCAGAGTCAAAGACAAAATATTAGAACAAAAGATTCCTTGATAAGAGATTCTTCTAGCACCTTATTTATTGGGGTTCAGGAAACCCTGTCTCATAAACAAGGATAAGAGGGCAGATATTTTACATATTTATACATAATTCTGTCCAGCCACCCCTGATTATAAATATACCATGTGTACTGAGTGAGCAACTCAGTAGACTAACTCACAAAAGGCGAAAATTTAAGACTGTAGTTTTATTATTATAAAACGCAGGGCTAGTCATATGACAAGAATGGTGGGATAAAGCCTGAGAGTCTCCTGGGAATCTCTTTTGCTTTTAGGATGTCCTTCAGTGAGAACCAGGTGTCCTCCACTGTGCCATCTCAGGCCGGTATACACTAATGAACGGGACAGTTTCGACATCACTTGCTTTCTTTCAGTTCAAAAGAATGAAATCTGGGACCATGATGCTAGCAGGGTCAGGTTTTGGGGGAACGAATTCTACTTCATTTAATCAACTATCATCTTGATGTGGCTAAACATGATATAAAGAGAGCTAAAAGTCTCTGGCTCCTCCTTATAAGAGGACTATTCCTACCATGAGGGCTTATCTTCATAACTTTATTTCTTCCAGGACCCTGCCTCCAAGTACCATTACAACAAGAACTAGATTCCAACATATGAACTGAGAAAGAACATATCCCTACCACTTGGTTAGATCAATAGGTGTCAACAAGAACCTACACCTGAACTTCAGTGACTAGAGTTTTGTTGGGAGTTTTATTTATGTAGGCCTGATGGTCCTGGGGTTAGACTCCAAATCCATCTCCCCTCATCTTCTTCGGACAATATTAAGTGACTCAAACTCCCAACTTTCCAATCACATGATTGGTCTTTCTGATGTCTAAGTCCCATCTTGACTCATCTACATTATCGGAATAATGATGGTACTTGTCATTTACGAAAATCTAGGGATAACAGTGATATGGACTTTATTACTCTATCAATTTTAAAAAGTGTGTCTATTATTATTATTATGCATGTGTTGTGGGTATGCTTGTGCCATGGTGCACACATGGAGGTGAGAGAACAACTATGTGGGGTCAGATGTCTCCTGTTATCTCTGTGCAGGTTCTGGGTATCAAACTTAAGTCCTCAGACATGCACAACAAGTACTTTACACAAAGCCATTTTGCTGGTGCTATAATTATCAATATTTTACTAAAGAATATACTTTCTTTTAGGAAGAGGTAGGCAAGAATGTGTGTGGACAACTATTCTAACTAACAGTTCTTTGAGAGAGAAAACCTCTTGCTATGGTGCTGGCCAGGGCAATTCTGCATTTAGATTCTGATGGTTGTGATATTGTGACTACTAAGAGACATGAAGGAACAAACCTTATGGGTTACTATCATGAAGGGAAGGGCATCATGTTGCCACTTGGATGATTTTGTGTGGCTGCTCTTCCCCAGGATAAATCAGCATTTGAAATAAGTAATGTAGTTATGGGACACTACTAATAATATAAAAGGCTAATATTGATGCACACAGACTGAGTGGAAGATAATTCCCTCAGCTTAGCATGTGTTATTACCATATCTCATTCCTAAACATCCCATTTGACAGATGAAAAAGTGCATGGTCCCAGAAAATAACAAAGGAGCCCAGGTCCCTCATGACACTGCTCCTGAAGTGGTAGTCAGACCACTTCCAGGCCTCCAAGTTGCCCATGCTTTAGTCTATACTCAGGGCACTGAACACTGAGACCATTTCAGAGCCTAAACCAAATGTGAGTCAATTTTTTTCTTATGGACTTATAAAGCTCTGGTTTTCATTTATTTCTGCATTTTATAGTGAGTTCTAAAGCACCATTTTGTCTTTGCTTCTTAGAATGCACTGCCCTAGATTGCATGACTTTCCTTGATAGCTCTGTGACTTAGTGATTTTCCCAACTTCCCTTGGGCCTAATTTTTCTGTATGTAATGAAAGCACCGTAATATGTATTTTAGTTTGTTGTGAGAAATTTCAACAATTTGTTTTCCTGCTGTTGTTGAGACAAGGTCTTACTATATAACTGTGTTTGGCCCTGAATTGTTGATACTGTTGTTTCAGTCTCCTGACTTCTGGGATTACAAGTATGCGCTCCAAACTTTGTTCAATGAGTTCTTATGTGTAAAGTACAGAGCGCAGCATCTGGACAAAAATAAACATTGTGAGCTTTTTAGTCCTTGTTATTTTTCTGTAACGTTATGAATGTTGCACTTTTAACAATAACCCTTTTTCTGCACACATCTTAATTATAAGGGGAAGTTTTTTTTCCCTGTCTTAGAGATAAAATGCTAACTTACAACTCTTTTTCATTCTCAAAGCTACCTATTCTGTTCTTTTTTTTTTCTGAAAAAGTTTCTTTTTAGTGTTTAAAAACTCACCTTCTGTGATACTTCCCAGGCCTTTCTGCTTTCCCAGAGCTCTACACAGAGGGCTCCCCACTCCCAACCATATAGCACTTTGACCACCTGCTTTCTCAGGGCTCATTATCAGCTGATTTACAATCTGCCTCTGCTTAGGGAATGTGAACTCTAAAGCTTCAGCCTATGCAGCCTTAGTCTTCCAGGCTGAGCAAAATCTATAATGTCGTCAGTACACAATTGAAAATTCAGAATTCTATCTAAAAGTCAGCCTGAGCTAAACTCAGGCCAAAATGTTCTCAGTATCTTCTTTCAGAGCTAACTGTCATTTTAAATCACTTTCTTCTGTCTTCTCATTAATGCTTTGTTTTAATCAGCTTTATATCGTGATACTCAATAACCAAGGCAATCAATTTATACATTAACTTATAAAGGGAAAAGATTTGTTTTGGGTCAGTTTTGGAGGTTCTAGTGCATAGCTAAGCACACGTGGTTATTGCTTCAAGGACTTTAAAAAATATCTTATTGATTCTTTGTGAATTTCATAGTATATACCCCAATCCCACTCATCTCCTTGTCCCTTTGTATCCAACCTCTGCCTTTGCAACCTTCCCCCAAAAGAAAAATAAGATAAGACAGAATAAAAAAACAAAACAGAACAAAAAACCTAAAACATCTTGTCATGGAAGCTGTAGTATCTCACAGTGTGTCACACAGTATAGCTTTTTGTCTGTACATCTTTGCTTGCAAATGTTCACTACAATGAGTCATTGGTCTGGCTAGAGGCCTCTGGCTTCTGCTATCCTGTTAATGCTGGATCCTCACTGGGATGCCTCTCAGACGTTCTTTTGTTGCCCTGTGTCATAGTGATCCTGCAGCTTTTGATCTGCAGGACTTGCTCTTTCATGTGTTCCGACAGTTCATCGATGGGGTAGATGTTGGTGTGGGCCAACTCAAAGCCCTGGATCTGGGCCTAGATGGTTGCGAGTTGGTCAGCCAGCCAGCTAGCTCTGCTGCACCTGCACCACCAGGGTGAGCTCTCCAGCACTTCCTCAGCTATTCCACCCAGTGCTTCAGCCAAAAAAGGGCAGGGTCACCTCTCTATTTTCATGTCCTTAGGACAGGCTCACTTGTACCTTTTCCACCATGGCTAGCTGTTCTATGCTGCCCAGGTGAGGGGTAGGACTTGCTCTCCCAGGTGCTGTAGCCAGCTCTCCTCTTCTTGTGACCTCAAAGCCATCTCTCCTGCCTGCCACAGGCAGTGAGGGAAAGTAGAGGAAGAAATCTCTCCCTTCCCCAAGCCACCACATGGCATACTAGGGATGGGGTCAGCTCTCTCTCACTTGTGCCCTCAGGGATGGCTCACTTGTCCCTTTGCCATAAGGGCCAGCTCTATTGTGCTGCCCAGGTGATGGAGAGAGCCAGCTTAGCACAGTGCCTCAGGCAGCAGTCCTGACCAGGGACAACTTCATGATGGTAACACAGGTCTGGGACATCAACACAGACCCTAGCTAGCATAAGACCATGGACCCAGACATGGACACCAGCATGGAACTGGCTCTCCCAATGGCCTATGGTCTCCACCACACACTTGTTCATCGTGGTGATTCCCACAGCAGGTGCTTGGGCATCTTTCTTTGGGATGCCCTACCTGGAGGGGCTGCTTGTAGTTTTTGATAGGTGTGCCATATGTCCGTGGTGGAGACAACATGGCAGAGACTACCAATTCACCTGACAGTAAGAAAGTGAAAAGAGTCTGGGATTTTACAATTCTTGTCAAGTACACACCTTCCAATGATCTAACTCCCTTTTGGCCCCATTTGGTTTTACCATATCTCAGTAGCTCTTCCCTAGGGAATCAAGATTTAAACACATGGATATTTGGGGATAATTAACATCCAACTATATACATATGAGGATTAATCTCAGGTTTTTAAAAAAATATTCAACTAGCAAGCCTAATTATCCACAGAATAAAAAAAGAGTAGTTACCTAAGCTCTATATGCAATGATCCTCTGGTGAAAGGGCAATTGTGTGCAAGGAGGAAAAGATACGCTCTTTATGGCTTTTGGCCAGTTTTCTCTTCTATGGAAAAGTCTGGCAAATCTATTCAACACCAAATTTCGTTTGTCTTTATGAACATAATGGCCTACCCTGAGCATTTTACTGTTCTCTCCTCACTAATCATTTTCCCAGTTTGGAAATTGTCATAAAGATTTAGAGTCAGAGTAGGAAAGATGGCTTAGCAGTTGATAGTTGTTAATACTGGTTGTTCTTGCAGCATACCCAGGTTTAGTTTCCAGCACCAACATGATATCTTGGCAATCATCAGTAACTTCAGTTCTAGGAAAGTTAACTCCACAGGCTACACACACAGTGCACGTACATGTCTATATGTGGACAAAATACTCATACACATAAAATAAATCTAAACAATTATTTTAAATATTTAGAATCAGATTTTTGTTTCTGTTTATCTCTGAAGTAGACATCAAGACAAAGAAGATATTTGTAAATTGTTCCCAGAAAACCATTGTAGGGAAGTTGGGCTTAGAGTTCAAAAGGAAAATGTCTCCATTAAAGGATTTGTTGTCAAGTAAGGCTTCTTGTTATAGACACATGCCATATCTAAGCCATTGGAATAAAAATGTAGTCATGCTGAAACTAACAAAACTAAAGAGGCCATGAGGGTATGGCTTTCCCATACATTTGCCTGAATAAAAGAACTACTATAAAGAATTCTACCAAAACTGCAACCTGGGATAAAAGTCATGACAGTTTAGCATGAAATAATTTTGTAGGGTACCTATCTAGCAATAACTCTTGTCATTGATTTTTATATTTTATATTATATTAATTTGTTGAAAAACAAATTAAGTAATCTGCATTCATCTTTCAACCACTGTATTCCTTACACCATTGGATATCCCTGGAGTTAGCTTTGGTATACCGATAACTGGATTGTAATTCTTGTCATTCATTCCTCAGTGAACTCTTTTAGAGTATTTCTTTCTTCTAGACAAGATAGATAGAAGATATACAGGCAGACATATGGATAGATAACAGGAACAATATGTATATTAGTTTTATTTAGGATGTTATCCCCTTTGGAGGTGAGAGAGTTGGAATATTGGTACATCAGTTTTTGTCTTTTGTAATTGTGAGGAGAGATCATTCACATATATGTCTAGTTAACTTCAAGAGCTAACAGAATGGGCATCAGAGATAGGAAAAAGCTTTAAGCAAACACATGCAACTGTATGTGCTGAGAAATGGAGATTGGAAGCCAGTGATCATATTAAGAGAACATAAGCAAGGTACCAATAGCACCGAATCCACCTTAGTTTGAACTCTGATCATCATGATTTTTGGACAAGTTAAATAACATCCCTAGGCCAGAGTGTCTCATTGTAAGGGGAAAGAATACTTCCTTTTCAATGGTTACTGGATTCAATGGAATCCTTTGTATAAATTACCAGGCATGGAGTAGAGACTCAGATATATGGGATGATTAAGCCAATGTTCAGTGTGTATGGTATTTAATTCATTGCCTCAATAATACATTCACATTTCCAGGAGGTTTAGCAAAGACTGGAAGGTATAAAAGTATGAATGTTTTAGCATTTGGATCTTAGGTAATTGAGCCCTGTTGAATCAGCTGAGAGCGGTTCACTCATGGAGCTTTTTAGGGTCTGGCTTCACTTGTAGGTGTGCATAGGACTGTGTTTCTCAAACATCTTAGGCTAAAATTCCTTACCATGATTTTGCGGTTCCCGCTGCTCTCCCTGCCCACATCTAAAGGGGCATCCCAATGTAAAAGAAGAATTACTTCAGCTCCCCTCATTCTATGAGCATAAAGAGTTCCATGAAAGTAAATTTCTAGTACACTTCATGGAGCAAAACTTTTACAGCTAAGATAAAATTATGCACAGAATTTGGTTATATAATCTCAAACAGCTTTTTGAAGATTTGAGGCTTCATAAACACCTTAAAATGCTAAACTGTGGACAGTCTGTTGATGTTATTGTGAACGTTAATTTCATTTTCTGTGACTTCATGTTGAATGTTAAGTATTGAAAATATTAGGAAAAATAAACCATATAACATATTGTCTTTGAGCATCACACCAACCTGGAAGTCCTTAGTGAAGGCAGAGCAGAAACCAGGTAACAGGGGAATACAAAACTGAATCAGACTTGAAGATGTGACTTATTAAGTAAGAGGGAGCTTGAAAAGCCCACTATGTCTGCCACTTACTGGAGCCGTGTATCTAAAAAAGCCAATGAACATTGCAGTGGATGGATGGGCTTTTCCATTCTGTGACTTTGAGTGTTGCTGTGCATCTGTATCACAGGTGGCTACAGACAGAAACTGTGGTGTCTTAAGAGGTTTGGGGGTTCTAAGTGAAATCTTACCTGTCTCAGAAACTCTGATAGCTTTACCATTACGTGGTAGACACATCATTAGCCACTGCCAGAAACCTCTCTTGTCCTTAGCGTTTTCTGTCCATTATCTATTTTAATTGTGATGCAAGGGAGTTCTGATGAGGATGAGAGCAGGAACTGTAAACACTGGAAAGTGGGAAATAAAGCCTTGGTAACAGCTATGGATTACTTACTTAGGAAAGTTGCACTTTTCGTTTGTGTCACTTTCCTTGTGTGCATGGGTATATGTGCATTATGTGTGGGTGCCGAAAGTTGCTGTCAAGGATCTCCTTCAGTTGTTTTCCACCTTAATTTAGAGAAAAAAGTCTCTCACTGAAACTAGAGCTCGCTGATTTCAACCAGGCTGGCTGACTGGCAGGGCCCTGGGCTCCTCCAGTCTCCACCTACTTCCTCCAGAGCTGCACTTACAGGCACCTGTTGCCTACTAAGCTCTTTTACAGGAATATTGAGGACTCAAACTCGGGTTCTTATGCTTATGTTTGAACAAGCAGTTTACTGATCAAGCCAGATCCAGACCCAGTTTTGTAACTTTCATGTGGGAAATTAAAAAAACCTATACAAATTAGAGTGTATAGTGTAACGCATTCTTTTCACCTTTCATCACGTTTCAGTAAGATATACTTTACAGCCAACAGTAGCCTCTGTTGGCTTCAATTCAGCCTTCAAAGTATGCAATGCTTTGAACTGTAAAGAAGCAGATCTTAGCAGCAGGAGATCTTACATCTCTGTTAGTAGCTGTGTTGTGTTGTGTTGTGTGTGTGTGTGTAGGGTGTGGAGTGTTGTTAAACACCAATTTTGTGTTTCTCTGTCTTTCACTCTTCTTTTTTTTTTCTTTTTTCTTTTTGGCTGGCTCAATCTTGTACACCTGGGCTTTCCATGGATTAGAAATGACCCAGAACGCGTTACCTTCTTCTGACCCATGGAATGCTCCAAATCCTCCTTAATATGAGACAGCAGCTGGTCTAGAAAAGATGACCAGAATGGTCAACAGCCTGGGACAGATTTCCAAGGTCAGTGAGGAGAGAATCCTATTTGTTCAGACTTCGCTGACTTGAGGGAAAAAGCTTTTCAGATCAGTGAGAGCTTCCATTCACGTTTGGAGAGTCTTCATTTCTTGGGGTGGTTTTGCCATTTGCCCATCAGAATGTGTTTATTGTGAGTCATGAATGAGAGGAAATGAGTTGAGGATGCCAGAGTATTATTCTTGTATTTCACTGGAGCTGTTTATGCTGAACTGCTTTCACTTACTACCTCCTGTGCCACCACCTGCCAGAAGCAGCCCGCCTCATCGGAGCGCCGTCTGGTATTGCTGGAGCATGAGGGCCTTGGCCTCCCTGCGAAGGTGCTGTATGCTGGCACTGTGGGCCAGCAACCCCTCATGCTTGAACATAGTTGGCACCTACAGGATGAGCAGGAGTCATTTATTTTCTGGTCCAAGTACTCTAGCTAAACCAAATCCTCTTACTATGAAATCACAAACTGAGAAAAAAAAATACCTTCTTCCCAGAAAACAATGCCTTCCTCTGTTGAGAAAGCAAATTGGAAGACTCACTGCTAACACGGGACTGTGATTTGTGTGTATTAATGCCAGTTGTATCTTTGCTTCTTCTCGGATATATTCAGTTGTGTTTATATAAAGTAACAGATTTTAAGATTCCTTTAAGATAGATTAGTAGAGAATTAAGAAAAGAATTATAGGGAAAGCACATAAAATAAGGTTATTGATTTATTGTAAGAAATGTCCTGGGTAGACATAACAATCTAGTCTCAGTAGCAGGTTGTTGGTGTTCCAGGAAGGTTAATGCATTCACCTTTTTTTTTTCCCCACTCAAATTCTTAAGGAAAAGGAAAAAAAATACATCATATGAATCACCATTCATCCTTTCTATAATTTGTTTGGCTATAAAACATCTAAATGAGGATGAATATTGCGAGCTTTTGATATTTTAGACCAAGCAATTATTTATGACAGAAAATGGAGGGCTTTCACTTTTATGTAATCCAGTTTTGTTTCTTATCAATCTTAAGTTTTTTGAACAAAGTGTACAAGGGCAGCCCCTTGTACACTGTAAGGGAAGCCCCCCTCACATTTCTCAGTATGAGAGAGGGTCAGACTCCATAAACAAGAATAACTGTTTGATCTGTATAACAAGGGCACTTTGTTCATAGTTTGGATATATTTTCTTGTTATGACAGATAGAATAAAAATAATGACTGGCATACAACACTGAAGGTTTATTTTTCCGATTCATTAATTGTCTTTTGCAGCTCTGAGCAAGTGGGAGAGCTTTGGTCTATATAGCAGCTTATGATGTTGCCTGACAGGGACTTTGCTGATTTCTCACAGCCGTGTGAGTGTTTGTGTTTAATAGTGTAGAACGTTCTTTATTGAGAATATTTCATAACCAAGGTTGGATGTAGCATTCTTTGATGTCACTTTCACTCCTACTATTGGCTAGAACTACTCATATGATCATAACTATAAGAGAAGCTGGGAAGTGCAGCCTAGTGGTGTGCTCCAGTAGGAGAGGTGTCCTCTGGCGTAATGTCTCCTCAGTGACTGTTTTAGGACAGACAGCATGACATGATCAACTCTTATGTGGAGTTGGACACTTGACTAAGTAAACATTATTCAAATACTTCCATTAAAGGCTTTCTAATAAGCAGTGGTACTCAGGAGATGAAAAAAAAAGTGAGTGAACTTAAAATTTAAGAGAAATATAAAAGTAAAATAGATACTGAGTGTATTAACTTTTGAAGGTGACATTGCAGCTACATAAAAGGAAA
The DNA here is from genome assembly GCA_028658305.1 of Pachyuromys duprasi. Lineage (NCBI taxonomy): Eukaryota > Metazoa > Chordata > Mammalia > Rodentia > Muridae > Pachyuromys > Pachyuromys duprasi. The sequence continues at coordinate 25,381,129 of CM053750.1, read as the reverse complement.
TAGTTGACATAATTCTGTATTAAATGAAAATATCAAGGACACCAGCTTTCTTTCTTTCTTTCTTTCTTTCTTTCTTTCTTTCTTTCTTTCTTTCTTTCTTTCTTTCTTTCTCTCTCTCTCTCTCTCTCTCTCTCTCTCTCTCTCTCTCTCTCTTTCTTTCTTTCTTTCTTTCTTTCTTTCTTTCTCTTAACATTCCTGGCCTGGACTCTCCATCTCTTACAAACTGAAAACCCTCCAGTGTTGAACTTTAATGAAGGGATTTTATTCTGCATTTTCAGGTAGTGACAGTCCTTTGTCCTCACATATCTATAATATTTAAAGGACCCTCCAAAGACACACTTAGTAGTTGACAAATGAGGTAATAAGAATTTCTTTTACTTAAGCAAGACTACAAACTGGATTTATCTCTCCAGTATGGGTCATTTCTAATATCATAAGTATTTGCAGAGAAGATTTCTGCTATCATTATCAAGTTTTTATTAGCTGTCAAAGTGTAAAAAAGCCAATGTATTTTCTGCTCCAGTCTGCATGTCTCTCTGCCACCCCATCTCCTCCATCTCTCCAGCTTCTTAGACTCTGTTTGGATTTCTCAGTATGAGAGAGGGTCAGGCTCCATAAGCAAGAATAACTGTTTGATCTGTATAACACAACACGGGGGCACATTGTTTGAAACTGTGGGTGTTATTTAAATAAATGATTAGGAACCAGCCGCTCATAACTTTACTGTGAACATTTCTTCATTTGTTCCAGGAACACCTCAGACTGAATTTGTATGGCTCCATTTCAAGATGAAGTTGAGAAGTATATTTAATTTGGATCTCAGAATAGAGTTTACTTCAAAATGACTAAATTAAATCTTCTTCAAATGGATGACTTGGGATTTTGATATATACTATCTCCATGATTAAATTTCATACATAAAAAAATAATCGTTTTAACTTTCCAAGCAGATTCAAGCTGTCGTGATTCAGTATCTGCCTCCAGATCAGTCTCTCAGAAAGCATAGCCCTCCAAATCCTTTCCCCATGTTCTTTCTATTAGGCCAGGTCCAAATCAAATGCCACTGCCTTCCTTGGAATATTATTTAAACATTGCTGGTATCATTTGCTTAATTCTTCCTATTGTAATGTTTCTGTGAATTGACATTGTTCCGTCATCTTTTTATTTTTTTCCACAGTCCAATCATTGAGCCTGTCATACAGGAGTCAAATAATGCTCATTTGAACTGAATAAAAGGAATGGACTTGACATGGAGAACGGTTGAAAAACATCCTGCATGAATGGGAGAGGGGCTCACAAGACCCCAACACCTCATTGAAAGCTAATGGTAGTTGATGGCTACTAGGGGCAAGGAGAGTCACTTTTCTTTAGGGTGGTGGCTACAGGTAGGCTGCCCATGCTCCTGTTAGTAGCCCCACACCCATGAAAACATGGGTACCATATTTTCACGCACTACTTGGGCCCAGTAACATATTAGAAAAATAAAAAGGAAGAGGGCCTGAAACTGTACTGGATGGGTCCAGGAGAGGTTGACAGGGGGAAAGGGAGAGTATATGTGAACAAAATACATTGGTATATGCATGAAATCTCAAAGAATACATGAAAATGATCTTGAAGGCTTTAGGAATGTGACATAGTTCACTACTAAATAGAATAATAATTCGAGGTTTGTAATTGATATAGGAAACAGTCTAATGGTTCCTATGTGTAGTGTTGAAAGAAAACACATGACTGTATATTCTAGGAGAGAACAGAGAAATGTAAAAACACCAGCAAGAGAGCTCACCCAAGGGGAAGCCCCCCTCACCTACACACTAAAGAAAAGCAGTGGCTTTGATTTACCTTTCCAAAGATTTTTCTTTTCATTTCAAGAAAGCATATCTAAGAGATAGCAGATTGTCCCATCAGGGGCCATTGTTGAGTGATGAATCTTAAATGGAGATACATATACCCATGTAGTGCATTTCAGAATAATTGTAGGCTCTTCCAGGTATCTCCCAGTACACATACCATCCACACATTCACAACTGTGGCAGAGGTATATGTGAATACCACTTTTACAGTTTATATTACACAATAAAGTCTTACATAATGGTGCATGCCTCTTTTTAATGTACCACGTATGTTCCAGTGTACATGCCATGTAATACTACACTACTGAGGCACTGGGATTATTTTAAAACTTTGACATTCAAACACAGAAATAAATAGTGCTATCACATTGTGCTTCAGATGCAACATGTAAAAGGATTGGAGTTTGTCACTTCTAACCATAGGTAGAACAATCTGAAGAAACAGAAAATCAACAAATTTCTTTGTCGTCAGCAAAATGATGGAATATTAGTCACAGTTCTCTAGAGAAATGAAACCAACAGAATGCTTATATATTATCAAAAGGGGCATAGTAAATTTGCCTATACTATCAGGATCAGATAGACCTATGATGACCATCTGTACACTGGGAAGGCTGAGAATCCATGAGTTGAATGAAAAATGTGGTTTCAATGAAAAATGTCCCATATTAGGTTTACATATTTGAACACTTGGTCTTCAGTTGATGGCATTGTTTATTGAGGTTATAGAATTTTTATGACTTCCTTGCTGGAGGAGGTGTGTCACTGGGGGGGGGGGGCAGGCACCAGAAGTTGACACGGCCCATTCTTCCAGTTTGCTTCTGCTTTCTTTTTCGAGTTGGAGATGTGTTCTCTTCTCATTCTGTTCTTGCTACCGCCTCCAATCCTCTCCTGCCATGATGGATTCTCTCTTTGAAACTGTAATCCAAAATAAACTCTTTCTCCTATTGGTTGCTTCTAGTTATGACATTTTAATACAGCAACTGAAAAGCAACTGGTACATGTGCAGTCTACAAGGCTGGTTACCTCAGCACTTTCAGTATGGTGCTGGAGACCTCAAATAAACCTATATGTCTTCAGCCCTTGCTGGGATGCCAACAAGTTGGGTTTTGATGTTAGTTAAATATGGCAGCAGCAGCAGGGGCAACAGAATTGATGCCCTCACCAACCAAGCATGGTGTAAAGATTGACCTGCCTGAAAGTGCTGCGCACTCTACTGAAGGATCTTCCCACCTCAATCTCAGTTAATTCTTCCTCAATATGCTCTCCTAGACCCATCTATCAGCATGTCTCTTGGTTGATTCTGGATTCAATTAAGTTGAAAGCTACTCCTGCTATCAAGGGTTCACAAAGCATAGACGTAATTAGAAAAGCTCTTCAAAATTGGTCTTCAGTAGTTAACGGGAGGTCAAAAAATAGTATGTGTATTGGCCCAGGTTCTTAAGGAACTGGGAAGCACATCTAATAGTAAATTAGATGATATAAAAATAGTAAATAAAACATGTTGCAGCACCTTACTAATTAAAGGAGACACAGGAAATATGACTTATAGGTTTTGATAGGTAATCTTCTTTGTACCCAGAGATAGACAGGGCAACACACTTCATCATCAGCCTTGTTAAATCAGAAAAATACCTCGGTAAGTACCAGTTCCTGCCCAATAACACACAGAACATTAAGAACAAGTAAGAGTGAGAGATTCCTGTGAGTAGCTTCCTTGAAAGAAAGGGACTAAGAGTTGTGCTGAGGCCAGGTTTTTTCGTTTATCAAAAACATTAGGCGGAATAGAGAGGAGCTTTAATTAAATGTGGTCTATAAGTTACTTCAATAATTCTAAAAAGTATCTTTTATCACTCTTCAACAATCAATTGCTTTCTAGAAACAAACGTTTACTCTATGAATAAATCTCTTCTCCCTTTTCATTACATATTTAGATAATATTTTAAGTCCTCCAGTTCATCACCTTTAATTCAGACAATAGCCATCATTTTACTTTTAAAACATTGGTTATTTTGTCATTTTATGTGTATGGGTGGTTTTGGCTGCGCATGTGTTTGTGTACTATGCACATGCTTGGTACCCTGGGAGGCCAGAAGAGGGCGTTAGATCCCCTGGAATTGGAGTTAAAGATGGTGGTGAGCCACTGTGCAGCCTTGATTCACCTGGAAGAGCAACCAGTACTCTTAACCACCAAGCTATCTCTCCAGCCCCCTCATTTTACTTTCTAAATTTCACTTTGTTACACAGTCAGTATCATGATACGGAGGATGAGCTCATGCTTACTGTAAAATGAGTAGATTTTTCCCCCACATTTTTATCCCATGCTTAAAAATGGTGTTGTGTTTTTCCTGGTCTGTTTTACTGTGGATCAGGACTGTTGTATATAATGTTTCCCTAGACTCTCTAGTATTTAAAGTGCAACTCCTTCCAGTTATGCACCTTTCCTCTTAGATATTTGCCAGAGTCCTTGATTAGCTCTTTTTTAATGACTGATTGCTTTATTGACATGCTTCAGGTGCAGGGTTATGATATTGTATTTATTCCTGATTCTGACTTGTGTGTTTTGACATACAAGTTAGATTTGATATTATTATTATAGAAACAAAAATTCCAAAACATTCGAGCCCTCTTCCCCTATTCCCATTTACTCCTTAGTATCACTTCATTCTGATCACCCTCTTCTGTCACCCATTTGCATTACAGTTTTCTGGTTTCTTAAGTTATTCCAAGTTATATACCCATAGCTAAAGATTTGGAGCAGAAAACACAGATAAGAGAGAACATGTGACTTTTGTTATTCCTTCATTTGATATGATTTTTCATGTTCTACTAAAAATTTCATAATTTTATTTTTAACAGCTAAATAGTATTCTATTGTGTATATGTATCACAGTTTCATTATTCATTCATCTATCAAACAACATTTAGGTTTTTTTTCCATTTCCTAGAAGAAACTGCTAAGGAAGTATGTGTGGGGTAGGATGTCAAGACCTTTGGTCATATGGTAGATACAGGGTTATATGGTAGATTTATCTTTAGCTTTTATGGGATTCTCCATACTGATCTCTAGAGTGGCTACACCAGTTTGCATTCTCACCGAGAGTGCATGGGAGTTCCCTTTTCCCCAAATTCTATCCAGAATTTGTTATCAGTTGTTTTGTTGATCTTAACCAACCTGAATGATGAACTTCTTAAAATTGTTTTAATTTGTATTTCTCTAATCGCTAAAAATGAACAATTTGTGGGACATTTTCTTAGCTTTTTATTTGTTTTATTGAAACTTTCTGTTTAGATCTCAATGGAAGGGAAAAGGACAAAACACATCAAAACTCTTTGATAAATCTTCAAGGAATCATGTTAGTTTATACTTACCTAAAATGATACGCATATAAGTATGTATATATATATATATATACACACATATATATACACACACGTGTGTGTGCATGTATGTATATGTATAAAACGAAGTTATACTATTGAGGCCGCCAGTGATCCCCACAAGGTCTGTAGACTACCTAACAAAAACTCCACAATCAGGCATGACAAATCTTTGTTCTAATTTTTGGTGACGGTAGTCAAAGTGACTACCAAAACAATATAGGATATTGCTGTTGCCCACCTCAGAGGTTGGAACTGAGTCTCTATTGCTGAAGACACTGCACGCTTATGACATAGGACTTGGACGATTTGAGCTGAATGTAGCCTGAATGCCTCTTTCATTCCTTCTTCCCTTTGTCTTCCACAGTACCAGAAAGCACTATGCAAGTTTCCAAAGGAAGGGGCAATCAACAGTCTTAGCCAGCTGTGACATATATGAACCGGAACACTGAGCAGCTAGCAAGATATCTTTAATGATGCAATAGGGGCACTGATATCTTTAGAGTAACCAATAGCTGTGTAAAGACTGGATTTAGGATCCACTTCATGGGACAAAAATCACACCTATTACTAGAAACCTAGACAAATATCCAGGGATAGTGAGGTCATGGATCTTAGAAGAGAATCCACTACTGCTACCTTACATAATTCCTAATTACATTTTAAAATGTATCCTTATACTCACAGATGAGCTTAGTTCTTACACCTAATCAAAGAAGCATCTCTTTACAGCAAAAGGAGACCATTTAAGAAAGCTACAAGTTCCATTCTTCTTCTGAGTTATACATGCATTATACAATAATTAGCACATATAAAAAAAACGTCAGGTAGGGCTAAACCTATCGAAACTGTAAAAGAGAATGTGGAGATAAGTCTTTGTAACCTTTGATTTATCAAAGCATTCTTAAACAGGACACCAAAAGCATAAGTGAGAATTTATCAAAAAAATTTTAAACAAAGGCCAAGGACCTGAGGTGGCTCAATGAGTGAATGTGCTTGCTGTCAAGCCTGAGGTCCTGAGTTTGATCCCCAGAGCCACATAGTAGAAGGAGAGAACTGTTTCTTGCAATTCGTCCAATGACCAACAAGTGAGTGCATCTTCATGTACACATACATACACACGAACACACCATTTACATAGATACATGTATAAAATTTTTAATTGAAAAGAGTGTGAAAAGTCAGCCTTCAGAGTAGGCAACAGCTGCTAAAACCATGTTTTTGTTAAGAAACTTGTAAGTAGGATACATAAAGACTCCTTACACCTTAATAGTAAAAAGATGACCTAATTGAAATGGAAATAAGATCCAAATAGACATTATTTATAAGAATATATGATATAGTCAATAAGTTACTTTAAAAAATATTCAAAACCACTTGTTGTCAGGAAATGGCAAGACTAAACCACAGGGAGCTACCACTTCACATGCATGAGGATGGCCACAGTCAGAAAACTGTGAAATCACAGTATTAACAAGAAACTGGAATCTTCACGTGGTACAAGTGAAACTACAAAACAGTGCAGCTCCTTTGGAAAGCAATCTGACAGTTCTTCAAGCTGGTAGGCATTGAGTTCCTGTACTACTTGGCATCATCATTCTTAGTTTATTTTGTGTTGCTCTGACAAATTCCTGAGACTGAATATTGTACAAAGAAAAGATGTTTAGTTGGCTCATAGGTCAGGAAATTCAGAGGCATAGTGCTAATATCTGCTTGGCTCTGGCAAGGGGCTTACATGGATGGTAAGTATCACCCAGTAGGTATGGAAGAGAAGTCACATAATGAAATAAGAGGCAAGATGCAACATTTTTAGTTCAGTCCCGAGGTAACTACCTCCTATGAGAACCAATACACGTTGTGATGTCACAATAGGTGCACTCATTAGAGCAGAGCTTCCATTATGTAACTTCCCCAAGTCTTTCTCAGTATTCCATCAGCTTAACACAGACACCCTAACACCCCAGCGTACTGTATGTGAGACTTGGGCGTGTTCCCAAACCATAGGTATATACATAAATATGTATATATATACATACACACATATATGTTTATATATAAAATAAAGATCTGCTTACATAAATATGTGTATACTGTTTATAGAACCATTAGCAAGACTGTGGAAACAACCCAAACATTCATCAGTTGGGGAAACAAAATATGATGCAAACATACAAGAAAGCATTATTCGACCATAAAAAGTCTGTTACATTGTTCAATATAGATGGACCTTGAATACATTGTGCTAGGGGACAGAAGCTAGCCATAGAAGACAACATTCATAGCAAATCTTCCAACCATGGAAATCCATGGAGAGAAAAAGTGGAGACAGAGCTAGGGGAGGGCAGCCTATCTGAAGTGGATAGGTGACTGCTCAGAGCTGGAGCAAGGCAGGTGGGGATCTAGCTGGGATGGACAGGTGATTGATTGGGGCTTGGAGAGGGCAGTTAGAGGTCTACTTGGGACAGCTAAAGGGTATGGAGCTTCTTCTAAGGTGGCACACTATGAAAACTTGATTACATTGATGGTTTCACATACCTGTGAATGTATAAAAATTATTGGTTTGTTTACTTCAAATGACTGACTTACAGAGATCAAGGACTGTCTCTCAGTAAAGCTACAAAAATAAACTCTACTTGGCTGGAATTAGGTTTGCAGCTCCTTTTTTTATTTTTTTCTTGTGTGTATTGAACACAGAGCCCTGTTCTTCAACCATTTACTCTTAGATCAATATTGGTGTTTATTGACTTTTATGACTTCTCAGTTTATCTCATTGGGTGATATCTGTTTTGATCTACCATGCTTATCTTGTCTTTGCTATTACTGTTCTGTAATGATTGGAGCAGGAAACAAGTGCTTTCTTTAATTCTGTTAGTTATTTAAAGACTTAAAAATGCTCCTGGTTTTGTTTGCCGGTGATGGCCCAGCCACCTTTAGAAACTCACTCCCTAAGATGAATTCAACTAAAATCCAGAACAAAAACAAACAATCCAGCCTTTCAACTGAAGAGATAAGGGCAGCAGGAGTATTGTGAATGGGAATCAAACTTAGAGAAACACACATTAAAAAAACCATCTTCTTGAAGCCATCTCATATCCAGGGCCTGTCCTGGACATTCTCTGACTAGTAGGACAGGCACCTAAAATGCCAAGGGCAGTTCATTCTGTGACCAGAAGTAACAGAAAAGTAAAAGGAGGAACAGGAGGGAAGCTTGCAAGAAGAGAACTGAAAATGAGATATCTAAATTTTTTCTATGACTCACAAGTCATGGGCTAAACTCTGAGTATTGTAGAATAAAGGAATTCAGTGAAGGCTTGCTGAACAGAAGTGAGATTGGAACACACCTCACAAGTTTCAGATTCATTCCTGGATGATGATGGACACATTTTGGACACAAACCAAGTAGCAAATGCTAAGAAATTAGACTAGATAGTAACTTAGAAAAAATAATTCTGAAATTATGATCCAAACCTAAGTAGGAGACTTGGCTATTGAAAATAGGAGGGAGAAAGGGTCCATAATGGTTTCAGAGTTTCTGTTTTGTGTGAAGTAGATATATATTTACTCTAAGTAGGCTGTGGAAGATATAAATCACAATCCCCATGGTAACTACTGTAAGAAATATACAGATATAGTAAAAAATTAAAAGTGATTGAGTTAAAATGGGTCTTGAACAATATCAAAATTATCCAAGAGACTACAATAATTACATTAACTATCAATATAGTCTGTTTGCTCTTATTAAATGGTTAAGTTTGATGAAGAGAACTAAAACTAAAACCTTAAACCTAAACCTAAAACCTTAGGCTGTGGATACAGGATAGTGGTAGAATGGTGACAAGGCCCTAGATTTCTGTCCTAACACTGAAAGAAATGCATGAAAAGGACCATACTCAGCGCAGCTCTACACAGTTTAAATGGATGGACTGAAAGTAAATTGTAAAGTTAATGAAAAAGGTGCAACATGAATATGGTAACCATATAAAGCTAGAGTGGCCATTCGTATCCTACAAAACAGATTTAACACACACGCACGCACACCTGTGATAATTCAGAATGTTCAAGAGGGCCATTCGCCAGGAATAGATACAACAGTGAATATGTATTTTTACTAAATTAGTCTTAAAATACAAAAAAAAAAAACACAAAATGGGCAGAAGTAAATAGAAAATTAGGCTAATTTTTAACACAGAAATTGATGAAAAATCTATTAAAAAACCCAATAATGAAAGAGAAAAGCTAACTGCCATGCTCTCTCTTGATCTGATAACAGACAACCACAGTTTCTAACATGCTGTAAATTTAAACTAGATATTATTTTCACCTGCACACAGCACATTCATCAAAATAAACAACATACACATGGCATGCTTTTGAAAATAAATTTTATAGAAAATAAGCGCCACTATATTTTAAAGAACGGAAATTTTGCATAGTGTACTCTCTTACCAAAACAGGATTAATGATCTAATCAAAACAATGTACTCCAAATATATTACTTTTCTATGGCTGTTATAACAGAGTACCCAAAACTTAATGGCTTATAACAAGGATTTTATATATTACAGTTTTGTAGTTCAGAAGTCCAAAAGGGTAAAATGAAGATGTCTATAAGGAAAACAGAACCACTAGGTTGTTACATACATGCAGTTGTGTACACAACACACAGGAAAACCCTGAACTAAAATATGCTGTGTGTGTTTGCATGCACATATATGCATGAGAGAGAGAAAAGAAGGAGGAGGAGGAGAACAGGAAGGAGAAGAAGAAAAAGAAGACAAAGGAGGCGGAAGAGAGAAATGGGGAGCAGAGAGATGGAAGTGGACTGTGAGATTTATGGAAGTTAACAAGCCCTAACTCATAGCTGCAGGTTGAGGAGCTAAAACAAAGAAACAAACAAACAAACAACAACAACAACAAAACCCAAACGTAGCTCAGTTCAAGTCCGAAGGCCTACGTGCTGGGAGCGGGGCTGGAAGGAGTGCTGGTTTAGGTCTTGAAGTCTAGAAGCCTGAGTACCAGGACCCCAGGTGTCCATGTTCAGAAGATGCATGTCCTAATTCAAGAAGACAATGAAAGAGAATTCACCTTGTCATTGTCTCTTTGTTGTATTTGGTTCCTCAGGCAATTGTCCCCCAGGTGCTGGGATTAAAGGTGAGTGCCATTATGCCTGGCATATAGCTGTACTTTTCCAGGATTATCATCTGTACTATTTTTGAGATATTTTTGGCTGTGAGTCTGGTTTTCTATACTATGAGCTCCTTGAGGAGTTCAAGACCATTGGGATCACTGCTTTATCCTCAAGTCTCAGCAAGTATTTATTAAATGATTTACTTTAAGAGAAAGTTTTTACAAGGCAAAAAATTATGAACATTTAAGTGGTACCTTGTGGCTAAGTTTATATGTAATTCCTCAAATATTTAGTGAATGAAACTATCTAGTTTAATACATTATATTAATAAACTTTAATTTTTCTACATCTATTTTTCTGTCTTCTTTATAGAACTTTGTGCATGCATTTATTAGGTTTCTCCGCATGTTTTGGTATGCTTTCCACATCCTTGTTAATTAACTATGGCAAAAGCAATCACAACATGACTGGAGTTTGAGTCATGGAGAGCTCTTCAGAATCCTTGTTGAGGTATAGTGATTTCTCTATAGGACGTAACAGAACATTTTCTTGTTTGAACATTTTATGAAATTATTAATTTGTTTTGTATTCATTTCCTATTTCTGCTATTGTTATATTGCCATAAGCCGGGGCTTAAAATCACAAAAATTCATTCTCTTACAGTTCTAGAGGTCAGAAGTCTATAATCAGATTTACCACACTGAGGTCAAGATGTTTTCCAAAAAGGCTTACTCAGTGTAGTCTTCAGGGTATGATGTGTTCAGTCTCTTTCAGCTCCAAGAGACTTAGCATTACTAGGCTCATGGCCTCTTTCCCTAATCCTTACAATAGTTTCTTGCCATTACTGGTGCCCTCCATCCTTCTACAGTCAAGTCTCTCTGCCTCCCTGTTGCAGAGAAGTTGTAGTTACATTTTCATCTCCATAAGATAGTGTAGGGCAATCTTCCAAACTCAATATTCTTCAGTGTATCATCTGTAAAGTTCCATTTGCCATACAGGGTAAATATTTAAAGCCTGTAGGAATTTGGGCCTAAGTATCCTTGTGGGACTGCTATCTAGCCTGTTATCCTTTGCTCTGCTAATTTAATTTTTATAATGAATATAAGATGCTCTTATAATAAAATGTTTTAGGGTATATATTACGGCATTGATTTTCACAGACGCTATGATGCTATTCCACACGTTGTGTTTTGAAGAATTCAGTCACTGTGCTATAAACATGCCGAGTTATATCTTAACAGAAAACAAGAACTTATCAAGTCCATTGTCCAAACATTCGAAGCCTGTTCTTGGATATTCTAGTGTGAAAGACTGGAAGGGCCAAGGGTTAGAAACGGGCTTATGTGGTCTGTGTGTTCCTCACTCGCTACCTCTTTTGTTGCTTATTTATTATTTTGGAAGGTAAAAATATTGAAGACAACAACCACATGTTTGCTCATTTGATATTTCTACTTGAAATGTTTGAACTGTTTGAATATGCCCTTTCTTCCTTAAAATGTCCTTGCTCTCTTTCATTCTCTTTAAAGCTCTTCCAATTATGTCCTTCATCAAGAATATTTAACAACAGTAACAACAGCAAGAAACTTAGTTTTTGAGACTTGCCAGAAAGTCTTGGTGAAACCACCTATGTTGTCTCAGCAGCCAGGTCCACAGCTAAGGTATTGTGTATCACCCAGGAATGTAATCCTCATTCATTCCTGTCTCTGGACTGTGTGCTTCATTAAAGAGCTAGATCTTGCTGATAGTAATACCTTAAATGGACCCAGAGTAGGGGTTTGTTGAAGCTGCATGACTAGGTGAGGCTTTATTCCTTACCATGTGTTGAGCAAGTGAATAAAGTTTTGGTAACCCAAGAGTTTACTATTTTACCAACTTCCTTCTCCACCTTTGCAATTTATGACATGTGAGCCTTCTCTGTATTGTGAGGAGTAGCAAAAAAAAAAGTGTTGTCATCAATGTTCACAGTATTTAACTATAAGGGCATAAAATATTTCATTTATTTTTGAGTGAGATTTATAACTCAGAACTTGGACAGAGTCATTTTGAGACAAGGACTATAGCTGTATTTATACTACCAACCAGACCCAAACAAAATTATGTTTCCACTAAGAGAAATGATTATTTAATGTTTTGGAAACTAAGCTCATAAATGTACTTTTATTAATTTAACTTTTTTCACACTAGTAAATAAAAATAATTAATGATTTTACCATAAAATCTATATAAATATACTTCATCTAAAGTATTTTAAGATTAAAAAGCCAGATTCTCTACATGAAATACTTGTCATTTCAGGCCTCTGGAATGAAAAGTTTGAGTTGAGAGAAGAATCATTTCCTTGTGAAATTTGGAAAGATGTACAATTTGTTGCTAAAGCAGAAATCTTGATAAATATCTGCCCTACAACTATAAGTTCTTAAAACAATCACTTCTGTATAAAATCTATAACTATCCACAATCAAAAGTCACTAATTTCTCATTCATTTTGTGAAGGTGATATTAATCAATCAATTAATTAATTTTTATTGCCAATTGCATGTATTATTGGACCAGTTAGCTATTTAATAATGAAGTATAAATTAATGTGCATGTCAAGTATCTATAAATAATTTTTATTGATTGAGCTTTAGGTTTTAGTAGAACATGCCAAAGATGGGAAATAGAAACAGGAAACAGGAAATAACACTCACTTCCACCCTTGTTCAAATGGTATAAAGCACCATGTCAGTTCATTATGTTGTAGGGACTGCCCAGGCACAGGACACAGATTGCACAGGAAGACCACCCATTTCCAGTGTACTTTTGTGTGCACTGGATTCAGGTTGTATTATAAAATAAATAATTGCCTTAGTGATGTTCCAGAGGCTAGTTCTAACCTGTCAGGACCCTGATTTTTAAATCTGTTCTCATTTATACAGATTTTAAGAAGAATTTTTATTCAGGAAAATTCACAATCATAAAACAAATTGAAAGCCCTCTTAGTTTTCCTAGGTCAAGCAGAGAATTTGAAGTTTACCAGTTCTCAGTGAGAGACTGGCAAACTTAAAAGTCTGAAAGCTAGATAGATAGGCGATTGATAGAAGATACATGGATAAGTAGTTAGATGATAGACAGACAGACAGACAGACAGACAGACAGACAGACAGATAGATAGATAGATAGATAGATAGATAGACCAATAGATATGCTAAGGAATCCCTGATTTGTGTTTATTGTGTGGGCATTAATTATACGATACAGACACAATTAGATAAGAAATAATTTGCCTAAAATTAGAGAACCTTACCTAAGGCTAGATAGGTCAATTAATTTATTTCTGTCTCTATAATATCAAAAAAGGGTTTTAACACCTTTTAAAAACTCATTAGGACTTCCAAAATTATGATCCAGTCACAGTTTTCCAGTATTCTTTACCTGTGGTGAGATATTATGAGATGAGCAACAGCTAAATTGAGACCTAAGGACTTGGTACCCTATAGGAAATTCTTTGCTGAAGCACCTGGAACTTATTCTGGTCAACTGATGCAAGAAGAAAGCCTCTAAAACATAACCTAGTGGCACTACTTGGACATTGCTTCCCATGACAGAGATGGAATCTGAAGAATCTGAAGGCCAATTAGAGGTTTGATAAATCAGCAAGCTGACACCAGAGCTGTTGTCTCCAAAATACTGTTGGGTGGCACAATTTGAAGCCTCCACATATATACTCTGTTTTCAGTCTCTTGTTCTCTCTGTATACCCTATCCATCTCTCTTTGTGTCTCTATTTCCCTTCCCCAGGCCATACTAATGGGAAACGAAGTCAGTGTGCCTGAGTGGCAATACAGTAGACTCCCTTTTCAAACCGCAGTTTTAATCTGTGATTTCAGTTATCTGCAGCCAACAGTGATTTGAAAATATTACCTGGAAAATTCTGGAGATTAAAAACAACCTCAAATGTTTTCCTTTGCACCTCAGTCTAAGTTGTGAGGTGAATTATTACACTGTTGGTTGGATGTTGCCCTAGTTGGGAACCAGTCCTTCATCCCCAGGATCCTCTGGCTGCTAACCTGACCCACTCATAATCTACTTAGTGACTGTGTTAGCTCTCAGACAGACTGTGGCTGTCTCTCAATGCCCACAATCTTTGAACCCTTACCTCTTCAAAGGCAAACAAGTCAGTGAATGTGGAAGTTGTGTGTTGTTCCGAGCGGCAGGCTTGATGGATACTTAGCAATGCTCTCCATGGCATTTGTGCCCTCCTACTTATTCCTGCTTTTGTTTAGCCTGAGTGGTATGCCAATGGGATAAAAACAACCATCCTACCAGAATACTATCCTCTAACCCAATCCCTGAATATATCTGCCCATGAAAATAGTACAAAAGGGAGTAGGGAGTAGGATATCTTTAGCTTGGACTTATTTCCATGACTAAGTTTAGAGAAGTGTTTTAATGAGTCTTGTTAGCAGGCTATAGCTTAATGCCATTTGGCTCTCCTTGAAGACTTTTCTATTCCTGGTCTTGAGACTTCTTTCACTTTAAAATAATCTGGCGCTCTCTGAGGCTTTAGCTGGTTTATTAGTCACTGGTGAGGATTAGTTACTTTAAAAACTCACTAATGTCTATTAACAAAATGTTTTCTTATTAATAACATTTTCAAAATTATATCCAGCACTTGCTTACCTTAGAAAACTGATCTCCATGTGAACAATCACTTTTTCTTGGGTGCCCTGGGTTAATCTCATGCCTGCTTTCTGTCTAGCTCATCCCCATCATTTTGCCATGGCCTCCCTTAATTATCTTTAATTCCACATCTATAGAAAATAGAAATGTAAAGTATAATCCAACATATGCTCATTAAGTTCTCTTGGATGGCAAGCAATAGTTATTATGGGTGAGAAAGAATGATCGCTGCTTCATTTTGTAGAGCAAACATGGCATAAATTAATTTTCAGCATTGGCAGGTATTGTACTTACACTTCTGTGCTTAAAATGTATTCCTTGCCAGTTAAAAAAGGAATTCAACATGATGGTTGGTAAATATTGCTTCTGAGGATTATTTCCTCTCCTGCAAGATGTAGGTTCACTGTGAGTGCAGGATGGGTTCTGGACCCTTCTGAAGACGCTCGTGTCCTTGAGACAGCTTTATGGTCTTTATCTTCCCGGATGTAAACAGCAAAGTGACCATCAGCTAGATTTTTCTAATGGTTCATGAATGTGGAGCTGTTCAGTTTAAAATGGGGGCGATTGTTAATCTTGATCTGTACCCAAATAAGACATTCAAGGCATGGGCTTTGAGGGGCATTGCTGAACTTGCTGATGTATCTTCCTTGTCTTTCCTTCTCCTGTCTATCTTTCTCCTCTAAACAAACTCCTAGGGATTGTGAATTTATGTGATCCGGCCTAGTGGCAGTCACACTAGAGGCCAGACAGATCTTCAAACCTCCTTACTTTTCTGTAAGGGAGGTACCAGGACCTCTTTTGACAGAACTGTAGCAGAGGGAAGGTTTCATTTTCTTCCTTAGCCTAGTTGCTCATCACCAGCAGTTACATATTCAAATGAATCTGTCAGGGACAAGAGTCTGGTGCTAGAGTTCCTGCTCGGCTTGATGACATTGATTTGTGAGCATAATGCTCGGCTGCGGGATGTGTGACAGATAAATTTTATCAAAATTAAGGCACAATTAAACATTTCATCTTCCTAATTACTGGCTGTAGATTCAGCCTGATGACCATGTGCTGTAAGAAATCAGCAACCATTACACATTTTAATGGAGCACAGCTGTCTTACAGCTTGGTAATATTTGCACAGTGCCACAGAACTGTAATTTATGATAAAAAGAAAAAATGTCTATTGGTGCTTTTTTGCCAAAATAGATTAAGGATTCATATACTTTAATGAGATTTGGACTTAGTCTTGGATTATCGTTATAAATGATTTATGTGCATGTTGGTGGAGTCCTGTAGTTCTGAGTTGATTTGTGTTTTGCTCTACTGATATGTAACTCAATATTTGTTCTTCAGCCAGTACCTATCACTGCCCCTTCTTGATGTCATGTAGAGGATCGATGTGAAAGTGAGCAAGACACAGGGCAAAGGGCCCTGTTCAAAACAACTGTGTCTTCTTCATAACTCCTTGGCAGTGAGCTGAGGGAGAGATAGAAATATCCCTGATAGCAAGAGCAGGCAGAGCAGTTTTGGTCTGCCATGGGAGCATGGAAATTCAGCCAGCTAGGACTGAGCCACAGGTGGCCCTGCAGTGAGCAAGCATCCTGTTTGCTGAATCCCCTTAGCTTTTCAGGGACGGTGATGAAAATTAAACTTTCTTCCTGTTTCTGTCTTTTAAAATGGATCTCACTCATTTCACCTTTCTTCCTGACATCCCTGAGCTACATATAAGATGGTCATGAGTGGTTTCTAATGCTAAAAGGCAGTGTGTGCACACGTTTTCACTGAAGCCCTCCAGGCTGTGAAGGAGGTGCTGCTGACTGTTAACTGCTGTTGGTGTGTGTCTCTGTTTAGGACCATTATTGCTAAAAAGAAAAACTTGAACATGTCTAGGCTTGTCAATAGATTGTTTTCAATAGATTGGTCTCCAACAGGGTCAAGAACACTAAAAAGAAAACAGAAAAGGAAAATGCCTGGAACTAGCAAGTGGAACAGCCTGGCAGAGCTGTTGTTAATAAATTAGGAAGCAAATGTAAATTATGATAGCTCACTAATTATTATGAGCATTAAATTTGTCCAGACAAGTTGATGTCATCATATCTAGGCCTTCTATGAAAAAGAGGCATCTCTCTTCAGAAATACTTCTTTAGGATGCATGTTGGCTGAGAAAAACAAGTAAGATACCAGAACCTACAGGAATCTGCTCAATGTAGGTGTCAGCTTGCCTCCTGAAAACAGGGAGCATATCCTAATGAATTCAGCAAGCCTAAATATATATGTGTAACAGAGAAAGAAGAGCTCATCACTTCACCATCCCAATCTTCTCCAGGCTTGATTTATTTCGGCACTCATATGCTGGAATGCTTCATACTGTACCAGGTTGCATATGCTTGCACACTAATTCTCAATTGCCGTATGCAGTTTGTGACAACCATCTGCTTCAACCTCCCTTTGAGTTCTTTCTCCCACTCAGCCCAGCTGAAGTAAAAATATGGACAGAAACAACTTCTGCAGGGAGATGAAAAAGTTAACAGGAGAATTAGAGTTACACTGTGAATCTGGCTTTCTTGTGGATGTGCCCCTGCCCCTGGAGTCCCAAGGATCAATATTTCTCAAGTGCAAAGTAATGTGCTTAGCAGAGAAAGTGGAAAGAAATAGCATGTTCCCCTTGCCAGCCTTGGCTGTGGGAGATAGGTAATCATAAAATGTGCACATGCAATGCGCTTGAGGGTACAAGAGTCTCCAGTACGCTTCAGCCACTCTGGTTTACAACAGCTTGCACCTAGTCAAATACCCGAGAGAGTTGGGAGGGGAAGAAGGAAGAACTGAGCATATTTGAAAGTGTATGAAAAACAAAAACAATATATCTTCAAGTCTGACTTGAAAGGCGAAGTTGTTATGAATTTCTTTAAAAAATGTATTCAAAAACAGGAGAAAGAGCCTCTGTAACAACCCAGCTCACATCTCGTATTCTGTACAGAATATGAAAAGAGAAAACCGGCAAAGGTGTTAGAGAATTTTAAAGGCACTGCTGCTTGTGTAGGCGGAGTGCTTGGTTACTAGGTTGCATATACCACTGTTGCCTATGTGATGTACCTGCTGTACCTCATCAAACCAAAGGGACCCTGGACTGCATTGGCACTGTGTCAGTTCTAATGAATGCTCAAGTGGGGGAAAATTGTATTTTCAAATTAGAGACACGCCTGATTGGTATCTTATCTGCCAAGTTGATCAAAATCAGGACCTGGGTCTTTAATACAAACATGGTCATATACCTCATCATAAAAAAAAAAAGAAGAATGACCTTGGGACCATGACAAGAATGACTGGCATGGGAGAGGTATAGATGGAGAAGAAGGAGAGCAATAAGAGAAGATGAGAAAGGAGAAAAGAAAAAGTACATGGGTATAGAGATCACTAGCAAGATAGTCTAAAATAGCACTGCTATGTTAATACTCAAAGTTACCACCAGTCTCTGGCCTTCCAAATATTAGAACTTCCTCGGAAAAAGCAGAATGAGAACATTAAGTGAAACCAGCAGATAAGGAAAAGAGAAACTTCCTGGATTGATGAACTTCAGATGGAATAAATACAACCCGGGCAAATAATTACTAAAATGGGCAATGTACAAGTTCAATGTGTTCTCTCAGCATCTGAACTGCCAGATTCTAATTATAATTGATAATTCTAAAAGCCATAGTTACATAGTGACTTATTTTTTGCCTTCTCTTTGTGTTCATGAACATGATTGGAGCATGGTGTGTGTGTGTGTATGTCTGTGTGTGTACATGTGAGTGCATATGTACTGAGGCCAGAGTCTCTAGTAGGTGTTTTCTTCAATGTCTCTCCAAGTTAATTTTTGAGACAGGATCTCTCACTGAACAGGAGCTCACTGACTACTGCGTGGTCAGCACATTGCAGAAAAACTCTTATTTCTGCCTCCCAAGCATTGGGATTATAGGTGTATGACATGGATGCAGGATCTGAACTCCGGTCCTTATGTTTGCACAGTGAGCACTTTAGTAACTGAGCTATCTCACTAGCATCTTTCCTTCTCTTTTAAACTGAATTAAAAGCTTATCAGAAGAATTTTATTTTACGCTGGCACCAAGTTGCATAGCTGGAGTATCCTACTGTGGTGGTTTGAGTAGGTTTGGTCCCCATAGTTTCTTATGTTTGAATGCTTGACCTTAGAGAGTAGCACTCTTTAGGAGTTGTGACCTTCTTAGAGGAGGTGTGGCCTTGTTAGAGAAAGTGTTTCCCTGTGGAAGCGAGATTTTGAAGTCTTAAATACTCATGCTATGTCCAGTGTGAAGCACATCCAGTACCGTTCTGCCTCCTGATGAAGACGGAAGCTCCTCCACCGTCATGTCTGCCAGCACACTGCCATGCTTCCTGCCTTAATGACAGTGGACCAAACCTCTGAAACTGTGAGCCAGTCCCATTTAAATGTAATTGCTTTGGTCATAGTGTCTCTTTGCAGCAATAAAACCCAAACAGAGACAGCAACCTTGACACTATCTTTATTGTTGCTGTTTCTGACATGGGGCTCATATAGCCCAGGTTGGCTTCAAACTCAATAGGAAGGCAAGGTTGACTTTCAATTCCCGAGTCTCCTATCTTCTATGTGATGAGATTACAGGTTGTGCCACCAAACCTTGTCCCTACTGAAAAAAAAAATTCCCTTAGAAAACACAAAGTTTTATAAGGTTATGCAATCATTTAGACCATAAGATTTGGAATCAAGTAGGCTGGGTTAAAATTCAAGTATTGTTTATTTATTAGCTTCTGAACTGGAGCCTCAGTTTCTTTATTTGTCAAAGGACTAAAAGAAGCACATGTCTTGTAAAAGAAAAAAAAAAGAAGGTGCATGGAAGTCACTTAGCATACTTCTTGGTACTTAATAACTGCATAGTATGTGGCAGAGTGGGCAGGGAGGTACTGAAATGACCTAAGACAGTTATAGTGGTCAAGGGCTCTTTCTTAGACAGGTTGAGGTGTAACAGGTTGAATTTGGTCATCTGAGCATCCACTCTTGATTGAGCATGATGTAAGAACTGTACGCATTGCTGGTGCTTCTGCAGATATTTTATGGACCCAGCACATTTTCCTCCATTCCTGAAAATATAGTTGCTTCCATCCAAGACTGAACTGCTCTGTATTGTAAAGCCTACACTTGTGATACCATTTGTTGACTCATGTTTATCACAGTTTGAAACATACATGACAAAGAATGTTGGACATGTGCTTATTACATGTATTACAAGCATATATTATATCTCTTTTTTAAAAAAAACTATAATTTCAATTTTCAGAGGTATCTCTGTACTTTTTTTCTCACTTAATCTCTTCCAGAAATTGAGTTGAAGCCCCCTTGTTATTCTCAGCTAACTGGTTTCATCTACAATCATTTGTTTTGTGTGGCAGCATTTTTAGGTGCCAGATGCCTAAAACACATAGGTTAAAAGCAGGTCAATTTCAATACAAGGCTATCATTTTACAGCTTAATGAATATAGTTACAAACTCCATAGTAACAGGCATGTTAACAGAGGCACAGTGAAAAATTTTCCTCAGCATATAAAAATGTTTGCTTTAGACCCTAGCTACCCATCAGCTGCTGATGCCCAGCACCTGACTGTAAGGCTTGTGAAAGTTTCCAGTGGAAGAAATGGAGACTTAGCTTGGGGCTCTTGTTTATGGTTACAGACTCCTCATTACCCACAGCCAAGGCTGGCAAAGTCAACAAGAAACAGCAGGCCTTAAATAGCTCACTGCTAATCCTAGCAGGGTTCTTGTCAGTCAAATATATTCACTGCATACCTATTGTGTGCAGAGAACATCTTTTCACTTGCCAATTCCACACTGAGAGGTTGGTTAGCTCTTTTTATCTTTATGACCTACAGACTGGTAACAGCCTTTCTAACAGTGTGTTCATTTTAACAATAATTTATTCCAATAAAAAAGGTGGATGTTCCCTAGATATAGCCACCATATGCCCTAAATTTTCTGTGATAAACTTAATTTCATGTAGTTTTATTTTCCTTCCATAAAGGCAATTAGTGAAAGACAATGAAATGTGATTTCTATGTTTTATATTCTTCAGATATGTTATGGGGTTATCTTTTACATTTTGAACAAAAATTATGTTTCAGGAGATGAGCCAGAATCACAGACAGCTTTGCTTCACTGATGTCTTTCTCACTCTCCTCTGTCCTCCAGTAAGGAGCACTTTGAGGTAACTAAGGGGCTCTCATGCCAGGAAGCTTTAGATTTCAAGAACCAACTCACTGTGACACAAACAACGGAAAAGTTATAGGTCACAGTTGTGGACAGAAGAGCCAACGGTGGTGACAATTCACTGACTTTAAGATCGTTTTTGTCTCAGTTTCTTTATCTTCTGTGGAGCCTGTCTTCTTAGAGTCTACACAACCCTCTCATGTATACCAGTGTCTCCCTGTGACCCCAGTGGTTCTGGATCTCACATCTTTATAACACCGTGATGAAAAGTTTCCTCTTATGGCCTCCATGGAAGACAGAAGCTCTTCATTCCCAGCAGGTCAATAAACATCTACTCTATGCCATGCCCTCTGTTCAATTTCCATGTCCTTTCTTCCAGTAGTTCCTAGGCCAGACGCATGAGATGTGTAAATAGGCTTAAGCCAACTGACTTCCACTTTAACATTTGGGAATGAAGCATGTCTTGTGTACAGCATGTCACGTGATTAAAAGTGATTCTTCTAAAGCAAACGAATTCTGTTACCAGGAGATATGAGAGATAGTTGATATGATAAAATTGCAGAACTTTTGTACGAATCTTGGTGAATAGTCACAATCTCCTGAAATGAAAGTCTGGAATATAAAAATATTAACATATGGTGCTCTCTACACCAGGAGTGGTCCTCTAGACTCAGATGCTATAGAAAGTATCAAACTCCAGGTTTATAGGTCATTAGCGAAAATTTTATGCCTTGGCAAAGTTGTCCCTACAGAGCTTGTGTTCCCTTATAAGATGTTACTATTATAAGCCTTAAATCAGGAAATTCCAAATGGTCAGAACAAAGAATTATAATAATACTACTATTTCCTCTTAGAAGTATGGGGCATATGATATGAATATTATGTAGGTCTATTCACTGAAAGAGAGAAACATGGATCTAAGATAATAGAGACTCTTAATATAGTGTCTCTCAAACTTGCTTCATTGTAATAATCACCCAGGGGATCTGGGAAGGGAGGACAAAGGACAAGAAAGAGTAAAAAGGGACAAATAACATCAAGATTGTTTGATAAAACCTAAAGGAGTCATTATTTCATATTTTTCAAAAATTATACATACGACATGTAAGTGCATGCAGATCTCTCTCTCTCTTTGTGTGTGTACATATGCACAACACATGTACCTTCAAGGAAGATATGTCACTTAGATTAATAGTGTTCCCCATAAGAATCATAAACGACCCCCTCCCAACAGTACCAGGTACAAAAATCCCTTCTTTTGAGTGGTTGGTTAGAGTAGTTTAGGTAACTCTCAAAATAATGCAGACTATAGCTGTTGCTCTTGGTTTTCTCTCTTATTGCTATCACATGAAGAACACAGGGCTCAGATTATTTGATCTGGATTGAACCTGAAAGCTTCCCTCCTTGGTTTAGCTTCAAAAATAGTATACAAGCTTTAAAGGAAAAAACAAAGCAATTAGTAGTTCTACCCACATGTAATACCTATGAATTAGAACAATGACCAACATGTCAAGATGTCCATAAAGTTATGATAAGTGGTACTTACATGTTGGTGGTAATCAGCAGCTGTCTAAGTAGATTTAAGGTCTACTCAATGGGAGGGAAATCTTGCCTTTTGCCTTGGTACTAAAAACCAAGGCAAGTTCCTTGCTCTAGTGAGGTGATAAATCTTAGAAGAAATCTGCTACCACCACTTCATTAGAGCAGCATAAATCCTAGTACCATCTAAAAAAAGCATTCTTATACCCACAGATAAGCATTGCTGTTATTCCTCATCAAAGAAGCTTTTCTTTATAGGAAATGATGACCATCTCAGAAAACCAAAACTGGACACAATGCAGAGAACAATGAGCCATGGGGAACTCAGCCCTAACGGAACATCTACTTCACAGCCTATTGTTGGTTAATAATATTTATTATTGATTTATCTTTTAGTTAAGCAGTGGTTATTTCAAATCCAGCTGTACACCTAAATCACCACACAGAAACTAGGATTTATTAATTAACCTAGAGCACAATGCTGGGCAATGATTATTTCCTCCTAAACCTCCTAACCTGCATAGTTTCTTACTATTCAGACTGTACCCGTTATACTTGCTTTTAGTCATATCTTAGGTCCGGATCATCTCTCCATGTCGTTCCAAATTATTTCCTCTGACCTCTGCCCCCTTCCTCTCCCTTCTGGACCAGATGTCCACCCTATTCTCTCCATTGTTTACACAAACTTGAGACAGGAGATGCTTAGAATAAGCATCACATTGCAATGTCCAGATTGAAACCAGATAGTGGGGTAGAGAAATCAGCATTTAAATGAACAAGGGTACATCCACAAGAATATTATACCAACAATAGCCACTGCATCTATGGCTCAAAAACACCTGGCAAGAGGGAGTAAAAAATTTAGGAGCCAGAACACCATGAAGTCTGCTGTGAAATAGTCTCCTAGAAATGCTTGCATAAGGAGGACCCAAACAATGGCAACATTAATAGACATGCTAACGTGGGAGGTGGGAAAATCTAACAGAGTTCCACCCCTATACAAAGAATGACAGGCAATTAATGACTGCTGAGAGAAAGAGAATTAGCCTCTTTTAGGGATGAGCCCTCTACTAATTATTCAATACAAATTGGTAACCCCTGAAACCATATACACACAACGAAAAGGGACTCAGCAGCTTCTCTCTATATATGCATACTTATATTCATGTTACAAAAGTGAACAAAAAAAGATATTGTCAGTTTAAAAGTGGAAGGGACATGAAAGGAGTTGGAGGCAGGATTCTATCCTAAACCACCTGAACCCGCAGGTTCATGGGAGGGGTCTTGAAGTGTGTGCTTCTCCACTTCTCTCAATCGTATATAGTAAAAGTCCATTCAGAATTGCTTTGGTCATTTGACTAACGTTTCTATATGCAACATACATAGGAAAGAACAGTCAGCTCTTGCCTCTGAGTTGAAAATATTAAAGGGATCACAGTAAGTGGGATGTACATGGAGAGATGAATAGAACTGTGACATTGAAGGAGAAATACTTGAAGTAGTTTCTGTTCCATCCATCATTCCTTCCTTCCTTCATTCCTTCTTTCTTTCCTTCCTTCTCTTCTTTCTTCCTACCTTTTTAATTATTATTTATTTTTCCAATATAATTTTTATTTATTACAATTTATTCACTTCTTATCTCAGCTGTAGCCCCACCTTCATCCCCTCCCAATCCCTTCCTCCCTCCTTCGGCTCCTCCCATGCCCCTTCCCCAGTCGACTGATAGTGGATGACTTCCTCCCCTTCCATCTGACTCTAGCCTATAAGGTCTAATCGGTACTGTCTTACATAGTCTTCCTCTGTGGCCTGGTCAGGCTGCTCCCCTCTCAGGAAGAGGTGATCAAAGACCCAGCCACTGAGTTCATGTCAGAGACAGCCCCTGCTTTCCTCACTAGGGAGCCCTTTTGGAGACTGAGCTGCAACAGGCTACCTTTGTACAGGGGGTATAGGTTATCTCAGATTTTTTTGTGCCCAGATTTTTTTGTTCTGTTGCTCTCCTTGTGGAGCTTCAGACCCTTTCAGGTCTTTCTGTCTTCCCCTTTTTTCATAAGATTCCTTGCACTCTGCCCAAAGTTTGGCTCTGAGTCTCAGCATCTGTTTTAATACTCTGTTGGTTAGAGTTTTTCAGAGGCACTCTGTGGTAGGCTCCTGTCTTGTTCCTTCTTTGCACCTTCTTCTGATGTCTATCCTGTTTGCCTTTCTGAATGAAGATTGAGCATCTTATCCAGGGTCCGCCTTCTTGCTTAGCTTCTTTAGGTGTACAGATTTTAGTATGAATATTCTATATTATATGTCTAATATCCACTTATAAGTGAGTATATACCATGTGTGTCTTTCTGCTTCTGAGATAGCTCACTCAAGATGATCTTTTCTAGTTCCTACTATTTGCTGGCAAATTTCACGATTTCTTTGTTTTTAATTGCTGAGTAGTATTTCATTATGTGAATGTACCACAATTTTTGTATCCATTCCTCAACTGAGGGACATCTATCTGGGTTGTTTCCAGATTCTGGCTATTACGAATAAAACTGCTATGAACATGGTTGAGAAAATGTTCTTGTTGTATACTTGAGAATAATTTGCATATAGGCCTAGGAGTGGTATAGCTGGATCTTGAGGAAGCACTGTTCCTAATTGTCTGAGAAAGGGCCAGATTTATTTCCAAAGTGGTTGTACAAGTTTACATTCCCACCAGCAGTGGAGGAGGGTTCCCCTTTCTCCACATCCTCTCCAGCATGTGTTGTCACTTGAGTTCTTGATCTTAGCCATTCTGATAGGTTAAGATGAAATCTCAGGGTCATTTTGATTTGCATTTCCCTGATGACTAAGGATGTTAAGCATTTTTAAGTGTTTATCTGCCATTTAATATTCTTCTGTTGAGAATTCTCTGTTTAGCTCTGTACACCATTTTTTAACTGGATTAGTTGATTTCTTTCTTATTTTTTTCTTCATGAGTTCTTTATGTATTCTGGATACTAGCCCTCTGTCAGATATAGGGTTGGTGAAGATCCTTTCCCAATTTGTAGGCTGTCATTTTGTTCTGATGACGGTGTTCTTTACTTTATAGAAACTTTTCAGTTTCATGCCTACCTCAACGTAAAACCAGGCACACTAAACCTGGTAGAAGAAAAAGTAGGGAAGAGCCTTGAGTTCATTGGCACAGGAGACAACTTCCTAAACAGAACCCCAACAGCACCAGCTCCAAGATCACCAATCAATAAATGGGACCTCATCTTACCTTTTAAAGAGTCTTACTACGAAGTACTCATATAGCTCAGTCTAGCCTTAAATTTCTTGCAATCCTGCCTCAGCCTCCTGAGTACTGAGATTATTAGAGTATACAGCCACACCTGACAAAAGCTACTTCTTGATTTAAAAATTGTAGGAGGAAGAAATTGATGATTTTTCTTTCTTCAGCATTTACTGTGGCACAGATATCATATTCACACATAGGCACAAATGTCAATGTTATGTTTGAAATATGCCAGCAGGCCACTGTAGTTTAGTCAGAAAGATCACACTTTCCTTTGTTTTTCCTCTTACATAAAACTGAGTAAGATCAAAGCAGGATACATTTGTCACATAGTCACAAAAATAGATAAATTTTGCTTCTATTGTTTCTTTTCTATCAGCACTGTTTCAGTGTTATGATTCATAAATAGTGCTATCTTAGTGCCCCTTTCCAGAATGAGAGCTATGGCTGCAAAATGTTAGGGGTTTTTATTTTAAATAGTGAGGTCTTGGGGTCTGCTCCTCTGAATGACAGGAAATATACGAATATTTTGGCTTTGTGAACATATTTTTATTTTTCAACTTTATAGAATCCTATCACTTTTATTGAATTAACATTAGATACAGTATGGTAGGCATACTATGACAATGACAGTTGAGTGGAAAATGTTAAGTGATTCTTAGAACACAGAAATGAACATTACTTCATTCTCATTTCTGGTTGGTTGGCCATTATGGAAAAATTCTCTTCTCCTTAACACCCACGATGTAAAGAACATATCACTCTTGTAAATCAGTTTTGTGTACCTCTGAAAGGGTGTACTAGGTAGTATCTTGTTTCAGTTAAAATTTAAAAATAAAACCCAAGTGCTGTTTGGAGACTGTGTGAATCTGACCAAAATGATTTTTCATCTGAAAAACAGTACTCAGTGCTCAGTACTCAGTACTCAGCACTCAGTTCCATGGTTAAGGAATGTTGTGTGGTTTTCTGTGCCCCTCCATGGTTAAGGAATGTTGTGTTGTTGAGTTCCTTTCTTTTTGGAGTGGTATTCCATGTATCACTAAGCCAGAAAAATCCACATTCATTTTTCAGGAGTGCATCTTTAATTTTGAGCTAATATAACTGAAATATCTTGGGGAAATAACACATAAATATTTTGGTTTTATATCCTGGACATTGAAATTTCTAAATTGCTCTGCTGTTTCACTGTTTGGGATTGTTTCTTTTATTGTTTTGTATCAAGATATAAATATAGAAAGCCCCCCTTTTCTAAGAAATGAACCTATTCTTCTCATAAGAACTTAGAGTTTTGTTTGATGGTAATTATGTGTGTTGTTTGGCTAAAGTGGGTGGTCAATAAGCAAAACAAAGACTTACTTCAATAAAATGATAAGACAGATTCTTGATAACATCACTTAGATTCCCAGGTCCAGCTCTGTTGTATATAATTTTAGTTTTTCCAAATTCATGAGCCAATACATCTCTTTTTCATCATGTAGTTAATTACATAGTACTTATACATATTAGGTACCTAGTTTTAAAATAATGAAAATTCTGTTCTCTATAACATAAGACAAGAAATGGAAAATAATACAAGCAAAGTGACGACATTCAGAGTTAGCAAACTGATCTTTCATAATCTACTTAGATAAAATTATAGAGCTGATAGGCAGTAGATGTTATAAATATATTAGCCAAGGGCTTTGTAACAACAAGGGCTTTTGTTGATGATGTTTATATATGGAAATAAAAAGTAAAACCTGCCAGGCACGTAACTATTAGGTCCCAGGGTTTCATAGTGGAGTGTCTCTGTTATAAAGAATTAAGCAAATGGAGGAATTGGTTATTTGAAAAACCCTACCTCATGTAGAGTAACATTTGTTAAATATGTAATCTCTATGTAAGTCTCATACTAATATAATTTATAAACTATCAAATGGATCGTGACAGTTAAAATTTTAACACATAGCACACAAAAGGGACTCAGATTAGATTTAGAATGTTGTCTATTTACTAAATCTGGCAGCTCTTTGTTCTTAAAGTATATTCTCTTACAAATGTCACTTAGTTGTACTAGGAGACTCACTTATAATAGAATAATAGAGGCCAAAGGCCACCAATGCAACTTCACCATCACTGAAGAAATGACAAGCAATAAGGGATGAAATTGAGCATAGCAGTTCAGGAAGCTTGAATTTGTGGAAAAAGCAAGCTGAAGCTTAGATGCCTTACTTTATGAAGGGTGTCTTCCTTCATAGCATTTAACCTTCTTTTATACTTGTTGTTTTGTTCCAATGAATTAAACCTGTTGTCTAGAACTTGCTTCGTTGTCAAATTAACTGACAGTTCTAAGTTTATTGTACTTAATGTGTAGTTTCTATCACTTGCTGCCAAAAATTGCAATATATATAAGATGCTGAAAAAATCAGCAGAAATGTGTAATACCCATGGTGGTTTTAAGTGGATTCAAATACAATATAATGTCATGCAGCCATTACATGAAGTGGCATTGTCACAAAACTTAGAATAGAGATATTACCTATAAATGTAAGTAAATTAGTTAATGATAGATAATGGTTTGATTAAAGGCAAAACAACAAACTAATAAAACAACTAAATTATTTAACAATTATGTTTGTTATTTCATGACATAGGAGGCTCAACAGCAGCATATTGTGTGAAGAAAGTGAAATCAGCTGCATCCAGCCTTAGAATAACTATGGATGCTTACAGCTGTTTATGAAAAAGCTAACTTGGTTTTGTAAACTATCTACCCAAATAACACTGCTGACTCTAGGTTTAGAAAGTTGTTTACCAACACATGGAACCGTGTAATATACATTTGAGAGATTTTGGTATAAAAACAGGAAATTTCAAACATAGGACAATGAAATGACCTGTGCGGTTACTAACACAAAGTAACCAAGTCTTAGTGGAAAGACAATGTCTTAATGATTCTTTAGCAAGAAGAAGGCAAATTTATATGTAATAAAGACAATAGAGTCCTTGGAAACCTGGACAGCTACATTTGCTTTTTGTATAGAATGTGTTATGCAAGGGCGCATTCCTTCAACACTGAAAGGCAGTGTATACCCCTACCTTACTTATATACTCAGAATAAAATTGACGGTCAATGCTTTTGAGATTTGCTCCCAGTGCCAAGCTTCATCTCTATCTATCAACACCATGGGGAAGCCATCTGGATTGTCCTAAGCACTAAAATAAGATATAATATGCTCAGATGCAGGGGATGAGACCCAAAGTCCCTTGTGATCCCCACATCCCAGCCTTTGGACAGATTCTTCCTCACTGACAAACCTTGTATATCCTTCTGGGTGATATGTTCTCCTTGGCTTTAAAACTAGGTTTTTTGTCTTCCTATTATATATCCATGTTCAGTTACATATAACTTCTTTTTCTTTTCGTTTAACTCATATCACTACTAGTCATAGTGAATAGCAACTTTCATCAAGTTTTATTTATCAGTTTCTTTGCTTATTAATATCCCGGCACTCATGGTTTTTATGGCTATTATTATTAAAGATGTGTTTTCCTCTCTCTTCAGACTTCATCTCTGTCATGATTCCTTCCACAAGGCATTATCACAATTTTTTGATAGAATGAACATAATATTTGGTGTTAAATGCCATTTAGATATGATTTAAAATAGGTAGATAGTCAACATCCATGAGTTTTTGTATCTGTGGGGGTCATAAAATGATCCTCCATGTAAACCAACAGGCAACTGTATATAGAATAGACATGAAAGCCACCGTATGCCAACAAGAGGCAACTAGGAATACTAGGGTCAAGGTAGAGGTGACTAGGAATATTAGGGTCGAGCTAGAGGTGACTAGAATTTCGAGGAGCTTTCTACATGGAGATATAGTGTGTCTATGTTGTTTTAAGAGTCAATTCTGACAGGTATGGAGGGATACAAACTGGATGTGTGGGTGATTGAGAAAGGAAAAGAGAAAAAACTGAGAGAGAAGAGAGGGAGAGAGAGAGAGAATGGAAAGAGAGAGGAGAGAGAGGGCACTGAACCCAAAGTATGCATTGGTTTTTATGGGCAAGTATCCTCTACAAAGTGTAACCTCTACCCCAAGAGGGCCTGCCAGGGCACAGACTGAGTCTTGGCTCCTTCTCCAGCGCAATTAGGAATCTTTTACAATACAGAACTCCCAATCATCACCAGTAGCATGTATACACACACACACACACACACACACAACACATCACATCACATTTTAAAAACATTTAAGCAGGATTTACATGGATTCAATGGATTATAAAGTTGTTTCTTATCCCCTCTTATGGCTATGAATACATTGCAAAATCTAGGGCAGTTAAATACTGTATTTAAATTCAGATGTGATATACACATATGTTACTTACTCTTTTTATAAAGATCTGCCCTAGTGAAATTTAATTAGCCTTGGCAAGCTTAAGTACTGTGCGTATTGGAAGAGTGGTTGAAACTAAGTTTGTTGCTTTAACCTGAGCATATTTTCCAACCTTACCAGCAGAGAGGCATATCTAAATTAGATATTAGCAAAAGTCATAGGAAATCCAAGTAGCAATGTCTGGGAGATCAGGCTTATCTCCTGGCTAAATACATAGACAATTTGCAGAGCTGGAAGCTGATGGAGAGGTTTCCAAATGTCATAGTCTTCTGAGAACAATGTTCCTTCTAGCCCATTGCTTTGCCATCGTGACCCCATGATACAAGATGGTGCCTACTATCCAAATATTGTTTTCTTAGATGAAACAGTGAAAGCAGGGGAATGCAAAATTCGCACTATTTCTTCTTCATACAATGAAACAGGATACATTTATGTGGCAGCAACAGATGAGGAATGAAGAAGAGAATTCTTTGCCTGGCATTCTGACTAATAATTGGGAGACCCATAACGAAGAAAAAGATAGCTGCATTAACATTCTGTACTAGAAGGAGGTAAGTGAATGAGAATCATCTCATTGTTTATTGCTTTGAAGGACTCAAAGACCATTCATTGGCTAGACACAAAATTTTAAAAGTTCCCAGAAGTTTGGTACAGGCAGTCCCATGTAGCTATTTGAGCAACCATGGAACGCACACACATACGAAAGAGCATAACAAGTTTCCCCATGTGCTGCTCTAATCACCGTCAGAAAAACCACAGCTTAAAACTTGGCTCTGAACTGGGGAAGACACTCTTCTGTTTTCCATGTTTTTTCCTAGGCCACATGCACATTCCTGCCTAAGCTTATGTCTACCCAGTTTATCTGTGACCACAAATATATGGTGAACCACTCAGCCAAGGCTTTTTTTTTTAAGTTTTCATTCACAAAATTGTGACCAAAATAGCATGCTTTAAGTTACTAAGGTTTTTCATAGGTAGATAACAAAAAATGTAGATTAAAAAGAGTAATGGGGAGAATGTAAAAGAAGATAAACAAGAGGAAATATGTCATTGAAGAATTCAAAATTATCTGGAAAATTGGAAAGTTATTACAAAGAAATTGAACTTCAACTAATGAAAATCCAAGTGATAAAGAGCCAGTTTCATAGAACTTTTAAGTAGACAAACCAAGTATTTTGATTTGAGAAGAGACACTTCCAAAGGAAGATATTAACAGGAAAAGGAATCCCAGAACACCATTGCAAATCTCCTCAGGAGAACCATGGAAGACTGAAAATTTTGTTAAGCAAACACTTGGAGAAAGAGATTATTGGCATCTGTATTCCCTTGATATGTAATACATATTTATTGAGTGTATATGTGGCTGAGAATTGGGATTTATGGGTGGCAAAGGTACATATTTCTTGTATGGCACTTATAAAAACATTGTGTCTCAGTTTTGTTCCAAAATGATGAGTTTGATGACTCTTTCCATCATGAAGAAACATGGAGAGCCACCTAGTTTACATGAATATAGAAACATCTCTACATCATCAATACAAAGCTATTAAAAAAAAGAAAACCAAGTGTGGAAGCTATAATTTGGAAGATATCATGAGGCCCATGACAGTTCGTTTGCTATGGACTCAAAAATTTGATGCAGTTCCAGAAACATCAGGCAGTTACCCATCAGATGTAGGAAAGACAGCGATTGCTACTTGACAAAAAGATAATTAAACAAGATGTAGAGATGTGCATCTTGTATTGTGTACACCTTATATGATTGCACTTTGTTTTAGAAAACCACGGATATATGCTCTCATAGTGTAGAAAATTTTTTGCAATAGTTTTACGAAATCAAAAGTTTCCTAGATATACCTGCTTTCGTTTT
This sequence comes from Pachyuromys duprasi, assembly GCA_028658305.1. Taxonomy (NCBI): domain Eukaryota; kingdom Metazoa; phylum Chordata; class Mammalia; order Rodentia; family Muridae; genus Pachyuromys; species Pachyuromys duprasi. Next base: position 25,348,839 of record CM053750.1, on the reverse strand, counting down.
CTTTAAAATGGTTTGGGTTTTCACATCTGAACTTATATTGCAACATTGTGTGTGTGTGTGTGTGTGTGTGTTTGTTTGTTTGTTTGTTTAAGGTTTTAGTCCACAGCAGAGTAGAACTCAGTCATGGATACTTCCGTTCACTCAACAGTGTTAGTCTGTTTCTTGCAACCACATTGTTCTCTGTGCTTTTGGAATAGTTTAATTCTTTTGAAATGTTTCTCCCTCACCTTACCCTCTGTACTCAACACATACTTGGCGTTCCTTTATTTGTGGCATTTTATGCTGGAGAAGATAGACTACTGGTTTACAACAACAAAAACCTAATTACACCAATCAAGAGGTGTGAATATCACTGGCTACCATCTAGCAGCTTTGCTACTCATTTTACGGAATGGTCCAGGTGCAGGCTTTGTGCTCTTGAGGTCAATACTGAAACACAGCTTTGCTTAGGCTGCTTCTTTAAATCTAGGTATATCAGGCTAGGCACGTCCCCTAGAAGAAAGGAGATGCCATGGCTGCACTTCCTTGGAAAGAAATTGTTTAGACTTAACAATGAAACTGACCTTCCAAGCCGTGATCTCTTGTCATCAGTCTGTCAAGGAGTGAGTGGTGCTTCTCTTGCTGTAGGTGCAGAAGCATAGAGCATTCTTTGTGTCACAGGGATGGAAGAACTCTACACTATCACCATTTGAGGACATCATGCTAGAAGTGTCTAGAGTAAATTAACAGAAAGTACTTGACTTGGATTTGTAAACTCAAAGCTTTTATGTGAATGTCCTGAAAGCTTTTTTCCTTCAATGCTGTGTTACAGGTGTGTCCTTCAGGCTTGTCCACCTCTACCCCATGAATTTTTGATCAGTAAAAGATTGGGATGAGAGAACATGTTCCTGAGTCACCTCCACGTAACTTGCTAGGAACGGCTATTACCCAGTAAGCTGTATTCAGGGAAAATAAAATAAGAAGGAACCAGAAAGGCCCAGATCTTAAGTGATTTGAACGGTACTAAACTAACCTCAGCTGACAGTATGTGATAGATTTTGGAAAACAGTGTCCTTTAATTGTCCTTCAACAGAATGAGCAATCTGTGCGGGAAATTAGTAAGTTTTAGTTTATCCTCAGAATTAATACCTTCCCCACTGTCATTTTCAGTCATTCAAGGGAAAAGCATTTGGTGTCTCTTCTACTTTGTAGCAGACTCTACACAAATAATGTCTGTGTGAGAAGTGTGAGGGGGCCCCTGGGCAAGCAAACTGCAAGGTTGAAAGAACTGTCCTGCAGTAACTAGTTGATGGATTTGAGACCAGCGCTCACCTCTATGGAAGAGTGCTAGGGATACACATTGCTCTATAGCATAGGTGAAGAATCTAATATCATCTTGGCACATTGTGAAGGCTGAGGAACTATTAGCCATTGCTGTTAGCTGCATATGTGAATCATGTATTTAATAATCATAAACAACCGACATTTACTTCTTTTGTCAAATGGCAAGATTTTCTATTTGACTCTATTTGACTTTTAAATTTCAATTTTAGGTTATAGCTGATAGTTTTCAAAGATATGAAGTGTTTAGTATAGAAAACTAAGGATATATGTTAACTTATATGTAAACATTCCTTTCTATAAAAATGCTGCAATTCTACCAGTCAGAGATAACTATTATTAACATTTTTGCATATAACTTCCAGAGCTATAAACATATATGCACAGAAATTTAAAATTTAAGACAGGAATTGATCACGGGTACTGCTTTAAAATTTTTCATTTTTGCATTCATTATACTTTCAACTTATTGGTTTTATAATAATTTTTTGTTAGCTGAGTGGTATTTCTTTTGGAAACTTTTCCCATATTTTAACAAATTTCCTATTTAGTGTATATTTGTTATTTTGATTATTCATAATTATTTTTAATCTATGATATGGGGAGAATTTGCTCAGTGGCTACAAACACTGGCTGCTCTTCCATAGGGCTCAGGGTCTATTCTTAGCACCACAAGGTGGCTCATAATCTGATGCCCTTTTTTGGTCTCTTTGGGTACTGGGTACACATGTGGTGCACAGACATATATGCAGACCAAACACACAAACACATTTAATTAGTTAATTAATTAGAAATCATTTTAAAAAACTATGATGTGACTCTCCAAAGTTTCTTTTCTCTCTCTTTTTCTCTTTCTTTCTTTCTTTCTTTCTTTCTTTCTTTCTTTCTTTCTTTCTTTCTTTCTATCTTTTTTTTGAGACAAAGTTTCTCTGTATAGCCTTGGCTGTACTGGACTCACTTTGTAGACCAGGCCTCGAATTTACAGAGATCCACCTGCCTCTGCCTCCCTGAGTGCTGGGATTACAGGTGTGTGTCCCCGACTGTGCCAAGCTTCTTCAAAATTTCTTTAAATACATTCTTACAAGGAGCATTTTTGGGTGAATGGGTAATAAACCTGTATTCATGTCTCTTATACTATTATATTATACTTCATGGCTTAAAACACCCTTTTAAAATCTCACTTTCTATCAGGAAGGAAGGAGCTTGGGTACAAGTTAACTGGTTCCTCAGCAACATATGACCTGGGACTATACTCCCATATGAGGCTGAGCTAAGAAGCATTTCCTTCTCAACTCATCTGCAATGCTGCATGCAGTCTCTTTCCATACTGTTGTGAGACTTTAGGCCTCACTTTCTTCTTTAGTTTGGGTGCTTTCTGCTTTTCAGTAAATTGGCTACATAGCTCTTCTGACGCAGGCAGCCCAGACATGGCAGTTTGCTTTGATGAAACCAGAAAGAGAAAGAGAAGAAACACTCTAGTAAGATAGAGGTTAGAATCCATGTTACATAGTTGTGCAATCACATGTACCCTACATCTTTTTCTATATCTATCCTAATGACTTAGACACAGCACAGTCAATCCCATAATACTCCAAGAGCGGGCATGACACAAAGATGTAAAACTGGAATGCTGGGTTATGGAAGTCAACCTTTAATCTGTATATTATAACACATTTCTAACAATTTTCAACAAAACAACTAAGTTGCATATCTGGCTCTATTAGCAGAGCATTATTGTACCTTTTCCTTATACCCTTGAGCAAACGGAAATTGTGTGTCATTACAGTTTTCATTTAATTTGACTGAAAGACAGTATTTATTTTGAATGTATTATTAAATAATTTTGTGTTATTTGACCTTTTAAATACTTTTTGAAATCTCAGTTCTTGTTGTTTGGATAGATTTTTGAGTCTTTTGGTTGTTACATATGTAGATATTTCCAATATATCTGCTCTTTTGGTGTTCATGGGTATGACATTTATTTGACAGTAGTCAAGTTAGACATTTTTTACCTTCTCTTATTCTTTTTCTTTTTCCTTTTAATTTAAATTTGCTTTTTATAATTTATTCACTTTCTATCCTAATTGTAAATTGTAGCCCTCTCCCTCACCTCCCAGTCCCACCCTCCCTGGATCTTCCTTCCCCTGGTCCTCAGAAAAGGGGAGCCCTCCTCTCCTACCATCTGACTCCAGCCTATTAAGTCTCATTAGGACTGCTTGCATCTTCTTCCTCTGAGGGCTGGCAACCTGCTCCCCCCAACATACAAAGAGCAGGAAACAGAGTCCTTGTCAGAGGCAGCACCTGCTCCCCTTACTATGGGACCCCCATGGAGACAGAACTGCCTGTTGGCTACATCTGAGCAGGGGTCTAGGTCCTCTTCATCCTTGGTTGCTGCATCAGTCTCTGCAAAACCTCCTGGGCCCAAATTTGTTGGCTTTGTTGGTCTCCTTGTGGAGTTCCTGTCTCATCCATGTCCTTCTATCCCCCTCATTCTTCCATAAGACTCCCTGTGCTCTGCCCAAAAGTTTGACTGTGAGTCTTTGATCCCCTGCTGGGTAGAGTCTTTCAGAAGATGTCCCGTTCCCTCTCTCCAATGGCTACCAGTGTCATTCCTATTTGCCCTTCTGAATGAAAATTAAGGATCCTCCCTAGAGTCTTCCTCATTACTTAGTTTCTTTAGGTCTGTGGATAGTAGTATGGTTAAAATGTACTATATGGCTAATATCCATTTATAAGTGAGTATATATACCATGAATATCTTTCTGGTTCTGGGTTACATCACCCAGGATGATCTTTTCTAGTTCCATCTATTTGCCTGAAAATTGCATGATTTCCTTGTTTTTAATAGCTGAGTTCCATTATGTAAATGTACCACAATTTCTGTTTCTATTCTTTGGTTGAGGGACATCTAGGTTGTTTCCAATTTATGGCTTTATGAATAAAGCTGTTATGAACATAGTTGAGCAAATGTCCTTGTTGTACGGTAGCGCATCTTTCCGGTATACACCCAGGAGTGGTATAGCTGGTTCTTGAGGTAAAGCTATTCCCAATTGTCTGAGAAAGTGCCAGATTGATTTCCAAAGTGATTGTTCAAGTTTACACTCCCATCAGCAATGGGGGAGTGTTCCCCTTACTCTGGATCTTTACCAGCATGTGCTGTCACTTGAGTTTTTGATCTTAGCAATGCTGATGAATGTAAGATGGAATATCAGTGTCATTTTGATTTGCATTTCCCTCATGACTAAGGGCATTGAACATTTCTTTAAATGTTTGTCCACCATTCAATATTCCTCTATGGAGAATTCTCTGTTTAGTTCTGTATCTTATTTATTTAACTGAATTATTTGGTTTGTTGTTGTGTAATTTCTTGAGTTTATTATATATACTGGATATTAGCCCTCTGTCAGATGTAGGGTTGGTGAAGATCTTTTCCCATTCTGTAGGCAGCCCTTTTGTTCTGTTCACAGAATTATTTCTGGGTCTTCAATGAAATTTTATTTATCCTCCGGTCTGTTTCTATGCCCATACCATGCATTTTTTATTACTATTGTTCTGTAATACAGCTTGAGATCAGGGATGGAGATACCCCCAGAAGATCTTTTGTTGTACAGGATTGTTTTAGCTTTTCTGGGTTTTTGGTTTTTCTATATGAAATTGAGAATTGTTCTTTCAAGGTCTGTAAAGAATTGTATTGGTAAATGGTATTTTGATGGGGATTGCATTGAATCTGTAGATTACTTTTGGGAGATGGCCATTTTCACTATGTTAATCCTACCGATCCATGAACATGGGAGATCTTTCCATCTTCTGATATCTTCTTCAATTTCTTTCTTAAGAGACCTGAAGGTTTTTTGTTTGCTTGTTTGTTTGTTTTTTTATACAAGTGTTTCACTTGATTGGTTAGGATAACACCAAGATCCTTTGTGTTATTTGTGGCTATTTTGAAAGGTGTTGATTCCTTAATTTCTTTCTCGGTCCTTTTGTTCTTTTGTATACAAGAGGGATACTGATTTTTGAATTAAATTTGTATCTAGCTACTTTGCTTAAGATGTTTATCAGTTGTAGGAGTTCTCTGGTAGAATTTTTGGGGTCACTTATGTATACTAGCATATTGTCTGCAAACAGTGATACTTTGACTTCTTCCTTTTTAATTTGTATCCTCTTAATCTCCTTTAGTTGTATTATTGCTCTGCCTAGGACTTCAAGTGTTAAGAAAACATTATTTTTGTTTACTTAAAGTAATATCTTTGTTATTGGAAGTAAAATAAAATTCTTTTTACATTTATTTATTCATTCATTTATTTTTAAACCCTATATGGTTAGTAAGTTTCTTGGAACTCATTAAGAGTGAAAAGCCTATAGGACCAGAAAAAACTGGAAAGCCTATAGAACCAGAAACAATGACTTGAGATGCATACTATTTTGATCTCATGAATAGAGAAGATATTTATTTAGGAAATGTGGATGTCAGTAATTTTTTGTGGCAGCTATTGGTTGTATTGAGGTTTTTTCCACCTTATTATGGTGACTTTATTGTTTGTGCGTTCATGAAGCAGAGAGGTACCACAATAAGTCCCTGGTTAATCACCGTGAGACCAGGACAAAAGGCCTTCCACTGTTCTCTGATGTTTTCATGTGGTAGAATCTGTTAATTCTTTGAGAAGTGCATTTTCTTCTTAGCAACTAAACACCTTGCACAGCAGTAGCACTTGTGAACATGTTTGTACAGTGTAATGCCAAGCCTCCTTTACAAGCAGTTATAGCTCTCTATGATCATGCCTGTGGGGTGTTTCCAATGTTTTGGTCTTAAAAGAGGTTTCCTTAGGACCCTTTTTCTTTTACTCTTCTTCTGTGCTGGAACAAAGATACAGCTATGAACATAATATGAAAATCAACATGATAGGGATATGGTTCTTAAGCTTGATGTCCAAACTGTCCATATCATCATCACAACAGAACTTACTAGAAATGCAAAATCTTGGATAATGATCTAAACTTATGGAATCATAGACTCTGAGGCTTAAAAGACCTCTGTCCCCAAACAGAGATCAGACAACGCTATAGTCCGTGGGTCCAGAACATAAGGTAGTCCAATTTTGTGCAACCTTGTGCTTTTCACATTTTCATAAGAGTTACAACAATTTAAAAATTACAAAACTGAAGAAGAATGTAATTATCACTTTGAGTCCTTGAAGATTAAAACTTTAAGAGCCAAAGTTTGCCAATCTCAGTGTGTTAAAGTTTGAATCTTTTTCCTACTGGAGCTCCAACACTGATGCAAACTGGAAGTAAATCTCTGAGTAAGTTTGTGGAACAGGCCTGTTTGACTAGCTTTGCTTGCTAAACCCAGAGCTGCTTAAGCAAGATGAAAATAAGGCTCCTGTAGGGTTTCCCTAGTAACAGTTGAGCCCCTATCTTTTTTTTTGTCTTTTTTTAAATTTTTATTTTTTAATTTATTTATTTTTATCTCAATCACAGGTTCGGTACTTTGAATCCCAGGCGTAGCCCCCTCCCCCATTCCCTCCTACCCTCCCACTCCCTCCCTCATCTCCTTCTTCCCCGCCCCCTCCAAGTCCACCAACAGGGGAGGACCTCCTTCCCTTCCATCCAACCCCAGCTTATCCTGTCTCCTCAGGGCTG